>CANTUZ010000025.1:6188663-6788663 GCA_947846985.1 Fratercula arctica
GCCTAGCCCTAATGCACCCTGAAAAGCTTACTGAATCACCACCAGAACTTGAAGAAATCATTAACCAAGCATACCCAGGGGTTTGGGCTACAGGAACTCCAGGAAGGGTGAAAAATGCCACTCCCATAGTAATAGAGCTTAAGGAGGAAGCAAGCCCAATACGCCAAAAACAATACCCCTTGAGATTAGAAGATCGTAAAGGAATAGAAGGTCCAATTAATAATTTTTTACAACATGGGCTACTGGTGGAATGTGAATCAGAATATAACACTCCCATTCTACCAGTAAAGAAACCGGATGGGATTTATCGAGTAGTGCAAGATCTGAGGGCAGTAAATAAAATGGTTAAAGATTTGCACCCTGTAGTCGCCAATCCCTACACCTTACTTACCAAGTTGAAAAACAGTCAGGTATGGTTTACCGTACTAGACCTGAAGGATGCATTCTTTTATCTGCCTTTGGCCAAAGAAAGTCAAAAGTTATTTGCATTTGAGTGGGAAAGCCCCACCACTGGCAGAAAAACCCAGCTTACCTGGACAGTGTTACCCCAAGGTTTCAAAAACAGTCTGACAATTTTTGGAAATCAATTAGCACGAGAACTTGAGGCCTGGAGGCCTCCCTCCAAAAATGGAACCCTTTTACAATATGTGGATGACTTATTAATAGCGACCGAGACAAAACCTGAACGTATCCAATGGACTGTGAGTTTGTTAAATTTTCTTGGACTAAATGGATATCGAGTCTCTCAACAGAAAGCTCAGATGGTACAACAGCAAGTGGCCTACCTGGGATATGAGCTGTCTGGAGGACAATGAGAGCTGGGAACCGAACGGAAGGAAGCCATCTGCAGAACTCCCCTCCCTCAGACGGTAAAAGAACTCAGGACCTTTTTAGGAATGACAGGTTGGTGTCGATTATGGATTTACAATTATGGAATCATAGTAAAACCATTATATGAGCTCCTGAAGAATAATCCCACTCAATTGACCTGGTCCAAGGAAGCTCAAAAGGCATTTGAAACACTTAAAAAGGAACTAATGAAAGCCTCAGCCTTGGGCCTACCTGATGTCACTAAACCCTTCTGGTTGTTTTCCCATGAAAGACAAGGCATAGCTCTAGGAGTCCTAGCTCAGCGGCTAGGACCCTACAAAAGAGCAGTAGCCTATTTCTCAAAGCAGCTTGACGAAGTGAGCAAAGGATGGCCAGGATGTTTACGAGCTGTGGCAGCTGTGGTCTTGAACATTCAGGAAGCCCGGAAATTTACCTTAGGCCAAAAGATCACAGTGCTAGTCTCACACACAGTATCAGCTGTACTTGAACAGAAAGGAAATCACTGGCTTTCCCCGTCCCGGTTTTTGCAATACCAAGCCATTCTGATTGAACCTGATGACGTGAGTATTGAGGTGACTAATGTTACGAATCCAGCTTCTTTCCTCAGTGGGGTGACATCTGAACCGCTGACACATGATTGCCTAGAAACCATAGAGACTGTGTACTCCAGCAGACCAGATCTGAAAGAAGAACCCCTAGAAGATGCACAGGACTCCTGGTTCACGGATGGAAGCAACTTCATCCGACGAGGTATCCGAAAGGCTGGGTATGCGGTGACAACAGCAAATAAGGTAATTGAATCCCAGCCCTTACCTGCTGGAACGTCAGCTCAAAAGGCTGAAATTATTGCCCTGACTAGGGCCCTAGAACTGGCGAAAGGGAAGAAGATAAACATATGGACAGATTCCAAATATGCCTTTGGGGTTGTCCACGCTCATGGAGCCATTTGGAAGGAATGAGGATTGCTGACCACATAAGGGAAACAGATTAAACATGCGGAAGAAGTACTTCACCTATTAGAAGCAATGCAACTGCCAACCAAAGTCGCTGTCACGCACTGTCAAGGACATCTGAAGGGTAACACTGACCAGGAGAAAGGTAACCGATTGGCTGATTATGAGGCTAAACAGGCAGCAGAAAGAGCGCAAAAGATCTTAACGCTAATTCCAGACAATAGAGGTAAGAGTGTGGATGATCAGGAAAATATCAAATACTCTAGGGCTGATAAAGAACTAATAGAAAAGTTAGGAGGGCAGATTCCTTCAAAAGGGTGGGGCTACTTGAATGATGGCAGAATTATAGTTCCTGCCAAACAGATATGGGGAACTGTCAAAGAACATAATAAAACACACTGGGGAGCAGATTCCCTGTATAAATTTCTAAATCAGAAATTAGTAGGGAAAAATTTATACACTACAATCCGACAGATGACTCAGCAATGTGAAGTATGTTTGAAAAACAATCCTAATACTAGAAATCGAGTACAATTGGGAAGCACTGGAAAGGGAAATATACCAGGAGAACACTGGCAAATCGATTTTTCTGAACTTCCAAGAAGAGGAGGGTACAGATACCTATTGGTACTTACAGATACCTTTTCCAGATGGCCAGAGGCATTTCCATGTAGAACAAACAAAGCAAGAGAAGTGACTAAGGTACTATTAAATGAAATAACACCTTGATTTGGGGTACCCATGATCATTTCATCAGACAGAGGTACTCATTTCTGTGCACAAGTAGTGCAACAGGTAAGCAAACTATTGGGAATTGATTGGCAATTACATACACCTTATAGACCGCAAGCCAGCGGACAGGTGGAAAAAATGAATCACATGATAAAACAACAAATAGCCAAAATATGTCAAGAAGCAAACCTATATTGGTATCAGGCACTACCTATTGCACTACTCAGGATACGTGTAAAACCCAGAACTACGGAAAATCTGAGCCCTTTTGAAATATTATATGGGAGGCCATATCAAGCTAAATATCAAGGGAAAGACTTGAATCAGATAGAGAACCAGTATTTACAAAATTATGTTATATCCTTAGGAAAACAATTGGAAAAGATTAATAAGAATGTTTTGGGAGCTAGGGCTAAGGGGTTGGACCATCCGATCCACCCATTTAGCCCTGGGGATTGGGTTTATATTAAGAATTTTTCAGGTGATCCACTAGAGGAGAAGTGGAATGGACCATTCCAAGTCTTACTGACCACCACCACTGCAATCAAGATCAGAGAACAACCAGCCTGGATCCACTACTCCCGTGTGAAGAAGGCTCCAAATAAGCAATGGACTTCTGAACTGGCTGGACCCTTGAAGTTGAGATTACAGAGAAGTTAGAATGAAGCCTTTAAAGGTCTTAGCTTTAAGTGTCAGCATTGTAAATATTGTAGCTTGGGATGAAAATGTACATTATGCAACCATAACGGCAATAGTAAACGCAACCCAAGCAAAAGACTGGTGGGTATGCACAGCATTACCAAAAGGAAACATGAGACTACCCTTTTTTTGGGCTGGCCTCAACTCGTTGGAATTATGACAACAACACTTGGCCTGAGTTCTGGAAACGGTCAGATGGTGGTTACTGCCAATATGATGATACGAGCAGGGAAGAAGGTCCGAAATTTGATTTGCAATTGCTAAAAGATGAAAATACTCGGTTTCTAGTGAGCAACAATAATTGCAGTTGGAAACAAAGATCCCAGAACTGCCTATGCCCACCCCCTCCTTTTAACATATACAACTGTACTTGTAATGATGGGTGGAACAATTTTTGGATAAATAAGACTACCATAAACGCAGGGGAATGGAACTTTACGGGTTTAAATATAACATACATTGATTTTTGCAACAGCACCCAACTTCAGACCTACGAACTCGAAGGTTTAGATCCAGCTAGAAACAACTCCCCTTATGGGTGGCACAGTGTAGGGAGTTTCTATGGAGCCAACATAACAGCGACATACAGGCCCTGTAAATTGCCTCATGGATATTGGTGGCTGTGTAGAGATGGTATTAGTAGAAAACAGCTTCCTGCAGGATGGAAGGGAATGTGCACCATAGGGTACTTAACTTCACAAAATAAATTGCATAATCAGTCACAAATTCCCCAAGGAATACTGAGATCCCTGCTAAGAAAAGTAAAAATGAAAAGGGAAGAAAATCCCCTTGTTATCCGCAATACTCGTTATCATATTTTTATACGGTGGTTCATACCTTCGCTTGGGGTCTCAGAATTAGAAAAGGCAATAGTCAACATATCAGCAACTATCGATAAAATTGTCAACTCTACTGCAGATGCAATTAAAGGATTACAAATAGAAGTAAACTCATTATCGAAAGTGGTTTTGCAGAATCGAATGGTCTTAGACTTGTTGACGATAAAAGGAGGAGGAGTATGTGCAGTGATTAATCAAAGCTGTTGCACATATATAAATCAAGAAGGGAGAACTGAAGAAGATCTAGAGAAAATATGGGAGAAAAACAAAATCCTATATGAAGTTAGCAAGGATAACACTAGTTGGGGATTTGAAGAACTGTGGAACAAACTGACCTCATGGCTGCCTAATTGGAACTGGCTTAAGCAACTATTTGTGGGCATTATTACTCTAATTTGTTTAGGGATAATCGTTTGCATGCTACTTAGGTGCTTTTTGTGGTGCCATCGAGATTCTGAGGAAAATTATAGCAATTGGAAATGGCACAGAATTAGACATCAGGTAGAAACAGGGCAGTATTTTGCTCGGACTCTTCAGAAAGATGGAGTGTTATAGAATTCGCAGGAGAGACACTGCACAACTAATCATCTCAAGCAAAGCAGTTACCTCCACTTTCAGGTATGGGGAGAGAAAGTTTAACTGTTTACAGTATAAATGTAAATGTAAGCAACAATGACTCATTTATTTACAAAAGCATCAGGCTATCTGTGAGTTTTCCCAGTTCATCTTCCACTGCACAGTAACATACGAAATCAGTCTCACCCCTAGAGGTTTGTCAAGCACAGATTATTTGGTCTTCCGCATGCACAATGGGTCTGAATTTGTCTTGTAAACACCAGTGTAATGTACAAGGCAGCGTCACCCAGTCACAGGCTCAGTTCAGGTTTTCCAGTTCCAGTGCCACCTGGATCTTAGCATACCTTAGCTATCATAGCAGTAGGTATGAAGGCACTTCTTAAAAAGATTTTAAAAGTCAGTTTGCATGAACTGTTTGCAGTCTATGAATTGGGCATTTGAATCTTAGACCCTAGCCCAGGATTTTATTAAGTAGTTGCACATGGAAGTTCACAGTACAGATTTTACAGCAAATGCTAAGGCTGTAACTTTTGCTTGCTCAGCAGGAAGATGTGCTTCACTGAGGAACTAGAGGCTTTGTGCACCCCAGGTGCCACCAGTTAATGATTCCTTAGAAAGGCTTGGAGATCCGCAGTTGGATCTGGGGCCTCAGCATGGACAGACAGGTCCTCAAAGTTATTTTTGTGGTCTTTTCCCACAACATTTGTTTGGAAGCAGACAAAGCAGTGTAGTCAGGCACTGCCTGATTCCCACCCTATGTATACCTGCAGACCTAGATATTTAAGGTCAATAGTTGGTGGAAGGGAAGGATGAAGGAGCAACTCAGTGAGGCAAGTGGTGTGTAAGAAGAATGGAGTCATGCCTCACTGTGGACTTTCCTCTTGCAACCCTGTTTCCTCTGTGCAAAGCCCATTTCCCTAAATACAAACCATAAAAAATGAGCACAAGGAGGTGTACGAAGTCTCTATGCAGGCAGATACTGCCTACATAAAATAAGCATTTTCATAAAGAAATAAGAACATCCCTCATCCAAGATATGTATTAAGATCATCCATATTTGTGACTAGGATGCCTGTTATCAGATCCAGAGAACAGTTACCATGTCTTATAACGTGACATAGTGCATGCCTTCTTCTGTAGAGCTCCTTGCCCAAAATGCTCTGTTATAAAAAGCATTGCTAATTTTAATAAATCATCCTTGGTTTCTCATAGTACAACATATATGGCAACTCCTGTGAGCCTTTATACTTTAGGGAACAGCATTTGCCAAGGGAGGGGCAAGAGCCTGTACTATCTCAGCTGCAGCTAACAGTTCTAGCACTGGATCAAGATTGTTTGTCAGAATAGCTGCTATGAGTTAGGCAAGACAACTGTTAGTTATCACTACACAGCCCATAAGCTCTTATTTTAGAGATGGAACAGATAAATTCTTATAGATTGAGAATGCCTTTTTCTGCTGTAGAAGGGTCTGCATGGCTGGACTCCAAATGCAGGCAGAGGCATACTGACAGAGCCCCATGCTAACAGAGCTCTTGGCGAGATCAGAACCTCCCAGCAGAAGCAAGAGGAAAGACAAAACCCTGCCTCCCTCTCCAGAGCTATTTGTTGCATTTCTAACTCAACGTCTAAGCTAAGCTTCAACTGCTTTTTTTCCCCCCTAGGCGCAAACAAGGAGAAGAAGAGCAAGAGAGTCAACTCTGGACAGACTCCTCCTTCCCTCAGATCTCAGGACAGAGGTATTTTGAGGCTCCTAATCACTGGGGTAGGTGGTATAACCTATACAGGACTGCAGACCTGTGGATTTTGCCTGAGGTAAGAGTGCGTGGAGTTGTGAAGATTGCGCCCCTAGCAGGCTCCAAACAGGACAGAAGCCCTAGGATACCATAGCAACAAGGCAGCTAAAAATGGTAAAGAAAACAAGAGCAGAACTGAGATCTGTTACATTAGGATTACTCACCAGGTGTGCATTGGCCATCAATTATTGCAACAGAACAAATAAGGCATGCAAATATTTTGGCTATCTCATTGGCCTCTATGTTGTTTTCCTTTGCTTTGCAGAAAGCATTGGATGAAGATTTAAGGCTCAATCATATTTCAAAAAAAGAACTGCTAAATCGGTTGGGTTTGTTTATATCCTGCATATTTCACGGGGGGGGGCAACAAAACCTCTGGGACTAGCGTAAATCATAAATTCATCCCACCGGAATGTAGACAACTAAAGTGGGTTCAACTTTATTCAGCACTTAGAGCATCTGAGCTGTTGTTCTACCACCAAATCATCTGGTTAAAAGCAAATAAAAGTGACATCGTAGGGTTTAATATTGTCAAGTCAGTCATTTGTACTAAGGCAGCTGCTGTCACATTTGTGTTTTCTGGTTTTGTTTTCTGACTGCTTACTCCACTGCTTGGAACAGAAGTTCTCCAGAAGAAGTTGAATCTCCATTAATGTATTGGTTGGCTAACTCTCATCCCAACAGCAAAACTAACATTGACAGAGGACTATAAAAATATGTCGGTTAGAAAGAATACTTTCCAACCAACACACAGGCAGAAAAGGAAGATGAAGCACTGTAGTCCTTTTTCTGACCATCACTGCATTTAAAATATTATAAAATTAGTAATGGAAACAGAACTGAAGATCCTGGTAGATCTTTAGACACAAGTTGAAACATCAGAGTAGAAAAGTAAATGGGCACCCCACTTTTAAAGTTAACAGCAACTGGCAGTGCTCCTGTAATTAGCATTTTCTCAACAGCAAACATTCACATAACTTGCAGTTTAAGTGATCTGGCAAAGCAAAATTGGAAAAAATTCAGAGTTTAAGAACTTCTGTGTGTAGAACTCCCCTTCTGTTAACAACTGGACCGGTTCTGAATTGCATAAAATATTCAGGTGTCTTTAAAGTTATAATACTCTATTATGATTGGTACATTCCTTTCTCAATCTAGGTACACAATAATTCAATATATTTAATATTTAGTTAAACAAGTTTTAGTAGATGCTTTGGCAGTCAAATATTTATATATTCTCTATTTCTACAGAAGTATTTATTTATGTTTTTGGAAAAAAATATCTGGATACTACTTAAAAGAATTATGTGCTGTACAAAACAGCAGTCCAAATCATCACTGCAAACTGTAAAAGACAGAGTTAATAACAGAGTATAAAAAGGAACACATTTGTTAGAAGATATCCAACATTCACAGGAAGGAAGAAGATACATCTGCACCGTGATTTTTTCTTTTCTTGCCAATGAAGCCAGAGAAAGATTGTCAGTTATTTGAAAAGCATTTCACTTATTCCAGTTTATGCAACAACTGTGTTTCCTACACTCTACACATCAGTGTTACAAAGTTTTGGAACAGATTCATTTCCTTGGGCAATGCTTGTTCGTGGCAATTAAAAAAGGTAAAAAAGTCTTCAATCGTTTAGTCTGACTAAAAAGTTAGTAACTGGTACATTATGATAAGCGGGCAAAAAGAAAAGAGGAAAACCACAGAAGGACCTTTTGAGTGTTCACACCGAGAACTGTCTGGTTGGGCAACAGAGTGGAGCAATAAGAGTCCACAAGTACAGACAGACACAAAACCAACAGGAGACCATCTTAATCCAGAAGATGGACCAGGTTGCAGTGAAGAAGTTTTCAATCTGAGCACTTTCATAACTGTTAAAGAAAAAAAAAGAGAAAAAAACCCCAAACTCAATAAACTTACTATTCATATCTCAGATTGCAGTATCCTTACCACCTCTGTCAGGCACACAGCAAAAGCAGCAATGAGCTACCTGTGGAACAGACTACAGGAAGGGTAAGAGTCTGTCCTACAGCAAAGCAGCAAAACAGTTGGTGAAGAAGGTCTGTTATGTCTATGTTACAGACACTAATTTAGAAAAGTCTGGTTTGTATTTCCAACCAGCACAAAACTCAAATTAGGATTTGCCAAGTAGTTCATAACAGCAGTTTCTAAGCTTTGGAAAAACCTATTCAGTAAGATTTGGAGCAAATTAACCGTTTAAGAAGAAGCCGCTGCAAAGGAAAAGCCGCTGCCCGAGCATTCACACACCATTCAAGGAGTCTTTAACTGCTAGGACGAGGGTCCCTTCACAGCTGGCGACCCCAGTGGGCCGACGGGTGCCCCTTTCAACTCCTCTCACACACTTACTCTCGGGAGCACGCCCTCCTTCTTCAGGCTCAACCCACGGCACGGTCTCAGGTGTCAGATTTTATAAAAATAAGTAATTTAATTGAAAGGTACAGCAGCAAGGTCAGCCCAGGCTGGGTGCCTGTAACCGGTTCTTTTTTAAAGATTCCAACATACAAACCGGAGCCCACACAAAGGCAAAAAAAAAAAAAAGGTTAACTCTGCTTTATTGTGAAGCCTTGCTACAGAGAAAAAAAAAGCAGTGAATTCAGCTTTATTGCGAAGCCTTGCAAAGCGGTTCCCATACGTCCCAAAAGTTACTTCAGAGAGTCTTACCAACCCCATAGACTGTAGTAGCACCGCTGAGCAGCAGGATAACGAGGAGCCACATCGGTACGGCAGAGGGAAGGCAAGGCACAGCGCTTGTTCAGGGTGTCCCCTGTATCTTCAAAGTGCGCTCGTGTCTCTCTCTCCCTCTCCGGCCCGAGACAGCCCCCTTATATCCTGCACCGGATTGAGTGGAAAAGTACAGGCTAGAGTCGCTGCACGTGTGGCCAGCGCATGCAGTGAGCCTCACCAGACTCATGATCCAGCTTTGCTAACAGCGGCTGTCTGATACATGACTACATGGTTGTACTCCCTTCTTGTTATCTTCTTCGAAGGTCAGGTTCTCATGGATACGCACATAGTTTTTGCAGCAACAGTACAGAGGACCTTTTTCTCAGCACGTATACTGGGTTTGGTTCAACTAGTAATTTTCCATCGTGTCTCACTCGGACCATCCTCTATTATCCCTTACACATGCCACTCCATGGTCCGTAGTTGGGACATGATGGTATTCTACAACTCGTACAAGGGTACGATGCAAAGCAGCATCTACAACTGATTGTATAATGCTTATTAAACACGGCAAACAATATACTAAACATAACAAATTCCTCCTACACAGGCAATGAGTATAATGTGCTTCAACCAACCCCACCCCCAAGTCCATCCAGCAAATGGGTTCCACCCAGTGGTTTCCATAAGATGCTGGTTCAGTCTTGTGCAGTTCTTGCAACTGGGCATGGATGGATGTGGAGTGATCACTTAGATTCATACAACACGGCCCTTTAAAATCTTGACAACCATGTCCATGAGCCAAAGGCGTCCCTATCGTGGGGAAGAAAGGTTCAGTCTGTCGACTGGTCCCAGAAGTCAAAGGCAGTCTGTGATGGAGTCCTCCTTGACTTGTTCACAATGGTGTCTTCCCTGATATTCCCCCTTTCTTGGGCTATTTTATAATATTTTTTATCTTCAAGGTGGAGTTTGAGTGACTCTAGTCATAAATACCTTTATTATGATTGGTGTAAAATTCTCTCGCCTCACATTTAAAGGTATAGTTTACGAAAAATTCAGGGCGCAGACTCAAGGAGGAGTGGTCGCACCTTGGAGGCGGGTAGTCTTTGGGATGGAGGTGTGTTTTGGTATTATAATGACATTGTAATGAGCAAAGTTTGCACAAAGTACAGCATTTCGTCAAAATTTGACAAACTGTTGGCTCAGGGTAGTAAGCATGCAGCTTATCAGTTCCATAGGACCATCTCGTTCCCATATCTGCTGGATTATCACAGGGCTTGGCCATAGAATTTCCATCCCACTCCATTCCCCGCATTGCTTTGCAAGCAATATTGTACAGGGAATTGCAGATGCAGTGGATTCCTCGCATACCAGCTGCAGCTGTATTCTACCCTAGAAACTTTTTGATTTTATACCTTTCCTTAAGGTGTGAACAATGCTGTGTTTTTGATCATTTTAGTAATTATTCCACAACTAGTAGCATTACTAAACTTGGCTAACCAGCATCCAAGTTTATTCAGGGTCATCAGCACTTGTGCACTGGCATCTCCTGGTGCTAAAAAGGATGTGACTATGGTCCTGGCAGGACCCCAGAATTCAGTTTGGTCGTTGCAGTTTGGGGGAAATGCACGTACATCGCGTCGATGCCGGTGTAATGTTTGGTTCTGTTGTAACCATAAAGCTACAGTGACACTGGGATTAAAAATAGCCAGTTGGCCTAATGTACATGGTCCTCCTTTAATTGCTTTGGGAATTCCGGCCCATGCCCGGTCCTCACAGATTAAAAACAGTCCTGGTGAGAGAATCATATCTGTCAAGTAACTCTTCGTGATATTCGGACTAGTAGTATTACACCATCGTGTGTTATTCTGGTACCACGGGGTGGTGGCATTGACCCACCAGGAGAGTGTGTTGTTGTTTGTATTTGATGATGCTTGCACACGACTGGAGGCCGGGGCTGGCGGCGGTGCCCTTGGTCGTCATGTTGAATTCACTAGTTGTTAGCGGCACTCCCACTAGGCACGTTGTGAACGGATTTTGGAGTGTGGCTGTGCTAAGACACAGTGTATCTTGTTCTGTCGCATTAGCCAGAGTTACCCAGATGTTTTGATCACGGAGGTAGTGTGTTTGCAGGTACCTATTCAATGATATAAACAGTAGAAATAGTTAGAGACACACACACACCATACCCCCCCAGCCTTCTAATCTCTGCGCCGTAATTGCTGAGCAGGCACACGTAGCCACTGTGCTTCTCCTGGTACCGCTATTGTAACTGCCTGTGTGTCATCAGCTACCACTACTTCATCTACCACTACTTCTCCTGGGGCTTGATACCAGATGTGTGCACCTGCAAATATCTTTGGTATGGGGGGGGCTGGTGATACAAAGTGGGGGCATTATCCAAAAGTAAATATAGGCCAACGGCCCTGTGCTCAATGGGCACCACGGAGTGAGAGAGAGAGTCCTTGTTAGCAAGAATCCTTGGCAGCGAGAGAGTCCTTGTTAGCAAGAGCGCGTGCAGACTCCCTGTTCTTGCTGGTATTTAAAGGGTTCAAACAGGCATAGTTTTCCTACTGTGCCTTGTTCTTTGACAACAGGCCAGGATTCTCAAGCGGCTAGATAAGGTGTCCCCGAGTCCATCACAGACTTATGTTATCTAAGTGCAAGTGTTTTTCTCGCAAGCACCCAAGACTGAATAACAATTAGTGTGATATATGTGTTTTCCAGCACCCAGGTGCGAGTCCCTTGAGCGTATTTACAATCCTCCTCGCGGATCTTCCGTTGCTTTCCTACATTCCACCCCCTCGCTCAAGAGACCGCTTCTGCTGGGGTTCATTTAGTCTCACAGGGTATAACACAGAGTAATTTACAGAGGCATGCAATAAACATATATATATATAGAAAAAAGGGGAAAAAAACCCCCCATATCTCTACAGTACTGCTTTGATCCAGGTGTCCTATTTCTCTTTTTCTGCCGCTTTCTCATAGTGCATACAGCATACTTTTGTGCTAACGTGGCACATTTCCTTTCTAATTGTTCCTGCCGTTTTTGGTTTGGTTTTGGTTTTTTTTTTGTTGGTTTTTTTTTTTTTTCCCCATCACTTACGGCTGACATAAGAGTCTGCCTTTGCAACAAGAGCTCACCCTTAAGTTTCTCATTTTCCTACAGAGCATCCTATAGATTTTGGCTCAACTCCTTTTCCCGATCAACCATGATATTATAGGCAAACAACAAACAACCAGCCATATGCCCTGCATGGGCGAGCCCTTCCCAAGAGCATAAGCGTGTTGGCTCGTGAAAACTCCCCCAATATTTCAGGACTTCCATTGGTTCTATGGCCCCCCAGGGTTCTGGCCCCACATGAGTGCAGGTTTCCCCCTTATCCCATAAGGTACACCGTGGCTCCATGGTGTACCCTGGTCTATCTACCTGGGGCGTGCTCACCTCCTCCTTATCCTTACGTCTAAACATTGTGTACATACAAACTTCTTCGCTTGACAGAGTGTCAGCCCTAGTCACCTACGAGAACAGTACCACACCGGGCAGAACACCTGCTCAAGCAGAGTCACCTATCGACACTGCACACAACAAAAACCAAACAGTAGCACAGATGCTGATCAGCAGGTATGAGCTGGCGCCCACACACACTTACACAGCAGACATACAAAACACCACTTCTATCTCGGGGAGACAATGTTCCGACCATGCCCCCCCCCCCCCCCCCCCCCCCCCATACAGGGACGGCGCAGTCTTGGGGCAGCTGTGCACTCCACTGACCAAGCCCCATCCACTCTTCACCAGTGTGGGGGACAGCGTGATCTTGGTGCAGCTGTGCACTCCGCTGAGCAATCCCCTTCCATATCTCTACTGTAATATTTTTGCAACACAAGCTGTGAGTTTTTTGTTTAAAGCATAGAATGATAGAATCATTTAGGTTGGAAAAGACCCTTGGGATCATCGAGTCCAACCATCAACCGTGGAGTGACATGCTCAGAAGGACTGAAGCATGCAGGATGCTTACTTTTATTCCCCTGAAGAATGTTTTGTGGGATGCATGGTACCTGATAGATACCACCTCCTCCAGCAATGGGCAGGCCCTGAGTGCAATCTCCAAGGGTTCTGTGCAGTTTGCAGCCCTGTCTGGTAGACATCAAATGCCACCTAAGACTCTAGGGAGAATGAGGTCAGCTGGAATTACAGTCCCACAGTGAAAGGCAGCATGAAGAGTAGGGCATTGCCCACATTTATTACAATATTACCAGCTCAGCTTTCTCTCAGGTTAGCCTTAGGTCACGCTTAGATACGCTAAAGTCAGTTTGATGTAGAAGGCCCCTTGACTTATGTTGGCATGTCTCGACACTGGCATTGTGCCCCTGTTTGCTCTTCTGTGGTCTCACCAGCCTGAGGAAGACAACCTGGAGTTGCCAGCTGTCCATGTAATTGCTTGTTGGGTTTGGTTTGGGAAGATCCAACACATGTTGGGATGCTCCCATCACCGCTTTTACAGCTTTTACCCTGGGATTTAATGACCGGTTGGCAGTTGGACAGGAAACAAATATGGATGCCCTGTCTTTGTCTTTGTGCATCAGGAATTCACCCACAGCCATGACAAGCACTGTCTCTGAACCAAGCCTGACACATAGCTTAAATGAGAGAAGCTGGGATATCAGTGACAGAAAAGTGAGGGCAGAAGTCTCTTTTACTAACCTGTATAGTTCATAAAGGAAAATAGCTGAAGAGGAGTCCACGGCAATTTTAGGGCCTTTTTTCAGTGTAGGCTTTGTTAAGAATATTTGCCCACAGTGTTTTCCCTTTTATCAAGATGGTGTCAGTCCTCTGCACTGATTATTGCCAGTGCTTCTTTTCTGGGTTTATGAGTGGGCCGGATTCCTGGAAGGAGGCTGCTGGATGCTGGCTGACTCATTTGGTTGCAGGAGAGGTGGGTGTTCCTCAGAAATGAGAGGGGTTGGTTTCCAGGGTTGGGTTAAAGCACATGCTGAGTTTCTAAAGTGATTTTTAGTCTGGAAAACCTTTGCAGAGTATGAGTTTGCTGTTTTATCTGGCAGATTTCCTTACCTCCTTCACAGTAAGGGCATGTGTTTGTAGAAAAGTCCTGCCCATGTCTGCATAAGACTGCGTTTTCTGCTCTCGACTTTCTAACTCACAGTTCTGTCACCCCAAATTCTTGCATGCCTGTTGGTTTCTTGTGCCTGGCAAAGTCTGGCATAAATGAAAAATCAATTCTGAGAGGTGCTTTGTTCACTATTTGAGTAAGAAAATTGTCCACTGACATAAAGGGAAGTGTCTTATTTCCTGTATCACAAAATGTACAATTGGAGAAAGAAACAATAAGTGCCAGAATGACATCTGCTGTCTGAATTGTTGGGCTATATGGAGGATTTTCAACAACCTTAAAGCCTACATTGTTTCACTGCATCTTCTGCTCTGTTAAAGCATTATTGAAGCTGTGTATTGCCACAAGGGAGAGGGTACAGAACAGAACCAAACCACATTTCTTCCAAGACTAATTAAATGAAATAAAATAGGCTACACTCCTGGAAGTTACCCACAGGATACAAGCCATCTGACTTTCATTAACCAATTAGATGCTAGTTCTTAACAATAATGCTATCCTTTGCATTCTGTTTCATAGAATCATAGAATGGTTCGGGTTGGAAGGGACCTTAAAGATCATCTAGTTCCAACCCCCCTGCCATGGGCAGGGACACCTCACACTAGACCAGGCTGCTCAAAGCCTCATCCAGCCTGGTCTTGAACACTTCCAGGGATGGGGCATTGACAGCTTCCCTGGGCAACCTGTTCCAATGCCTCACTACCCTCACAGTAACGAATTTCTTCCTGATATCCAATCTAAATCTACCCTCTTTCAGCTTGTAACCATTACCTCGTGTCCTATCATTACACTTCCTGACAAACAGCCCCTCCCCATCTCTCCTGTAGGTCCCCTTTAGGTACTGGAAAGCTGCTATAAGGTCTCCCTGGAGCCTTCTCTTCTCCAGGCTGAACAACCCCAACTTTCTCAGCCTGTCTTCATAGGAGAGGTGCTCCATCCCTCTGATCGTCTTCGTGGCCCTCCACTGGACCCGCTTGTGTAAGGGATAATAGAGGATGGTCCGAGTGAGACACGATGGAAAATTACTAGTTGAACCAAACCCAGTATACGTGCTGAGAAAAAGGACCTCTGTACTGTTGCTGCAAAAACTATGTGCGTATCCATGAGAACCTGACCTTCGAAGAAGATAACAAGAAGGGAGTACAACCATGTAGTCGTGTATCAGACAGCCGCTGTTAGCAAAGCTGGATCATGAGTCTGGTGAGGCTCACTGCATGCGCTGGCCACGCGTGCAGCGACTCTAGCCTGTACTTTTCCACTCAATCCGGTGCAGGATATAAGGGGGCTGTCTCGGGCCGGAGAGGGAGAGAGAGACACGAGCGCACTTTGAAGATACAGGGGACACCCTGAACAAGCGCTGTGCCTTGTCTTCCCTCTGCCGTACCGATGTGGCTCCTCGTTATCCTGCTGCTCAGCGGTGCTACTACAGTCTATGGGGTTGGTAAGACTCTCTGAAGTAACTTTTGGGACGTATGGGAACCGCTTTGCAAGGCTTCGCAATAAAGCTGAATTCACTGCTTTTTTTTTCTCTGTAGCAAGGCTTCACAATAAAGCAGAGTTAACCTTTTTTTTTTTTTTGCCTTTGTGTGGGCTCCGGTTTGTATGTTGGAATCTTTAAAAAAGAACCGGTTACAGGCACCCAGCCTGGGCTGACCTTGCTGCTGTACCTTTCAATTAAATTACTTATTTTTATAAAATCTGACACCTGAGACCGTGCCGTGGGTTGAGCCTGAAGAAGGAGGGCGTGCTCCCGAGAGTAAGTGTGTGAGAGGAGTTGAAAGGGGCACCCGTCGGCCCACTGGGGTCGCCAGCTGTGAAGGGACCCTCGTCCTAGCAGTTAAAGACTCCTTGAATGGTGTGTGAATGCTCGGGCAGCGGCTTTTCCTTTGCAGCGGCTTCTTCTTAAACGGTTAATTTGCTCCAAATCTTACTGAATAGGTTTTTCCAAAGCTTAGAAACTGCTGTTATGAACTACTTGGCAAATCCTAATTTGAGTTTTGTGCTGGTTGGAAATACAAACCAGACTTTTCTAAATTAGTGTCTGTAACATAGACATAACAGACCTTCTTCACCAACTGTTTTGCTGCTTTGCTGTAGGACAGACTCTTACCCTTCCTGTTGTCTGTTCCACAGGTAGCTCATTGCTGCTTTTGCTGTGTGCCTGACAGAGGTGGTAAGTACGTTTTCACTGCACAATTTACCTTGCTTGTGGGCTTCAGATCAAAGCAAAGAGAGTAAGGACACCGCTGCAGATAGAGCTTCTTGTATCCTCATTTTGTGGCATATCAAACTGAAGCAGCTGAAGTGCTCAAAGTTAGGCTGGGGTGGGAAGTAAGAGATGTAACAACACCACTTTAAAACAACAGGCTAGTTAATAATTTGGCTCAGCAGCTCTGCAGGGACTCCAATTCAGGAGTGAGTTCAGGAAGGGAGTGTCCTGTTTGCAAACCTGGTACAATCAGGGATATCATCTTGGACTTGCAAGAAGATCTGTGCAAGGACTTGCAAGAACATCTGTGATGGAGAGAAAGACTTCACTGAGAGGTTCAAATTAACAATTTATTTGGACTTCACTCACAGGTCCGATACGCCACTATTGCAAGTTCTTATGGATACAACGGAAGACTGCACTATTGCAATTTAAGGGGAAAAGAACAAAACAATTCACAGAATACACTATTACCACCTAACAAGTGATCCCGAAAAGTAACAACACAAACCACCAGCGCGCTAGATATGAATACCTTAAACGAGTGCACAAATCACGATCTTAGAGCATGCTAGACATCATACGTACATTATTAAATCACTTACCCTCTCTCTCTCTCAGGTAAGGCCACTCAGTCCCGGGAAGTTACCTTGCACAGCGTCCTGGACAAGGGGGGCAGAATCTCCTACAGGCCAGCTGTATCTTTGGAAGATTCCCCGTTTTTCTCCCCAAAACTTTAGACTTAAATATCCTTTTTGGGGACTGTGCTTGAATGGATTACACTCTCTGGGATGGTTATCTCCGGTGGTTTGATGGCCCCTTAGATAGCAATGTTTATTTTGTGATGTCTGGTCTCACACTCACTGAATAGTGGTGGGAGGTGACTCAGGGCATTTTGTTTGTTAAAGGCACCATTCGGGTTTCAGTTCTGGTTTCAGTTCTTATTGTAATGCAGTGTTGAGACAACCCCGGGCTGAGCCATTTCCACAGCTCCCCCCAAGTTACCTCTGCATAGATAGGGATCTAGGGATCGATAAGCATCTGCCGAGGCTGAGTTGAGCTGAGTTGAATGACAACTCCCTGCATCTCACCTTTTGTGTTCTGAAACCCGTTTAGCCAGGTGCTCCCATTCAATATCCTACAGGTAGAGCAATTTAAATGGCCCAAATGCTCAAAAAATAGCCACTAGACCAGGAAGCTGATACAGGGCACGATTTCTGTGGCAGTCCCATTTATTTTACTAAAGGCTTAGGCCCATGCCCTGAGGGCAAGGAAACAGTTGCTCTGTATCATGCTTTGCTAAATCACACCATAGATGTTTTGCTCTGTTCTTTATGAAGCCAGCTGCTGTTCTCAGTTCTCATTAAATTTGCAAAAGCTTTCTTGGTTCCTGTCTCTTACAGCTGATGGTGAAGAGCACATTAAAAAAAGGGGAGGCCAGACTGTGATTTATGATGAGAAGAAAGGCACAGTGTACAGTTATGCCTACTTCCACTTTGTTTTCTTCTTGGCTTTGCTCTACATGATGATGACAGTAACTCATTGGTTCCAGTATGTGGCAGATCTACAAGCAGAGGCCTGCGTACGGCCAAAGACACAGTGAGCAGAGCACACAGAAACAGGAACGCAGATGTTGATACGGATGGAATGAAGAGGAACTGGTCCAATATAAACATGGAACAAGAAAACAGCTTTGCGTGCTTATCTTAGTGGGAACTGAATAAGGCGACTGGGTTAGTGATCTGAAATATGTGTTTACTTGCCTAGCAGGTGCACGGGTATAAAAGCCGAGGCTTGAGAAGCAATAAATGATTTTGTGCTTATCACAGCCAGAGTCCATGCCCTCATATACCACAAATGGCGCCTGAATCGGGCAGAATCACTGAGTATCCGGTGGTGTACCCGCGGCTGGACGGAGGTGGATTAATGCTGAGAGCTCTCTAATAACTATTATCAATTGTGAAAAATAGTGAAGGTATTGTTGGCTTTCGCAATAATAACAAGGCTATAAATACTTGAATGATAAGGATAATTAACCTTTAGTAAATTAGGAAACATGAGAAACCTTAAAGATAACAACTAACAGCAGCTATGAAGAAGAACATCTGAGAGAAACAAAAGAGAACTTCTCCAAGAGACCCCACAAATGATTAACAGAAGGAGACAGACGCATAGGAGAAGGGAGCTGATATGCATGGAAAAAGGGAACTGAAGATTATCGATCCTCAGAAACAATTGCCAGAAGGAAAACACACAAATAGAAGAAAAAGGGATTAATGATAATCAATCATCATAAATCATTACTCTGATGCAATGTTGAATGTATATAAGACATGGGTGAAGTAGTAGCTGGTGTGCCTCTGACTTGAGTCATGCACCCAGCGCTGTGCTTTTGCTTTATCATCGACTTTGTCCCTATAATAAAATAAGTGCCATTTCTGTTTAAGGAATCTGGCTGTTGATTACAATTTGGGGGCTCGTCCGGGAGAATTCACTTGGTCCCAGTGGGCTCCGAGACCCCGAGCAGGAGGTGCACCCCACCGATTTTGGTGGTCTGCTCGGAGGACTTCCCAGTGCCTGTTGAGACTCCAAGCTGATAATCCCATGAGAGGAGGGACTCATAAAGCAAAAGGGATAAGTCTCCCCAGGAAAAACCGCAGTAGCCCATAATTCTTGTGCACGAAGACCCAGGCAAGAAAACAGGACTGTAAGTACTGCTTGGTTGGGCGGGTTTGGGGCTTGATTGCTGTGTGTGTGGAACTCAGACTGGACAGTCTGGGGAGCGAGTGTGGAGTCTTTCTAACCGCGGTTCCAATCTCCTTCGAGGGAATTGGCCGGTGAAGAGACAAAGCGTCAGAAATTGAGTGAAAGACAGCCCCGGGAAAATTGGGTGCTTGACTGCTGTAGTAAGCGGAAGACAGCCCCGGGAAAATTGGGTGCTTGACTGCTGTAGTAAGCGGAAGACAGCCCCGGGAAAATTGGGTGCTTGACTGCTGTAGTAAGCAGAAGACAGCCCCGGGAAAATTGGGTGCTTGACTGCTGTAGTAAGCAGAAGACAGCCCCGGGAAAATTGGGTGCTTGACTGCTGTGGTAAGTGGAAGACAGCCCCAGGGAAATGGGACAAAAGATAAGTAAAAAGAGTCCCAGGGAAAAGGGGAGCGAGAAAGTGCCGGCAGATATACCCCAAGACAGTCCCTTGGGGATAAAATTGGCTAATTGGAATATTGATCCGGATACTAAAAATAAGGATAAAGTTAAAATGATTCAGTATTGTATGATAGAATGGACAAAGGAACCTATACGACCAGACCATTTGTATTGGCCTAGGTATGGGTCCTTTGAAGGGTGGATATGCCAGGCTTTAAACCTTTATGTAAACTCTAAAGAATCATTCAGCCCAGAGGAGAGTGAATATGCCTCCTGCTGGAAAGGGGAGATTTGGCCAAAAGGAATTAGTACCTTTAAAATATCTGAGATCTCAAGGGAAGAAAAGGAGAAGCGGTGGGATCCTCTGGAAGTTTTGCCCCCTCCCTACCACCTCCCTCCAACAGCTCCCCCTTCTCCTGGAAAAGAGCTGACACCTAGTGCTAGGGGAAGGTCGGACAGGTCCCAGAGGTTACGGAGGAAAACTTCTGTTAAAGTAAAGGAATCGGAAGACCAAGACACAGTGCAAGAAACACCAGGAGTTAGTTTATTCCCCTTAAGGGAAGTACCCCTGGGGGGAGCACAAGGGGGGATAGGATTTGTAAACGTCCCTTTGACTTCCACTGAAGTCAGGAACTTTAAAAAGGAATTGAAAGGGTTACTGGAAGATCCAATAGGCCTGTCAGAACAATTAGACCAATTCCTAGGCCCTAGTATTTATACCTGGGAGGAAATGCAGTCGGTAATAAGTATAATATTTTCTCCCGAAGAACGGCAAATGATTAGAACAGCTGGGATGAGAATTTGGGAAAGGGAAAATCAGCAAGGCCCACCTGGGGACCAGAAGATGCCAATAGTACACCCAAATTGGAATCAAAATGATGTAGAGGGTCGTAGGAACATGAGTGATTACCGAAATTTAATTATTAAAGGTATAAAAGAAGCCGCCCCTAGGGGGCAGAATGTAACCAAAGCGTTCAATGGGCAGCAGGGAAGGGAGGAAACCCCGACCAAATGGCTTGAAAGGCTGCGACGTAACATGAGACAGTACTCGGGAATAGATTCAGAGAGTCCCGCGGGGCAAACATTACTGAGAGTTCAATTTGTTACACACGCCTGGCCAGACATTCGAAGAAAATTAGAGAAACCAGAGGATTGGCAGGATCGGGGCCTGAACGAGTTATTGAGGGAAGCTCAGAAAGTATATGTACGAAGGGATGAGGAGAAGGCTAAAGCAAAAGCTAAAATCATGGTAGCCACCCTGAGGGAAGGAAATATTCAGAAAAATCCCAGGGTGATGGGGGGGTGGGATGGAATCCTGAAAGGCGGGAGGAGACTTTTAGACGGAATCTGATCCCTCCCAGAAGGGGACCATCGAGAGCTGAAAAAAGGAACGAAGGAAGTGGGTGTTTCTATTGTGGGAAACTTGGGCATTTTAAGAAGGAATGTCCTCAGAGGGATAAAGATCAGAAAATATTTAGAGAAATTGAGGATTAGGGGTGTCAGGGGCTCTACCTCCTGGGGGATAGCTATCACCTTGAGCCCCTGATAAACCTAAGAGTGGGTCCCCAGGAGGAAGTATTAGAATTTCTAGTAGATACAGGAGCTGAGCGAACTTGTGTTTGTAACATACCTAAAGGATGCATTATAAGTAAAGAAGTAATTAATGTAAGGGGAGCAACAGGGGAAAGTTTTAAAGCCCCGGTGATCAAGCAGGTGGTTTTTGAAGGTAATGACAAAGTAGGTGTAGGGAATATTTTGTTAGTGCTGGGAGCTGGGTGCAATTTGTTAGGAAGAGACTTGCAGATCCAGCTGGGGGTTGGAGTAATCCCCGAGGAGGGGAAAATGATTGCAAAAATATTGAGATTAAGTCAGGAAGACGAATCCAAAATTAATCAGCAAGTTTGGGCTGCAGCCGGTAACAGAGGAGGTCTAAATATCCAACCAATCAAAGTCTCTATAGAAAGGGAAAATCACCCCATACGAGTCAGGCAGTACCCCATTTCAATGGAGGGAAAAAAAGGCCTCCAACCAGTAATTGAAGGACTCATCTCTGATGGGACCCTCGAACCCTGTATGTCTCCTCATAACACTCCTATCCTACCTGTAAAGAAACCTGACAGGACATACAGGTTGGTGCAAGACTTACGGGAAGTAAATAAGAGAACTTTGACTCGGTACCCTGTTGTACCGAACCCTTATACCCTTCTGAGCAAAGTTCCCCCGGAACATAGCTGGTTCAGTGTGGTGGATTTAAAAGATGCATTTTGGGCATGTCCCCTGGCTGAGGAAAGTCGAGATATCTTTGCTTTTGAATGGGAGGACCCAAACACCGGACGTAAACAGCAGCTTAGATGGACAAAGCTACCTCAGGGGTTTATGGAGTCTCCCAACCTGTTTGGACAGGCTATGGAGGAGCTGTTACAATCTTTTCACACCCCTCCGAAAACTCAAGTCACTCAGTATGTAGATGACTTATTAATATCAGGGGAAGAAGAAAATTTAGTCCGAGAAGTAACAATTCAGTTATTAAACTTTTTAGGAGAGAAAGGTTTAAGGGTTTCCAAGGGAAAGTTACAATTTGTAGAACCTGAAGTACGATACTTAGGGCATATAATAAGTCAGGGAAGCCGTAAATTAAACCCCGAGAGGATTGCCGGAATAATAGCCCTCCCACCCCCAGCTACAAGAAGAGAAGTAAGAAAGTTATTAGGACTACTAGGGTACTGTAGATTATGGATCGAGGGGTATACCCAGGCGGTGAAATTTTTATACGAGAAACTGACGGGGGAAGATAAGATAGAATGGACACAGAATGACAAAGAAAAACTAGAAGAACTAAAGTCAAAACTGATAAAAGCTCTGGTTCTGAGCCTACCGTCATTAGAGAAACCCTTCTATTTGTTTGTCAATGTGGAAGATGGGATAGCCCATGGAATTCTGGCCCAGGAATGGGGAGGGGTGAGGAAACCGGTAGCGTATTTATCAAAATTATTAGATCCAGTCAGCCGAGGTTGGCCAATATGCATCCAAGCGGTAGCCGCTACCTCGATACTAGTGGAAGAAAGTCAAAAACTCACTTTCAGGGGTAAGCTAATAGTTCACACTCCACACTCTGTATGGAATATCTTAAATCAGAAAGCAGATAAATGGTTGACGGATTCTAGGATGTTGAAATATGAGACTATCTTACTAGACAACAAAGACCTAACCTTGGTAACAGATAAGAATCAAAATCCTGCCCAGTTTCTATATGGGGAACCTAAAGAGGAACTAGTACACGATTGTTTAGAAGTAATAAATTATCAGACAAAAATCAGAGAAGATTTGACCGACCAAGCCCTATCAGTAGGAGAAAAGATATACATAGATGGATCATCTAGGTGTATACAAGGGAAAAGAATGTCTGGGTATGCAATAATAGATGGGAGTAACATGACAATTATAGAAAAAGGAAAACTGCCATCTAATTGGTCTGCTCAAAGTTGTGAGTTATATGCCTTAAAAAGGGCATTAGAATTTCTAGCACATGAGGAAGGAACTATTTATACAGATTCTAGATATGCATTTGGGGTGGTACATACTTTTGGAAAAATCTGGGAAGAAAGAGGATTATTAACTTCAAAAGGAAAAGGACTAGTTCACGAGGGGTTAATATTGGAGGTATTAGAAGCTTTAACTCTACCTAAGGAAATTGCAGTAGTCCATGTAAAGGGGCATCAGAAAGGATTAACACCAGAGATAAGGGGAAATAATCTAGCAGACCAAGAGGCGAAAGAGGCTGCTGAAAATGGGGAAGAGAAATTATTAGTTGTTCAACAAAGAAAAGAGGAGCGAGATAATATTCCTCAATTCACTGAAGCTGAAGAAAAGGAATTGACTAGAATAGGAGGAGAAAAGACTCCGGAAGGAAAATGGGTGTTGTCTGATGGGCGTCAGATAGTAAATAAAATATTAGCGAGAAAAATATTGGAGGAATTGCATAGAGAAACCCACTGGGGAACACAGGCCATTTGCGATCACTTTCTTAGAAAATTTGGATGCATAGGGGTGTTTGGAGTAGCTAAACAAATCACCGATAGGTGTATAACTTGCCAAAAGGTAAATAAAAAGGTAATGAGAAAACCCATCCATGGAGGGCGGGAGTTGGCCTTACACCCCTTTCAGAGTATACAAGTGGATTTTACAGAACTTCCACAAGTCCAAAGGTGGAAGTTCCTCTTGGTATTAGTAGACCATCTTACCCATTGGGTGGAGGCAATTCCAGTCACTAGAACATCGGCTAATGTAGTAACAAAGATCCTGCTAGAACAAATTATTCCTAGATATGGAATGGTTCATAGAATAGACTCTGACAGAGGAACGCATTTTACCTCCAAAATAATCACCCAGACAACTCAAGCCTTAGGTACTCAATGGGAGTTACACACTCCATGGCATCCCCAAAGCTCAGGAAGGGTTGAACGAATGAATCAGACTTTAAAAAAGGCGTTAACCAAATTAATGATAGAAACTCAACTGTCATGGGTCAAGTGCCTCCCTTTAGCATTACTCAGGGTTCGAACTCAACCCAGAATGGATCTTGGAGTCTCTCCCTATGAAATGATGTTTGGTTTGCCCTTCTTGGCTTCACAGCAGGAAATGGCTACTTATGAAGGAGGGGAGGCTAGTATTAAACAATATGTAATGCAGATTGCAAAGAATTTGGAACAACTAAGACATAAAGGGTTGCTCCCACAAACTACCCTGTTGGATTTTAAGATCCATAATATTAAAATTGGAGAATGGGTTTTAGTAAAAACATGGAGAGAGCAATCTTTAACTCCCCAATGGGAAGGTCCCTTTCAGGTGCTGTTGACTACAGAAGCTGCAGTACGGACAAAGGAAAAAGGGTGGACACATGCCAGCAGAATAAAAGGCCCAGTAGAAGAACCTAGAGACTGGACCTAGAACCTAGAGACTTCAGCTCCCGGGGACACCAGACTCACCTTAAAACGCCAACCAACGCGGTGATGTATGGGAGAGGAACTGAATAATAACTTAGAAATCACAGAAACTTGGGGAGTGAAACCAGAACTTTATCGTTGGTTTCGGGTATGGCCGGGACAAACCTTAAGGAAAATTAGATATCCTCCTTGGGGGAGAGCACTCCCGCTACAGACAGGAGGGTCAGGATTGTATAAAACTGAAAACTTGCTGTTTGCACTTGCATGTGATCTATATAAAGAAGATAGTCGGCTATATCCTAACCTTGAGGAAGAACTACAGCCCCCTCCAGTACCCCATAGTATACCTCGTCTGATACATCCCTATGCTAGACATCATAGTTGGGTAAAGTGCGAATGCTTAGGTTGTAAGCAAAATTGGTATTACCATTCATCCCGAAGACATCCCTTCTGTTTAAATTGCCGGAAGCAAAATTCGAGTTTGGCTCAAACTCAGATACAATATACCAATATCGTAACATTAATTTGTGGGTGGGAATTGCTAGTGCCGGTTCTGTGGGAAATTCCTGAACAATGGTGGGAAACAGTGGTCTCTAGGTGTAAAAAACGATTCGCTTGGAAAAAGAGATAAGAACCCTACCTGCTACAAGAGCCAGGGATACTGAATCAAAAGGGGATGGAGGGCAAGACCAGGTTGGCCACTGTACTCGCTGCCAAGAAGAATTATTTCTCGGCTGTTGGAAGCACCCCAATAGGCATGAGAGGCAGGAGTATAAGCCATACTGGACCTCCACTCCTCGTATTGTTATTAACGGTATCCTTAGTATCCAGTAACGAATGCATGAAGTGTTACCAGCAGGTCTCCTGGAATAAGAAGATGGTTTCCACTATGACAATGCATTCACATATCAACAGCCACTGTTATAACCGCCATGAGCTAACAGTGTGCAAATACGACCAACGCGAATATTGGGTCGGGAAGAATTTAGGAATAGGCGGAACAAGACTAGGAGTACATTGTCCTAGAGAGGAACAATGGCTCTGCTTTACTAAAGCTGGGCATTGGGACATATCAGACGGAGGTGGAGTACAAGATATGATAAAAGCTGAAATAGTGAAAAATAAAATAGAGCAAATTAAAAAAAGAATAGTTCCAAGATTTGATGGAGAATTGTATGCAAAAATCAGAAAGCAGTTGGAGGAAGAAATAGGACTGCCAACATTAGGAAAGAATTTGTTTGTAGATTTGGGGGAAAGAATAAGCAGGGAATTAAATGTAACAAATTGCTGGATTTGCGGAGGGCCTTTAATGACGGAAGAGTGGCCTTGGAAAGGGAGCAGTTTAGGGCCAGTGGAACTCCTTAAATGGAATCGTACCAGTAGCACATGAGAAGACCGACCTGAGGGATGGATTTTGAGTTCTAACACAATAGGGGAAGAATGCCTACGGAGAGAGGGTAAAAATTATTTAAAGAGTGTGGGACATTCTCCTTGTAAAAGACTTAAAATCAGCAATGGGACTTCCACCTGGTGGTACCCAGGAAAGCCAAAATGGGTATGGGCCCTAAATAATGATACAGGAAATTGTGAGTATGACAGTATGACCAGACTTTTTAAATGTAAAAAACCAGTCCTAAACCCTTATCAAAACATTCCAGAAATATCCAAGTTTTGGGAAAATATAGCAGAGACGCAGACAGAGTTTTGGAAAGCCCCTGAAGGGTTATTCTGGATACGCGGAAAAAGAGCTTATTCAGAACTACCTCCTAAGTGGAAGGGTAGCTGTACCCTTGGTATTATCCAGCCGGGATTTTTCTTATTGCCTGGACCAAAAGGAGATGACTTAGGAGTACCAGTATATGAGTCCTTAAAAAGAACTAAAAGAGATATTATAGGAGGATCTCAAAGGTGGGGTGAAGAGGATTGGCCTCCTGAACGGATAATCCAAGTATACGGACCAGCCACTTGGGCTCAAGATGGCAGCTGGGGTTACCGGACTCCCATTTATATGTTAAACCGCATTATCCGACTACAGGCGGTTGTAGAAATAGTATCTAATAGAACAACTCGAGCAATAAATCTAATAACAAAACAGCAAAAACAAATGAGGGCTGCCATCTACCAAAACCGATTAGCCTTAGACTACTTATTGGCAGAAGAAGGGGGCGTTTGTGGAAAGTGGAACACTTCAGATTGTTGTCTAAAGATAGATGATAATGGGGATGCAATATTGGAACTAACAGAGGAAATCCGGAAAATTGCGCATGTACCGGTTCAAAAATGGGAATCTATGTTAAATGATAATTGGTGGAATAATGTTTTTGGGGGAGCCTGGTGGAAGCAACTAGGCTACATTCTCTTATGTTCAGTCGCTGGATTATTATTTCTTCCTTGCTTAATCCCTTGTTTTATACGCTTAATTACAACAGTAGTCCAAAGCATGCAAGTAGTTTCCATACCCAAGAATCCAAAATTGGCAGCCTCAGGCTCAACTAAAAAGATAATGGTATTAAGAAAAATAAGAAATACTCCACAACAATTGGAAGAAGCAGAATTGATCTATGAACAAAACAAGTGGATTAAGCAAAATGAAAGTTATGGCTCAAGCCAAATGTAGTATAAAAGACGAAAGGGAGGAATTGTGAAAAATAGTGAAGGTATTGTTGGCTTTCGCAATAATAACAAGGCTATAAATACTTGAATGATAAGGATAATTAACCTTTAGTAAATTAGGAAACATGAGAAACCTTAAAGATAACAACTAACAGCAGCTATGAAGAAGAACATCTGAGAGAAACAAAAGAGAACTTCTCCAAGAGACCCCACAAATGATTAACAGAAGGAGACAGACGCATAGGAGAAGGGAGCTGATATGCATGGAAAAAGGGAACTGAAGATTATCGATCCTCAGAAACAATTGCCAGAAGGAAAACACACAAATAGAAGAAAAAGGGATTAATGATAATCAATCATCATAAATCATTACTCTGATGCAATGTTGAATGTATATAAGACATGGGTGAAGTAGTAGCTGGTGTGCCTCTGACTTGAGTCATGCACCCAGCGCTGTGCTTTTGCTTTATCATCGACTTTGTCCCTATAATAAAATAAGTGCCATTTCTGTTTAAGGAATCTGGCTGTTTATTACATCATCGCCGTTCGCTGGATGAACAGGTGAGCAGCCGCGGGCATATTTTAAAAATGGGACAAACAGCCAGTCGAGAACAGAAACTGCAACTTGAAATTCTGCAGCGCGGAGAGGGACGCCGAGGGCGGAGCCGACGGGCCGCCCCCCCTCCCCCGACTCGCGCTCAAAGCAAGGCCTGCGTGCTGCCGGCGCAGCAGGTTTTCCTGTGCCGCCTTCGTCCTGGCTGTTAACTACTGAATGAGGCGTCTTGCTGGCAGGACTCAATAGAGCAAGTTCGAGCCCTAACTGGGCAGATCTGAAAATAAACCTCCACCTGTGGATCGCAGCTCAAATCTGCAGCTTCCAGCGTGTTCATAGACAAGTGGGTAGCAACAGCAAGAGGGGTCTCATTAGAAATCACAGCTCTCAAGTAAAAGGCAGAGGACTCGCATCAGCAGTACTGACCTTTCTTGACTTCCACAATTCCAGAGCAGGACAGTACTTAAAGAATTGTGGTTGCTGTTTCTACTGAAATATTTTTTTTGTGCTAAGATACGCAGAAAGTGAAAGTAAAGTCAACAGAAAGAGACATGCATCACGTGTTTCCCTTCACACTTTTCTTTCCTCACTTTGAATGATTTAATAAAATGTCACTAATGATCAAGGCATGCTAGCAGCACCCCTGAAGGACAATGGGATTTGGTTGTAATTCCAGTTGAAGGCTCCACGCAAATTGTGGAACTCGCTGCTACAGTAAAGGCTTTTGACTTATTTCAACAGGAATTGCTAAATATAGTGGCAGACTCTCAATACGTTACTGGCATTGTTCAAAGACTTGAAGGGGCATTTATAAAACAAGTAGAGAACCAATTGCTATTTAAGCTATTACTGCAATTAATGATGCTTTTATGAAAAAGACAGTTTCCTTATTTTATTGTCCACATACGCTCTCATAGCTGTTTACCTGGCCCTTTAACTGAGGGAAACACAGTTGCAGATTATCACACTCTGTCGGTAACAACTCCGAACATTATGCAGCAAGCTAAAATGTCGCATGATTTTTTTCATCAAAATGCGAAGGCATTGAGGAAGCAATTTTCTTTAACACAACAACAAGCACATGATATTGTGCGAACTTGTGCCGATTGTCAGCAGCTGGCTCCTCTGCCATCATTTGCGGGGGTTAACCCGCGAGGGCTTACACCTGATGAACTTTGGCAATCCAATGTTATGCACATTATGGAATTTGGACGTTTGCGCTATGTACATGTTTCAGTTGATTTGTTTTCTCACCTTGTTGTAGCTACTGCTCCTACAGGAGAGAAGGCTCGTGATGTTATTCGACATGGGTTGCAATGCATTGCAGTCATGGGAGTACCGAAAACTGTAAAAACTGATAACAGACCAGCTTATGTGTCCCCTAAAATACAGGCCTCTTTACAGACATGGGGTATTAAACATGTCACCGGTATTCCTCATTCCCCGACTGGGCAAGCAATTGTGGAACGTATGCATCATACTTTAAAAACCATGCTTGATAAATGAAAAAAGGGGGAATCCCGTCGGTATGACACCTCGAGAGCGATTGTATAAAGCAACTTATGTTTTACATTTTCTAAGCATGTCTTCTTTGTCATCCACAGCAGTAGAGCGACATTTCAGAAGGACTGTTGAATGGCCTGAACAACCGAAGGTGTATTATAAGCACCTTGAATCAGGGCACTGGGAAGGACCAGTCCCCCTGATAACATGGGGTCGAGGGTATGCTTGTGTGTCTTTGTCCTCAGGCCCATACTGGATTCCTGCAAAATTCGTGAAGCCGGCTCATCAGCCGAGCCCAGTACAGGAAAAGGAAGGCCTGGAACCAGTCGAGCCGATCAATGAGTAAAAGCAGGCATACCTAAGGATGGGTATTTTTATTAATCTTTCAGTTTTTAATGCTTATCTCTTTTCTGTCTCATGTAGATTCTTTTGTATATTGGGTTATATACTGAGGGCTGGCGAATGGGATTTGTATTTGTAAACAGAAGTCTTCATAAGCTAACCACAGATAATACTACAACAAATAGAAGTTGTGAGCAAGAAGATTCTGTAATGATTTGTACTTCTCATGATTTTTGCAATAGTATCTGCAATTGTTATTTTAACTTCAGCTTTTGTAGCCGTTGTTGCGTTTACTGAATCTGTCCAGACTGCTAAGGTTGTAGGAGAAACTTTATCTAATGTAACTGAAGAATTAGTTATGTTTAGTATGCTTTGCCATGTTTCATAAGCATTATACGATCAGTTGTAGATGCTGCTTTGCATCGTACCCTTGTACGAGTTGTAGAATATGTTGCTGTAAAAACTATGTGCGTATCCATGAGAACCTGACCTTCAAAGAAGAAGATAACAAGAAGGGAGTACAACAATGTAGTCACATATCAGACAGCCGCTATTAGCAAAGCTGGATCATGAGTCTGGTGAGGCTCGCTGCATACACTGGCCACGTGTGCAGTGACTCTAGCCTGTACTTTTCCACTCACTCCAGTGTAGGATATAAGGGGGCTGTCTTGGGCTGGAGAGAGGGAGAGACACGAGCGCACTTTGAAGATACAGGGGACACCCTGAACAAGCGCTGTGCCTGCCTCCCCCTCCCATAGGTATGACACTAATACGCAAGAACACATAGATGAAGAAATATTAACCAAATTACAAGCCTTAGAAGCAGCAGTAATATGGATAGGGGATCGGCAAAATGCGTTAAAAACACATCTTTCTCTGTATTGTGATTGGGAGTACAACCCTCGAAGACTTTGTGTTACATCTCTCCCCTGGAATGTGTCACTACATGGCTGGGAAATGGTTAAATACCATCTCCAAGGTGCTTTTGACATGTCATTGCAACAAAATATTGTGAAAGACTGGAACTTTAAAATAATTGTCTCAAAGCTTGCTTAAGCTTCTGCAAATCGACAGAAGGCCTGCAGACTGATAAGAAGCTTGCTTGTATCTATTTAGCACCTTCTGCAGACCATCCTCCTGCTTGCCAGTCACCACCCAAGATTGCCATCAGCTGAAGAGGGTGTGTTGCTCCCCCCCAGCTGGAGAGGGTGTAGGCCTCTGGCTATCAGAGTGGCCAGACCCTGCCTAGCCCAGGGCCCACCTGAGCCTGTGTTGTTAACTCCAAAATTGCTGAAGCACAATGACTGTGCCAAGCACTGCCCAAGCAGCAAGGGGGCAGGAAAAGCTTATATGGCAACCGTGTAAAATGACAATTAGCTGGACAAAGGCCACCGTCATGCTGATTGGTCAAGCTATGGACTGACCTAGGCTACCTGGACTGTAACTGGCATGGCGACCCACCACAATTTGGGAATTGGGACCGAGACCCCCACCACCATCAACCATGGATCAATGGGACGCCACTGAACTTCCGGAGGATTGCCAAGACGTTGTCAGGCCTGTGGTGGTGACTATACTCTTGCTACGCTCCGTAACACTGCTTCTCTTTTCTGTCTTTCCTCTACTTCTGCCTTCACTCTATCGCTTGTCTTAGTGGCTTTTGCTGGGGATTAACAATAAATCTGCAAACCTGCATTGAGCGGCATCTGACCTCGTTTGCATCGTAATTTCACACTTGGAATCATTGTGAACCTCTCCCGGGCCCGATGTAGTTGGACCGGGACGTAACAAATATTCGTTCTTTACACAATCAACTAAAAGCTCAAATATTAAAGATTCAAGACTTAATGAACTGCAATGCATTTGAAACATTACAAAAGGATTTCTCGTGGGTAAATCCAAAAAAATTGGCTTTCTGGGCTAAATTTAGGAATCTGGGTATTTATTGCCTTAGCAGGGTTCTTTTTGATTCTGTTTTTAATTGTGTTTAGTATATAACCTGCTAAGAGCATCATGACGAGTAGAAGCACGAGTCATGGCGACCTTGTTAATAAATGGTCTGGTGTTAAACAAAAAAGGGGGAGATGTGGCAGATCTATGAGCAGAGGCCTGCGTACGGCCAAAGACACAGTGAGCAGAGCATACAGACACAGGAACGCAGATGTCGATACGGATGGAATGAAGAGGAACTGGTCCAATATAAACATGGAACAGAAAACAGCTTCGCGATATAAACATGGAACAAGAAAACAGCTTTGCATGCTTATCTTAGTGGGAACTGAATAAGGCGACTGGGTTAGTGATCTGAAATATGTGTTTACTTGCCTAGCAGGTGCATGGAAAGTTTTAGAGCTCGGGTATAAAAGCCGAGGCTTGAGAAGCAATAAACGATTTTGTGCTCATCACAGCCGGAGTCCGTGCCCTCATACACCACAGTCAGACACTGGAATAGGCTGCCCAGGGTGGTGGTTGAGTCCCCATCCCTGAATGCGTTTAAGAGTCGTTTAGATGTGGTGTTAGGGGATATGGTGTAGGGGAGAACTTGGTAGAGTGGGGCTGATGGTTGGACTTGATGATCCCAAGGGTCTTTTCCAACCTAAATGATTCTATGATTCTATGCTTTAAACAGAAATCTCACAGCTTGTGTTGCAAAAGTCAGCTTCATCGGTGGCCCAACTTAAATGCCTCTATGCAAATGCACATAGCATGGGGAATAAACAGGAGGAGCTACAGACGTGGGCACGCCTGCAGGGCTATGATGTAATTGGCATCACAGAGACATGGTGGGATGGCTCCTATGACTGGAGTGTTGGAATGGAGGGATACAGGCTCTTCAGGAAGGACAGGCAGGGGAGATGAGGAGGGGGCATCGTCCTCTATGTCAAGGACCAGCTGGAGTGCACGGAGCTCTGCCTGGGGATGGATGAGGAGCTGACTGAGAGCTTATGAGTCAGGATTAAAGGGAGAGCAGGGACAGGCGATGTTACAGTGGAGCGGTTGGTTGCAGAGGTGTGAGAGGTGGCGGCAGTGGCGACGAAAATGTCCATCCGTCAGACGCCCCCCCAGAACTCCTTTTCTGACTGCTTTATTACAGGAAATGCATTGGAGGACGAACTGTTTCCCTCTTCCCCAGCTGCATCTAACACCCTCCAGGCTGCAGCAGCAATAACAGCTGATCCATGCATGCCTGCAATCAGTCCCTTCACCTGTCGATAAGTGCCTGCCAGGTTCCAGGCTTCCTTATTCTCTGACTGCACTGCTTCCCACATTTCCACTCCAATTCGAGTCCATGTTGAAAGGTCAAACAACTGAGTCGGATCTCTGAGCAATCCTCGTCGTTGGCACCAAGATAATAGTGCCAGTAAAGCACTCTCACTAAGGTTTTCCCTGGCACTTTTTGCCAGCTGCAGCAAACTTTGTACCGCTGCCTTTTCCATGGCTGATACAGCCGAACCCATACTACCGTTCCCACTCTAGGTGGCTCCCACTTCCTGTGGGGTCGCAGATCCGCTCCTGCCTCTCTCGGGCAGCCCGGCCTACCTTAGCACCGGCAGTAGTATCCCCGCGTTTCTTACTCCGGTCTTCGGTCCAACAACCACGGACGGCTTTTATTTCTTTTTCATCTTTTTCATCTCCTTCAATTATTTTATACCACATTGTCCCTCCAAAATCCCGCCATTCCGAGACCGAAAACAACATAGGTGTGTCAGAAAAATGACCCCATCTCTGTCCCAATTTAATCAGCTTGAGCAACTGTTTCGCTGGTGCTTCAATCCCTCTCTTAGAGAGGATCCCAGCGAGTAGCGTGGCCGCAGCTTCTGTTTCCATAGCTGCGCCTGGGAGGTGAGGAGCGACCTCACACCATTGTCTGCTCCGCTGATGCACCCAAGCAGCAGTCTCCCAGCCGAAGTTTCCCACTCCCCTCCTCTAGCTGCTTACCGCAGTCTCGGAGAACTCAGTTGCGCTGAACCATCCTCTGCTGCCAGATGTCGGAGTGGGAGACGGACCCGGAGTAATGACGAAGTCTCAATGTGAATATGATCGTTCTCGCTTTATTCAAGTTTTTACAGCATATTTATAGACAGGCACTAAAAGTACACGTTAGCAACAGCTATGTAATTGGTTTACAACTTATGTTACGTGATTAAAGCAATTATTTCATTGGTACACGTCTTGTGTCCACGCACTGCCACATAATTGCAACTCCTTCTTCTATTCACAGGTGTAGTTCCGCTTATCTTGTTTACATTCTTGTTACTTCTGCTTTTTTAAGAGCTTCAGGGGGAGTTTACGGTCACATTCGGGCCTGTAGCTAAGGCTTCTCCTCTAGGCTCATGTCAAAGGCTGGATTGTTCATCGCAATCAAATCATGTCCCTTCTCACTCAGCCATTCCTCCACACCCATCCCTGGAAGTATTCAAGACCAGGCTTGATGGGGCTTTGAGCAGCCTGGTCTAGTGAGAGGTGTCCCTGCCCGTGGCAGGGGGTTGGAACTAGATGATCTTTAAGGTCCCTTCTAACATGAACCATTCTATGATTCTGTGATTCTTTACAGTCGGAGGCCAAGACTGGAACCAGTTGCACCTAGAATACTCTCTGAGAAGGAGTTTAGAAAGCAAGGGAGTCCAGTCCACTGGACTAGTCCAGTCAAGCCACTGAAGAACATCAAAACAATCAGCAAGTGGATCAGGCTGCTAAGATTTTCCATACAGATTTGGACTGGGAACATAAAGGTGAACTATTTTTAGCTCGGTGGGCCCATGACACCTCAGGTCATCAAGGAAGGGATGCAACATCTAAATGAGCTCATGCCGAGGGGTGGATTTAACCATGAACGCTATTGCACAGCTTATCCACAATTGTGAAACATGTGCCGAAATCAAACAAGCTAAAAGGTTAAAACCTTTGTGGTATGGGGGACATTGGTTAAAATATAATTACGGGGAGACCTGGAAAATTTACTATATCACACTCCCTCAAACTCACCAGGGTAAGCACTATGTGCTTACAATGGTGGAAGGAAGCACCAGATGGTTGGAAACCTATGCCATACCCTGTGCCACGCCTTGAATACCATCCTGGGCCTTGACAGGCAAGTCTTGTGGCAACATGGTACTCCAGAAAGAATTGAGTCAGACAATGGGACACACTTCAAAAACAGTCTTATAAGTAATTGGGCAAAAGAACCTGGCATTGAGTGGGTATATCACATCCCCTATCATGCACCAGCTTCAGGGAAAATTGAGCGATACAATGGACTGTTAAAAACTACCCTGAAAGCAGTGGGGGGGTGGATCCTTTAAAAATTCGGACAAGCATTTAGCACAAGCTACCTGGTTAGTTAACACCAGGGGGTCCATCAATCGAGCTGGTCCTGCTCAATCAGACCTTTTACATACAGTAGGAGGGGATAAAGCCCCTGTGGTGCATGAAAGGAATATGCTGGGGAAAACTGGGTTTTTCCTGCCTCTGTCAAAGGCAAACCCATTGGTGGGACTGTTTTTGCTCAAGGACCTGGATGTACTTGGTGGGTGATGCTGAAGAATGAAGTTCAATGTGCACCTAAAGGAAAGTTAACCCTGCATGAGAATTCTCAGTTCTGAGCTGTATGTTAAATGTTATATGATACTAACAGTGCTCAATAATTGTTTTTCAGGATAACATAGTAGTGATGAAACTTGAGCTAGCTTCATCAAGTGGCATCCAGCAACCTCTTCGAGGTGGACATGCTACCCATGGGTATAAACCACAATGAATTTCATACCATCTTTCCTGCCCCGAGAGACTGCTATGATAGATGAAATCTTGCAATTATGAACTTAATTTAACAAATTTTTGTGTATGAAGATAAATCATAAATTAGTGATCTGTGTATATATATGTATGTGCATATTTGAAGATAAAAAAAGCAATAGTGATCTGAATATGATGCAAATGGTATGGAATAAGGGGTGGAATGTCTTGTTTTGAAGTAAAACAGAACCATTTTCAGTAATTTTACTTTTCCATTAAGTCTCTTCTAATTAATTGAACTCTCTGAAATTAACGGCACATTTTTCAGACAGTATCCAGTTCCAGCAGAGATAAGGCCCGATGGTTATAGTTAATACCAAGGAATAGTATGCAGGGAGGCTCTTGCTTATACTTATTGCTGTAACAACCAAGGTCAGCTAACTTTGTTATTTGCCACGTTGGAGGGTTGGAAGCAGAAAAGCGTAGAGGGGTCACACCTGTGGGGAGGAACGGACAGGACAGGTGACCCAAAACTGACCAACAGGGTATTCCATCCCATCTGTCTCATGCTCAGTATAAAAGCTGAGGGATCAGAGGGTCAGCCCTCTTTCTTCAGTGGTCAGCATCCAAGGAAGACCTTGTCTGTTCATCTGCCTTTGATCCCGATCTGTGCATTCCTGACTCCAGATCTGGAATCCAGTTCCCACCCGTCGCTGACTCCAGTCTGGGACTTTCCCAGTGCCTGCCGGTAATGTGATCGTTATCCTGGGAGCTCAATACAGTTTTGTATATATTTCATGATTTCTTATTGATATTATCTTTTATTTTTTATTTTTTTAATAATAATATTTTAAGTAGTTTAGTTTCTTTTTTACAATCCATAAGTCTCTCTCTCTCATTCTTCTCTCCCCTTCTCTGAAGGGAGAGAGGTTAAAGAGGGCATCTGTCATTCATTCAGTAGCCAGTCCAGCCCAAACCACCACAATGCTACATAACATCCTTTCACCCACCACTGGGTGTGAAATAAAGGAATTATTCAAGTGTATGAAATAACTATTTAAATCAGATTTGAACATGAAATGAAAAATCATTCTGTAGCCAACTGAAACAGCATGGAAAGTTTGCAGAGGTAGATGGTAACTTCCTGAGTTGTAATCTAGCCAGTAAATCCAAGCTAACGTTCTGATGCAAAAGCTTTACTAGATGGTCACTCCTACAGAGAGAAAGGCACTCCTGAAATGGGAACAGCAGTAAGTAATGAGGACTTATTTTTCATACCTCATGTCAAAGACAGCATCACTCTCAGCACATTCCCATCACACTCTTTCAAAGCTAACTTTGCTTAGTCAGCCAGTGCCATCACAAGTTACAGCATGCAGAGTTCACATACTAGCTTCGTGAAAACAGTGGGACTCAGAAATGGTGAAACTTCTGGGCCAGCATGTCTACGTCTAGCCTGCTAACCATGTGGGGTGGTGCTGAGTGCACAGCTAAGATAATTCTTAATGTGGGGTTTTAGATGCTGTTGCCTCTTCTCTCAGATATTATCTCAGCTTCATCTCATCTCTGTTCTTCCCCTATTGGCAGCGGAGACATCTAAATGACACCCATGGTGGCGCACACAGCCAGTATTCATAGCCCTGGGAATCCCATATCAACCTCTCAGCATGGCTGAGAGCCATAAGACACACACCACATACACTGGGAAGCTGAGGTATGGTTAAGCTCTGGAAGTGGCTGGCAGGGAGAGGATGACCAAGGCTCACTGCTTAATTATAGGCTGGGGCTGCGCACACAGCTGCATCCCAGGCTGTGAGATACTGGAGTTGTTCTTGATGGAGATCCAGGCTGTCCAGACACTGCACCTCTGTGAAACCAAGCCTCCTGTTTGCATGGCTGTTCCTCCAAAGATGTGGCCAGCCCTCCCTGCCTCACAGCATTTCAAGTCCCAAATGACAAGCTCTCACAAACAGGTAGCTGAAATTCACTGGTTTCACACATTTTTGCACAGTAGAATTCCTCCCGGGAGATAAAAGCAGTGGCTCTAGCCCTTGTGTCTGTTCTGCTCCATTGGCTTCCCAGTTTGCCTCTGCTTCTAATAACATTCAGTCCATGGAAGACAGCTCACCTCCTAAATAGCACAGCGGCAAAGAAAAGAAAAAGGCAAGGTTCATGCTCCACTTCAGAGCACTGCCTTCCCTGGGACTGCTGGTGAGGTCCCCAGGGCCTCTGAGAGTACACAGAGCACACTGCAACATGTCACGTCTTCTCCTTAGGGACGGTGTGTCTTCCCAACTGGTAATCAGATTAAAGGATTAATCTTCTGAGCTGTTTCCAGAAAAGCCCCAATTCACCCAAGCACTGACCTAGCTGCCTACTGAACTTTGCTGTTTTGTGCCCAGAATGTGCACTGTTCACTGTAGGGCTCTGCTCCATGATCTGGATGGCCTTGTGGTATCGGAGAGGCTTCACTAACACTGTGACTTGCAGGAGGCTGCATTTTATGGGTTATCAGATTGGGAGTTTAGGCACATTTTAATTCCCTTGACTCTCTTCGGCAATTGCTGTTCTGACTGACTGAGCAGGAATCTCCATCCTCCCTAGATCAGACCTCTGCTGGGAGACCAAACAGGATCCCAGTCACCCTTTTTCATACAGACTGAGAAATGTGACCTGGAGGCAAATAAGCATTTAACACTGGTCCATGGACCTAATGATGCTTTTTGCGGGGACTTCTGGGCCACAGCATTAGCAAGCAGTTTACACTCTTGGCACATGCTTGCAGGACCCTGGGTTCAAACTCACTTGAGGCCAGATGTGCTCTGGTGGGAAATGATAGACTACCCATGTAATTTAGAGGTACCTCAGCCTATAGACTCAAAAAAAGAAAAGAAAAAATGCAATAAAGAAATGGTTATGGAAATAGAGGAGGAATTTGTCATCAAGTAGAAAGACAACTTCTTGAGAAATACAGAAGCTATATTCTTATTTCAATCCTTTGGAAACCAGAGAGATTTCAGAGCAATTAGAAGTTATGCTTATTATTTAAATGGCAGCATTGCTTTGCTTACACTCATGTTACCTAGTTAAGAAAAAAGAACAATTGACACCATACCTGAAGATGACAATGCCCAGCTCTCTCAGGGCTTCTGGCAAACATTTTGAATTTCCTGTTGTCTACCCAGTCACTTCTTCATGCTGCTGGGGAAATCTCCACGGAGGGGCTCCAGAGGCTCTCATATTCCTAGTAGGCAGCCACACACTCTGCCCCAGAGTGGGGCTTGTGCAACAGGACAAGTTGGTTATATCAGGCAGCCTTTTCCTTCCAGGTGGGGACAGTGACCAGCTTTTGGGGTTTTTCTTTTTCAAGTGGTTCTGGGGACAAAATGTTGCTGTTATGACAGTATTTCTGCCAGTCTCTGAAAAAGCAGATGTGCAATATGAGCAAGGTTGATTGTTGTATAAACACAGCATTTTCTGACCAAACTACCCTTTGCTTCCTCCTAAACAAAACCATTCAGCTGTGTCCCTGCCGCAGGCAAGAACACCAAACTTATCAAACATCAGCAGTTTTCAAAATTTGGGAAAGTTAACACTAACTGAAAAGGCAATCAAAGTGTTTTCATAAGGTGATCTTAAGTATATGCCTTTGCATTATAAGCCCTTATAATTTTTCTGACAGAAATATAGGTCAGTATTCATTAGGACAAGTCTGTCCCTCCAGTCTAGTTAAATTAATGAGACACTGTACTAAGGAGAGGAAAATACTCTTTTTTCCAGATCAGGATTGTTTTGGACAGCATTGCAGAGAGTTTATAAACTGTGGAGCTAGTGAGTCCTTCAGCAGCAAAGGAAGATGGGAACGCAGATCTGACAGTGTCCTGCCCTGCCTGGCTGCAACTGTAGAACCCCACAGTAGCCCTCTCCCTGCACCCAGCTCATTCATCCATCCTTCACCCAGAGCTCTCCATCCCCTCCTACAGCAGAGATGCTCTGTCTCCATTGCCAGAAAACACTCTGGAAACAGCAGGGTTTGTCCTGCTGATCATCATCCTACAGGGAACGCTGAGGTTTGGGGATCAGCGCTATGGCAATTTCTCTGCCACCACCACCCCCCGCTAACCTTCTCCCTAGGGCTTTATATGAGTTGTACTGTACATAGTGTGTAAAACCTATTGCAAATTCAGTGTGCTGGGCTTGACCAACCATGGATTTAAAATATGAGCTGATGGAGAAAACCTCAATATTTAGTTCTAATTACTTCTCATCTTGTTAAAACCCTCCATAGAAAGCTAAATTAAAAGAGATAGTGAGAAACATGAGATTTTAGATTTTACAAGGCACAAAGAGCATCCTCAATCAACATGGCTATATGGCAATCATTTCCATCTACCTCAGCATTTAAGGATTATCATCTCTAGCTAGTTAGCTGCTCCATGACCCCACAGTTTGGAAACTGCTATAAGACGACAACACACATATACCTGTGTACGATGTCACCTACATTGGGCCGTGTGCTACTCAGTTATACTTGGATTTCTCACTCGGTCTATGTGCTATACTTCATTTATCAGTAAAGTACTGTATCTAAAGTGTTTCCCCAGTATGAAATAGGCCAAAAAAATAATAGCATGAGAGTGTTGTCACATACTCAAGATGCCTTTAAATAGGGAGTTCATGTCTTTTCAGCTTGGCATTGCATCTTGACTAGATGAAGACCCAAATAAGCCACTTGGGCAAAGTTAACAGCAGTTCCCCATTTTATCCCACCTCACCAAAATACTCAGCTACCTTTTTATTTCATCTGCTGTCAGGTGCAGATTTTACATCACCTGCAGCAGCTCTGAGCTTCTTCCTAGGAGGAGATACAATGGCATCATAAACTAAGCAAGGCCTTTCATGACCTCCCTATACCAATTCTACCCTGGTAGAATAAAAACAGATCTGAGAAATCTGCTGGGATCGCAGCATTTAACAAAGAATGAGAAGCTAGTGATGAGCCCCTGTTGTAGCACCATTGAAATCACAGTTAATATTGATAACTGTTGACAGCAGTGATCCCACCCTCCTCCAACCCAACCAGTCCTTCTTCTCCAAAATGTGTAATCTAGAGAAAAGACTCAAACCTAGCAGCTATAGGTAATAGCTCTCATAGCTTGGTCTTCACACTCATCCACCCTAGGCTTGGCTCTTCCATTTCTCTGGCTGGCCTCAGAAATCCACTTCTCTTACAGGAGTTGATTGTCCTACATATGGTAAGCTAATATACCTTTTGCTTTTCAAGATACAGACCTATTTCCTATCTGTATACCAAGGTCAGTGTAGCAGATCTATACTGATGCTACAGTGCTGTCACAGTTTGGGCCAGGTTAGCCAATGACAAGACAACAGATGCTCTCCCCCACCTCTCACTCCAAGGACAGGAAGAAGAACGATAAAGAGAGTTATGAGTTTAGAAAAAACTAAACTACTTCAACAAAGTATTAAAAATAAAATAAAAAAGAAAAGAATGAAATAAATACAATATATACAAAACCATATCAAGCTCCCAGGGAAACATCACTGGCAGGCACTGGGGAAGTTCCAGACTGGTCTCAGTGACAAATGGGAACTGGATTCCAGATCTAGCTTCATGAACGCATGGAGGGGGATCAAAGGCAGATGAACTAACAGGGCCCTCCTACAACATCAATCATCAAAAAAAGCAAAGCCTTAAAGAAGCCAAGCCATTAAAAAAAAGCCAACCTTTTGATCCCTCAGCTTTTATACTGAGCATGGCAGATGGGATGGATTACCCTATTGGTCAGTTTGGGACACCTGACCTGTCCACTCCCCCCCACAGGTGCAACCCCTCCACAGGGTAAACAACCCAGTCAGCTGACCCTGGTTGCCACAGCAACAAGTGTAAGCAAGAGCTTCACTCACTGAACAGAAAGTTGTCTCTGCTCCACCCCAAACCAGGACATTCCACCCCTTCTCCATATAATTTGCATCATGCTCAGGTCTCTAATCCATCTTATCCATCAAATATATACATATATATACACAGATCAGTCATTTATGACTTATCTTTATACACAATACAGCTCAAGATTGAGTATTCTCACTAAGGGTTAAATTTCCTTGAGGTATTCCATTCTCCACCATTACCCACCAAGTACATCCAGGTCCTTGAGCAACAACAGTCCCATGAATAGGTTTGCCTTTGCCTGAGACAGGAAAAACCCAAACAGTTTTCCCCAGCATATTCCTTTCATGCACCACAGGGGCTTTATCCCCTTCTAATGTATGTAAAAGGTCTGATTGAGCAGGACCAGCTCGATTGATGGATTAACTAACCAGGTAGCTTGTGCTAAATGCTTGCCCCAATTTTTAAAGGATCCACCCCCCCACTGCTTTCAGGGTAGTTTTTAACAGTCCATTCTATCACTCAATTTTCCCAGAAGCTAGTGCATGATAGAGGATATGATATACCCACTCAATGCCAGGTTCTTTTGCCCAATTACTTATAAGACTGTTTTTGAAGTGTGTCCCATTGTCTGACTCAATTCTTTCTGGAGTACCATGTTGCCACAAGACTTGCCTTTCAAGGCCCAGGATGGTATTCAAGGCCGTGGCACGGGCCACGGCATAGTTTCCAACCATTTGGGTCCGGTTGGGGAGCGGTGGTTCCGTAATCGTGTTTGTATATTCCTCTGTCCATGTTATTGTTGCTGTTTTTCTTGTTCCCTCTGCTGTTCTGTTAAACTGCCTTTGTCTTAACCCAAGAGTTTTGTCTTTTTCTTCCGATTCTTCCCATATTGGGAAAGCCCAAGCGAGCGGCATGTGGTTCTTTGTTGCCGTCTGAGGCTAAACCATGACACTTTACAACTAGTTTCCCTAGGTGGTCAGCAATATCTTGCCATAATTCAGCAGCCCAGATGGGTTTACCTTTGTGCTGCCAGTTGCTCTCCTTCCACTGCTTTAATCATCCCCACAGAGCATTTGCCACCATCCATGAGTCAGTACAGAGATAGAGTATTGGCCGCTTTTCTCATTCAGAAATGTCTAAGGCCAGCTGGATGGCTTTTACCTCTGCAAATTGACTCGATTCACCTTATCCTTCAGCAGCTTATGCAACTCATTGTGTAGGACTCCATACAGCAGTTTTCCACCTTTGATGCTTTCCTACAATACGACAAGGACAAGACCCATCAGTGAACAAGGCATACTGTTTCTCATTATCTGAGAGTTCATTATATGGTGGGGCTTCCTCAGCACAAGTCACAACCTCCTCTGGTGGCATTGTGAAGTCTTTACATTCAGGCCAGTTTGTGATCTCTTCTATGATTCCTGGACAGCTGGAGTTTCCTATTTGAGCTTGCTGTGTGATTAAGGCAACCCACTCACTCCAGCTAGCATCGGTGGCATGATGAGTAGAAGGAACTTTACCCTTGAACTTCCAGCCCAGGACTGGTAATCAGGGCACCAGGAGGAGCTGTGCTTCGGTACCAATTACCTCTGAAGCAGCTCTAACTCCTTCATATGCTGCCAAGCTTTCTTTTTCAGTTGGGGCATAGTTGGCCTCGGAGCCTTTATAGCCTTTACTCCAGAATCCTAGGGGTTGATCTCAAGTCTCCCCTGGTGCTTTCTGCCAGAGGCTCCAGGTAGGGCCATTGTCCCTGGCTACGGTGTAGAGCACATTTTTACATGTCCCGTCCTCTTCAGACTGGTCCAAGGGCTACTGCATGCACAATCTCTTGTTTAATTTGCTTAAAGGTCTTTTGTTGCTCAGAACCCCACGTAAACTCATTTTTCTTTTGAGTCACTTCATAGAGAGGTCTCACAATCTGACTATAACCTGGAATATGCATTCTCCAGAAACCCACAACACCTAAGAAGGCTTGTGTTTTCTTTTTGTTAGTAGGTGGGGACATAGCTGTTATTATGTTAATCACATCCATTGGGACCTGGTGATGCCCATCTTGCCACTTAATTCCCAAGAACTGGATCTCTCCTGCAGGTCCCTTGACCTTACCTCTTTTTACAGCAAAACCTACTTTCAGAAGAATCTTGATTATCTTCTTACCTTTCTTGAAAACTTCTTCTGCTGTATTACCCCACACAATGATGTCATCACTGTATTGCAGGTGTTCTGGAGCTCCACCCTTCTCCAGTGCAGGCTGGATCAGTCCATGGCAAAGAGTAGGGCTGTGTTTCCACCCCTGGGACAGTCGATTCCAGGTGTACTGGATGCCTCCCCAGGTGAAAGCAAACTGTGGCCTGCACTCTGCTGCTAAAGGAATAGAGAAAAATGCATTAGCTATGTGTTGTGGTTCAGGCCGGTTTGGCCAATGACAAGACAATAGATGCTCTCCCCCACCTCTCACTCCAAGGAGAGGAAGAAGAGAGATAAAGAGATTTATGAGTTTAGAAAAGAGTAAACTAATGAAATCTTAACAATAAAATAATAAAGGAGATAATAAATTAGATACAATATATACAAATATATACAAAACCAGGACAAGTGCACAGCGCGAGTGTTTTCCACACCACCAAATACCCTCTGACATGGCATCTGCTGACAGCTTAAACCCAGACTAGGCACTTTCTGCCATCTCACTCGGCCGGGACTCGGGACTCCTGTTCCTTTTGTAAGGCACAGCCAGCTGATAACACAGAAGGCAATTTAATAAGAACCTTTCTCGCTCCTACCCAGCTCCTCAGGGTTTCAACAGTCCAGTAGCCATGGAAGATATTTATTTTTTCTTAGAATTATTCCATCTGTGAGATGGATTAACTGACACAGGGGCTTCTCATCACCACCAGATGTTTTTTAAAGTACCCAAATGGCAATGTGTGTCTGCTTTTAAATCTGGTTTGCATTCCTGAGGAAGAAGAAAGGGGTGAATAATTTGACCAGTGTGGGATTTGTGTGGTTAAAATGATACATAACAAATTTTGTTTGCGCATCCCAAAATCCAGAAAACTGTTCCTTATGATCCATGGGTTCTTAGGGGGGTTTTGTTGGTTTGGGTTTTTTTTGTTGGTTTTTACCCTAGAAAAATGGGCTATTCGGGGTACAAGTCTTTGCTGATAGAAACCCCGCGCAGGCTTATTAAATCAATGCAGAAGCACTGGTACTGGTTTAAAGTCATCTTTAGATACCTACTGCTTCTTGTCCTGCCCCTTAGTTGGTTATTTTACCTTAGCACGGCCACTGATTCCATTATTTCTCATCACAGATTTTGCCTACCTTACTGAGATCAAGTCCCAGGCAATGCATTACTACGGGAGAGCTGTACTACAAAGAACATGCATGAGTTGATATCACAGAATCATAGAATTGTTTAGGTTGGAAAAGACCTTTAAGATCATCAAGTCCAACTGTTAACCTATAACACTGCCAAGTCCACCACTAAACCATGTCCCTCAGCACTACATCTACACGTCTTTTAAATACCTCCAGGGATGGTGACTCAACTACTTCCCTGGGCAGCCTGTTCCAATGCTTGACAACCTTTTTGGTGAAGAAATTTTTCCTAATATCCAATCTAAACCTCCCCTGGCACAACTTGAGGCCATTTCCTCTCGTCCTATCCCTTGTTATTGGGTAAAGAGACCAACACCCCCCTCACTACAACCTCCTTTCAGATAGTTGTAGAGAGTGATAAGGTCTCCCCTCAGCCTCCTTTTCTCCAGGCTAAACAACCCCAGCTCCCTCTGCCACTCCTCATAAGACCTGTGCTGTTCTTTGGACATGCTCTAGCACCTCAATGTCTGTTTTGTAGTGAGGGGCCCAAAACTGAACACAGTATTCAAGGTGCAGCCTCACCAGTGAAGAGTACAGGGGGACAATCACTTCCCTAGTCCTGCTGGCCACACTATTTCTGATACAAGCCAGGATGCTATTGGCCTTCTTGGCCACCTGGAAGGTAGGATATGGGAAGGTATGCTACAGTTTCTACTGATACCAGAGATAAAGTTCTCTTTAAGTGCAACAGGAGAGGGCCATAAGTCTCGGGGACTATAATTTGCTGCAGCTTTGTGTAATACCTAGTGTGAAAGGACCACAGCCGAGCTCAAGGCACTATTGCCATGAATAATATTGCAGCAACAGGAGTTTCTGATTAAATGAGACACATCCCAAAACAGATAAGAGCTTGTAGTGGTGTCCTTATGTGGCAATGTGTCTCCCTCCCACAGCTGGTGCCAAGCAGCCCAGCCTTTCTCAGGCCACTGTCTCTTTCAATGCCACCAACACAAACCCCGCCCATGTCATCCAGCCAGGGGAGGTGGGAGGCCTGCACCAATCACAGCAGTTACTCTCAGTGTTAGGAGCAATGGGATTTTCTTTGCATTAGCCTTGATCCAGTGCTTATAACCTGTTCTCTCTGGATTTACAGGATAACCTGGAAAACCTATACCAGTGCTGTATGGTCTTAAATAGCAAATGTTGTCCATTTTGGGATACCAATGTCCTTGGCTTACTGAGATCATCACTGAAAAAATTGTCCCATTAGCTTTCATTCTCCATCCGTTAACTCTGTCAACACACACAGTGTAAAAGCCTTATGGTTTAACACAGATATTTTAACAATAGTAGATAGCAACAGAGGATCATAGATGAACCAATAGCTAAACACAAAAAAGATTAAAGAACAGTTTTCTTAAATCTCAACAGAAATGTGGCTGTGCAACATTTTGAGTTTGGCTGTTAAAATAGCATATATTCCCATTCAAAATATTGCAATCTTACTGTAATATGTTATGAAGGTAGTCAACAACAAAATTAGAATAGTGCATACAGTGACACCTTCCAAACTAGATTTCTCAGTTGTTTTATTTGCTTGTTTAATAGCCCATTACACAGAATAAAGAGTGAGTTTTCAAAGCCATAGATTTATTTAGCCAGTTACTGGAGATTTAGAAGGCAGAGATATAATTAGAATAGAATAGAATAGAATAGAATAGAATAGAATAGTTCAATTGGAAGGGACCTACAACAATCATCTAGTCCAACTGCCTGACCAATTCAGGGATGACCAAAAGTTAAAGCATCTTATTAAGGGCATTGTCCAAATGCCTCTTAAACACTGACAGGCTTGGGGCATCGACCACCTCTCTAGGAAGCCTGTTCCAGCGTTTGACCACCCTCTCAGTAAAGAAATGCTTCCTAATGTCCAGTCTAAACCTTCCCTGATGCAGCTTTGAACCATTCCCACACATCCTGTCACTGGGTACCAGGGAGAAGAGGTCAGCACCTCCCTCTCCACTTGCCCTCCTCAGGAAGCTGTAGAGAGCAATGAGGTAACCCCTCAGCCTCCTTTTCTCCAAACTAGACAAGCCCAGAGTCCTCATAGGATTTGCATTCCAGCCCTTTCACCAGCTTTGTTGCCCTCCTCTGGACGCATTCGAGTACCTGAACATCCTTCTTAAATTGTGGGGCCCAGAACTGCACACAGTACTCAAGGTGAGGCCACACCAATGCTGAATACAGTGGGATAATCACCTCTCTTATCTGGCTGGTTATGCTGTGTTTAATGCATCCCAGAATGCGGTTTGCCCTCTTGGCTGCCAGGGCCCACTGCTGACTCATATTGAGCCAGCTGTCAACCAGCACCCCCAGATCCCTTTCTGCAGGGCTGCTCTTCAGCCACTCCTCTCCCAATTTATACTTGTGCCTGGCATTACTCCATCCCAGGTGCAGAATCTGGCATTTGTTCTTGTCAAATTTAATGCCACTGACTATTGCCCAGTGCTATCTAGAACCCTCTGCAAGGCCTCTTGTCCCTCAAGAGAGTCAACAGCACCTCCCAGTTTGGTATCATCAGGAAACATGCTAATGGTGCATTCAACTCCTGCATCCAGATTGTTGATAAATACATTGAACAGAACTGGCCCTAGAATTGAGCCATGAGGAACACCGCTGGTGACTGGTCGCCAGCTAGATGCAACCCCATTCACTACAACCCTTTGAGCCCTGCCATTCAACCAGTTCTTCACCCAGCGCACCATGTACCTGCTCATCCCACAGTTGGACAACTTGTCCAGAAGGATGCTGTGAGGGACAGTATCAAAAGCCTCAATAAACTCCAGAAAAACTACATCCACCACCTTCCCTTCACCCACTAGGCAGGTGACCTTATCATAGAAGGATATCAAATTAGTTAAAGAGGACTTTCCCTTTGTGAACTCATGTTGACTGTGCCTGATGATTGCATTATTCTTTAAATGCCTTTCATTAGTACCCAGTATGATCTGCTCCATAATTTTTCCAGGTATTGAGGTAAGACTAACAGGTCTGTAGCTTCCGGGATCTTCCCTCACATCCTTCTTGTAAATTGGAATAACCTTGGCTAGCTTCCAGTCAGCGGGGACCTCCCCAGACTCCCAAGACCTTTGGTAGGTGATTGAGAGGGGTCCTGCTGTAACATTCTGGCCATCATTCTTCAAATATAACCTCAGAGATTTTAATAAAAAAGCTATATCAAGACTTAGCCAAAAATATTTGAAAGAGTTAATAAAACAAATTCTAACATAAACCTATTCAATATTAACTGTTTTATAAGAGTGAAACTATTTTAAAAGATGAGAATGTAATGTATTCCTCCTTCCTGGAATTAAAATTATTGGGTTATTATTGAAATACCAAAATAAGAAACAACTCTTAAAATCAGTTTTGCAGTAAGTATCAGCTCAGATCTATCTCTTTTATTACAAATAAAGTTGTCATAGTATAACCTCAAGATCTATCACACATCTTTGCACATATAGTCTCTCCAGCATTTGCTGATAGAAAAAGGAGCAAAGTGTGCCTGTTAGTCTAAATGCTTTAATTAGCTCACATGAACAACACATCCACAGGATCATTTTAAACACACAGGGATAGTAGCTTTCTGAAAGAAGCAAACCAAGGATGACATTTGGATGAATTCTGATGAGAACATAACAATCCCCAATTCTCTGGGAACTGAAAAGACTCGAGAAAGTTCTATAACTAATTCTGCTTTCCACAATTCTTACATTCATGCTGATGTTAATTTCTTTTGTAGTCAAAAGGCAAATGAGAAAAGACACTGATGTATATTAGACAGGCACTAATTCTGCAAGGTGTTTAGTACCTTAAAAAATAAAACACTACTCAACTCGGAATGGCCTTTGAATATATAACACACAACTGAGGCTATGCCAGTTGCCAAGACTGGCTCGGATATTGTTAGCACAGCAGCCACGGCAACCTAGGACTTACTGAATAGCCTGGATGTGCGCAGCAGTGGTTAGCCCACATGGTTAGCTGCTGTGGCTAACCAGGTAGCTAGCTTAAAACATGTTGTGTGACTGCAGAGGAAGCTCGAATGCTTCACCTGTGTAATGTGTCCATCCCTGTGTCCATGCACCACCTCCCTCCTGGACTTCACGGAGGTGAGAGCCGAGGAGAGGCTCTGGAGCAGATCCCATGTGTTTGTGTCCACATTCACTGTCAACCAAAGCCCCCTCTTCTCTGTTACTATGCACTGTCCTCTTTTGTAACAGTCCTCATGCTCAGACAAAATGTCAGCAGCTACGAGAGAGAAAAAAAGGAAGGAAGGAGCTGAAGAGTAGTCACCCTCCCTGCTGTTCCTGGACTGAATAGCTAATACTCTTTTTATATTCTGTCACACTGCCTGTTAGCAGAACAGATGGTAAAAAATACCCCCAAATGGAAATGAGTGTAAAATAAAGATATAACCATGTGGAACTGAGACAGGCTGACTGTGTGGTGTAAGCAAACAGAGTCTATTTGAATACAGCTAAATGCAAATCATCCATTGAAGACCACAGAGCATAGTGTAGGTTTGCAGGATAAGGGAATTCATCCCAGCAGTTCGAAGAAGGACATGGGGTCATGGCAGATACTTAGCTATAGCAAGCAACTTGTGTGACACAGGGGACACAAGGACTAAAGCAGGGCGTGAAAACAGGCCTGCATCCAGTTGCAAGGAAATTGCCACATGTCTGTCTTTGACAATTGTGCAAATCCTGGAGTGCTCAGTTGGATCCTGATGCCCGCAGTTCAAGAAGGATACTTGTGAATTAGAGGCTGTCAGAGGCAGGAATGATTAACAGATCAAAAAACTGCAGGAGCTCTGTCTGTGCAGTTGTTATGATTTGAGAAAACCCATAACAATTTATTATCATTTAGACAATTATTCTATCACGTGATGACCTCTCCCCACCCGGAAAGGGGAATCGGGGAAAGCAAGGAAACACAAGGGTTGAAATATAAATAGATTTAATAGGATAAGACTAAATAATTAACATTAATAATACTAAAGAACCAGTATTAATCCCAATACTAATATAAGATATACAAGAATTAGCCAATTCTATCAGCAGGAAGCTGTGCACTCCCAGCAGTGGACAGCAAATGTCAGACACTGTGAGCGCTATGGCTTTGGGAGAAAGGGAAGGCCTCAGGGGTCCGACACCGGGGCAAGGAGTTTCTCTGGACTGTCGCCATCAAGGGAGAGAGAGATTACGCAGCAAACTTTCTAATTTATATTGAATGTGACGTTCATGGTATGAAATAATCCTGTTGGCCAGCCTGGGTCAAATGCCCAGGCCTCACTCCTCCTCATCCCTGCACCTGGCAAGGCTTGAAAACACTGAGACCTTGAATCCCACATAGCCTAGCTGGCTATGAAGTAAATATTTCCACAAATTCAGACACTAGAGTCTTCCAAAAGTGGAGTTTTCCCCAGCATTAGAAGATAAATTAGTCCTGTGTTGCTCAACCCAGGACAGCAGTTTAGCAAAAAAGAGGTGTTTGGATGTTCTTGATGACAGTCTAAGAATATTTGCAAGGGGACAGGAATAAGATGTTAAGTTTCATCATTCTGGCAGAGAATGGTATAGTCAAACTCAATGACCAGATGTTGAAGTGCAATAAACTCTACCAGAAATATGGTACAGTATTTTTAATAGGGAGAATATTTAGTTCTTGGGACCTCTTTGCAATGTTGTGGTGGTTCCACCTCCATGGAAACTGTAAAATTGAGAGGGGTGGTTTTCCAGCTGATCTGTTCCAACACAAGTCAAAATGAATTCAGGACACTTCTTTGGCCTGAGTTTTAGAAAAGCTCAGACTGGATGGTCATAGCATCTCTTCTGTCTTTTCAGTACAGAGACACTTACATCTTCCCTGGCCCAGCCTAACATCTTTCTTGAAATTATAGTTCATCTGCAGGCATTTGGCTTACATTTCAGCCATACAATTAAGGCTTGGTCCTGGAAGGCCCTGGAGACCTTGGAGAACAGTAGATAGCTCAAGGGATCTGGCCTACAAATAAGAGAGGAATCAAAAGGTTTCAGTGCCTGAAATTGCTATTGTCTGTAGCAGCATGCAACTTGTTTGCTAAGGAGCTCATTAATCCTTTGCTCTCTGAAGATTTTGCCCTTGAGGTTAGATAAAAGCTGTTCTCTTAGGAGACTTCCTCTTCCTTGGCTGTTTTTCTTGCCCAGGAGCAAAGATGAAGCCTGTGCAGATGGGTGTGTTTGAGTCAGGAGCTTGGCATTTGTTGAAGAGGTCAGCTAGGGCATTCCCTTGACATCCCAAGTGGCGGTAACATTGGATAATTTCTGATCTTATCCCCTGAAAGATTTACTTCGCTTAGAGGGGGTGGTCACTGAAACTGTTCAGCAGTTGGAGGGGAGCTGAATCGCATTTGTGAAATTGTGCTCATGCTCTTGCCTCCTAATCCTGAAACTTGGATGGATCATAAAATTATGAAGGTTATGGGACCCTGGGAGCAGGTGATACAGGAATAAAGCCATGTGTATTATGGACGCCACTATTTCTCTCTACTGCATCCAACCTTTAAGGGAAATACATCCGAATGTTTCCAAAGCTCTCATCAGGATTAACTTTTACATGTGGTCTGTTCATGCTGCTGCATTTTTGTTGCCTCCTTTTTTGAGGCACTCTAGAAACCAGAGGAAGGCATATTAGCTGGAGTCCAGGAATAGGAGTGAGACCATGGTCTATACAGGCCCAAGGACTCCACAGGGATAGGGCAGAGCTACTGAAAATCTGTAGGCTGAGCGCTACCTATGTTTCCGTGGGTGAACCTGACATGATGGCTTCACCACTCCCCAACAACATACTTGTGTTTCTCTGAAGGGGAGGTTTCTGGCTCTAGATTTGGGGTGTGGGAAGGAAAACAGTTGCAATGCTTTGATGGGGAAGAACTCATCAGTGAAGATGTGATCTTTACATTGGGGTGGAGGTGGGACTGGGAGGGAGAAAACCACAACTATTTTCATATGTTACACAACCATCTTATATTTCTCTTTTTTTTCTGGCCCTCAACATATGGGAAGAACATTATTTTTTCCTTTTTTTTTTTTTTTTTTTTTAAACAGATGGAGGCTGCTTGTCGCCACAGCTCTGTTGAGAGTCAGTTCACTATTTGGAATGTACATGGACTTGGTAAAATATATTCCTCTTATGAACTGTCAAATCTTTGAAATTTAAGTTTCCTGTACCATCTTCAAAGAAAAGCAGTTGATGTTTCCCCCCCCTTAACAATCATGCTCTAGAAGTCAAATAACTCAGAAAACAGGAAATTAAATGAATTACTGCAAAATCCTGCAGACTAATTTTATTTTTACAGCTAATTAAGATAATGTTTTTATACAAAACCATAAAATAACTACACTGATAGAAATTTTTTGCATGTAATTTATTTACTTACACTGACACTTAGTGTCAGAGTCCTTTTTCTGTAACCTTTATTCATAATAAAAGAAAACAGGTATCTTTCATGTAAGGTCTTTGGAGCATATGTCTCACAAGGACTTAATCATGAAACTCTCTGGAAGCTTGGTAGCTTATAAATGAGATCTTTTGAGCTCAGTGTTCAAGAAATATGCTTCTACACACATACCAGCAGAAACAGGAGCAGTTTTAAGATAATGACAGGCCCAGTGACAATTCCCAAAAGATTCAGGTGAAAGATCAAAAGGAGAGATCTTCTTAAAGAACGAAGAAAACTCTGCTATAAAGGACTGAAAGTATTAACACTTGCTGTACTACTCCAACATTTCTTTTTACTGAAAATGATTGGCATGCCTCTGTTGTCTGGAGACAGCAGACAGCACAGTGTGCCTGTCCCTCTAAGGACTGTTGGGTTATCTATGCGGAATGAGTTTTGTTGGTCTCAACCCAGGCAGGTCTCATCTCAAAGGCAGTCGTGACTACTTCATATCCTGGCTGAAGTCCCAGCAGAGAAGTCAGTTCTGGATCTACAATAGCAAATGAACTGACCTGAACTGTGGCTTCCTACTGGCACACTCCTCTGAATTCATTTTTGGTTGGTTTTGTGATTTTTTTTTTTTTTGACGAAACCATTCTCCTTCAGGCCACAAGTATCAGGAATGTATGGCTTCTTAAAGAATATAAAATGCTCAGTATTTTGTGAAAACAAATACCACTGAGATACCCAGAATGGGGTTGTATTTGCATTAGTGTGTGACATGGGTCTATGCTTAGTTAGTGAGAAAACCTGCCACATGGTATCCTTTGAAAATCTCCACCCCTAAGCTATCCTGATACCTACTGACAGGTGCAGAGATTAGTAACATAAATATTACAATTCTAAGATGAAGTATTAGTGGAAATTAGCATTAGAAGAAACAACAGAGCAAGGGTTAAAAGAATGGCCTGTGTTCATAACCAAGGACATGACTGTAAGCAATAAATCTGGTAAACAGAGAGGAATGTGTTGTTTACACCAAGACCAGAGGGTCTGTGCTCTGACAATGCCACAGTAGTACAGGTGACTCATCAGCAGAAGACCCATGGTCTGGTACCAAGATGATGACAACAAAAGTACAGCCTGATGCTTGTGCCATTCTTCTTCCAGCTCTCCCAACAGGACAACAGACTACATCTGCAAAGATACCCAAAACTGGGAAAGAAAATGGTCAGGAAACTTGCCTATATGTCTCGCTGCTTTGGAATATGTGCATGTGAGAGTGTCAGTGGGTAGAAGCAACTTACACAGCGATTTGTAAAATAAAATCTCACTCCCCTTTCACGGGGTCTTGTGCTTAGTCTTGTTATGCTAATTTCCTACACAGACAGTAAATAACACTTTAATCTCAACCAGGAATTTCACCTAAAGGAGCCCAGCCCTGAAGCTTTGTTAAGAGGTACTTGCCTTTCTCACCAGTAGATCTCAAATAGTAATAATTGACAGCCTATTATACCCAAAGGCCACAGGAGCTAGCTCCCACCTGCAAGAAATTTTGATTGTCTGTTGCTTGAGAAGGATGACAGAAGGTGGGTTCAAAATGTCATTAGTCAAATGGATGTCTAGACTTGTAACTCCAAACGTAAATCAAGACACTTGCTAAGCAAGTGTAGATTCTCAGTATTTTCACCATCACAAAAGGTCACAAGCACCTTGTGGCCTGAATAGACAGGAGCCTAGGAAAGTGATTGCTTAGATACCAGAGGCTGTGCTTCTCACAGTATTTTCTTTTAACCTACAAGTAATTGGGCTGCCAGAGAGAGCAATACATATCCATATTAAAAGAAAAAAATCAGCAATTCAGACTCCCTCTTGCTTGCCAGAATAATCCCTTTATATCAGACAGCATTACAGGGCCAGCCCAGTAGCTATAAGTTGAAAAGATCAGGACAGTACACTGACAGTCTTAGGGGTAAATCCCACCCTACCAAGATTGTGAGGCTGAGAAACACTAAATCTAAAAAGATTTAGGCAAGGATGGTTTTAACTGTCAGACAGTAGAGTGTGACCTACCCAGAATTAAACAAATTCTGATGAAAACCTGGATCATCAAAAAGTACTAGGCAGCACTGATTAAGAGTTGCCCCCAGGGAACATGTCCAGCTGAAACACAACTGAGCACACGTCGTGGTTTGGGCCAGACTGGCCACTAAAACAACAAATACTCTCTAACTTCTTTCCCAAGTGAGAAAAGAGTGAGAGAGAAAGAAAGAGGCTTATGGATGGAAAAAAGAAACTAAACTACTTTAATAAAATATTACTAATAAAATAATAAAAAGAAAAGAATAATATTAATAAGAAAATAATGAAATATATACAAAACCGTATTGAGCTCACAGGATGATGATCACATCACTGACAGGCACTGAGAAAGTCCCAGACTGGACTCAGCGACAGGTGGGAACTGGATTCTGGAACACAAGAATTGGGATCAAAAGCAGATGAACATACAGAGTCCTCCTCAGGTGCTGGCCATTGAAGAGAGAGACCTGACCCTTTGATTGCCGAGGAGACAAGCTCCAGTGCAGGTAAGTCCACACTGGGGAAGGGAACTGCAGCAAAAAAGGGTCAGCCAGGGACTCATTTTTGAGGCTTTTTGAAGCCGGGAAAAGCGGCAAGCCCGGTCCGGTACCCAGCACTTCCAGGGGGTGGAGACAGCTGAGGAGCCAAAGGTGGAGCCAGTACCCCCAGCGGCAGATCTAAATGAGGCGGGGGTGGGACCACTCCCCCCCCTCATAAAAGAAGCCCTTTCGGGAGCAAAGCAACTAGGTCACTGAATGAGCAAGTAGTGAGTGGGTGTTACCTAGGGAGTCACCTGGGAGCACCACAACAAGGGTATACTTCCCAGGCTGGTGAAGAGGGCGGCCAAACAGGGTGCAACACAACAGTCCCGTCACAGCAGTTCGTGCAGGAGAGTGCTGAAAGACTGCCGACCCAGCCAGGAAGCAATGGTAGCTACTCACAAGAAGACCATGGTATCCATGAGCTCCACAACCACCAGCTCTGATGCAGCCTCTCAGACAGAGCTCCTATGGGAACATGCTGCCACACAGACACCAGGCTGCAGGGTGTGCCCTGCTCTTATGCTGGTGTCAGATGGCAGTGGTGGGCGCACCTGTGGGAGATGTGCCCAGGTAGAGGAGCTCCTCTGCTTAGTGATGGAGCTCAGGGAGGAGGTTAGCAGGTTGAGGGTCATCAGGGAATGTGAGAGGGCAATAGATGCTTGGAGTAGAATCCTGCATCCCATGACAGAAACCCAGCAGGCAGACAGAGCCCCTGCAACAGAGAACTCCCTGTCTTTTCTCACCTCAACTGAAGGTGGTGATCTGGAGGACAGGAGGCAATGGCAGGAAGTTCCTGCCCAGTGCAACAGGCGCTGCACTCGGGAATGCCCAGCAACTACCCCATCTTCCTGGGTGCCATTATGTAACAGGTACAGTGCTCTGCAAGGGAATCTGGATGATGACAAGCATGATAGTTCTCCCACCTTGGAGGTGTCAGTGAGGTCTAGTCAGACCACCCCCTGCATCAAAACCTCTGTGGTAAAGAAGAAAAGATGGGTCATTGTCATAGGTGACTCCCTACTGAAGGGAGCAGAAGGCCCAATATGCAGACCGGACCCAGTACATAGGGAGGTCTGCTGCCTCCCTGGGGCCCAGGTGAAGGATGTGAAGAGGAAGCTTCCTTCCCTGGTATGGACCTCAGACTATTACCCCCTTTTGATCTCTCAGGTAGGCAGTGATGAAGTAGTGAGAAGAAGTCCGAGGGCAATGAAGAGAGATTTCAAGACCCTGGGATGGCTGGTCAAGGGATCGGGAGTGCAACTTGTGTTCTCCTCTATCCCCCCAGTTGCAGGGAATGATGAGGGGGTAAATAGGAGGAGCCAGCAGATCAATGCATGGCTTCAAGTCTGGTGCTGCCAGCAGGACTTTGGTTTCTTTGACCATGGCCTGATTTACAAAACACCAGGCCTGCTGGTAACAGGCAGGAATAGCTTATCTTGCAGGGGGAAAAGGGTTCTAGGACAAGAGTTATCAGGGCTCATTGAGAGAGCTTTAAACTAGATTTGAAGAGTGGTGGGGATGGTACTGGGCTTGCCAGTGAGGTGCCTGGGCATAGTTGCTCAGCACTTGTGGGGGAGTGTGCTGGTATTTCTGAGAGCCAGAAGGCCTACCACATCTCAAGGGTGAAAACTACACACACAACTCCCTCTCTGAAATGCTTATACACCAATGCACGCAGCATGGGGAATAAACAGGAAGAGCTGGAGATCTGTGTGCGGTCGCAGGGCCATGATCTCATTGCAATTACTGAGACGTGGTGGGATAGCTCACATGACTGGAATGCTGTCATGGATGGCTATGTCCTTTTCAGGAGAGACAGGCCAGCAAGGAGAGGTGGTGGAGTTGCTCTTTATGTGACAGAGCATCTGGAATGTATTGAGCTCTCCCTGGGGGCAGATGAAGAGAGGATTGAGAGTTTATGGGTAAGGATTAAGGGGCAGGCTAATATGAGGGACACTGTTGTGGGTGTTTATTACAGGCCACCTGATCAGGATGGGGAAGCTGATGAGGCCTTCTACAGACAGCTGAAAGTAGCCTTACAATCACAGGCCTTGGTTCTTATGGGGGACTTGAATCACCCTGATATCTGCTGGAAAGACCACACAGCCAGGCATGCACAGTCCAGGAGGTTCCTCCAGTGTATTGATGATAACTTTTTGACACAGGTGGTGGAGGAGCCAACAAGGAGAGGAGCACTACTGGACCTAGTACTGACAAACACAGAGGGACTGGTGGAGGACATGAAGGTTGGGGGCAGCCTTGGCTGTAGTGATCATGAGAAGGTAGAGTTCAGGATCGTGGGTGGTGTTACATCCCAGTCTGACTACATAGGGCCCAGGAGAGGTTCACAATGATTCCAAGTGTGAAATTAAGATGTAAACGAGGTCAGATGCTGCTCACTGCAGGTTTATTTTTATTCCCCAGCAATAGTCACTGAGACAAGTGATAGAGGAAAGGCAGAAAAGAGAAGCAGTATTACGGAGCGTAGCAAGAGTATAGTCACCACCACAGGCCCAATGATGTCTCGGCGGTCCTCCGGAAGTTCAGTGGCATCCCACTGATCTGTGGTTGATGGTGGTGGGGGTCTCGGTCCCAATTCCCAAATTGTGGTGGGTCGCCATGCCAGTTACAGTCCAGGTAGCCTAGGTCGGTCCATAGCTTGACCAATCAGCATGACAGTGGCCTTTGTCCAGCTAATTGTCATTTTACACGGTTGCCATATAAGCTTTTCCTGCCCCCTTGCTGCTTGGGCAGTGCTTGGCACAGTCATTGTGCTTCAGCAATTTTGGAGTTAACAACACAGGCTCAGGTGGGCCCTGGGCTAGGCAGGGTCTGGCCACTCTGATAGCCAGAGGCCTACACCCTCTCCAGCTGGGGGGGGGGGGGGGGGGGGGGGGCAACACACCCTCTTCAGCTGATGGCAATCTTGGGTGGTGACTGGCAAGCAGGAGGATGGTCTGCAGAAGGTGCTAAATAGATACAAGCAAGCTTCTTATCAGTCTGCAGGCCTTCTGTCGATTTGCAGAAGCTTAAGCAAGCTTTGAGACAATTATTTTAAGGTTCCAGTCTTTCACAGGTGGTATTCATAAAACAAGACTTCAGGAGGGCTAAATTTGACCTCTTCAAGAAACTGCTTGGAGAGATCCCGTGGGCAAGGGCTCTGGAAGGCAAAGGGGCTCAAGAGAGCTGGTTGGTGTTCAAAGACCACTTTCTCCAGGCTCAGGATCGGTGCATCCCAAAGAGCAAGAAATCAGCCAAGGGATGCAGGAGATCTGCATGGTTGAGCAGGGTGCTTCTGAAAAAGCTCAAGTGGAAGAAGGAAGTTTACAGCATGTGGAAGAAGGGACTGACCCCTTGGGAAGATTACAAGAATGCTGCCAGAGCGTGCAGGGATGAAATGAGGAAAGCCAAGGCCTCCTTGGAATTAAACCTGTGTTGTGGTTTAGCCTCAGACGGCAATGAAGAACCACGTGCTGCTCGCTCAGGCTTTCCCAATATGGGAAGAATCAGAAGAAAAAGGCAAAACTCTTGGGTTGAGACAAAGGCAGTTTAACAGAACAGCAAAGGGAATGAGAAAAACAACAACAATAACATGGATAGAGGAATATGCAAACACGATTATGGAACCGCTGCTCCCCGACCGGACCCGGGATGCCCCCTACCTGCCCCAAGCAGAGAAACCTGGGGTTATTCCTCCCCAGGTGTAGTACCCTACACTTGCCCTTATTGAATTTCATAAGGTTTCTCTCCACCCAACTCTCCAGCCTGTCCAGGTCTTGCTGTATGGCAGCACAGCCTTCTGGTGTGTCAATGTCTTGCTCTGCTGAGAGCTCTGATAACTCCAACAGTTCAGTCCTCTTGACCCACCAATCATCTTTTCTTAATGTTCTTTGGATTTCTGTGAGTATCAGGGTCCCAGGGACTGGAACTTCAGAGATAGGACTGGACTCATGAACTATTGGTTGTTTCTGGATGGATAAGACAATATTTTTTCTCATGCCAGAGGATCTTAGTCTCACCTCAGTTTGGAAGAGGAATAACACTGAAACCTTAAAAAAAAAAATCTGTAGGATAAAAATCCTTGGTGTCTTCCCAGGAGTACAGGGGGTCTAATAGGAACAGAGTAAATCTTCACTTGGTTCTAAAAACAACTGAACATAGCTCAGCAGCAGTGTTATAGCCTTGGTGCAGAAAAGATTTTGAGAAGACTTTCATAGACTTTAATCGGGCACCTTCAGGATTTAATACTTGAAAGAGATAAAGTAGTGAAAAATCCTCCTGAGTGCCACATGATTAAATCTGAATGGTGAGTGAAGCTGATGATTTGGGGGAACCATTATGCTATTTTAAAACAGGAGTTCCTATTAAAGACTGATCACTGTCTTCACAGATCTCAGCAAGCAACCACTGAAAGAAACCAGCACTACTTGTATTGCAGAGGGCACTCAAACATCCATGGAGTAGGGCTCTGTTTGGGGCAGATGTACAAATGCAGAGAAATGCCAGTCTCTGTGCCCTCACCCTTGCTACAGAGTGTCCTACAACCCACAGTCACCACCATCTCATCTGCCTAAGACCCTTGCTCTGCACTAGAACCCTTAGGGTTTTTTATGTCTTGGTTACAAGCCCACATGGTGTTTCCATTTCTAAAGTCTCTATCTAGGTTCAGCTTCATCTGAATGAGACATCTGTTGAGGGATGAAGGCCTGACTCGGAGGAACTTGCAGGAACTTGCAGGTTCAGACAACCTTCCTAGGGACTATCTTGCTCAAGAGATGTGGAACCAATACTGCATGTCCAGAACATTCAGTATCCTTTCCTTGGGATGCTGTGAGTTTACATATCATTACCAGTGTCAGTTCTTGTTTTTGTAACTCAGAACAGCATTTAGGTTAAAATTGTTTAAAGGCAATTAGATTTATGTGCTATGATAGGAACTGTATCTCTAGTGGTAGTTTTTAAAAATAGCAGATATTCTATCATCCACAACATAAACTCATGACAACTGGAAAAAACAGAACAGAATTAACTGCACTCATGGTTTGCAATAAAATCCCATTGTGGATATCAGACAGCTTTTTGTGGGACATACTTTATTTGCTGCCAGACTGTCACAGTGAAATTTCAGCTGTATAAATGTGACGAAATCTAGCCTTTTCATGCATCTATTACCAGTAAGAAGGCAGAACCTGACCTCCTGGGGAATTCCTGCATCTTCTTGTTATAGACTCTCTTGGCCGCTCCAGCCTTTTCTCAAGTCTAGTGCAAAAGCTGCTTATAGAATACATTAGTGCAAAAAAAAAAAAAAAAGTTGCTTCTCCCTTATCTTTCTGATATCCTCTGCAGGTTTTACAAATCTGAATTGCCAGAAATTTCCTGTTTCTTAATCCTTCCACTTCTTAAAAATCAGTTCAAACTATCTCAATGAAAATTGAGATCAGTTGCTATTGAAGATAAAACCCGTTTATCTTTTAGGCCTAGAATAACTCCCTCCTCTATTTGCCTAGATGTACCTTTTCCCAATACCTTCTCTCTCTGATGACATAAAAATCCAGGTCATTAATTTCGCCTATGTTTATACCTTCTATGTGGTATAAAGGCAGCTAGCACATTAGCACGCTACATTTTTAAGGTGTATGACCAGATGGGATTCTATGTGGCAAGAAGAAAAGGACAAAGGCTGGAGAGCTGTCACCTGAGGAGCCTCCAGGAACCTGCAGCACTGGCAGGAATGGGAGGCAAACAAAAGCCGTAAGTTGTTGGTGTTCCCATTTAGCACTGCTCCATGAAGTAGTATTCTTTGCTAGAAATAGCACCAACCTCAAGTATGTTCCCTTGGGAAGCATTCCAGTTAGGAACTTTTCCCAATTAAGTGAGGAATGCAGGGTGTTAAAAAGTGCCCAGTCTAGGCATCATTCAAATAAAAAAAAGGGGGGGGGATGTTGGTGTAATTTAAGCTGAAGAACAGCAAATAAATAAGTTGTCATGGTTTTGGCCAAATTGGCCAATGGCCGGCGACAGATTCTCTCCCTCCACCTCTTGCACAAGGAGAGGAGGAGGAGAGAGAAAGAGATTTATGAGTTTAGAAGAAACTAAACTACTTTAATGAAATATTAATAATAAAATAAAAAGGAAAATAATGAAATAGATACAGTATATACAAAACCATATTAAGCTCCCAGGATGATGTCACTGGCAGGCACTGGGGAAGTCCCAGACTGGACTCAGCGATGGGTGGGAACTGGGTTCCAGAGCTGGAGTCAGGATTGCACAGATCGGGATCAAAAGCAGATGAACAGACAGGGTCCTCCTCTGACAATGGCCATTGAAGAAAGAGAGCTGACCCTTTGATCCCTCAGCTTTTATACTGAGCATGAGGCAGATGGGATGGAATACCCTGTTGGTCAGTTTTGGGTCACCTGTCCTGTCCACCCCTCCCTGCAGGTGGGACCCCTCTACACTTTTCCGTTTCCGACCCTCCAACGGGGCAAATAGTGAAATTAGCTGACCTTGGTTGTTATAGCAATAAATATAAGCAAGAGCCTCTCTGCATACCATTCCTTGGCACTAACTGTAAACATTGGTCTTATCACTCTGAGAGCGAACCATTTTCGACACAACATGCTGTTAATTTCAGAGAGTTAGAAGAGGTCTAGCTAAGAAATAAAATTACTGAACAGAAAGTTGGTTCTGTTTTACCTCAAACCAGGACAATAAGTACAATGGAGAGCATTTACTTTCTTTTTTTAACTGTTTCTCCAGAATAGCAGCTTTGTGAAAGACACCTTTTCCTAAAGGGCCTGTTGTATATTGTACCAGTTCAAAGGGAGGAGCAGTTACCACTTGAGTCAGTGTCCCCTTGGAAGACTGGTACATCAGCAGTTTAATTGGTATGCTGTGACTCAGTAAGCACAAGTTTGGGGAGAGCTCAGCATTTGGAAAAGGAATGCTATTCAAATGCTGATGCACATCTAGCTCCAGATGCAATCCCCATCTGAGGGTGTTGTCTGAAGGTATCCAGACAGAAGAGCTGTACTGAGGTTTTTTTTCCCTCAGTCTTTTAGGGATCTCCATTTGTCTTCATATTAAGGTTCAAGCTTCTTAAATTACTCATGGTAGCTGCACCCTCCCATCTCTTGAGACAGCCCATTTAGAACAGAAAATAAACGCTTTTAGCAAACAAATTCTTTTTGCCTTCTGCACAGAATACACAAAAAAATTTACTTATTGTTATTCCTTCTTAATATTTTTTTGAAAAGAAAACTCCAGTAGGATTTGAGGTCCACATCTGTCAAGCATATACACAGACCAGAACCATGCCACTGAACAGTGAGCTGCTGAAAAAAATTGCTTGCAAAATTTTCTCAGTGCATTAAACTGATATAAAAAGTTTCCACCTAACCTGGACACAATTAATTACACCATCAGTAAAAAAACCCATCATTTTTCCAGTCAAACGTTATGAGTTAAGGCAAGTCCACTCATTTCTGCTTAATAAGGATCCCAAATTGTTTTGCAAGTATACTGGTTTTGTCTTAAATCCTATCCATGCAAATAGGCAGAAACCAATTAGCAGTTTATTAGTGTGCTAAGGTGTTACTAATTCTTATTATATAATTCTTATTATATAATGAATCAATGTTTCTGTATCAACCTTTGCTCACTGATTAGCCTCTTTCAGGGAAGACCTTATTGCTCTCTACAACAACCTGAAAGGAGGTTGCAGTGAGGTGGGTGTCAGTCTCTTCTCCCAAGTAACAGGTGATAGGACAAGAGGAAATGGCCTCAAGTTGCACCAGGGGAGGTTTAGATTGGATATTAGGAAAAATTTCTTCACTGAAAGGGCTGTCAAGCATTGGAACAGGCTGCCCAGGGAAGTGGTTGAGTCGCTGTTATGGTTTGAGAAAATCCAAAATAATGTATTCTGGTTTAGACAATTATTCTATCACGTGATGACCTCTCCCCACCCGGAAAGGGGAATCGGGGAAAGCAAGGAAACACAAGGGTTGAAATATAAATAGATTTAATAGGATAAGACTAAATAATTAACATTAATAATACTAAAGAACCAGTATTAATCCCAATACTAATATAAGATATACAAGAATTAGCCAATTCTATCAGCAGGAAGCTGTGCACTCCCAGCAGTGGACAGCAAATGTCAGACACTGTGAGCGCTATGGCTTTGGGAGAAAGGGAAGGCCTCAGGGGTCCGACACCGGGGCAAGGAGTTTCTCTGGACTGCCGCCATCAAGGGAGAGAGAGACTACGCAGCAAACTTTCTAATTTATATTGAATGTGACGTTCATGGTATGAAATAATCCTGTTGGCCAGCCTGGGTCAAATGCCCAGGCCTCACTCCTCCTCATCCCTGCACCTGGCAAGGCTTGAAAACACTGAGACCTTGAATCCCACATAGCCTAGCTGGCTATGAAGTAAATATTTCCACAAATTCAGACACTAGAGTCTTCCAAAAGTGGAGTTTTCCCCAGCATTAGAAGAGAAATTAGTCCTGTGTCGCTCAACCCAGGACATTCCACCCCTTATTTCATACCATATATATGTCACACTCAAGTTACTATTACATTTGTCTTCTTATATATATATTTTATATATATATACACACACGAATATAATCCTCTAAAACTATGAACTATTCATCTAAAAGGTCCATTGAATTTCTTTGGTCCAAAACTGTGAGTTCCATCTACTATAATAGTCTTTTAGGGTAGAAACAAGAGACGTGGCATTCACTCAGTTGTCAGATCAGGACCAGGCCTCAATACAGGATGATAGATGGGTGGAGTTGGGTGCAGCAATATAATGTATTGTGTTCATGGCTAGCATGTTCCCTGTCGCTGGACGCCATTCGGCGAAGCTGGCTCTGCTTCCATTACTTCTATGTTATCCTGAAAAACACTTATTGAACACTGTTAGTATTATATAACAATTAACATCATACCATTTAATTCAAGGATTCTCACCCAGAACCAGATCTCCTAAAGGTACACATCAAACCTCTCCATTCTCCTGCATCACCCACCAAGTATGCCCTGGTCCTTCAGCAAAAGCAACTCCATGACTGGGTCTGCCTTTACCTGAGGCCAGGGTAACCCAGACCGTTGTACCCAACATATTCTTTACATGCACCACAGGGACCTTATTCCCTTCTACAGTAGGTAAAAGCTCTGACTGAGCAGGACCAGCTCGGCTGACAGTTCCCCTGGTGTTGACTAACCAGGTGGCTTTTGCTAAATACTCATCCCACTTTTTAAATGTTCCAGCACTCATCGCTTTCAGGGTAGTCTTCAGCAGTCCATTGCATCGTTCAGCTTTCCCGACGGCTGGTGCATGATAGGGGATGTGATATATCCACTCGATACCATGCTCTTTAGCCCAGGCATCTATAAGATTATTTCAGAAATGAGTCCCATCATTGTCTGACTCAATTCTCTCTGCAGTACCATGTCGCCACAAGACTTGTCTTTCAAGGCCTAAAATAGTGTTACGGGCAGTGGCATGAGACACAGCATATGTTTCCAACCATCTGGTGGTTGCTTCCACCATTGTAAGCACATAGCGTTTTCCCTGGCGGGTTCGTGGAAGGGAGATATAGTCAATTTCCCAAAAGTCCCCATACTTATATTTCAGCCACTGTTCTCCATACCACAAAGGTTTCGATCTTTTGGCTTGCTTAATTTCAGCACATTTCACATTCATGGATGACCTGTGAAATAGTGTCCATAGTCAAATCCACCCCTCGGTCACGAGCCCACCTCTATGTTGCATCTCTTCCTTGATGACCTGAAGTGTGATGGGCCCACCGAGCTAAAAATAGTTCACCTTTATGTTCCCAGTCCAAGTCTACTTGGGACACTTTAATCTTAGCAGCCTGATCCACCTGCTGATTGTTTTGTTGTTCCTCAGTGGCCCGACTCTTAGGTATATGGGCATCTACGTGACGTACCTTCACAGACAGCTTTTCTAATCGGCCAGCAATATCTTGCCACAAGTCAGCAGCCCAGATGATAGATAGCAACCTCTGCGCTGCCAGTTGCACTGCTTCCACTGTTTTAACCATTGCCACAAGGCATGTGCCACCATCCATGAGTCAGTATAAAGATAAAGCACTGGCCACTTTTCTCTCTCAGCAATAGCTAAAGCCAACTGGATGGCTTTCACTTCTGCAAACTGACTCAACTCACCCACTCCCTCAGTCGCTTCCGCGACTCGTCAAGTAGGACTCCACACAGCAGCTTTCCGCCTTTGCTGGTGTGTGAGCCGATGCAGGCAGGATGCAGGAACGACCACAAAACCACAGATGAAAGGCAAAGAAGAAATTTAATCTCAATACCTCACAGACCGGGGAATCTCTGAAGCAACACCCAGGCAGAGGCATGCAAGCAGGGGACGCGGAGTGAGAGTCCTTGTTAACAAGAGTCCTTGGCAGCGAGAGAGTCCTTGTTAGCAAGTGCGCGCACGGACTCCTTGTTCTCACTGGTATTTAAAGGGTTCAAACAGGCATAGTTTTCCCACTGTGCTCTGATCTTCAACAACAGGCCCGGATTCTCAAGCGGCTAGATAAGGTGTCCCTGAGTCCATCGCAGACTTATGTTATCTAAGTGCAAGTGTTTTTCTCGCAAGCACCCAAGACTGAATAACAATTAGTGTGATATATGTGTTTTCCAGTACCCCAGGTGCGAGTCACTTGAGCATATTTACAATCTGCCGGGTCCAAACCGACTCTCAGTCGTGCGGGCACAGGGAAAGATGAACGCACCAATATGATGCAAGTCAATTCCAACTTTATTCAGCTTAATCGTTACATTTATAGTATTATGCTATCTGTTCACATGCTCTAACTCCTACTGATTGGCTGCATGCTATTTTCACGAGCTGTCCACGCGCAGGCAGCATCCTGCTGATAGGTTGAAGGTCGATTGCCACGCGTTTCTCAGTGTCTTCTAACTGGTCGTCTCTGACTGTTCACGCGGAGCAGTAGCTTTGCTTTTCACATTCCTTTCCTTGCTGATATCTCCTGGCACTTGCTTAACTGTTCTCTCAAGGCGCCTCTCACGGGTACAGCTTTGTCTCATCAAGGCCAAACAGATTCCCTACGCTACTCTCTGTCTCCACAATTCCCCCTTTTTTATTTTTTCTGCAACAAAAGCTTGATTAATCATTTTTTGCACTATTTTCTGTAAGCAGCCTAAAATACAGCGCATGACAAGCACTGAATGACAAAGATGACATGTTTAGAAAATTTAAAACATAAGTTGCTTTATACAATTGCTCTTGAGGTGTCATACCGACGGGATTCCCCCTTTTTCGTTTATCAAGCATGGTTTTTAAGGTATGATGAATACGTTCCACAATTGCTTGCCCAGTCGGGGAATGAGGAATACCGGTGACATGTTTAATACCCCATGTCTGTAAAGAGGCCTGTATTTTAGGGGACACATAAGCTGGTCTGTTATCAGTTTTTACAGTTTTCAGTACTCCCATGACTGCGATGCATTGCAGCTAATGTCGAATAACATCACGAGCCTTCTCTCCTGTAGGAGCAGTAGCTATAACAAGGTGAGAAAACAAATCAACTGAAACATGTACATAGCGCAAACGTCCAAATTCCATAATGTGTATAACATCGGATTGCCAAAGTTCATCAGGTGTAAGCCCTCGCAGGGTAATCCCCGCAAATGATGGCAGAGGAGCTGGCTGCTGACAGCGCAAACGACCCTGCGAAATCAATCGTGCTAACATTTCAATCATCGTAGTTACTGTTTTTTGAAAAGTTATATGTGGCAAAAATACTCACTCTAATGCAGTCAGGCTCTTTGCGAGTGTATCATCCCACTGTCCTATCAGGGTGTAAGGTTGAAATTTTTGATGTATCATAAACAAATCTACAATGTGCTGTAATGCTTTCTGAGCTGTTGGGGTTAATGAACGTGGAACCTACCGGGGGGGGGGTGGGGGGGTGGGCAGACACAGCGCTTCAGGGCGTCCCCTGTATCTTCAAAGTGCACTCATGTCTAACCCACTCTCTCCGACCCGAGACAGCCCCCTTATATCCTGTCCCGGATTGAATGGAAAAGTACAGGCTAGGGTCACTGCATGCATGGCCAGCACATGCAGCGAGCCTCACCAGACTCATGATCCAGCTTTGCTAACCGCGGATGTCTGATACGTGACTACATTGTACTCCCTCCTTGTTATCTTCTTCTTTGAAAGTTAGGTTCTCATGGATACACATATAGTTTTTCAGCAACAGTACTGAGTCCCTTTTTCCCAACATGCATACTGGGTTTGGTTCAACTAGTAATTCTCCGTCGTGTCTCACTCGAACCATCCTCTATTATCCCTTACACATGCCACCCCGTGGCCCATAGTTGGGACACAACAGTATTCTATAACTCGTACAAGGGTATGATGCAAAGCAACATCTGCAACTGATCGTATAATGCTTATTAAACATAGCAAATAGCATACTAAACATAACAGACAGATTCCTTCCACACAGGCAATGAGTATAATTTCCTTCAATCAACCTCACCCCCAAGTCCATCCAGCAAAGAGATTTCACCCAGTGGTCTCCACAAGTTGCTGGCTCGGTCGGTGCAGTTCTTGCAACTGGGCATGGATGGATTTGGAGTGGTCACTTAGATTCATACAACACAGTCCTTTAAAATCTTGACAACCGTGTCTGTGAGCTAAAGCAAAAAATCAATAGCAGCTCTGTTTTGCAGCGTTGCATGTTGAATACTATCTACATCTAGCAATAACTCAGAAACAGCTGTACTAGTAGCATTACTAAATTTATCCCTGGCAGCGAGAGAGTCCTTGTTATCAAGAATCCTTGGCATCGAAAGAGTCCTTGTTAGCAAGAATCCTTGGCATCGAAAGAGTCCTTGTTAGCAAGAGCGCATGCGGACTCCCTGTTCTTGCTGGTACTGTGCTTTGATCTTCTTCCACAACAGGCCAAGATTCTCAGGCAGCTAGATAAGGTGTCTCTGAGTCCATTACAGACTGATGTCATCTAAGTGTTTTTCTTGCAAGCATCTGAGACTGAATAACAATTAGTGTGATAGATGTGTTTTCCAGCACCCAGGTGCGAGTCCCTTGAGCATATTTACAATCCTCCTTGCTGATCTTCCGTTGCTTTCCCATATTCCACCCCCTCGCTCAAGAGACTGCTTCTGCTGGGGTTCATTTAGTCTCACAGGGTATAACACAGAGTAATTTACAAAGGCGTGCAATAACATATATACATATAGGAAAAAAAACCCAAAACATATCTCTATAGTACTGCTTGAATCAGGTGTCCTATTTCTCTTTTTCTGCCGCTTTCTCGTAGCACGTATGGCATACTTTTGTTCCCTTTGTTTTTTTCTTTTTTTCCTTTTTTCTTTTTTCTTTCTTTTTTTTTTCTTTTCTTTTTTTTTTTTTTCTCTCTTTTTTTTTTTCCCTCCATCACTTACGGCTGACATAAAAGTCTGCCTTTGCAACAAGAGCTCACCCTTAAGTTTCTCATTTTCCTACAGAGCATCCTATAGATTTTAGCTTAACTCCTTTTCCCAATCAACCATGATCTTATAGGCAAACAACAAACAACCAGCCATACGCCCTGCATGGGTAAGCTGTTCCCGAGAGCGTAAGCATGTCGGCTGGCAAAAACTCCCCCAATATTTCAGGACTTCCATCAGTTCTACGGCCCATCCTGGTCTATCTACCTGGGGTGCTCTCACCTTACATCTAAACATTGTGTATATACAAACTTCTTCGCTTGACAGTGTGTCAGCCCTAGTCACCTACGAGAACAGTACCACACCGGGCAGAACACCTGCTCAAGCGGAGTCACCAAATGACACTGCACACAGCAACAAACAAACAGTAGCACAGATGCTGATCAGCAGATATAAATTGGCGCCCACACACACTTACACAGCAGACATACAAAAACACCACTTCTATCTCAGGGAGACGGCTGGGGCGGGGCGGGGGTGGTGAGGCGGGCAGCGGCGGGAGCGAAGCGGCTCCGGCTCCGTCCTTCTCCCCTGACATTCTGACAATACACTGCAATACCCCGATTCCGGCTGCGCACGCATAAGCAAAATTTGATTTTTAAAAAAGGAAAGTAATAAAGTCATCACGTATTTGTTGTCATACCCATATTGCATTACTGTTCGTTGCAAATGACTTACAGTCTTCCAATCAAATGGCACCCATTCCCTACGACCCCCCTGTGTTAATACTGGGAAGGCCGAAAGAGATTCCGGCAGCATCTGGCCCTCTATCACTGCATGTTCTATAATACCTTTCCACCTTTGTCCTGTATCAAAAGTTGGATCTTTCCGCACCGGTCCCCCTCCGGGGCTAGATCTCCCCACAGCTCCTTTTTGTTCCATACCCTTTTCAACAGTTACCTCTGCCTCACTTGTTGCCCTTTCTTTTGCATTTTCCCATCTCCTTTCCTGCCCTCTTTTCCAAGCCGCCTGTTCTTCCTCCCCTACTCCAGTCCCAAATTTCTGAGTCAAATACTCATTTGCATCCTGTAAACCCATCTCCCCATCGTTTAACAGTGTACAAATCCATCTCCTCACTTTCTACTCTTTAACATTATCTCCCTTTTCTGATACATTATACTGTTGTACATTCCCAGACTTGTCCGCTGCTGTCTCAGACGGATCACCCGTTCCCGGACTCCCACACACCCTCTCCTCAACCGCCTGCAAACCCTCCTTGATAACCTCATGAGCCTTTTTATAAGCAGCCCGTATCGCGCCTGCTTTCGAACCCTTATCAAGTCTCTGCATTTCCGCAAGCAATTGCTGCATAGTGTTCTGTTGTTCGCGGAGAGCGTCACAGAGCTCTGCAGTATCTTTAGGTGGACAGACGGTTTTTGGACAAACGTCCTCGGAGGATGATGATGTTTCCATAGGCTGAGGAGAGTCGGGGGGAACCTGCGTGGATGACTCCGGTAGACCAGAGTACGGTGGAGCGGTCGGTTGCGGAGGCGTGAGAGGTGGCGGCAGTGGCGGCGAAAATGTCCATTTGTCAGATGCCCCCCAGAACTCCTTTTCTGACTGCTTTATTACAGGAAATGCATTGGAGGATGAACTGTTTCCCTCTTCCCCAGCTGCATCTAACACCCTCCAGGCTGCAGCAGCAATAACAGCTGATCCATGCATGCCTGCAATCAGTCCCTTCACCTGTCGATAAGTGCCTGCCAGGTTCCAGGCTTCCTTATTCTCTGACTGCACTGCTTCCCACATTTCCACTCCAATTCGAGTCCATGTTGAAAGGTCAAACAACTGAGTCGGATCTCTGAGCAATCCTCATCGTCGGCACCAATAGTGCCAGTAAAGCACTCTCACTAAGGTTTTCCCTGGCATTTTTTGCCAGCTGCAGCAAACTTTGTACCGCTGCCTTTTCCATGGCTGATACAGCCGAACCCATACTACCGTTCCCACTCTAGGTGGCTCCCACTTCCCGTGGGGTCGCGGATCCGCTCCTCCCTCTCTCGGGCAGCCCGGCTTACCTTGGCACCGGCGGTAGTATCCCCGCGTTTCTTACTCCGGCCTTCGGTCCAACAACGCTCATCACGTCGGGGTCACCATTTGCCGGGTCCAAACTGACTCTCAGTCATGCGGGCACAGGGAAAGACGAATGCACCAATATGATGCAAGTCAATTCCAACTTTATTCAGCTTAATCGTTACATTTATAGTATTATGCTATCTGTTCACATGCTCTAACTCCTACTGATTGGCTGCATGCTATCTTCACGAGCTGTCCACGTGCAGGCAGCATCCTGCTGATAGGTTGAAGGTCGATTGCCACGCGTTTCTCAGTGTCTTCTAACTGGTCATCTCTGACTGTTCACGCGGAGCAGTAGCTTTGCTTTTCACATTCCTTTCCTTGCTGATATCTCCTGGCGCTTGCTTAACTGTTCTCTCAAGGCGCCTCTCACGGGTACAGCTTTGTCTCATCAAGGCCAAACAGATTCCCTACGCTACTCTCTGTCTCCACAACAATCCTCCTCGCCGATCTTCTGTTGCTTTCCCACAGCTGGTTTCCTACAATATGAGAAGATCCATCAGTGAACAGCACATATCGCCTCTCATTTTCCGATAATTGATTTTATGGTGGGGCCTCCTCAGCACACACCACCCTCTCCTCTGGGGACCCTCCACAATCCGTGCCTTGCGGCCAATCCATGATCACCTCCAGAATTTCTGGCCGATTGGGGTTCCCTATTCAAGCTCGCTGACTAATTAGGGCTACCCACTTACTCCACATCGCATCAGTTGCGTGATGTGTGGAATGAGGCTTCCCTTTAAACATCTAGTACAATACTGGCAACCAGGGTGCCAAGAGGAGCTGTGCTTCAGTACCAATTACCTCCAAAGCAGCTTGAACTCCTTCATATGCTGCTAATATCTCTTTCTCAGTGGTAGTATAGCTCTATATGCTCAACTCCAAAACCCTAGGGGTCAGCCTCGAGTCTCTTCAGGTGCTCTTTGCCAGAGACTCCAGGTAGGGCCGTTCTCCCCTGCTGTGGTGTACAGCACATTTTTTACATCTTGTCCCGTCCGGATTGGCCCAAGGGCTACTGCATGAACAACCTTCTGTTTAATTTGCTCAAAGGCTGATTGTTGCTCAGGGTCCCATTTAAAATCATTCTTCTTTCTAGTAACTTCATAGAGAGGGCTCACAATCTGACTGTAACCAGGAATATGCATTCTCCAGAAACTGAATTTCCTGTGCAGGTCCCTTGACCTTACCTCGTTTGATGGCAAAACCAGCTTCCAGAAGGATTTGAATTACCTTCTCCCCCTTCTCAAAAACTCTTTCTGCTGTATTACCCCACACAATGATGTCATCAATGTATTGCAGGTGTTCTGGAGCTCCAGCTTTCTCCAGTGCAGGCTGGATCAGTCCATGGCAAATAGTAGGGCTGTGTTTCCACCCCTGGGACAGTCGATTCCAGGTGTACTGGATGCCCCTCCAGGTGAAAGCAAACTGTGGCCTGCACTCTGCTGCTAAAGGAACAGAGAAAAATGCATTAGCAATGTCAATTGTGGCATACCACTTGGCTGCCTTGGACTCCAGTTCATATTGCGGGTCTGGCACAGCAGCACTCAGTGGTGTGACTTCATTCAGGCCATGATAGTCTACTGTCAATCTCCAGTCCCAATCAGACTTTCGCACTGGCCATATGGGACTATTAAAGGGTGAGCGAGTCTTACTGATCACCCCTTGGCTTTCCAGCTGATGGAACAACTTCTGGATAGGGAGGAAAGAATCTCGATTAGTGCGATATTGTTGCCTATGCACAGTTGTGGTAGCAATGGGCACCTTCTGTTCCTCAACCCTCAACATCCCCACAATTGAAGGGTCCTCTGACAGGCCAGGCAAAGTAGATAGTTGCACAACTGTCTCCATCTCCACCACCGCTACACCAAATGCCCACTGGTACCCCCTTGGGTCCTTAAAATGCCCTTTCCTGAGGTAATCTATGCCAAGGATGCATGGAGCATCCGGGCCAGTCACAATGGGGAACTTTTCCCATTTATTCCCATTTAGGCTCACTTGGGCCTCCAATAGAGTCAGCTCTTGAGATCCCCCCTGTCACTCCAGCAATAGTGATGGATTCTTCCCCTCTATGATTCGTTGGCATTAGGGTGCACTGTGCACCAATGTCCACCAAGGCCCTATACTTTTGTGGTTCTGATGTGCCAGGCCATCAAATCCACACAATCTAATAAACTCCATTATCCCTCTCCTCCTCCTGACTGGAGGCAGGGCCCCCCTACTTTCGACTAGAGGGCCTGCCACTTCCATCCATGACAGTTGCATGTCGTAAATCAGGCTCTGAAGTCCATCTTTGCCTTGGACCGGTCACTGGAAACTGGAGCAGCACTTCTGGAAGAACCCCGTCTTGGGGGTGTTTTACTCCGCAACTGATGTAGATGTGTTTGTAAAGCCAAAGTAGGTTTTCCATCCCAATTCCTCATGTTTTCTCCCTGATTACGCAGGGTAGACTACAGGATATGTCGTGGTGTGCTTTGGTTCTAACAGGTTTAGTAGGGAAGCATTTATCCCCAGCTGAGATATTGGCCTTGCCAAATGATTTCTTCAGCACTGAGACACTGGCCTGTGGGCCAAAAAGAAGATTATGAGCATAATGTTGCATTCGAGCATCCATATCACCCACTGTCGGTGCCTCATCCTCTCTCCAGGACAATAATGCCAATACATTAGCATATGCTGCTGGTGCACTCAGGACCCACTTGCACCAAATGGGTTCAGTAATTTTGAGCACATCTGGATCTAATGATGTCTGCAGGTTGTCCAAATCACTGAAAATCATCTCCCACACAGCTATTTCCCTCAGATTCTTAACACCTCTCTCAATAGTTGTCCGCTTGGATGGGCAATACATGATAGCGTCCCCATAGGGATACCTGCTCCTCACGCTTAACAGGAGCTGCCTCCAAAGGGTGAGGGATTGTGATGGTCTTCCAAGAGCCCTGTCAATACCCGATTCTCTAGCCAATGGTCCCAGCCGCTTGGCTTCTCTACCATCTACGTCCAATCTATCGTCTCCAGTATCCCAGCATCTGAGCAGCCAAGTAATCACTTGCTCGCCTTCCTGACAGCTGTAATCCTTATGTATGTCTCGTAGCTCACTTTTAGGGATAATGATCGAGTAGTTTCCTCTGTTACTGCATTGCCTGATGTTCCTGGTTGACCGTCGCTCTCTGCTGCTACTGCACGTTTCCTCTTACGTACAGGGTTGACTGATACTGGTTCTGACTGAGTCTGTAGGTCAGCTGCATCATCCATCACCAAAGTCAGAGTAGATTTAGTACTTGTTGCAGCTGCAGGTCTTGTCCTGAGAGCCAGCAGGGTCTGGATAAGATCAGGGTCTGTAGGGAGGGCTGGCGAGGTGTACACAGGCGCGATGTCTATCGCAGCGGTTAGCAGGGTGTGCACAGATACAGTGGTTGTCGTGGGGACCATCAGGGTTTGCAGGGGCATAATGTCAATCGTGGGGGTCGACGGGGTCTGCACAGATACAGTAGTTGTTGCGGGGACTGGTGGGGTCTGCACAGGCACGGTGATGTCTGCCGCAGGGGCCCGTGGGGTCTGCACAGAAGCAATGACTGTCGGGGGGGCTGGTGGGGTCTCTACAGGAGCAGTGTCTGTTGGGGGGGCTGGCAGGGTATCTACAGGACATTTCCCTCTACTGCAGATCCAGCCAATGAAAAAGAACAAGCCCGCAAAAATTAACAACAGAAGCACGATGATCAAAGCATTCCAGGGGTATTCCAAACTCTCAAAAACTGTTACTATTGACGCCACAGGAACATACAAATCTTCAAGAGATATCCCCCCCTTGCTAAATGGCCCATAATATAACCCAAGGTGTACTTATGCGCAATGCCCAACAGAGGGCTTTCGCCACCTCAAGGTGAATCTGACCACAGCGATTCGCGAGATGCCATTACATAAGTGACATCAAACGGAACGATTACAAAAGACCCGATAACATAGCAAAATACCGCCACACAAAATAACAAGGCAATGTTTTTAACTCCACATTTAGAAACAATAAGCTGCCCTAAATAAATGAGAAACCGCAATGAACTCTTGCACCACTCCCATAGCTGCCCACATAAGCCTCCACAGAGATACCAGAGAACTCCGTCTACAGCCCTCTGAAACAACTCCAACAGATCCATGACTATTCTACAAATACGATCAAATCTGTTTAAAACTTCAACCCTTCAGAACTCTCAAATTAAGGCCTACGGTTCTCCCAGCACTATTTGAATTAAGTGCAAAGTATCACATTAAGTGCCAAGTTCATTAAAATACCACACCGTGTGCCAAACTTTGTTAAAATACCATGTTGTGCACCAAATTCATTAAAATAGCACATTGGGTGCCAAATTTGTTAAGATATCCTGTTGGGCACAAAATTTGTTAAGATAACCATGTTGGGGACAAAATTTGTTAAGATACTGCATTGGGCACCAAATTTGTTATGGTTTGAGAAAGCCCATAACAATTTATTGTCGTTTAGACAATTATTCTATCACCCAATGACCCCTCCCCACCCAGGAAGGGGAATTGGGGAAAGCAAGGAAACACAAGGGTTGAAATAATATAAACAGATTTAATAGGATAAGACTAAAAAATTAACATTAATAAGACTAAAGAACCAGTATTAATCCTGATACTAATATAAGATATACAAGAATTATACTCAGCCAATTCTATCAGCAGGAAGCTGTGCACTCCCAGCAGCAGACAGGAAATGTCAGACACTGTGAGCGCTATGGCTTTGGGAGAAAGGGAAGGCCTCAGGGGTCCGACACCAGGGCAAGGAGTTTCTCTGGACTGCCGCCATCAAGGGAGAGAGAGACTACGCAGCAAACTTTCTAATTTATATTGAATGTGACGTTCATGGTACGAAATAATCCTGTTGGCCAGCCTGGATCAAATGCCTAGGTCTCGCTCCTCCTCATCCCTGCACCTGGCAAGGCTTGAAAACACTGAGACCTTGAATCCCACATAGCCTAGCTGGCTATAAAGTAAATATTTCCACAAATTCAGACACTAGAGTCTTCCAAAAGTGGAGTTTTCCCCAGCATTAGAAGAGAAATTAGTCCTGTGTCGCTCAACCCAGGACAGTCGCCATCTCTGGGAGGTATTTAAAAGACATGTAGTTGTAGTGCTGAGGGACATAGTTTAGTGGTAACTTGGCAGTGTTAGGTTAATTATTGGACTTGATGATCTTAAAGGTCTCTCCCAACCAAAATGATTCTATGATTCTATGATTAAGCAACAGTGAAGCACAGACTTAACTCCAATTATGGGAACATCCCACTGAAGTTAGGCATGTGTTCAAGCATGTAAATTATAAAATGTATGTCATCTTCAGTGTAAGAGCTATAAAACCAAAGGCACTCTGAAGCAAGGAAAAAGTCAAGCTGACGTGTCTCTTATTGTTGTAGCTTTTCAAAAGGTCAGTACTTCCATTTCTGTTCCTGCCACCACTACTGTGTTGTAAATTAATGGTAAGTCAATCCAGAATAGCCTTGTGGAGAGAGCAGCAAAGAAAATTGCTGCAGGTCCTAGAGCAGGGCATTAGTTAGCAGTGCAAAGCACACAACTTAACAGTGAGATAAGAGAGGTGCCCAGGCCTCATGTCTGCTTGGAGCCCCTTGCACTGCCCTTGCGGCTCTGAGCCATCCATGTATCAGAGTAAGCTGAGCAAGGAGTTCCCTAAGCCTGTAGCATGGTAAGTAATGAAGAGGCTACTCTATAAAGAGCTCTGTCTGAATTTGGAGATAAGCAGTATATACTTCTCGCTGAGTTTTCAGGCCTCCAGCCCATGAAGAAGCCTACAGAGCAGTCATGACTGGTTAACGCCAGGCTGGGCCAGATGCTTTCAAGCTGACCCAGCAGAGTTCACCATCACCGATAGCAGGGTTTGCAGTCTGGTCAGTCATGACACAGGCAGCGTGATTGCTTATAGGGTTTTGTTGTGGTTTGGCCTCAGATGGCAACAAAGAACCACGTGTCGCTCGCTCAGCGCTTCCCGGTACGGGAAGGATCAGAAGAAAAAGACAAAACTCTTGGGTTGAGACAAAGGCAGTTTAACAGAACAGCAAAGGGAACGAGAAAACAACAACAATAACACCGACAGAGAAATATACAAACGTGATTACAGAACCGCCACTCCCCGCCGGTCCGGCCCCGGGAAGCGCCAGCCTGCTCCAAACCCAACTGCCTGCCCCCTCCCTCCTTTTAATCTCAGGGTGGGCGTGGCTCACATGGCATGGAATACTTAACCCTGTCCCTGCCGGAACCAGGACAGGTTTCTATACTACCACACTAGCAGCCTGCCCATATCCGTCCCCCCAAAAGGGAGGATGAAATCAGTGATTCAGAGTTGAGAACAACAGTACCATCTTGCATATGTCTTTTCCTTGTAAAAAATGACTGAAGCAGGCAAGTGTTACTTTTTTTCAAAAAAGAAGGGCCAAAAGATTTCATCTTCTCCATGAAGTGATTAATTCTGTCAGGTTTCAGCCTATATGCAATTGCAGTCATTTAAAGATAGCTAACATTTGCTGTATCAGAGAGTTTTATTGCCTGCCTTTATAGCACTGACATTTCTTGGGACTGTCCTTTATTGTACCAATCAGTGACCTACTAAATGGTACCAGATTAATGAAGTACAGTAAATTCACTGTTTTAAAAGCCCTGAACTTGACAGAAATCCTCATGTGAGCAGAATAACACATTTTGAACTAACTCACTCATTTTAAACATGCTTTTCTTATGCCAGTGAAAAGTAGTACCTATTAGAGAAAAAAAAAAGGTACAACTCTTATCCAGTACTTTCTCTTTGCTTTGTCTGTTTCAGCTCTATTTCCTCACCTTGATATTTTTGGGGTGGGAGAATTTGTCTCCACTACTGTATCCACTGGAGAATTTGTGATGTATCTGATGTTCTTACCAAGAGGTAAGAATGGAATGACTAAGATCAAAAGTGATTTCCTTTGTGTTACTACTGAAGGCACTCTTTATTGTCTCACTCATTATCAGAAGAGGAAGGAGAGGAAGAAAGCCTTCTTGTCTCCTTAAATCTGTGGACGGTCTTTTATCCACTTACCCAGTAAAGCATGATACAGAGGACCATTAAGTTCATCATGTGATACCTTCTCACTGGGCCATGAAACCCCTGAAGGCACTTAAGCACAATACTGCTCCCCATGGAGATTAAGTGGTTGAAGCACACAGACCCTCGGAATCTGGCCCTTTGCCCATGCTTCTGATCTTTCTAGGTCTCTTCCACCATGGCTCCCTAATCCTGCTGAAATGGGAGGAGTACAGTTAATTCACTCACTGCCTCCATCAGTTGGGTTATGAGTCTGTATATCAATAACCCACAGGTGGATGAGCTTCATGGTAGCATGGTGCACCTTTGACATCTCTCGCCACAGAAATGTCTTTCCAACCCCAAAGTGGTTGGCTGCAGATCTGCAGTCAATTGGGTCTTCAGTTTCTGGAGCAACATGAATAGGTGTGGGCTTCCTCAGGTGTGGGAAGTGGTGTTGGATGGGGTAAGCTCTTCACGCAGTTCTTGGGAGTCTGCACCATGCAGGAGCTGTGGAACTGCTGATGGTCACCCTGTGTTTGCCAAACGATGCAATTTCATTACTTTGCACCAGTGCTTGCCCTCCAGAAATGCCACTGAAAATGGCAATGTTTCAGTGGAAACACATCTCACCTCAGCCACATCTGTTTGGCTTTTATTCCTCTATCATCAGCACCCTCTGGTTTTGCAGGACAATGTGGATTCAAAACAATTCTCTTCAGAGGACATTTTTGGCGAGACTGTCCCATGATATGAGTACTTAAGCTGTAATCAAATGGATCTTTTCACCAGATCCATGGTTCTTTCTTCCTTCTATTAACTCCCTGCACTGAGCAGCATGCTGCAGAAACATAGGTGTATGTGAGGGCAGGTGCAGTGCCCACTGCCTGTATTGGTGGCACAGAAAAGCTTGCCATTTTCCTTTCCAGACCAAAGTTATCACAGGTATCTTGTATGTATGGGTTTTTTTCCAGACAATTATTTTTCTTTCATGGGCTCAAATCAATTGCTTCTTTGACAATAAAATAAAAAAACAGTAAGATGCTTATAAAATCTACAGCTGGTAAGAAGCATTGTGAGGCTGACGGGAATTGCCATTTTGGGGTTGTGTGAGCCGATGCAGGCAGGATGCAGGAACAACCACACACCACAGATGAAAGGCAAAGAACAAATTCAATCTCGATACCTTGCAGACCAGGGAATCTCCGAAGCAACACCCAGGCAGAGGCATGCAAGCAAGGGACGCGGGCACTGCGGCGCAAGAGAGAGTTCTTGTTAGCAAGAGTCCTTGGCAGCGAGAGAGTCCTTGTTAGCAAGTGCGCGCATGGACTCCTTGTTCTCACTGGTATTTAAAGGGTTCAAACAGGCATAGTTTTCCCACTGTGCTCTGATCTTCTTCAACAACAGGCCCGGATTCTCAAGCGGCTAGATAAGGTGTCCCTGAGTCCATCACAGACATGTTATCTAAGTGCAGGTGTTTTTCTTGGAAACACCCGAGACTGAATAACAATTAGTGTGATATATGTGTTTTCCAGTACCCCAGGTGCGAGTCACTTGAGCGTATTTACAATCCTCCTCGCCGATCTTCCGTTCCTTTCCCACATTCCACCCCCTCGCTCAAGAGACCGCTTCTGCTGGGGTTCATTTAGTCTTGCAGGGTATATAACACAGAGTAATTGACAAAGGCATGCAATAAACATATATATGGAAAAAGGGGGGGGAAAAAAAGAAAACCCAACATATCTCTACAATACTGCTTTGAATCAGGTGTCCTATTCCTCTTGCCAGGGGATTAAACCACTCAGCAGGCAGGCACTACCAGTAGTTTGGTTCATTTGGTGTGTTAAGTACCTGAGAATGCTGAATGTTGTGCTCCATGCTGGCTGTTTCATCAGTTATGTTGAGGCAACACATGCCTTCACAGTCGAAGCAGCATTTCTGGTGTTGGGGGGGGAAATAGTCTGCCTTCAGTTGATATTGTAGTATTCATTGGCATACAGCTGTTACCTACTCAGAAAAGATAGCAACGAAAGACATTAATATCAAAAATCACTTAGCATAGTATCATTCTGTAATACAGCTGCTGGGGTTGATGCACCACTGAAAAGAAGTTATCTAAATATCTGCAGCTGTTGACCTTCTGTCGTGATTTAGCCTCAGACGGCAACAAAGAACCATGTGCCGCTCGCTCGGGTCTTCCCAATACGGGAAGAATCAGAAGAAAAAGACAAAACTCTTGGGTTGAGACAAAGGCAGTTTAACAGAACAGCAGAGGGAACAAGAAAAACAGCAACAATAACACGGATAGAGGAATATACAAACACGATTACGGAACCGCCACTCCCCGCCGCTCCCCGACCGGACCCCGGACTCCCCAGCCCGCTCCAAGCTCCAAGTGGCGACTTCCCGCCCCCTCCCCTGGCAGCTCAGGGTGGGCATGGCTCACATGGCATGGAATACCTGTGTCCTGGAGAGAATTAACCCTATCCCCGCTGGAACCAGGACACCTTCCCTTAATATATAAAAGGCAAATGAGTTAGGTACAGTAGATGCTAAACAAATCCAAGTATTTACGTGTTGCTTTTGCAGAGATGTATCCAGGGTGTGTACTTTTAGTACCAGACTATAAAGCATGGCAAGTCAACCTGTGATAGGGGAGGAGTACAGGAGTGTCATCACTTTCCAGTAATACATACGCTGCTGTTCCAGCTCCTTCAGCCAATATTACCCCAGGTTTGACAACCTGATGCAGGGTAACTGCCCACACAGATTGGGGAGCTGTGGCTTGTGCTTTTTCAGATTGGACTTCAATTCGATACTGGGCTCATGATACCGATAACACCATTCCAATGCTATCTCCTCTAGATAAGGCAGAGGTACTTGTCGAGGACACCTGAAATACAAGAACTCGAGAATCTGATATTAACAAAGGATGTAAAGTAAGAGGAGAAGTTGGGTTATGATGTATAGAGGAACCTTGTCATGCCTTGGACCAAAATCCTACAGGTTCTTTCTGATTTTTCATCCCAGTCATCTGCCACAATCCTGAGACTGGAATTGTTACTTCTAATTCAAAAGGATATCCTTGCTTAGGAGTGTATAATTGTGCATGCTCAGTCAAAGCATTTTTGCAGGCATCAAAGGCTTCTTGTTGCTGCTTGGTCCCCTGCCAGACAACTTTCTTCCTAGTTAATTTCTGCAGAAGGCACATCAATATCACTAAATGTGGGATAAAAGTCCTCCATTACCCTAAAAGTCCCCAAAAGATCTGTAACTGTTTGACTGGGATTGGCAAAAGAAATCGCTGGACTGTTTGCTGTACCTGATTTGGTATTTCTCCAATCTGTCCACGCCAAACTATTCCCCAAAATTGTACAGTAGCACTAGGGCCCTGTATTCTCTTTGGATTAATTGCCCGGCCTCGGTCCTGCAAACGCGCTTTCAGCAATTCAGCAGCTGCCTCACTTTCTTGTTGTGACTCTGCCATAATCAATAGATCATCAATATAATGGTAAACAGTAACGGTACCCGACCATACTGCTAAATCAGCTGCTATCATTAGGTGGCAAATGGAGGGACTGTGTTTGTATCCCTGAGGCAATACTTGTAAAATATATTGCTTTTGTTCCCGGGCCACATCTTGCATTGAGGTGTCAGGCAGGGCAGAGGGGGGGCGGGGAGTTGGTGGTGGGGCTGGGGGTGGTCGGCTTTTTTGCATAAATGCCAACTTTTGCCATTGGGGAAACATTTCTGATGTTGTGATCCCATCTCTTTCTGATTGTGGGATAACAGCTTGTACAAAATTGTTCCGCTTTTGTTTCCTCGTCACCTGTGCTGTAACTGCTTTCTGTTTTGTCGTCTTTCCTTTATTGAACACCCACACAGATGGTCCCGAAATCACAGCCTCAGTTTCCCTCAAGGTATTTCCTAGGGCACCTACAGTGCCCATAGCATTTGTCACTGCTGGTATAATCAAGGGGTTTAGTGAGGCAGGCGCTCCTCTCAAAAACTGCATTTTGATACTTCTCGTCACTGCTACACTGTCCGGATTGCATCCTGTAACCAACACATGAGCCATCCCCATCTGCTGCACCAAATTAATACCTTTCTCGGTTGCACACCAGTTTCCGAGGACGACACTAACTCAACAAGTTCTGTGTATGCTGTTAAAACTGCTGCACACAACCACTAATACAACACAGGTGCAATAATGTCTTGCCCGTCAGGACCTCTGACATTTTGCAGCTGAGCATCTCCTTGTATCTGATCACGAATGGGGATAGGGCTTAATAAATCTTTTTCACTCTCTGATAAATGGATAGATGCAGCTCCACTATCCCAAGCTGGCAGAATCCACGCCAGTATGCCTTCCCCACTCTTTTGCTGATAAATCTCTAAAAATTCCCTTAACTCTTTCGGAGTGTCAGTACGTGCAATCTGCACTCCCCTCTCTGCTCGTTCCTGCTCCCCCCTCATTTGAATGAGGGGTCGTGCTACCACCACCTCCCTGCTTTTTAAGTCCACATCAAATTCAAACCCAGTCTCAGAGTCTGAGGGTTCACTCCAAATATTTTCATCCCATTCCTCGGGATCCCATGACCATTTTGTGGTGAGAGCACAAACTTGGGAAATTGAAAGCTTACTTTTCCCATATTTCTCCCTTTGTTTATTAACAATACCCGCTACCAACCGGTCTACATTATCTTGCAGCTCATGGCACCGCTCTGCCTGAACAGTAATTACTTCTTGCGCAATCACCTTTTCATCCTGTAAACTCCCGTTTTCCTTTTCCAATTCTCTCACTTTACTACGTAATGCAACAACTTCACCATTAAGAGCTCTAAGTCCAGTAGCTAACAGCCATCCTAATTTCCCTGCTAATTCACATGAAGAACGCGATGCTGTTTTCCACGGCAATTGACGCATAGCCGTTTCAATTGCCTGGGGGGTAATCACTGCTCCATCATCTAATTCAGGCCATGCCTGCGGCGGAGTCAATTGAGCCAGAAAAGCAGCAACAGGAGTCCAATATTCAGTACTGGGCCATCCCGAAATATAGGAAGATGTTGCAGAATGGCTTGAGGAGCAAGGTCATGGGACAATAGAGGAGTTATGTGAGATGAGAATAGCGTAGAAGCAAGTGGAAAGTTACAGCTCGGCGATGGGAAAGTACTAAGTAAACAAGCCATGAGAATGCAGAAGCAAGAATAAGGAGCTGATAAGAATAGGGAACTAAGGCTGAACCCTGTTGTGTTGACAGAGAGCCAATCGCAGTGAGCAGATGACTTTTATAATTAGCCAATATTCAAGCGATGATGTAACCAGTAGCTATATAATGAAGCGTATTCGGGCAATAAACTGAAGCTTGCTTTATCACTCACATTGAGTCGGCTGCTTGTCTTCCCTCGCTCGTCGCAAGTGGCGCCCGAACAGGGACCCCCAGCCTTGTTCCCACCGGACAGCGAGCTCGGAAAAGCACTGGTAGCAGCGACCAGGGGGTAAAAGACAGTACATGATATGGCTGGCACATGATATGTCTGTCCGTACCTGATCTTCGGATAATTAAGAGGAGGATCGCCGTCCGAGGAAAGCTACCTAAACGGAAAAGAAAAAAAAAGGCTGCAGAGTAATCAAGGGATCATAAGTAATCAAGGGATCATAAAGAGGAAGACGACGCGTCGCAAATGGATAGAGAGGTAGCTTTACAATTTTTACAATGCTTTTTAGAAAAGCGGGGAGTAGGCCCTATAAAAGATCTGGCCGGGTTAATTGCATTAGGCAAAGCTCCAGGATACTTTAAGGACCCAGACGAAATGTTTGAAGTAGAAGAGTGGCGAACGTTTGGAGATTGCTTATGGGATAAAGTTATAGATGACGATAAAACTACAAAAAAGTTGATGAAATCTTGACGAGACGTTATTAACTGTATGAAAAAGTATAAGGCGAAAAGGCAGCGGTACAAAGTTTGCTGCAGCTGGCAAAAAGTGCCAGGGAAAACCTTAGTGAGAGTGCTTTACTGGAACTATTATCTTGATGCCGACAATGAGGATTGCTCAGAGATTCGACTCAGTTTTTTGACCTTTCAACATGGACTCGAATTGGAGTGGAAATGTGGGAAGCAGTGCAGTCAGAGAATAAGGAAGCCTGGAACCTGGCAGGCACTTATCGACAGGTGAAGGGACTGATTGCAGGCATGCATGGATCAGCTGTTATTGCTGCTGCAGCCTGGAGGGTGTTAGATGCAGCTGGGGAAGAGGGAAACAGTTCATCCTCCAATGCATTTCCTGTAATAAAGCAGTCAGAAAAGGAGTTCTGGGGGGCATCTGATGAATGGACATTTTCGCCTCCGCAACCGACCGCTCCACCGTACTCTGGTCTACCGGAGTCATCCATGCAGGTTCCCCCCGACTCTCCTCAGCCTATGGAAACATCATCATCCTCCGAGGACGTTCGTCCAAAAACCATCTATCCACCTAAAGATACTGCGGAGCTCCGTGACGCTCTCCGCGAACAACAGAACACTATGCAGCAATTGCTTGCGGAAATGCAGAGACTTGATAAGGGTTTGAAAGCGGGCGCGATACGGGCTGCTTATAAAAAGGCTCATGAGGTTATCAAGGAGGGTTTGCAGGCGGTTGAGGAGAGGGTGTGTGGGAGTCCAGGAACGGGTGATCCGTCTGAAACAGCAGCAGACGAGTCTGGGGATACGCAATAGTGTAATGTATCAGAAAAGGGAGATAGTGTTAAAGAATAGAAAGTGAGGAGATAGATTTGTACTATGCTAGAAGAAGCAGAGATGGGTTCATAGGATGCGAATGAGTATTTGACTCGGAAATTTTTTGCTTGTATGGATACGTGATTATTGCTTATGGTTCTGTCGTGGTTTGGCCTCAGATGGCAACAAAGAACCACGTGTCGCTCGCCCAGCGCTTCCCGGTACGGGAAGGATCAAAAGAAAAAGGCAAAACTCTTGGGTTGAGACAAAGGCAGTTTAACAGAACAGCAAAGGGAACAAGAAAACAACAACAATAACACCGACAGAGAAATATACAGACGCGAATACGGAACCGCCGCTCCCCGCCGGTCCGGCCCCTGGACGCGCCAGCCCACTCCCAACCCGACTGCTCGCCCCCTCCCTCCTTTTAATCTCAGGGTGGGCGTGGCTCACATGGCATGGAATACTTAACCCTGTCCCTGCCGGAACCAGGACATTATCCACCCCTTATTCCATACCATTTTGCCACGCCCAGATCTTACAGCTTTCGGAACATGTGACTGTATACCCGGCGTAGCTCATGCACACAGTCCATGGTCCGAAGATGCAGATCTTGAGGAAGTTGCTGGGCATCAGCTCTGATTCCATCACCACTTTGCTTTACTCAACTGTTCATCAAAGTCCATCTCTCCTTAATTTGGGTGATTCTTACTGCAGTACAGCCAATAGCAATTATAGTAACGAGGACATACAGTGACAGTGTTGCACACGATTTGATTCATTGGCTATTCTCCCCCAAAATCAAGTCCCCATGAGGTACACATCGGACTTCCCCATCCTGCCGCATTACCCACCAAGTGCACCCAGGTCCTTGGGCAAAAGCAATCCCACGGATGGGTTTGCCTTTGCCTGAGGCAGGACTAACCCAGACTGTCTTCCCCAACATATTCTTCGTGTGCACTAGGGGGACCTTATCCCCTTCTACAGTACGTGGAAGTTTTGATTGGGCAGGGCCAGCCCGGTTGGTAGATCCCCTGGTATTAACTAGCCAGGTAGCCTTTGCTAAATGTGCATCCCAATGTTTTAAGGTCCCACCACCCATTGCTCTCAGTGTAGTTTTTAACAGTCCATTGTACCGTTCTATCTTCCCAGAGGCTGGTGCATGATAGGGGATGTGATATACCCACTCAATACCATGCTCTTTGGCCCAGGTGTCTATGAGGCTGTTTCGGAAATGAGTCCCATTGTCCAACTCAATTCTCTCTGGGGTACCATGTCGCCACAGGACTTGCTTTTCAAGGCCCAGGATAGTATTCCAGGCAGTGGCATGGGGCACAGGGTATGTTTCCAGCCATCCAGTGGTTGCTTCCACCATTGTGAGCACATAGCGCTTGCCTTGACGGCTTCGTGGCAGTGTGATATAATCAATCTGCCAGGCCTCCCCATATTTATATTTCAACCATCGTCCTCCATACCAAAGAGGCTTCAAACGCTTGGCTTGCTTGATTGCAGCGCATGTCTCACATTCATGGATGACCTGTGCAATAGTGTCCATGGTCAAGTCCACCCCTCGGTCACGAGCCCATCTATATGTCGCATCTCTTCCTTGATGGCCTAAGGTCTCATGGGCCCACCGAGCTAGGAATAGTTCACCCTTATGTTGCCAATCCAGATCCACTTGAGCCACTCCAATCCTAGCAGCCCGATCCACCTGCTGGTTGTTCTGATGTTCCTCCGTGGCCCGATTCTTCGGTACGTGGGCATCTACGTGGTGTACTTTCACAACCAGATTCTCTATCCGGGCAGCAATATCTTGCCATAGTTCAGCAGCCCAGATGGGTTTGCCTCTGCGCTGCCAGTTGCCCTGCTTCCACTGCTGTAACCATCCCCACAGAGCATTGGCCACCATCCATGAGTCAGTACAGAGATAAAGTACTGGCCATTTTTCTCGCTCGGCAATGTCCAAAGCCAGCTGCATGGCTTTCACCTCTGCAAACTGGCTCGATTCACCTTGTCCTTCACTGGCTTCTGCAACTTGTCGTGTAGGACTCCACACAGCAGCCTTCCACTTTCGATGCTTTCCCACAATCCGGCAGGACCCATCAGTGAACAGGGCATATTGCTTCTCATTTTCTGGCAGTTTATTATATGGTGGGGCCTCTTCCGCACGCGTCACCTCCTCCTCTGGTGACATTCCAAAATCTTTGCCTTCTGGCCAGTCCATGATCACTTCCAGAATTCCTGGGCGACTGGGGTTTCCCATTCGAGTTCGCTGTGTGATCAGTGCAATCCACTTACTCCAGGTAGCATCAGTTGCATGATGTGTGGTGGGGACCCTTTCTTTGAACATCCAACCCAGCACCGGCAGTCGAGGTGCTAAGAGGAGCTGCGCTTCTGTACCAACCACCTCCGAAGCAGCTCGAAGCCCTTCATATGCTGCCAATATCTCCTTTTCTGTTGGAGTGTAGCGCGCTTCGGATCCTCTGTATCCCTGACTCCAAAACCCTAGGGGTCGACCTCGGGTCTCCCCTGGTGCCTTCTGCCAGAGGCTCCAGGTAGGGCCATTCTCCCCGGCTGCGGTGTAGAGCATGTTTTTCACATCTTGTCCTGCCCGGACTGGCCCCAGGGCCACTGCATGGACTATTTCCTGTTTGATTTGTTCAAAAGCTTGTCGTTGCTCAGGACCCCATTTAAAATCGTTCTTCTTCCGGGTTACTTGATACAGAGGGCTTACAATCAGACTGTAATCTGGGATATGCATCCTCCAAAAACCCACAATGCCTAAGAAAGCTTGTGTTTCCTTTTTGCTAGTTGGTGGAGACATAGCTGCTATTTTGTTGATCACATCCATTGGGATTTGGCGGCGTCCATCTTGCCATTTTATTCCTAAGAACTGGATCTCCTGTGCAGGTCCCTTGACCTTCCTTCGTTTTATGGCAAAACCAGCTTTCAGAAGGATTCGGACTATTTTATCCCCTTTCTCAAAAACTTCTTCGGCTGTGTTTCCCCATACAATGATGTCATCAATGTACTGCAGATGTTCTGGAGCTTCACCCTGTTCCAGTGCAGTCTGGATCAGTCCATGGCAAATGGTGGGGCTGTGTTTCCACCCCTGGGGCAGTCGATTCCAGGTGTGCTGGATGCCCCTCCAAGTGAAAGCAAACTGTGGCCTGCACTCTGCTGCCAAAGGGATTGAGAAAAACGCATTCGCTATATCAATCGTGGCATACCACTTGGCTGCCTTAGACTCCAGTTCATACTGGAGTTCTAGCATATCTGGCACAGCAGCGCTCAGTGGTGGCGTGACTTCATTCAGGCCACGATAGTCTACAGTTAGCCTCCACTCTCCATTGGATTTTCGCACCGGCCATATAGGAATGTTAAAGGGTGAGCAAGTCTTACTGATCACTCCTTGAACCTCTAGTTGACGAATCAGCTTATGGATGGGAATCAGAGAGTCTCGGTTAGTGCGATATTGCTGCCGATGCACCGTTGTGGTAGCAATCGGCACCTGCTGTTCTTCGACCCTCAACAACCCCACAACAGAAGAATCCTCCGAGAGACCAGGCAAGGTGGACAACTGTTTAACTTCCTCCGCCTCCAAGGCAGCTATGCCAAAGGCCCATCGATATCCCTTTGGGTCCTTAAAATACCCTCTCCTGAGGTAATCTATACCAAGGATGCATGGAGCCTCTGGGCCAGTCACAATGGGATGCTTTTGCCGCTCATTCCCAGTTAGGCTCACTTCAGCCTCCAGTACAGCCAACTCTTGGGATCCCCCTGTGACCCCAGAAATACAAATGGGTTCTGCCCCTCTATAGCTTGATGGTATCAGAGTGCACTGTGCTCCTGTGTCCACTAGAGCCTTATACTCCTGTGGGTCTGATGTGCCAGGCCATCGAATCCACACTGTCCAATAAACCCGGTTGTCCCTTTCCTCCACCTGGCTGGAGGCAGGGCCCCTCTAATACTGGTCATGGTATCCGGTACTCACTTCTTGCAGAAATGACTTGGAGGTTCCTTCAAGAGGATCAGAAGCAAGATCAGGCCTTCTGCTCTGTCTGGGGAACTGCCCACTGGAAACTGGGGCGGCACTTTTCCTGGAGGGATCCCCTTTTGTGGTTGTCCTTCCTTGCAACTCCTGTACCCGTGCCCGCAGGATCCAAGTAGGTTGTCCATCCCACTTCCTCATGTCCTCTCCATGGTCTCGCAGGTAGAACCACAGGGTGCCTCGTGGTGTGTACCCTCTGTACTCTCTCTCTTGAGTGGGGAAATGCCTGCTCCTAATAGCTGAGATGCTGGCCCGTACAGGTGGGGAGTAGGACATATTCTCTTCAAGTTGCTGGACCTTCCGGGACAGTTTCTCCACAGCTGAGACAAGGGGGGAAGAGAGGCTTTCTTCATATCGCCGGAGCCGGCCAGCCACCTCATCCACCGTTGGTCCTTCTTCACCTTTCCATTCCATTACTGCCAGTGAGTTGGCATATGACGATGGTGCGCTCCGTACAAACTTCCGCCACATGGGCCTTGTGCAGCGCACCTCATCAGGGTCCGTGGGCAAGTCTGTGTTGTCCAAGTCATAATAAATCATCTCCCGCACGGCTAATTCTCTCAGGTACTGGATACCTCTTTCCATGGTGGTCCATTTGCTTGGTTGGCATACAACATCTTCACTGAAGGGGTACCTCTCCCTCACGCCTGACAGGAGTCGCTTCCAGAGGCTGAGGGCTTGGGTCTTTTTTCCAATTGCCTTGTCAATGCCGCCTTCCCTAGACAGGGATCCCAACTGCCTGGCTTCCCTACCCTCTAATTCCAGGCTACTGGCCCCATTATCCCAACACCGAAGCAGCCAGGTGACAATGTGCTCGCCTGAAAGTCGGCTAAAATCTTTTCACATATCCCGCAGCTCACTCAGGGATAGGGATCGGGTAATTATCTCTGGTTCTGCCTCTTCCTCCTGTCCTTGTGATGGCCCTGGTTCATCGTCATCTCTTACTATGCGAACCGATTTCTTTGTGTACTTCTTCTTTTGTACGGGGGCAACGGATACTGGCACGGGTTGGTTCCCTGGTTCAGCAGCAGTGTCTGTCACCGGGGTTGCAGTAGCCGCAGTGCCTGTCGCAGGGGTTGCAGTAGCCGCAGTGCCTGTCACCGGGGTTGCAGTAGCCGCAGTGCCCGTCGCAGGGGTCGCAGTAGCCGCAGTGCCCGTCGCAGCAGCACCTGCCACAGGGGCCACAGCAACCGCAGCGCCTGCCGCAGGGGCCGCAGCGCCTGCTGGTCTGGTCTCTGTCTCTTTCTTCTGAGGGTGCTGCATAGCACTGAGCAGTGCCTGGTAGACACTAGCCAGGGCCCAGCACAGTGCGGTGAGTTGTGCCTCTCTAGAATAGCCACAGCATTTTCCCTTCAGATATTCTACTATTCTATCAGGGTCCTGTAATTGTTCAGGGGTGAAGTCCCAGACCATTGGAGGCGAGAAGTTCTCTAAGTACCTGCCCATGTTCTCCCACCTGCCATGCCACCCCTGACTGACCAGCCTTGGAGCAGATCTCTGGGTGGTAGTCTTAAATAGTTGTTTAACCCTAAACCAGACCTGGAACATATTCAGCAAACATAACACTAGGAACATGCTGGTTTGAGCATCCCAAGGATATTCAAAATTCTCAAAAGCTGTCATACCTGACTCAAAGGAGAAAAGGGAGGCAAAAGAGCTGGGGAAAGTGTCCCCCCCTGTTTCCCCCATAGACTGGGTGTAATTATTAATGAATTCTGAGAGGTGGTGCCCAATGTACGGACAGGACAGCAATATCACATAAACGCCCCAAAATAACCGTCTAACAAGTGATGTTATCATATCATAAGCCGATATTGCACAGGACAGTAAAATGATAATCCTCATCCCCCTCCCAGAAGTAACAAATATCATCACAGGGAGTGCATAAAACACATAGGAGTTTACATAACACAGCCATGAGAACAAACTAAGCAACATAGTGACTGGTGACTATTTACCTAACAAATTCGTTTTTTCAAGCTCTAGTTGGATTCTGTCGTTGTCTCAACCCTTCGAGCCCCACGTTGGGCGCCAAAAAAGGACTGTCGTGGTTTGGCCTCAGATGGCAACAAAGAACCACGTGTCACTCGCCCAGCGCTTCCCGGTACGGGAAGGATCAAAAGAAAAAGGCAAAACTCTTGGGTTGAGACAAAGGCAGTTTAACAGAACAGCAAAGGGAACAAGAAAACAACAACAATAACACCGACAGAGAAATATACAGACGCGAATACGGAACCGCCGCTCCCCGCCGGTCCGGCCCCGGGACGCGCCAGCCCACTCCTAACCCGACTGCTCGCCCCCTCCCTCCTTTTAATCTCAGGGTGGGCGTGGCTCACATGGCATGGAATACTTAACCCTGTCCCTGCCGGAACCAGGACAGGTTCCCTGAAGGGTGGTCCTACGATTTGGCTCAGTGGCTAAAAGTGGGAGAGGAATTGCAAACGCGGGAGACACTGCACTTGTCCTTGCCAGAGCCCTGCAAGGGGTTGCTGGAGGGGCACCACAAGCTCCCCCATAGGAACCTCAGTCTCTTGAAATGACACCCCCAGTTGCAGACCCTCAGCCTAAATATGCTCAAATTCCCAATTCTGAAAAACATTACCAAAAACAGAATGCAGGAGGCAAAGAGCCAGAAGATCCCTTTGATCCTGGCCTAATAAATCCAGAGACTGAACCTGATTTATGTCCACCTTTAACCTTGATTAAAGCTATGGCTGCCTCTGCTACAACTGCGGAGGAGATTTTACAGCAACAGAGACGAAAGTCGTTATCGCATTCCTCCATTATTAAGCCTCCTCCATTTGCGCCAGGTATCGCGTTTGTTCCTCCTTTTCAACCGCTTATGCGTGCGCAGCCAGAATCAGGGTATAGCAGTGTATTGTCAGAATGTCAGGGGAGAAGGACAGAGCCAGAGCGGATGCAAGAATAAAAGAGCTGTCTAATCGGTGGCTCTTTGAGCTGCTGAGAGCGCTACAGGCAGCGATTAAGCAACGTACTGCTCCATTTTGTGTCATCCACATTCGGAGTCACATGTGGGACCAAGGGTTAGGAGAAGGTAACGCCCGAGCAGACAGACTGGTGACAGTGGCAGCCCCCCTGAGTGAATTCATCAAAGCCAGGGAATCACATGGCATGTTCCATCAAAATGCTAAGGGATTGCATCGACAGTTCAATGTCACTATGGATGAAGCCAGAGGAATCGTGCGTGCTTGTCCCACCTGTAGTCACCACAGCCCTGGGCTCAGTTTAGGCGTTAACCCACGAGGATTGGGTCCTTGTGAGCTCTGGCAGATGGATGTCACACACGTTCCCGAGTTTGGACGACTGAAATATGTACATGTTACTATTGATACTTATAGTGACTTTCTTTGGGCCACAGCTCAGGCTGGCGAGAGGGCCTTACATGTAATTAGGCATCTTACGAGTTGCTTTGCAGTCATGGGACTACCACGAGAAATTAAGACCGATAATGACCTGCTTATACAAGTGAAAACAGCCGCCACCCCCCCCCCCCCCCCCCCCAGCCCCAGCCGTCTCCCTGAGATAGAAGTGGTGTTTTTTGTATGTCTGCTGTGTAAGTGTGTGTGGGTGCCAATTTATATCTGCTGATCAACATCTGTGCTACTGTTTGTTTGTTGCTGTGTGCAGTGTCATTTGGTGACTCCGCTTGAGCAGGTGTTCTGCCCGGTGTGGTACTGTTCTCGTACGTGACTAGGGCTGACACTCTGTCAAGCGAAGAAGTTTGTACATACACAATGTTTAGATGTAAGGCGAGTGCACCCCAGGTAGATAGACCAGGATGGAAGTCCTGAAATATTGGGGGTGTTTTTGCCAGCCGACATGCTTACGCTCTCGGGAACAGCTTACCCATGCAGGGCGTATGGCTGGTTGTTTGTTGTTTGCCTATAAGATCATGGTTGATTGGGAAAAGGAGTTAAGCTAGAATCGATAGGATGCTCTGTAGGAAAATGAGAAACTTAAGGGTGAGCTCTTGTTGCAAGGCAGACTTTTATGTCAGCTGTAAGTGATGAGAGAAGAAAAAGGGAACAATTAGAAGGGAAATGTGCCGTCTTAGCACAAAAGTATGCCATACATGCTACAAGACAGCAGCAGAAAAAGAGAAATAGGACACCTGATTCAAGCAGTACTATAGAGATATGTTTTGGTTTTTTTTTTTTTTTCCTATATGTATATGTTATTGCACGCCTTTGTAAATTACTCTGTGTTATACCCTGTGAGACTAAATGAACACCAGCAGAAGCAGTCTCTTGAGCAGGGGGGTGGAATATGGGAAAGCAACGGAAGATCAGCAAGGAGGATTGTAAATACGCTCAAGGGACTCGCACCTGGGTGCTGGAAAACACATCTATCACACTAATTGTTATTCAGTCTCAGATGCTTGCGAGAAAAACACTTAGATGACATAAGTCTGTAATGGACTCAGGGACACCTTATCTAGCTGCCTGAGAATCTTGGCCTGTTGTGGAAGAAGATCAAAGCACAGTACCAGCAAGAAAAGGGAGTCCGCATGCGCTCTTGCTAACAAGGACTCTTGCGATGCCAAGGATTCTTGATAACAAGGACTCTCTCGCTGCCAGGGATAAATTTAGTAATGCTACTAGTACAGCTGTTTCTGAGTTATTGCTAGATGTAGATAGTATTCAACATGCAATGCTGCAAAACAGAGCTGCTATTGATTTTTTGCTTTTAGCTCACAGGACACAGGTTGTCAAGATTTTAAAGGACTGTGTTGTATGAATCTAAGTGACCACTCCAAATCCATCCATGCCCAGTTGCAAGAACTGCACCGACCGAGCCAGCAACTTGTGGAGACCACTGGGTGAAATCTCTTTGCTGGATGGACTTGGGGGTGGGGTTGGTTGAAGGAAATTATACTCATTATCTGTGTGGAAGGAATCTGTCTGTTATGTTTAGTATGCTGTTTGCTATGTTTAATAAGCATTATACGATCAGTTGCAGATGTTGCTTTGCATCATACCCTTGTACGAGTTATAGAATACTGCTGTGTCCCAACTATGGGCCACGGGGTGGCATGTGTAAGGGATAATAGAGGATGGTTCGAGTGAGACACGACGGAGAATTACTAGTTGAACCAAACCCAGTATGCATGTTGGGAAAAAGGGACTCAGTACTGTTGCTGAAAAACTATATGTGTATCTATGAGAACCTAACTTTCAAAGAAGAAGATAACAAGGAGGGAGTACAAGGTAGTCAGGTATCAGACATCCGCAGTTAGCAAAGCTGGATCATGAGTCTGGTGAGGCTCGCTGCATGTGCTGGCCACGCATGCAGCGACCCTAGCCTGTACTTTTCCATTCAATCCGGGACAGGATATAAGGGGGCTGTCTCGGATCGGAGAGAGGGGGTTAGACATGAGCGCACTTTGAAGATACAGGGGACGCCCTGAAGTGCTGTGTCTGCCCAGCCCCCTCCCTGGTAGGTTCCACGTTCATTAACCCCAACAGCTCAGAAAGCATTACAGCACATTGCAGATTTGTTTATGATACATCAAAAATTTCAACCTTACACCCTGATAGGACAGTGGGATGATACACTCGCAAAGAGCCTGACTGCATTAGAGTGAGTATTTTTGCCACATAACTTTTCAAAAAACAGTAACTACGATGATTGAAATGTTAGCACGATTGATTTCACAGGGTCGTTTGCGCTGTCAGCAGCTGGCTCCTCTGCCATCATTTGTGGGGATTACCCTGCGAGGGCTTACACCTGATGAACTTTGGCAATTCGATGTTATACACATTATGGAATTGGGACGTTTGCGCTATGTACATGTTTCAGTTGATTTGTTTTCTCACCTTGTTGTAGCTAGTGCTCATATAGGAGAGAAGGCTCGTGATGTTATTCGACATTAGTTGCAATGCCTTGCAGTCATGGGAGTACCGAAAACTGTAAAAACTGATAACAGACCAGCTTATGTGTCCCCTAAAATACAGGTCTCTTTACAGACGTGGGGTATCAAACATGTCACTGGTATTCCTCATTCCCCAACTGGGCAAGCAATTCTGAAACGTATTCATCATACCTTAAAAACCATGCTTGATAAACAAAACAGGGGGAATCCCGTCGGTATGACACCTCAAGAGCAATTGTATAAAGCAACTTATGTTTTAAATTTTCTAAACATGTCATCTTTGTCATCCAATGCTTGTCATGCGCTGTATTTTAGGCTGCTTACAGAAAATAGTGCAAAAAATGATTAATCAAGCTTTTTGTTGCATAAAAAATAAAAAAGGGGGAATTGTGGAGATGATAGAGAGCAGCGTAGGGAATCTGTTTGGCCTTGATGAGACAAAGCTGTACCCGTGAGAGGCGCCTTGAGAAGCAAGTGCCAGGAGATATCAGCAAGGAAAGGAATGTGAAAAGCAAAGCTGCTGCTCTGTGTGAACAGTCAGAGACGATCAGTTAAAAGACACTGAGAAGCGTGTGGCAATCGACCCTCAACCTATCAGCAGGATGCTGCCCGCGCGTGGACAGCTCGTGAAAATAGCATGCAGCCAATCAGTAGGAGTTAGAGCACGTGAACAGATAGCATAATACTATAAATGTAACGATAGCCAATGTCACCACAGAAATAATTGAAAGTTTGTTAGAAGATCAGAATAGCCTGCGCCATGCGATTTTGCAAAACAGAGCGGCAACTGACTTTTTGTTATTAGCTCAAGGACATGGTTGCGAAGATTTTGAGGGTATGTGTTGTATGAATTTGTCCGATCACAGTGAATCAATTCACAAACAGTTGCAGTGGTTAAAAGAACATACAAACAAAATTCAGCAAACTCATGGGTTTTTTGATGAGTGGCTAACTAGCTTGTTTGGAAGTATTAGAATTGCTTGTTGAAGGCTTGCATATTATAATAATTCTTGTAATCATAAGTTTGTGCTTATGTGTAGTCCTTTCTTGTATTAAGAGAGCTATGTTAAAAGTAATAAACCAAGCCTGGATTGTTCAAAAAAAAAAAAAAAAAAGGGGGAATTGTTGCAGAATGGCTTGAGGAGCAAGGTCATGGGACAATAGAGGAGTTATGTGAGATGAGAATAGCGTAGAAGCAAGTGGGAAGTTACAGCTCGGCGATGGGAAAGTACTAAGTAAACAAGCCATGAGAATGCAGAAGCAAGAATAAGGAGCTGATAAGAATAGGGAACTAAGGCTGAACCCTATCGTGTTGACAGAGAGCCAATCACAGTGAGCAGATGACTTTTATAATTAGCCAATATTCAAGCGATGATGTAACCAGTAGCTATATAATGAAGCGTATTCGGGCAATAAACTGAAGCTTGCTTTATCACTCACATTGAGTCGGCTGCTTCTCTTCCCTCGCTCGTCACAGGAAGACATCTCAGTTTCCCCCCCAACCCACTGGTTTTTCCTCAGCCATGGCATGGTTGTTCCTGGAGCTGCTGACTGCACCAAATGTGTGAGCAGATGCAGGCAGGATGCAGGAACAACCACAAAACCACGGATGGAAAGCAAAGAACAAATTCAATCTTGATACCTCGCAGACCAGGGAATCTCCAAAGCAACACCCAGGCAGAGGCACGCAAGCAGGGGATGCGGGCACCGCGGCACGAGAGAGAGTTCTTGTTAGCAAGAGTCCTTGGCAGCGAGAGAGTCCTTGTTAGCAAGTGCGGGCGCGGACTCCCTGTTTTCTCTGGTATTTTCAAGGGTTCAAACAGGCATAGTTTTCCCACTGTGCTCTGATCTTCTTCAACAACAGGCCAGGATTCTCAAGTGGCTAGATAAGGTGTCCCTGAGTCCATCGCAGACTTATGTTATCTAAGTGCAAGTGTTTTTCTTGGAAGCACCCGAGACTGAATAACAATTAGTGTGATATATGTGTTTTCCAGTACCCCAGGTGCGAGTCACTTGAGCATATTTACAATCTGCCGGGTCCAAACCGACTCTCAGTCGTGCGGGCACAGGGAAAGATGAACGCACCAATATGATGCAAGTCAATTCCAACTTTATTCAGCTTAATCGTTACATTTATAGTATTATGCTATCTGTTCACATGCTCTAACTCCTACTGATTGGCTGCATGCTATCTTCACGAGCTGTCCACGCGCAGGCAGCATCCTGCTGATAGGTTGAAGGTCGATTGCCACGCGTTTCTCAGTGTCTTCTAACTGGTCGTCTCTGACTGTTCACGCGGAGCAGTAGCTTTGCTTTTCACATTCCTTTCCTTGCTGATATCTCCTGGCACTTGCTTAACTGTTCTCTCAAGGCGCCTCTCACGGGTACAGCTTTGTCTCATCAAGGCCAAACAGATTCCCTACGCTACTCTCTGTCTCCACAATTCCCCCTTTTTTATTTTTTCTGCAACAAAAGCTTGATTAATCATTTTTTGCACTATTTTCTGTAAGCAGCCTAAAATACAGCGCATGACAAGCACTGAATGACAAAGATGACATGTTTAGAAAATTTAAAACATAAGTTGCTTTATACAATTGCTCTTGAGGTGTCATACCTACGGGATTCCCCCTTTTTCGTTTATCAAGCATGGTTTTTAAGGTATGATGAATACGTTCCACAATTGCTTGCCCAGTCGGGGAATGAGGAATACCGGTGACATGTTTAACACCCCATGTCTGTAAAGAGGCCTGTATTTTAGGGGACACATAAGCTGGTCTGTTATCAGTTTTTACAGTTTTCAGTACTCCCATGACTGCGATGCATTGCAACCAATGTCGAATAACATCACGAGCCTTCTCTCCTGTAGGAGCACTAGCTACAACAAGGTGAGAAAACAGATCAACTGAAACATGTACATAGCGCAAACGTCCAAATTCCATAATGTGTATAACATCGGATTGCCAAAGTTCATCAGGTGTAAGCCCTCGCAGGGTAATCCCCGCAAATGATGGCAGAGGAGCTGGCTGCTGACAGCGCAAACGACCCTGTGAAATCAATCGTGCTAACATTTCAATCATCGTAGTTACTGTTTTTTGAAAAGTTATATGTGGCAAAAATACTCACTCTAATGCAGTCAGGCTCTTTGCGAGTGTATCATCCCACTGTCCTATCAGGGTGTAAGGTTGAAATTTTTGATGTATCATAAACAAATCTGCAATGTGCTGTAATGCTTTCTGAGCTGTTGGGGTTAATGAACGTGGAACCTACCGGGGGGGGGGGGGGGGGGGGCAGACACAGCGCTTCAGGGCATCCCCTGTATCTTCAAAGTGCACTCATGTCTAACCCACTCTCTCCGACCCGAGACAGCCCCCTTATATCCTGTCCCGGATTGAATGGAAAAGTACAGGCTAGGGTCACTGCATGCATGGCCAGCACATGCAGCGAGCCTCACCAGACTCATGATCCAGCTTTGCTAACCACGGATGTCTGATATGTGACTACATTGTTGCACTCCCTCCTTGTTATCTTCTTCTTTGAAAGTTAGGTTCTCATGGATACACATATAGTTTTTCAGCAACAGTACTGAGTCCCTTTTTCCCAACATGCATACTGGGTTTGGTTCAACTAGTAATTCTCCGTCGTGTCTCACTCGAACCATCCTCTATTATCCCTTACACATGCCACCCCGTGGCCCATAGTGGGACACAACAGTATTCTATAACTCGTACAAGGGTATGATGCAAAGCAACATCTGCAACTGATCGTATAATGCTTATTAGACATGGCAAATAGCATACTAAACATAACAGACAGATTCCTTCCACACAGGCAATGAGTATAATTTCCTTCAATCAACCTCACCCCCAAGTCCATCCAGCAAAGAGATTTCACCCAGTGGTCTCCGCAAGTTGCTGGCTCGGTCGGTGCAGTTCTTGCAACTGGGCATGGATGGATTTGGAGTGGTCACTTAGATTCATACAACACAGTCCTTTAAAATCTTGACAACCGTGTCTGTGAGCTAAAAGCAAAAAATCAATAGCAGCTCTGTTTTGCAGCGTTGCATGTTGAATACTATCTACATCTAGCAATAACTCAGAAACAGCTGTACTAGTAGCATTACTAAATTTATCCCTGGCAGCGAGAGAGTCCTTGTTATCAAGAATCCTTGGCATCGAAAGAGTCCTTGTTAGCAAGAGCGCATGCGGACTCCCTGTTCTTGCTGGTACTGTGCTTTGATCTTCTTCCACAACAGGCCAAGATTCTCAGGCAGCTAGATAAGGTGTCTCTGAGTCCATTACAGACTGATGTCATCTAAGTGTTTTTCTTGCAAGCATCTGAGACTGAATAACAATTAGTGTGATATATGTGTTTTCCAGCACCCAGGTGCGAGTCCCTTGAGCATATTTACAATCCTCCTTGCTGATCTTCCGTTGCTTTCCCATATTCCACCCCCTCGCTCAAGAGACCGCTTCTGCTGGGGTTCATTTAGTCTCACAGGGTATAACACAGAGTAATTTACAAAGGCGTGCAATAACATATATACATATAGGAAAAAAAACCCAAAACATATCTCTATAGTACTGCTTGAATCAGGTGTCCTATTTCTCTTTTTCTGCCGCTTTCTCGTAGCACGTATGGCATACTTTTGTTCCCTTTGTTTTTTTCTTTTTTTCCTTTTTTCTTTTTTCTTTCTTTTTTTTTTCTTTTCTTTTTTTTTTTTTCTCTCTTTTTTTTTTCCCCCCCATCACTTATGGCTGACATAAAAGTTTGCCTTTGCAACAAGAGCTCACCCTTAAGTTTCTCATTTTCCTACAGAGCATCCTATAGATTTTGGCTTAACTCCTTTTCCCAATCAACCATGATCTTATAGGCAAACAACAAACAACCAGTCATACGCCCTGCATGGGTAAGCTGTTCACGAGACTGTAAGCATGTCGGCTGGCAAAAACTCCCCCAATATTTCAGGACTTCCATCAGTTCTACGGCCCATCCTGGTCTATCTACCTGGGGTGCTCTCACCTTACATCTAAACATTGTGTATATACAAACTTCTTCGCTTGACAGTGTGTCAGCCCTAGTCACCTACGAGAACAGTACCACACCGGGCAGAACACCTGCTCAAGCGGAGTCACCAAATGACACTGCACACAGCAACAAACAAACAGTAGCACAGATGCTGATCAGCAGATATAAATTGGCGCCCACACACACTTACACAGCAGACATACAAAAACACCACTTCTATCTCAGGGAGACGGCTGGGGCGGGGCAGGGGTGGTGAGGCGGGCAGCGGCGGGAGCGAAGCGGCTCCGGCTCCGTCCTTCTCCCCTGACATTCTGACAATACACTGCAATACCCCGATTCCGGCTGCGCACGCATAAGCAAAATTTGGTTTTTAAAAAAGGAAAGTAATAAAGTCATCACGTATTTGTTGTCATACCCATATTGCATTACTGTTCGTTGCAAATGACTTACAGTCTTCCAATCAAATGGCACCCATTCCCTACGACCCCCCTGTGTTAATACTGGGAAGGCCGAAAGAGATTCCGGCAGCATCTGGCCCTCTATCACTGCATGTTCTATAATACCTTTCCACCTTTGTCCTGTATCAAAAGTTGGATCTTTCCGCACCGGTCCCCCTCCGGGGCTAGATCCCCCCACAGCTCCTTTTTGTTCCATACCCTTTTCAACAGTTACCTCTGCCTCACTTGTTGCCCTTTCTTTTGCATTTTCCCATCTCCTTTCCTGCCCTCTTTTCCAAGCCGCCTGTTCTTCCTCCCCTACTCCAGTCCCAAATTTCTGAGTCAAATACTCATTTGCATCCTGTAAACCCATCTCCCCATCGTTTAACAGTGTACAAATCCATCTCCTCACTTTCTACTCTTTAACATTATCTCCCTTTTCTGATACATTATACTGTTGTGCATTCCCAGACTCGTCCGCTGCTGTCTCAGACGGATCACCCGTTCCCGGACTCCCACACACCCTCTCCTCAACCGCCTGCAAACCCTCCTTGATAACCTCATGAGCCTTTTTATAAGCAGCCCGTATCACGCCTGCTTTCGAACCCTTATCAAGTCTCTGCATTTCCGCAAGCAATTGCTGCATAGTGTTCTGTTGTTCGCGGAGAGCGTCACAGAGCTCTGCAGTATCTTTAGGTGGACAGACGGTTTTTGGACGAACGTCCTCGGAGGATGATGATGTTTCCATAGGCTGAGGAGAGTCGGGGGGAACCTGCGTGGATGACTCCGGTAGACCAGAGTACGGTGGAGCGGTCGGTTGCGGAGGCGTGAGAGGTGGCAGCAGTGGCGGCGAAAATGTCCATTTGTCAGATGCCCCCCAGAACTCCTTTTCTGACTGCTTTATTACAGGAAATGCATTGGAGGATGAACTGTTTCCCTCTTCCCCAGCTGCATCTAACACCCTCCAGGCTGCAGCAGCAATAACAGCTGATCCATGCATGCCTGCAATCAGTCCCTTCACCTGTCGATAAGTGCCTGCCAGGTTCCAGGCTTCCTTATTCTCTGACTGCACTGCTTCCCACATTTCCACTCCAATTCGAGTCCATGTTGAAAGGTCAAACAACTGAGTCGGATCTCTGAGCAATCCTCATCGTCGGCACCAATAGTGCCAGTAAAGCACTCTCACTAAGGTTTTCCCTGGCATTTTTTGCCAGCTGCAGCAAACTTTGTACCGCTGCCTTTTCCATGGCTGATACAGCCGAACCCATACTACCGTTCCCACTCTAGGTGGCTCCCACTTCCCGTGGGGTCGCGGATCCGCTCCTGCCTCTCTCGGGCAGCCCGGCTTACCTTGGCGCCGGCAGTAGTATCCCCGCGTTTCTTACTCCGGCCTTCGGTCCAACAACGCTCATGTCGTGGTTTGGCCTCAGATGGCAACAAAGAACCACGTGTCGCTCGCTCAGCACTTCCCGGTACGGGAAGGATCAAAAGAAAAAGGCAAAACTCTTGGGTTGAGACAAAGGCAGTTTAACAGAACAGCAAAGGGAACAAGAAAACAACAACAATAACACCGACAGAGAAATATACAAACGCGAATACGGAACCGCCGCTCCCCGCCGGTCCGGCCCCGGGACGCGCCAGCCGGCTCCGAACCCAACTGCCTGCCCCCTCCCTCCTTTTAATCTCAGGGTGGGCGTGGCTCACATGGCATGGAATACTTAACCCTGTCCCTGCCGGAACCAGGACATTATCCATTCCTTATTCCATACCATTTTGCCACGCCCAGATCTTACAGTTTTCGGAACATGTGACCGGTGTACCCGGCGTAGCTCATGCACACAGTCCATGGTCCGAAGATGCAGATCTTGAGGAAGTTGCTGGGCATCAGCTCTGATCCCATCACCACTTTGCTTTACTCAATTCTTCATCAAAGTCCATCTCTCCTTAATTTGGGTGATTCTTACTGCAGTACAACCGATAGCAATTATAGTAACGAGGACATACAGTGACAATGTTGCACACGATTTGATTCATTGGCTATTCTCCCCCAAAATCAAGTCCCCATGAGGTACACATTGGACTTCCCCATCCTGCCGCATTACCCACCAAGTGCACCCAGGTCCTTGGGCAAAAGCAATCCCACGGATGGGTTTGCCTTTGCCTGAGGCAGGACTAACCCAGACTGTCTTCCCCAACATATTCTTCATGGGCACTACGGGGACCTTATCCCCTTCTACAGTACGTGGAAGTTTTGACTGGGCAGGGCCAGCCCGATTGGTAGATCCCCTGGTATTAACTAGCCAGGTAGCCTTTGCTAAATGTGCATCCCAATGTTTTAAGGTCCCACCACCCATTGCTCTCAGTGTAGTTTTTAACAGTCCATTGTACCGTTCTATCTTCCCAGAGGCTGGTGCATGATAGGGGATGTGATATACCCACTCAATACCATGCTCTTTGGCCCAGGTGTCTATGAGGCTGTTTCGGAAATGAGTCCCATTGTCTGACTCACTTCTCTCTGGGGTACCATGTCGCCACAGGACTTGCTTTTCAAGGCCCAGGATAGTATTCCGGGCAGTGGCATGGGGCACAGGGTATGTTTCCAGTCATCCAGTGGTTGCTTCCACCGTTGTGAGCACATAGCGCTTGCCTTGACGGCTTCGTGGCAGTGTGATATAATCAATCTGCCAGGCCTCCCCATATTTATATTTCAACCATCGTCCTCCATACCAAAGAGGCTTCAAACGTTTGGCTTGCTTGATTGCAGCGCATGTCTCACATTCATGGATGACCTGTGCAATAGTGTCCATGGTCAAGTCCACCCCTCGGTCACGAGCCCATCTATATGTCGCATCTCTTCCTTGGTGGCCTGAGGTCTCATGGGCCCACCGAGCTAGGAATAGTTCACCCTTATGTTGCCAATCCAGATCCACTTGAGCCACTTCAATCCTGGCAGCCCGATCCACCTGCTGGTTGTTCTGATGTTCCTCCGTGGCCCGATTCTTCGGTACGTGGGCATCTACGTGGCGTACTTTCACAACCAGATTCTCTATCCGGGCAGCAATATCTTGCCATAGTTCAGCAGCCCAGATGGGTTTGCCTCTGCGCTGCCAGTTGCCCTGCTTCCACTGCTGTAACCATCCCCACAGAGCATTGGCCACCATCCATGAGTCAGTACAGAGATAAAGTACTGGCCATTTTTCTCGCTCGGCGATGTCCAAAGCCAGCTGCATGGCTTTCACCTCTGCAAACTGGCTCGATTCACCTTGTCCTTCACTGGCTTCTGCAACTTGTCGTGTAGGACTCCACACAGCAGCCTTCCACTTTCGATGCTTTCCCACAATCCGGCAGGACCCATCAGTGAACAGGGCATATTGCTTCTCATGTTCTGGCAGTTTATTATATGGTGGGGCCTCTTCCGCACGCGTCACCTCCTCCTCTGGTGACATTCCAAAATCCTTGCCTTCTGGCCAGTCCATGATCACTTCCAGAATTCCTGGGCGACTGGGGTTTCCCATTCGAGTTCGCTGTGTGATCAGTGCAATCCACTTACTCCAGGTAGCATCAGTTGCATGATGTGTGGTGGGGACCCTTTCTTTGAACATCCAACCCAGCACCAGCAGTCGAGGTGCTAAGAGGAGCTGCGCTTCTGTACCAACCACCTCCGAAGCAGCTCGAACCCCTTCATATGCTGCCAATATCTCCTTTTCTGTTGGAGTGTAGCGGGCTTCGGATCCTCTGTATCCCCGACTCCAAAACCCTAGGGGTCGACCCCGGGTCTCCCCTGGTGCCTTCTGCCAGAGGCTCCAGGTAGGGCCATTCTCCCCAGCTGCGGTGTAGAGCACATTTTTCACATCTTGTCCTGCCCGGACTGGCCCCAGGGCCACTGCATGGACTATTTCCTGTTTGATTTGTTCAAAAGCTTGTCGTTGCTCAGGACCCCATTTAAAATCGTTCTTCTTCCGGGTTACTTGATACAGAGGGCTTACAATCAGACTGTAATCTGGGATATGCATCCTCCAAAAACCCACAATGCCTAAGAAAGCTTGCGTTTCCTTTTTGCTAGTTGGTGGAGACATAGCTGCTATTTTGTTGATCACATCCATTGGGATCTGGCATCATCCATCTTGCCATTTTATTCCTAAGAACTGGATCTCCTGTGCAGGTCCCTTGACCTTCCTTCGTTTTATGGCAAAACCAGCTTTCAGAAGGATTCGGACTATTTTATCCCCTTTCTCAAAAACTTCTTCGGCTGTCTTTCCCCATACGATGATGTCATCAATGTACTGCAGATGTTCTGGAGCTCCACCCTGTTCCAATGCAGTCTGGATCAGTCCATGGCAAATGGTGGGGCTGTGTTTCCACCCCTGGGGCAGTCGATTCCAGGTGTACTGGATGCCCCTCCAAGTGAAAGCAAACTGTGGCCTGCACTCTGCTGCCAAAGGGATTGAGAAGAATGCATTCGCTATATCAATCGTGGCATACCACTTGGCTGCCTTGGACTCCAGTTCATACTGGAGTTCTAGCATATCCGGCACAGCAGCGCTCAGTGGTGGCGTGACTTCATTCAGGCCACGATAGTCTACAGTTAGCCTCCACTCTCCATTGGATTTTCGCACCGGCCAGATAGGACTGTTAAAAGGCGAGCGAGTCTTGCTGATCACTCCTTGAACCTCTAGTTGACGAATCAGCTTATGGATGGGAATCAGAGAGTCTCGGTTAGTGCGATATTGCCGCCGATGCACCGTTGTGGTAGCAATCGGCACCTGCTGTTCTTCGACCCTCAACAACCCCACAACAGAAGAGTCCTCCGAGAGACCAGGCAAGGTGGACAACTGTTTAACTTCCTCCGTCTCCAAGGCAGCTATGCCAAAGGCCCACCGATACCCCTTTGGGTCCTTAAAATACCCTCTCCTGAGGTAATCTATACCAAGGATGCATGGAGCATCTGGGCCAGTCACAATGGGATGCTTTTGCCACTCATTCCCAGTTAGGCTCACTTCAGCCTCCAGTACAGCCAACTCTTGGGATCCCCCTGTGACCCCAGAAATACAAATGGGTTCTGCCCCTCTATAGCTTGATGGTATCAGAGTGCACTGTGCTCCTGTGTCCACTAGAGCCTTATACTCCTGCGGGTCTGATGTGCCAGGCCATCGAATCCACACTGTCCAATAAACCCGGTTGTCCCTTTCCTCCACCTGGCTGGAGGCAGGGCCCCTCTAATACTGGTCATGGTATCCGGTGCTCACTTCTTGCAGAAATGACTTGGAGGTTCCTTCAAGAGGATCAGAAGCAAGATCAGGCCTTATGCTCTGTCTGGGCAACGACCCACTGGAAACTGGGGCGGCACTTTTCCTGGAGGGATCTCCTTTTGTGGTTGTCCTTCCTTGCAACTCCTGTACCCGTGCCCGCAGGATCCAAGTAGGTTGTCCATCCCACTTCCTCATGTCCTCTCCATGGTCTCGCAGGTAGAACCACAGGGTGCCTCCTGGTGTGTACCCTCTGTACTCTCTCTCTTGAGTGGGGAAATGCCTGCTCCTAATAGCTGAGATGCTGGCCCGTACAGGTGGGGAGTAGGACATATTCTCTTCAAGTTGCTGGACCTTCCGGGACAGTTTCTCCACAGCTGAGACAAGGGGGGAAGAGAGGCTTTCTTCATATCGCCGGAGCCGGCCAGCCACCTCATCCACCGTTGGTCCTTCTTCACCTTTCCATTCCATTACTGCCAGTGAGTTGGCATATGACGATGGTGCGCTCCGTACAAACTTCCGCCACATGGGCCTTGTGCAGCGCACCTCATCAGGGTCTGTGGGCAAGTCTGTGTTGTCCAAGTCATAATAAATCATCTCCCGCATGGCTAATTCTCTCAGGTACTGGATACCTCTTTCCATGGTGGTCCACTTGCTTGGTTGGCATACAACATCTTCACTGAAGGGGTACCTCTCCCTCACGCCTGACAGGAGTCGTTTCCAGAGGCTGAGGGCTTGGGTCTTTTTTCCAATTGCCTTGTCAATGCCGCCTTCCCTAGACAGGGATCCCAACTGCCTGGCTTCCCTACCCTCTAATTCCAGGCTACTGGCCCCATTATCCCAACACCGAAGCAGCCAGGTGACAATGTGCTTGCCTGAAAGTCGGCTAAAATCTTTTCACATATCCCGCAGCTCACTCAGGGATAGGGATCGGGTAATTATCTCTGGTTCTGCCTCTTCCTCCTGTCCTTGTGATGGCCCTGGTTCATCGTCATCTCTTGCTATGCGAACTGATTTCTTTGTGTACTTCTTCTTTTGTATGGGGGCAACGGATACTGGCACGGGTTGGTTCCCTGGTTCAGCAGCAGTGGCTGTCACCGGGGTTGGAGTAGCTGCAGTGGCTGCCACAGGGGTTGCAGTAGCCGCAGTGTCTGTCGCAGGGGTTGCGGTAGCCGCAGTGCCCGTCGCAGGGGTCGCGGTAGCCGCAGTGCCCGTCGCAGCAGCACTTGCCACAGGCGCCACAGCAGCCGCAGCGCCTGCCGCAGGGGCCGCAGCGCCTGCTAGTCTGGTCTCTGTCTCTTTCTTCTGAGGGTGCTGCATAGCACTGAGCAGTGCCTGGTAGACACTAGCCAGGGCCCAGCACAGTGCGGTGAGTTGTGCCTCTCTAGAATAGCCACAGCATTTTCCCTTCAGATATCCTACTACTCCATCAGGGTCCTGTAATTGTTCAGGGGTGAAGTCCCAGACCATTGGAGGCGAGAAGTTCTCTAAGTACCTGCCCATGTTCTCCCACATGCCATGCCACCCCTGACTGACCAGCCTTGGAGCAGATCTCTGGGTGGTAGTCTTAAATAGTTGTTTAACCCTAAACCAGACCTGGAACATATTCAGCAAACATAACACTAGGAACATGCTGGTTTGAGCATCCCAAGGATATTCAAAATTCTCAAAAGCTGTCATACCTGACTCAAAGGAGAAAAGGGAGGCAAAAGAGCTGGGGAAAGTGTCCCCCCCTGTTTCCCCCACAGACTGGGTGTAATTATTAATGAATTCTGAGAGGTGGTGCCCAATGTACGGACAGGACAGCAATACCACATAAACGCCCCAAAATAACTGTCTAACAAGTGATGTTATCATATCATAAGCCGATATTGCACAGGACAGTAAAATGATAATCCTCATCCCCCTCCCAGAAGTAACAAATATCATCACAGGGAGTGCATAAAACACATAGGAGTTTACATAACACAGCCATGAGAACAAACTAAGCAACATAGTGACTGGTGACTATTTACCTAACAAATTCGTTTTTTCAAGCTCTAGTTAAATTCTGTCGTTGTCTCAACCCTTCGAGCCCCATGTTGGGCGCCAAAAAGGACTGTCGTGGTTTGGCCTCAGATGGCAACAAAGAACCACGTGTCGCTCGCTCAGCACTTCCCGGTACGGGAAGGATCAAAAGAAAAGGCAAAACTCTTGGGTTGAGACAAAGGCAGTTTAACAGAACAGCAAAGGGAACAAGAAAACAACAACAATAACACCGACAGAGAAATATACAAACGCAATTATGGAACTGCCGCTCCCTGCCGGTCCGGCCCCGGGACGCGCCAGCCGGCTCCGAACCCGACTGCTCGCCCCCTCCCTCCTTTTAATCTCAGGGTGGGCGTGGCTCACATGGCATGGAATACTTAACCCTGTCCCTGCCGGAACCAGGACAGCTCATCACGTCGGGGTCACCATTTGCCGGGTCCAAACTGACTCTCAGTCATGCGGGCACAGGGAAAGACGAATGCACCAATATGATGCAAGTCAATTCCAACTTTATTCAGCTTAATCGTTACATTTATAGTATTATGCTATCTGTTCGCATGCTCTAACTCCTACTGATTGGCTGCATGCTATCTTCACGAGCTGTCCACGCGCAGGCAGCATCCTGCTGATAGGTTGAAGGTCGATTGCCACGCGTTTCTCAGTGTCTTCTAACTGGTCATCTCTGACTGTTCACGCGGAGCAGTAGCTTTGCTTTTCACATTCCTTTCCTTGCTGATATCTCCTGGCGCTTGCTTAACTGTTCTCTCAAGGCGCCTCTCACGGGTACAGCTTTGTCTCATCAAGGCCAAACAGATTCCCTACGCTACTCTCTGTCTCCACAACAATCCTCCTCGCCGATCTTCTGTTGCTTTCCCACAGCTGGTTTCCTACAATATGAGAAGATCCATCAGTGAACAGCACATATCGCCTCTCATTTTCCGATAATTGATTTTATGGTGGGGCCTCCTCAGCACACACCACCCTCTCCTCTGGGGACCCTCCACAATCCGTGCCTTGCGGCCAATCCATGATCACCTCCAGAATTTCTGGCCGATTGGGGTTCCCTATTCAAGCTCGCTGACTAATTAGGGCTACCCACTTACTCCACATCGCATCAGTTGCGTGATGTGTGGAATGAGGCTTCCCTTTAAACATCTAGTACAATACTGGCAACCAGGGTGCCAAGAGGAGCTGTGCTTCAGTACCAATTACCTCCAAAGCAGCTTGAACTCCTTCATATGCTGCTAATATCTCTTTCTCAGTGGTAGTATAGCTCTATATGCTCAACTCCAAAACCCTAGGGGTCAGCCTCGAGTCTCTTCAGGTGCTCTTTGCCAGAGACTCCAGGTAGGGCCGTTCTCCCCTGCTGTGGTGTACAGCACATTTTTTACATCTTGTCCCGTCCGGATTGGCCCAAGGGCTACTGCATGAACAACCTTCTGTTTAATTTGCTCAAAGGCTGATTGTTGCTCAGGGTCCCATTTAAAATCATTCTTCTTTCTAGTAACTTCATAGAGAGGGCTCACAATCTGACTGTAACCAGGAATATGCATTCTCCAGAAACTGAATTTCCTGTGCAGGTCCCTTGACCTTACCTCGTTTGATGGCAAAACCAGCTTCCAGAAGGATTTGAATTACCTTCTCCCCCTTCTCAAAAACTCTTTCTGCTGTATTACCCCACACAATGATGTCATCAATGTACTGCAGGTGTTCTGGAGCTCCAGCCTTCTCCAGTGCAGTCTATATCAGTCCATGGCAAATAGTAGGGCTGTGTTTCCACCCCTGGGGCAGTCGATTCCAGGTGAAAGCAAACTGTGGCCTGCACTCTGCTGCTAAAGGAATAGAGAAGAATGCATTAGCAATGTCAACTGTAGCATACCACTTGGCTGCCTTTGATTCCAGTTCATGCTGCAGTTCTAGCATGTCTGGCACAGCAGCACTCAGCGGTGGTGTGACTTCATTCAGGCCACGATAGTCTACTGTTAATCTCCATTCCCCATTAGGCTTTCACATTGGCCATATAGGGCTGTTAAAGGGTGAGTGAGTCTTGCTGGTCAGTCCTTGGGTCTCTAGCCGACGAATCAGGTTATGGATGGGAATCCAGACCCTCAGCAGTCCCACCACAGAAGGGTGGGACCCTTATCTGAAAGACCAGATAAGGTAGACAGCTGTGAAATGTCCTCAGTCTCTACAGCTGCTATACCAAAAGCCCACTGATACCCTTTTGGGTCTTTGAAATACCCTTTCCTGAGGTAGTCTATGCCAAGGATGCACAGAGCATCTGGGCCAGTTGCAATGGGTTTCTTTTGCCACTCAATCCTGGTTAGGCTCACTTCAGCCTCTAATACAGTCAGTTCTTGAGACCCTCCAGAAATAGTGACAGATTCTGTCCTTTTATGATTCGATGGCATTAGGGTGCACTGTGCACCAGTGTCTACCAGGGCTTTGTACTTTTGTGGCTCTAATGTGCCAGGCCATCAAATCCACACAGTCCAATAAACTTGGTTGTCCCTCTTCTCCTCCTGGCTTGAGGCAGGGCCCCTCTAATCTTGAGAACAGTATCTATGATTAGCAGGTGAGTTCCTACCCGAACCAGAGAACTGCTTACTGTAGATCGGAGCAGACATATTGGAAAAAGGGGAAATTGTTGCAGAATGGCTTGAGGAGCAAGGTCATGGGACAATAGAGGAGTTATGTGAGATGAGAATAGCGTAGAAGCAAGTGGAAAGTTACAGCTCGGCGATGGGAAAGTACTAAGTAAACAAGCCATGAGAATGCAGAAGCAAGAATAAGGAGCTGATAAGAATAGGGAACTAAGGCTGAACCCTGTTGTGTTGACAGAGAGCCAATCGCAGTGAGCAGATGACTTTTATAATTAGCCAATATTCAAGCGATGATGTAACCAGTAGCTATATAATGAAGCGTATTCGGGCAATAAACTGAAGCTTGCTTTATCACTCACATTGAGTCGGCTGCTTGTCTTCCCTCGCTCGTCACAGGAAGACATCTCAGTTTCCCCCCCAACCCACTGGTTTTTCCTCAGCCATGGCATGGTTGTTCCTGGAGCTGCTGACTGCACCAAATGTGTGAGCCGATGCAGGCAGGATGCAGGAACGACCACAAAACCACAGATGAAAGGCAAAGAAGAAATTTAATCTCAATACCTCACAGACCGGGGAATCTCCGAAGCAACACCCAGGCAGAGGCATGCAAGCAGGGGACGCGGAGTGAGAGTCCTTGTTAACAAGAGTCCTTGGCAGCGAGAGAGTCCTTGTTAGCAAGTGCGCGCACGGACTCCTTGTTCTCACTGGTATTTAAAGGGTTCAAACAGGCATAGTTTTCCCACTGTGCTCTGATCTTCAACAACAGGCCCGGATTCTCAAGCGGCTAGATAAGGTGTCCCTGAGTCCATCGCAGACTTATGTTATCTAAGTGCAAGTGTTTTTCTCGCAAGCACCCAAGACTGAATAACAATTAGTGTGATATATGTGTTTTCCAGTACCCCAGGTGCGAGTCACTTGAGCATATTTACAATCTGCCGGGTCCAAACCGACTCTCAGTCGTGCGGGCACAGGGAAAGATGAACGCACCAATATGATGCAAGTCAATTCCAACTTTATTCAGCTTAATCGTTACATTTATAGTATTATGCTATCTGTTCACATGCTCTAACTCCTACTGATTGGCTGCATGCTATTTTCACGAGCTGTCCACGCGCAGGCAGCATCCTGCTGATAGGTTGAAGGTCGATTGCCACGCGCTTCTCAGTGTCTTCTAACTGGTCGTCTCTGACTGTTCACGCGGAGCAGTAGCTTTGCTTTTCACATTCCTTTCCTTGCTGATATCTCCTGGCACTTGCTTAACTGTTCTCTCAAGGCGCCTCTCACGGGTACAGCTTTGTCTCATCAAGGCCAAACAGATTCCCTACGCTACTCTCTGTCTCCACAATTCCCCCTTTTTTATTTTTTCTGCAACAAAAGCTTGATTAATCATTTTTTGCACTATTTTCTGTAAGCAGCCTAAAATACAGCGCATGACAAGCACTGAATGACAAAGATGACATGTTTAGAAAATTTAAAACATAAGTTGCTTTATACAATTGCTCTTGAGGTGTCATACCGACGGGATTCCCCCTTTTTCGTTTATCAAGCATGGTTTTTAAGGTATGATGAATACGTTCCACAATTGCTTGCCCAGTCGGGGAATGAGGAATACCGGTGACATGTTTAACACCCCATGTCTGTAAAGAGGCCTGTATTTTAGGGGACACATAAGCTGGTCTGTTATCAGTTTTTACAGTTTTCAGTACTCCCATGACTGCGATGCATTGCAGCTAATGTCGAATAACATCACGAGCCTTCTCTCCTGTAGGAGCAGTAGCTACAACAAGGTGAGAAAACAAATCAACTGAAACATGTACATAGCGCAAACGTCCAAATTCCATAATGTGTATAACATCGGATTGCCAAAGTTCATCAGGTGTAAGCCCTCGCAGGGTAATCCCCGCAAATGATGGCAGAGGAGCTGGCTGCTGACAGCGCAAACGACCCTGCGAAATCAATCGTGCTAACATTTCAATCATCGTAGTTACTGTTTTTTGAAAAGTTATATGTGGCAAAAATACTCACTCTAATGCAGTCAGGCTCTTTGCGAGTGTATCATCCCACTGTCCTATCAGGGTGTAAGGTTGAAATTTTTGATGTATCATAAACAAATCTGCAATGTGCTGTAATGCTTTCTGAGCTGTTGGGGTTAATGAACGTGGAACCTACCGGGGAGGGGGGGTGGGCAGACACAGCGCTTCAGGGCGTCCCCTGTATCTTCAAAGTGCACTCATGTCTAACCCACTCTCTCCGACCCGAGACAGCCCCCTTATATCCTGTCCCGGATTGAATGGAAAAGTACAGGCTAGGGTCACTGCATGCATGGCCAGCACATGCAGCGAGCCTCACCAGACTCATGATCCAGCTTTGCTAACCGCGGATGTCTGATACGTGACTACATTGTACTCCCTCCTTGTTATCTTCTTCTTTGAAAGTTAGGTTCTCATGGATACACATATAGTTTTTCAGCAACAGTACTGAGTCCCTTTTTCCCAACATGCATACTGGGTTTGGTTCAACTAGTAATTCTCCGTCGTGTCTCACTCGAACCATCCTCTATTATCCCTTACACATGCCACCCCGTGGCCCATAGTTGGGACACAACAGTATTCTATAACTCGTACAAGGGTATGATGCAAAGCAACATCTGCAACTGATCGTATAATGCTTATTAAACATAGCAAATAGCATACTAAACATAACAGACAGATTCCTTCCACACAGGCAATGAGTATAATTTCCTTCAATCAACCTCACCCCCAAGTCCATCCAGCAAAGAGATTTCACCCAGTGGTCTCCGCAAGTTGCTGGCTCGGTCGGTGCAGTTCTTGCAACTGGGCATGGATGGATTTGGAGTGGTCACTTAGACTCATACAACACAGTCCTTTAAAATCTTGACAACCGTGTCTGTGAGCTAAAAGCAAAAAATCAATAGCAGCTCTGTTTTGCAGCGTTGCATGTTGAATACTATCTACATCTAGCAATAACTCAGAAACAGCTGTACTAGTAGCATTACTAAATTTATCCCTAGCAGCGAGAGAGTCCTTGTTATCAAGAATCCTTGGCATCGAAAGAGTCCTTGTTAGCAAGAGCGCATGCGGACTCCCTGTTCTTGCTGGTACTGTGCTTTGATCTTCTTCCACAACAGGCCAAGATTCTCAGGCAGCTAGATAAGGTGTCTCTGAGTCCATTACAGACTGATGTCATCTAAGTGTTTTTCTTGCAAGCATCTGAGACTGAATAACAATTAGTGTGATAGATGTGTTTTCCAGCACCCAGGTGCGAGTCCCTTGAGCATATTTACAATCCTCCTTGCTGATCTTCCGTTGCTTTCCCATATTCCACCCCCTCGCTCAAGAGACCGCTTCTGCTGGGGTTCATTTAGTCTCACAGGGTATAACACAGAGTAATTTACAAAGGCGTGCAATAACATATATACATATAGGAAAAAAAACCCAAAACATATCTCTATAGTACTGCTTGAATCAGGTGTCCTATTTCTCTTTTTCTGCCGCTTTCTCGTAGCACGTATGGCATACTTTTGTTCCCTTTGTTTTTTTCTTTTTTTCCTTTTTTCTTTTTTCTTTCTTTTTTTTTTCTTTTCTTTTTTTTTTTTTCTCTCTTTTTTTTTTCCCCCCCATCACTTACGGCTGACATAAAAGTTTGCCTTTGCAACAAGAGCTCACCCTTAAGTTTCTCATTTTCCTACAGAGCATCCTATAGATTTTGGCTTAACTCCTTTTCCCAATCAACCATGATCTTATAGGCAAACAACAAACAACCAGCCATACGCCCTGCATGGGTAAGCTGTTCCCGAGAGCGTAAGCATGTCGGCTGGCAAAAACTCCCCCAATATTTCAGGACTTCCATCAGTTCTACGGCCCATCCTGGTCTATCTACCTGGGGTGCTCTCACCTTACATCTAAACATTGTGTATATACAAACTTCTTCGCTTGACAGTGTGTCAGCCCTAGTCACCTACGAGAACAGTACCACACCGGGCAGAACACCTGCTCAAGCGGAGTCACCAAATGACACTGCACACAGCAACAAACAAACAGTAGCACAGATGCTGATCAGCAGATATAAATTGGCGCCCACACACACTTACACAGCAGACATACAAAAACACCACTTCTATCTCAGGGAGACGGCTGGGGCGGGGCAGGGGTGGTGAGGCGGGCAGCGGCGGGAGCGAAGCGGCTCCGGCTCCGTCCTTCTCCCCTGACATTCTGACAATACACTGCAATACCCCGATTCCGGCTGCGCACGCATAAGCAAAATTTGATTTTTAAAAAAGGAAAGTAATAAAGTCATCACGTATTTGTTGTCATACCCATATTGCATTACTGTTCGTTGCAAATGACTTACAGTCTTCCAATCAAATGGCACCCATTCCCTACGACCCCCCTGTGTTAATACTGGGAAGGCCGAAAGAGATTCCGGCAGCATCTGGCCCTCTATCACTGCATGTTCTATAATACCTTTCCACCTTTGTCCTGTATCAAAAGTTGGATCTTTCCGCACCGGTCCCCCTCCGGGGCTAGATCTCCCCACAGCTCCTTTTTGTTCCATACCCTTTTCAACAGTTACCTCTGCCTCACTTGTTGCCCTTTCTTTTGCATTTTCCCATCTCCTTTCCTGCCCTCTTTTCCAAGCCGCCTGTTCTTCCTCCCCTACTCCAGTCCCAAATTTCTGAGTCAAATACTCATTTGCATCCTGTAAACCCATCTCCCCATCGTTTAACAGTGTACAAATCCATCTCCTCACTTTCTACTCTTTAACATTATCTCCCTTTTCTGATACATTATACTGTTGTGCATTCCCAGACTCGTCCGCTGCTGTCTCAGACGGATCACCCGTTCCCGGACTCCCACACACCCTCTCCTCAACCGCCTGCAAACCCTCCTTGATAACCTCATGAGCCTTTTTATAAGCAGCCCGTATCGCGCCTGCTTTCGAACCCTTATCAAGTCTCTGCATTTCCGCAAGCAATTGCTGCATAGTGTTCTGTTGTTCGCGGAGAGCGTCACAGAGCTCTGCAGTATCTTTAGGTGGACAGACGGTTTTTGGACGAACGTCCTCGGAGGATGATGATGTTTCCATAGGCTGAGGAGAGTCGGGGGGAACCTGCGTGGATGACTCCGGTAGACCAGAGTACGGTGGAGCGGTCGGTTGCGGAGGCGTGAGAGGTGGCGGCAGTGGCGGCGAAAATGTCCATTTGTCAGATGCCCCCCAGAACTCCTTTTCTGACTGCTTTATTACAGGAAATGCATTGGAGGACAAACTGTTTCCCTCTTCCCCAGCTGCATCTAACACCCTCCAGGCTGCAGCAGCAATAACAGCTGATCCATGCATGCCTGCAATCAGTCCCTTCACCTGTCGATAAGTGCCTGCCAGGTTCCAGGCTTCCTTATTCTCTGACTGCACTGCTTCCCACATTTCCACTCCAATTCGAGTCCATGTTGAAAGGTCAAACAACTGAGTCGGATCTCTGAGCAATCCTCATCGTCGGCACCAATAGTGCCAGTAAAGCACTCTCACTAAGGTTTTCCCTGGCATTTTTTGCCAGCTGCAGCAAACTTTGTACCGCTGTCTTTTCCATGGCTGATACAGCCGAACCCATACTACCGTTCCCACTCTAGGTGGCTCCCACTTCCCGTGGGGTCGCGGATCCGCTCCTGCCTCTCTCGGGCAGCCCGGCTTACCTTGGCGCCGGCGGTAGTATCCCCGCGTTTCTTACTCCGGCCTTCGGTCCAACAACGCTCATGTCGTGGTTTGGCCTCAGATGGCAACAAAGAACCACGTGTCGCTCGCTCAGCACTTCCCGGTACGGGAAGGATCAAAAGAAAAGGCAAAACTCTTGGGTTGAGACAAAGGCAGTTTAACAGAACAGCAAAGGGAACAAGAAAACAACAACAATAACACCGACAGAGAAATATACAAACGCAATTATGGAACTGCCGCTCCCTGCCGGTCCGGCCCCGGGACGCGCCAGCCGGCTCCGAACCCAACTGCTCGCCCCCTCCCTCCTTTTAATCTCAGGGTGGGCGTGGCTCACATGGCATGGAATACTTAACCCTGTCCCTGCCGGAACCAGGACAGCTCATCACGTCGGGGTCACCATTTGCCGGGTCCAAACTGACTCTCAGTCATGCGGGCACAGGGAAAGACGAATGCACCAATATGATGCAAGTCAATTCCAACTTTATTCAGCTTAATCGTTACATTTATAGTATTATGCTATCTGTTCACATGCTCTAACTCCTACTGATTGGCTGCATGCTATCTTCACGAGCTGTCCACGTGCAGGCAGCATCCTGCTGATAGGTTGAAGGTCGATTGCCACGCGTTTCTCAGTGTCTTCTAACTGGTCATCTCTGACTGTTCACGCGGAGCAGTAGCTTTGCTTTTCACATTCCTTTCCTTGCTGATATCTCCTGGCGCTTGCTTAACTGTTCTCTCAAGGCGCCTCTCACGGGTACAGCTTTGTCTCATCAAGGCCAAACAGATTCCCTACGCTACTCTCTGTCTCCACAACAATCCTCCTCGCCGATCTTCTGTTGCTTTCCCACAGCTGGTTTCCTACAATATGAGAAGATCCATCAGTGAACAGCACATATCGCCTCTCATTTTCCGATAATTGATTTTATGGTGGGGCCTCCTCAGCACACACCACCCTCTCCTCTGGGGACCCTCCACAATCCGTGCCTTGCGGCCAATCCATGATCACCTCCAGAATTTCTGGCCGATTGGGGTTCCCTATTCAAGCTCGCTGACTAATTAGGGCTACCCACTTACTCCACATCGCATCAGTTGCGTGATGTGTGGAATGAGGCTTCCCTTTAAACATCTAGTACAATACTGGCAACCAGGGTGCCAAGAGGAGCTGTGCTTCAGTACCAATTACCTCCAAAGCAGCTTGAACTCCTTCATATGCTGCTAATATCTCTTTCTCAGTGGTAGTATAGCTCTATATGCTCAACTCCAAAACCCTAGGGGTCAGCCTCGAGTCTCTTCAGGTGCTCTTTGCCAGAGACTCCAGGTAGGGCCGTTCTCCCCTGCTGTGGTGTACAGCACATTTTTTACATCTTGTCCCGTCCGGATTGGCCCAAGGGCTACTGCATGAACAACCTTCTGTTTAATTTGCTCAAAGGCTGATTGTTGCTCAGGGTCCCATTTAAAATCATTCTTCTTTCTAGTAACTTCATAGAGAGGGCTCACAATCTGACTGTAACCAGGAATATGCATTCTCCAGAAACTGAATTTCCTGTGCAGGTCCCTTGACCTTACCTCGTTTGATGGCAAAACCAGCTTCCAGAAGGATTTGAATTACCTTCTCCCCCTTCTCAAAAACTCTTTCTGCTGTATTACCCCACACAATGATGTCATCAATGTACTGCAGGTGTTCTGGAGCTCCAGCCTTCTCCAGTGCAGTCTATATCAGTCCATGGCAAATAGTAGGGCTGTGTTTCCACCCCTGGGGCAGTCGATTCCAGGTGAAAGCAAACTGTGGCCTGCACTCTGCTGCTAAAGGAATAGAGAAGAATGCATTAGCAATGTCAACTGTAGCATACCACTTGGCTGCCTTTGATTCCAGTTCATGCTGCAGTTCTAGCATGTCTGGCACAGCAGCACTCAGCGGTGGTGTGACTTCATTCAGGCCACGATAGTCTACTGTTAATCTCCATTCCCCATTAGGCTTTCACATTGGCCATATAGGGCTGTTAAAGGGTGAGTGAGTCTTGCTGGTCAGTCCTTGGGTCTCTAGCCGACGAATCAGGTTATGGATGGGAATCCAGACCCTCAGCAGTCCCACCACAGAAGGGTGGGACCCTTATCTGAAAGACCAGATAAGGTAGACAGCTGTGTAATGTCCTCAGTCTCTACAGCTGCTATACCAAAAGCCCACTGATACCCTTTTGGGTCTTTGAAATACCCTTTCCTGAGGTAGTCTATGCCAAGGATGCACAGAGCATCTGGGCCAGTTGCAATGGGTTTCTTTTGCCACTCAATCCTGGTTAGGCTCACTTCAGCCTCTAATACAGTCAGTTCTTGAGACCCTCCAGAAATAGTGACAGATTCTGTCCTTTTATGATTCGATGGCATTAGGGTGCACTGTGCACCAGTGTCTACCAGGGCTTTGTACTTTTGTGGCTCTAATGTGCCAGGCCATCAAATCCACACAGTCCAATAAACTTGGTTGTCCCTCTTCTCCTCCTGGCTTGAGGCAGGGCCCCTCTAATCTTGAGAACAGTATCTATGATTAGCAGGTGAGTTCCTACCCGAACCAGAGAACTGCTTACTGTAGATCGGAGCAGACATATTGGAACAATTCTTTCTTCTATCTGTTTTACCTTGCAACTCACTCACTTGTGCCTGTAGGACCGACGTAGGTTTTTGTATGCCACTTCCTCATGTCCTCTCCATAGTCACAGAGACAAAACCACAGGATATCTCCTAGTGTGTTCTGTTTCTCTTGAGTCGGTCTCATAGGACGACATCTTTCTCATTTTTCTCAGCCATTTTCTCAGTCATTTTATCAATCATTTTCTTGGTCTGCACAGGCATTTTCTTGGTTTTATCAGTCAGTTTTTCCACAGCTGCCACAGTGAGGGGATGAGAGAGACTGTCTTCATACTGTCGCACCTTGTTAGCCACTTCATTTACAGTTGGTGCATCGGCATCAGATCCTCCCCAGACCATTGTTGACAATGTATGGGAATACATTGATGGTGCACTCTGCACAAACTTCTGCAACATAAGTTGTTTGTGTGGCATTTCACCAGGGTCTACATTCACTCGCCAGTCACCATAAATCACCTCTCGCACAGCTGTTTCTCTCAGGTACTTAATACCTTTCTCCATGGTGGTCCATTTGCTTGGACAGCACTTGATATCATCCTTAAAGGGATACCTGCCCTTTACGCCTGACACTAGTTACCTCCAGGGACTGGGAGTGTGTAACGTTCTCCCAATCACTTTATTGATACCTCCATCTCTGGCCAGGTTTCCCAGTTGCCTAGCTTCTCTACCTTCTAAGTCTATGTTCAGAAGACAGGTGAGGAATGAGGGACAGAGGTGTTGCCCTCTGTGTTAAGGAATGGATAGAGTGTGAAGAGATGTCCCCAAAGAATAGCCAAGAGGCAGTCGAAAGCTTATGGGTAGGAATTAGAGACCGAGGCAACAAGGGGAACCTTGTGGTTGGTGTCTACTACAGGCCGCCTGATCAAGAGGAACCTACTGATGAAGCCTTCTTCCTCCAGCTACAGGAGCCATCGCGCTCGAAGGCTCTCGTCCTGCTGGGGGATTTCAGTCACCCCGACATCTGCTGGAAAAGTAACACGGCAAGCTGTAGACAAACCAGGAGGTTTCTGCAGTGCCTCAACGATAACTTCCTAAGACAGGAATAGACAGCCCCACACAAGGGGATGCAATACTGGACCTCATAGTCACCAATGCGAGTGAGCTCATCAGGGATGTCAAGATTGGAGGCAGCCTGGGCTGCAGTGACCACGCACTGGTGGAGTTCACAGTCCTGAGGGATACGTGTCAGATGAGGAGCCTAGTCAGGACTCTGAATTTTAGTAAAGCAAACCTCCGGCTCTTCAAGGAGTTAGTCAATAGGACCCCCTGGGAAACGGTCCTCAGGGACAAGGGGGCAGAACAGAGCTGGCAGATCTTCAAGGATGCTTTCCATAGAGCACAAGAGCTCTCGATCCCCAGGTGTAAGAAATCAAGCAAGAAAGGGAAGAGACCAGCATGGCTGAGTTGGGACCTGCTGGTCAAACTAAAAGGCAAGAAGGAACTGCACAGGCAGTTCAAGCAGCATCAGGTGTCCTGGGAAGAGTATAGGGATGCTGCCCGGTTATGTAGGGATGAGGTCAGGAAGGTCAAGGTGTGGTTGGAGATGAACTTGGCAAGGGACACAAAGAATAATAAGAAGGGCTTCTACGGGTATGTCAACCAGAAAAGGAAGGTTAAAGAAAGCGTACCCTCCCTGATGACCGAGAATGGCAAACTGGTAACAACAGACGAGGAGAAGGCTGAGGTTCTCAAAAACTTTTTTGCCTCAGTCTTCACTGCCAGCCTCTGTCCTCACGCCTCCCGAGTTGAAGGATTGCAAGATGGGGACCTGGGGGACAAAGTCCCTCCCACTGTAAGTGAAGACAAGGTTCGTGACCATGTGAGGAACCTGAACATACACAAGTCTATGGCACCCGATGAGATGCACCCCAGAGTCCTGAGGGAATTGGCTGATGTAGTTGCCAAGCCACTTTCCATGATATTTGAAAAGTCATGGCAGTCAGGTGAAGTCCCTGGTGACTGGAAAAAGGGAAACATCGCACCCATTTTAAAAAGGGTAGAAAGGAGGACCCCGGGAACTACCGCCCTGTCAGCCTCACCTCCGTGCCTGGGAAGATCATGGAACAGATCCTCCCAGAAGCTATGCTAAGGCATATGGAAGACAGAGAGGTGATTTGAGACACCCACCATGGCTTCACCAGGGGCAAGTCCTGCCTGGCCAACCTAGTGGCTTTCTACAGTGGAGTGACTACATCAGTGGACAAGGGAAGAGCTACGGATGTCGTCTATCTGGACTTCTGCAAGGCCTTTGACATGGTCCCCCACAACATCCTTCTCTCTAAGTTGGAGAGATATGGATTTGATGGGTGGACTGTTCGGTGGGTAAGGAACTAGCTGGATGGTCGCATCCAGAGGGTGGTGGTCAATGGCTCGATGTCCACATGGAGAGGGGTGACAAGTGGTGTCCCTCAGGGATCCGTACTGGGACTGGTGCTGTTCAATATCTTCATCAATGAATTAGACAGTGGGATCAAGTGCACCCTCAGCAAGTTTGCCGATGACAGCAAGCTGAGTGGTGCAGTTGACAGGTCAGAGGGACGGGATGCCATCCAGAGGGACCTGGACAAGCTAGAGAGGTGGACCTCTGCGAACCTCATGAAGTTCAACAAGGCCAAGTGCAAGGTCCTGCACTTGGGTCGGGACAACCCTCATTATCAATACAGGCCAGGGGATGATGTGACAGAGAGCAGCCCTGCGGAAAAGGACTTGGGGGTACTGGTGGATGAAAAGCTGGACATGAGCCAACAATGTGCGCTTGCAGCCCAGAAGGCCAATTGCATCCTGGGCTGCATCAGAAGAACCGTGGCCAGCAGATCGAGAGAGGTGATTCTCCCCCTCTACTATGCTCTCGTGAGACCCCACCTGGAGTACTGTGTCTATAACTTTTTTTTTCAGAAGTTTAATTCATGAAGCTAGCTTCTGTTCAGATTTGGCATAATAAATTTTGCAGTTATGGGGTTTCTGTGATCAGAAATAGTGGTTTCTAGGCAACTTCACAGGAGAAAAAAGCTGGTTTCCCCAATGGGTCCACTGAAAGGAAGTCTTTTCTTAAAGATGATAAATTTTTAAATTGACCAACTCTAGATACAGTCAAAAGACAAAATGTGGATTTTTTTTTTTTTAGCAATGAGAAGGATAATTTTTTTTCAATGGGATGCAGGTATAATCCTACTGTACTGATAGCTCTCTGTATAAGACATAAGGAAACAGCCAGTATCTGCATTTGCCTGTTCATGACACAGGGGACCATCATCATTACTGTAAAGATAATTAAAAAAAAGCAAAAGCTTTCTGCTGACGTTCTAACAGAATTCATGCAATATGGAAATTTACTGGGTGAAGAAGTAGAACCATGTATTTTTGATCCCTGCAATCACTTTAACAACTAACATCTTTCAGGGCTTTTTGCTTCTTTCTTTCTTTCCCCTCCCTTTTAAGCCATAATCATAGAGGGGAACATCTCATTAGGGATGGATCTGTGTGGATCAGCAGATAAAGTTTATATAAAATTTGAGGAAACATGGAGGTCTTTGAAGCACTCTTTGTGAGGGATGCTCCTGGCTGTCCCATGGGATTCGGGTGCTTTGGCTAAGGCAGAGCTTCGGTTCAACCTATCTGCCAAGAATCCTCTGTCCTCTGGGTCTGCGGGGAAAATGACTGTGCCAGGCAGGAGCACCTGGTTGTGCACCTGCAGTAGGAGTCCACCTCTGGGCAGAGGCGGACCCAAGGCTGCAGGGAGCCTCCTGCTCCTCTGGGCTGTGAGTGCAGGAGGTCTGAGCCTTCCTTTTCCTTAAAGCACATCCCTGTTGTCAGGCTCTCAGCAGGTTTGACGCACTGCATGAATCACTCCCTGGTGTGGCAGGTCCTCTCCCCTGCCCACCTTTCTGGGATCAGCTATGTCTGTCTCTGGAGGAGGTTCTCTTCTGCAAGCTCCTTCTTCCCATCAGTGACCTGTCCCATGCTCTTTGCTACAAACAAGTGCTTTCAGTCTCTTTCACAGGCGTCCTCTTCATAGGGTGCCTTCTCCTCTGGTGCCTGTGCCGCAAGGCAAGGTCAGGTAATGGAGACGGCAGCTGCCCAAAGGAGCCTGCGTAAGGCTCCAGGGTCTTCTGGCCTTTCTGAGGAGGTGACCTGAAGTTATCAGTTATCTCTTGGGGTTTCATCAGCATGTGTGCCTCGAAGTGTAGCGCAGAGCTGGAATGCTCTCCCTGTGACTGAAGGGAGCAGGTCTCCTGGGGAAAGGGGTTGTTGATGCCACTGGGGTTGTATTATAGCTCTGCGTGTCCAGGATTGCCACAGGCCTGGGAGGTTCCCCTCGCCCTGCTGGAGGTTGGAAATGAGTGGCCATGCTGTGACTCATCTGTGCAATGGTCCTGCCCCATAGTGAAGTACTCCAAGAGACAGGCAGGGCACGGGCACGGGCACACACTTTGTGCTAGGTTCAGGTAGTCTCAGTACTGTGTCTGGATCTTATTTTGTCCAGACTGTGAGGGAAATGGGCAATCATATTCCCATGCTGGGCAATTAATTTTTTCTGTTCTTAGTTTAGGTGGACCTATCGCTCTGAAACTGCACCAGTATTGTCCATATTTCAAGTGCTTGCTGTGTTTGTTTTGTGAAAATAAGTGACCGGGTTGCCTCATGAACCTGTAGGTAATTTGGCTGAAAATACAGGAGTGTGAATAATAACTGAAGATTTTCCTCTCAGTCCTGCAGACACCGACTGTCATACCTCAGGAACCAAACTCGGCTACCAGCACATCCATTGCTGTCTACTGGGCTGTGAATGACAGCAACACCATTGACTGCTTCCAGGTCTATTGTATGGAGGAGCCACAAGACAGCAAAGGGGGGGGGCGTGTGTGTGTGCGCATAAGGCCTTGCCTTTGCAATGGCAGCAGCCCATTCTGCTCTGTCTCGGGTCAGCAGAGGGGAGGCCAAGTGGCAGGAGAGGACCCAGGATGCAGAGAGAGGAGGGACTGTGAAGAAATCATGCATAGGACTAAGGAAAGGTAACAGTGGAGGTGTCGTGGTTTTGGCCAGATTGGCCAATCAGAATGACAGATGGCCTCTCTCCAAAGAGAGGAGAGGAAGCGATAAGGAGATTTACGAGTTTAGAAAAAGAACTAAACTACTTTAATGAAAATAATAATAAATAAGTAAATAGTAAATAATAATAGAATAATAAAAATAAAAAAAAGTATAAAATATATACAAAACCATATCCAGCTCCCAGGATGACGATCGCGTCACCAGCAGACACAGGGAAAGTCCCAGACTGGACTCAGCGATGGACAGGAGCTGAATTCCTGAAGTAGAGTCAGGAATGCTCAGATCAGGATCAAAGGCAGACAAACAGACAGGGTCCTCCTCAGACGTCAGCCACTGAAGAAAAGAGGGCTAGCCACTTGCCCCTTTGATCCCTCAGCTTTTATACTGAGTGTGATGCATATGGGATGGAATACCCTGTTGATCAGTTTTGGATCACCTGTCCTGTCCTCTCCTCCCTATAGGTGTGACCCCTTTACGCTTCTCCGCTTCTGACCCTCTAACGGGGCAAACAGCGAAGTTAGCTGACCTTGGTTGTTATAGCAATAAGTATAAGCAAGGGCCTCTCTGCATACCATTCCTTGGTATAATCAGGTCTTATCACTCTGAGAGCGAACAGTTTCTGAACAATAATATGCTGTGAATTTCAGAGTTTAGTCAGTTAGAAGAGGCCCAGCTAAAAAGTAAAATTACAAATCAGAAAATTGGTTCTGTTTTACCTCAAACCAGGACAGGAGGAGAGTGCAAAGTAGATGCCATTCCTTCTTCTCCCCTTCGTCCCCCAAAATGCAAGGTAAATAGCGTGGTCTACAAAGTACAGGGCAGTTGCTTGCAGAGAAGCAGCAACATTCCTGTTTAGGTGCCCTTTTATGAAGTGGCCTGACCTTCAGAGAGGATGTGTCCCTGCTGCCCTGTGGGTACTAATGGGAACTGCAGATAGAGCTCCCAAAGGGATGGGCTTGATTCAGTTTTTAGGGCCCTGCATGTACTTCAGAAATGTGTCCTAATAAAAAATGACAGGAAAACATAATTAGTATTTCCACATGTAGGCAAGGATTTTTTTTTCAAAATGACATTAAAATATTTTAAATCTTAAAAATGGAAATTGAGAAAAGAGGATTGAAATGCATGTTCATTAAAAAGCTCAGGCTGATCATAAAGGCACTTAAAGCAACTGGACTCTGCACAAATCCATGTGTGTATGCAGGTGCATGTGTGTATTTGTGTGCACTCTAAAGAATGCTAAGGGCTTTTTATAATAGCTAATTTATAGCTAAGGGCTATAAATTCCATTATGATAAGTTGTTATTTTATGTTATGTTATATTAGAGAGAGAGGTGAAACCAGAGTTGATAACTGCCGATTGTATGACCCAAATTTGCAGCCTAGTCCTCAGTAGGACTGAGGGCCATAATCTCCCCTTGCCATCAATGGGGTTTGAATGCACGCAACTCAAGGGCATGTCAAAAACTTTGTCAAAACTGAGTCAGAGTAAAATATGAAGAGCTTGGCTAGTAATGCTTTCTGTATTTTTATAATTGACTGGTTTTTACATGTTAGTCAAGAGGCACAATCATAAGCCCTACCAGTGAAATACATGAGTGTAATGTCCTGTGCATGTGTGTGTGTGTCCCTCCTAGCTTTGGTGGAAGAATACAGAGTGACAGTGAAGGAGAGCCACTGCATTTTGGAGGACCTGGATCCGGATCACTGTTACAGTGTGTGGGTCATGGCTGTGAATTGCACAGGCTGTAGCTTACCCAGTGAAAAAGCCATTTTTAAAATGAGTATGTACATATTTTGGCATTTGATTGTTATTTTGGCATTTTATTACTATAAGCTTCAGATTCTTAGACCAATTCTAGTGGTCTAACATCCATAGTGTTACTGAAACAGAAGAAACTCTTTCATTTAGCCCATCTGGCAGATAGCAGGCAACTTGCAATCATTTCCCTTTTTGCTAAGAGATAGCAGCATAATTGCTCCTGGGAGGAAACTTGAAGGTATTCAGATTTGAAGATGTTTCCAGTCTCAGGCCTTGTGACTGGGGCATTGGGGCAGCACGTTATGAATTTGTCATCTGAGTGTGCTGCAATGCTCCAGGGTAGCTTTGGGAAAGCCACCTGTCTGCTCTGTGCTGCTGCTTCTCCTGTGGAAAATGGAGGCGATGGCTGCATTTTTTGCCTCTCTGCCATCCTCCCAAATACATCTAAGTTGCATTGATTTGAATGATTAACTTTTCAGAGGAAGGCCTGCTTTACTGAGGTTACATGCTGTGTCTAGCTCAGTGGAACACAAATCTCAGGTGTGGCTGAGAGGCTCTGCTGCTGTTTAAGTGGTATAAATGAGGATGAGTAATTAGACAAGTATTGTTTATGAGCTTCACTTGACTGATTAATTTTTCTGAGATTTAATTTCTTTAGTAATTTGTATTGACAAAACTATTGCTTCTTGAATTACGAGCAAGGTGAAGCCTCTTGTGTCTGAGACCCTTTTGCCAGATGATTTTTTTAGTGCTACCGCTCATTGCAGTTACAAAATACAGACATTTAACAATTTCATAATGAAATAACTCTGTACAACACTGAGTGTATTGTTGAAATCACTTGGCAGCAACCACAGCTTCAAGCCTTTTGCTTAATCCACTAGACTTCAAATTTGTTGATAACTCTCCTTGATATTCAATTTGCTATTCATATTTTTAGCAAAGAAGATTTTCCAAAGAATTCGAAGTAGAAATTCAAATTTTATGACATCAACAATGTACTTGTGAGCAACTACAACAATGTAATTGTGAGAATTCCTGTGAAATGGTCAAATAATAATGAGTTATTACAAGCTAATAAATCATAATTTAAAAAGGGGTTCTCACCTCTCTGAAATCGTTATATTTAAGAACTGTATTTGCCTTTTGGCATCAGGCTCACCATTCTTTTTCCCAGAACTGAAGCCTTCTGAAGAAGTTAATTTCCTCAAGTCTTTGATACCTTCCTTTGGTCTGTTTCTTGAAGAAGACAAATAAACTAAATCAAATAAGGACTCGTTAAATACCTTCCCTCAAGCTAAGCGAACTCCCTCTGGAGCGCGCTGAGCCCCAGGTGGACTTGTGGAGACACTGCCGAGCACTGACTGATGCAAAACTGCTGCATCTCCTTAAGGCCAAGGGTGATCACCAGTAATGGAAACCAGTTCTTCAGTGTGAGCCTGGCTACTTTGATATGAAGCTAGAATACTCTGATTCTTTGAGTAGTCCAATTAGCAATATAAACTCAGAAGCAAGAATTTAGAGAGTTTGTTTTCAGTAATTCAGATTAAAAGTTGGCACATACAAGAAAATCATTTCCTGGTATATGCAGTAATGGGAACATACACATTAATAGTGGATCAAAGCTGTGCCTCTTCCAGGTGTTGGGAACCCCCTCCAAGGCTTCCCTATTGGGATTGCATGCATGGAGGTGACTTTTCTATCTGGAAAGAGATAGATAAGGTTGTCGTGGTTTAACCCCAGCCAGCAACTAGGACCATGTAGCCGCTCACTTGCTCCCCCCAGTTGGGATGGGGGAGAATCGGAAGAGTAAAAGTGAGAAAAAAAACTTGTGGGTTGAAATAAAGAGAGCTTAATAGATAGAGCAAAAGTCACGCACACAAGCAAAGCAAAACAAGGAATTCATTCACTGCTTCCCATCATCAGGCAGGTGTTCAGCCATCTCCAGGAAAGCAGGGCTCCATCACCCGTAACAGTTACTTGGGAAGACAAACACCATAACTCTGTCTGAGCTGATAAGGCTGGGAATATAAGTGCTCTTGGCTCCCTGTAGAGTCACTAAAGGGACTGTGGCGGGACCTGCAGAGGACAAGTTGGTCCAACTGAAAGCTGAATCATCCTCTCAGTTACTACCTCTCTCCACTCACCTCACACATCTCTGGGGGCAAACACACTTCTAACTTAGACATCTCGGTCAAGTGGGCTTGCGTTCATCCATATAGCTCTGTACAGCCAGTAGTGATGTATCCAGGGCATGCCTTTAAGTGCTTGTCCTCAGGCTTTGGGATCAACACCACAGATTTGTGCCTAAATCTTAACCATTACTGTGCATTAAATCTGCCAGATGCAAGTCAATATATTCTCTCGCTAACAATCTCCTTCTGTCTTGTTGTTGACAAGCCTTCTCCATGGTCTCCTTAAACTAGCACAGATTAAATATATACAAACTATTTTAAAATAAGAAGCTTTAGGGAGAAGGAAATTCAAGCCTCTCTTAATGTGGCAGAACATATATTCAACTCTGCTCCATGCAAGCAGTGAGCTAATTGCTGTGGGAGGCGCAGCACCATAGCAGCTACTTGCCTTTCATATGAACAAAGCACAAGGAGGGAAAGCTCCTGGGCAGGACCTAAGACAAGATGCTCTCCAATGTGCTAAGTCTCTGTCCTGAGCCCAAGTATTCCCAGGAGCTGCAGCACTGAACTTGAGATTTAAGACAACTGCAGTATGAAGACTGAGGATGCTTAGAGCACTTTTTGAAGTGGTAGAGCAACCAAAGGTTGTGGAAATGTCCCACAGGTTGATTCAGAACATCCAGGTCAGGAACTTCACAATCTTCTCTGAATTGTCAGGAAAGTCAAAGGGAGAAGCCTGACTTTAATCTGGGTGAATGTGCTTCCCAATATGTTCACATATCTCTGGAGTGCCCATTTCTCATACGAAACTTGATATTTTTTCTGTCTCATATTCTATGATCTGTAAAGGATGGAAAGTCCTTGAACGTAGGGCCCCACTTCAGCTATTTCCTCCCCATGGACATGTATGGTATGACATTTAAGAATGCAAGCTTTTATGTGCATGCTTATGTGGATGTTATAAAAATAACATTTGAATGTCAAAGTGGCTGTGATGTCAGCGGCTAGGCTGAGGACATACTCTACTCCGAGCCCATTTTCTGCCTACACCCCTTTTCCTTTTTGGCTCTCCCCTAATGATTTCACTAGGATTCTATTTTTGTTTTTTAATGTCTTTTCTCCTCTTCTATCCAGTCCTTTTCTTTCATTCACTTCTGTTTCTTCTCTAAGCTCCCTGAACACCTTTGTTGCCCGCACAGAGGTGGCAGCATAGGGGTTGCTTGTCTATTTTTATTTCCCTTTTGATTTTTTTTCCCCTCTCTCCAGTATGTGTTTTTCTTCTTTTAGTTCTCCCTTCTGAATCATTTTTCTGTTCTGGTCTTTGCAGAACCATTATCCTCTGAATCGTCTTTGCTCTTGACTATTCAACACCCTCTGGGCTGACTCAGCCCAGGCTGCATGGGAAATGATCGGGACTGAATCAGCAGCTCAGTGCTCAGAAGGGAATTAACAATCTATTTACTCTAAGATGATTCCTGTCTCTCCACCTCCATCTCCAGTGACCATTTTCCAAATAAAACTATTTATAATCCTCAGATATATGAACAGGCTGAGTGGTGGAGAGGGGCTGGAAAAGTTGCGTTAAGGCAGTAGGTGGCTGAAACCATTAAAAGTTTCAAGTGGCAATAGCTAAAATTAGTCCAAGTGGAGAGAAGATTATTAGTTAGGTCTGTTTCCAGAAATCAAAATGTTCTAAAAATCAGCAAATATCTTTCACATTCAAGTGTTATATTTATTCAACTCTAGTTACAAAAATGGTCTTTCCTCATGCAGAAGTATCACAAAGCAGTAACAGCAACAAGTTCATATACAGAGTGGGAATTTTTATAGTATACAGAAACATTTTGTGATAAGGTTTTGAAGTACAGTTTCTGAATACTTCATTTCCAGCACAAAGACCCTTTTCAGATATGCATTTGGAGTAGCCAAATAATGAAAACCACAGAACATGCAGAAACTATTCTTCAGCAAAGCCAGATTCCTCTGCCTCTGGGAAAATGCTCTTGTTAATAGGACACTTCCTAATTTTTTTTCATAGTTTCATATTATGTGCTACCTGCTGTTCCCACTACGTTGGATGCCTGAATATGTGGGAATATACTCTCTGCTGTGACAGGGAGCTAGTCTATAAACATCAAGGTCTTACAATGGCATAAAGGGGATATAAACAATCAGAGGACTGATTCTGCAGGAGAGGGAAGAGTTTCTGAATGGCTGTTTCTCTGAAGGCTGCAGTCTGAATTTGATAGATGCACCTTTAGATGAAACTTTCCCTTGTTTGTAATGCAATTGAAATAGTCTTGTTCTCTTTTGTTCCCCTCAAAATAACTGTTATCAGTCCAAGTGGCTCAGAAACAATGAGAAAAAGCAGAGCCTTGTAATTTCCCTGAGTTTTTAGGCTTAGAGAACAGGATGATCATCCATGAAAAATGCTTCTTGAAAATTCAACGTGCTTCACTCTCTGTGCTTTGCCCCAGTTGAACACATGTCAATGGCTAGCCTGCAATTACAGTACTGCCAAATGAAACAAATTGAAGGGAGAGTACAAAACATAATATCAAAACTGGAGTAGAAAGCATTTAGTTTGAGGAAGTGGCATGGTTTAACCCCAGCTGGCAACTAGGACCATGTAGCCGCTCACTCACTCCCCCCAGTTGGGATGGGGGAGAGAATCGGAAGAGTAAAAGTGAGAAGAAACTTGTGGGTTGAAATAAAGAGAGCTTAATAGATAGAGCAAAAGTCACGCACACAAGCAAAGCAAAACAAGGAATTCATTCACTGCTTCCCATCATCAGGCAGGTGTTCAGCCATCTCCAGGAAAGCAGGGCTCCATCACCCGTAACAGTTACTTGGGAAGACAAACACCATAACTCCAAACGTCCCCCCCTTCCTTCTTCTTCCCCCCAGCTTTATATACTGAGCATGACGTCACAAGGTATGGAATATCCCTTTGGTCAGTTGGGGTCAGCTGTCCCCTCCCAACTTTTTGTGCCCTCTCAGCCTACTTGCTGGCAGGGCAGTATGAGGAGCAGAAAAGGCCTTTATTATTTAGCAACAACCAAAACCACCAGTGTGCTATCAACACCATTTCTCATCCTAAATCCAAAGCACAGCACTATACCAGCTGCTAGCAAGAAATTTAACTCCATCCCAGCTGAAACCATGACAGGAAGCATCCTTTGATTTGGGAGATGGAGGGGCCAAACCCTTATTTAGGAGGAAATTCCTCAAAATATTCTCCCTTTGGGCATTTGGTAAACATTAAGTTTTTAACTGGTCCAAACTGAAATTGGCTCTGAATGTTCTAGAAGTAACCCTCGTAAATACACTGTCACAGGCCTGCCACAGAAGAATGGCGAGAGATCAAAGACAGCATAAATTGCTAATAACCCAATTATTTGTAATAAAAATGTACCACAAGAGAACTACGTGTTTGGCTTCCTCTTTCAAAATGATTCCCAGGTGATTATAAAGCAGATTAAGAGAGCTGTGAATACAGAAGAAAAAGAAGACAAGATGTTTTGGGTTTCTGACAAATTTTGTGGTGCCCACCAAGGCAGGTAATATACTGATTTCAAGAAAAGTTTAGCAGAGAGTTGAAGGAATTACTGGTCCTTCAGTTATCACTTGTGCATTGTTAGAGGGGAAGAAAGAGAAAAGTAAGCTTTTTGAAGCAGACAATTTCTTACAAGTCAAACCCCTTTCAATGTGTTTTACATTTAGGAGGCTAAGGTTTTAGTTAACAACAATTGAGCTTTGCAGAGCCATCTCTGAAGAAGAACAATTCAGATGTTTATAAGCATGCTGCCCTGCTAAGTGTGGAATAATTACTAAATTGGCTAAAAATACAAAAGTACAGCATTGTTCACACATTAAGGAAAAGTATAAAATCAAGTATAAAATCAAGAGGCTTCTGAGGTAGAAAACAGCTGCAGCTGGCATGAAGAATACAACATCCGCAGTTCCCTGATAAGGATGCTTGTGAAGCTACATGAGGTACGGGGCGGGATGCAATTATTCCGCGGCTTTACCTTATGATGTATAGCAGATACGGGGACGGGACGATACCATGAAACAGATAAGCTGCCAATTAGCTGCCTGCTCGATACTCGGAGCCAACATTTTGTCAAATTCTGATGAAATGCTGTCCTTTGTGTGAACTTTGCTCATTATAACGTCATGATAATACCAAAACACACCTCCATCCCAAAGGCTACCTGCCTCCAAGGTGCGACCACTCCTTCTTGAGTCTGTGCCCTGAATTTCTCGTGAACTATACTGTTAACTGTGAAGCGAGAGAATTTTACACCAATCATAATAAAAGTATGTATGACTAAAGTCACTCAAACTCCACCTTGAAGATAACAAATAGTATAAAAATAGCCCGAGAGAGGGGGGATACCCAGAGAAGACACCATCGCAAAGAACTCCATCACTGACTTCTGGGATCAGTCGACGGGCTGAGCCTTTCTTCCCCCCCACAGGGACGCCTTTGGGTAAGACTTAGATTATACCGAGTGCTTCCTCGGGAAACTTAGGAATTTCTCTAGAGAATCTCTATCCTCCATTTATAGCCAGGCTGTATTGTTTATAACTTTGTCGCGCGTTTGATATATGTAACAATACTTTTATTTGCACGTGCTTTGCAGACAGTGTATTTATCACCGGCAATCCTAAGAACCTATATATCTGTTGCTTAAATAAACTGCACTGTTTAAGTAGCTAGTCGTTTCGGTTCCTCATTGAACGCGACCAAAGACTCGAGAGTGGCCGTGCTAGTTCGTGAGCACGACTAGACTGAAGGTGCAGTCCACTATTAGTGTATCCAAATCGTAATAGTTTAACACATATTAAATGCAACTGGACTGATAGTGCTGAATTGGGCATCACTCAGAATTTAAACCCAGCCGCACCTAGCCTCCCACCTTGGAGAGGAGTGTTAGAACGCAAGGGGGTTTATCTTCTGCTAAAACCGCTTTGCCCCTTTCACGCAACGCTAAGCAAATGCCTGGAGGTCTGGAAATAGAATATATTTTAGGGTCAAGAAAATAAGAGATCTTACTATTTGCCTTTTCTTCCTCACTACTTTACTTGAGGAACAATCACATTACAAACATCATTACAGAAAAATTGTCTCTCTCTTGCACAAATAGATTATTAATGAAAACAAAACATAAGAAGGCAACCTAATGTTTCCAGCTGGCAGTGTTGTTGACAGTACAAGGAGGGCTGTGATTTTGTTGCACACTGGTTACTGAGAAAAAAATGAAAAGAAGGAAACCTGAATTAAAAAGTTTTCTCTGCAGACATAACCACTAAGGGATGGGCATTTCTATTCAATAGAATAATATCAATTGCATTAGCCTTTCAGCTGTTCATGGTCCCAGTGCAGTGAAAGCAGGATACAGACTCATTCTAGGCTCCTTTATTCTGCCTGAACTTTTTTTTTTTTTGAGGCCCATCTGTTTTGCATATCAAACTCATAAGAGAAAAATCTTTTCAGTTTTAGAAATTTAATTCACTTTCTCTTCACTCATCACTCCCTCTTTCCTTTTCTTAGTCTTCTTGTTAGCTCTAATTTTAAAGATATATTTGATCCTGAAAGTCAGAGAGTATGTTGAAGTGAGGAGTTATGTGGCCAGTTAGGGAGACTATACACTTAGAGTTTAAGGATACACAGTCAGACCTGAGTCATCTAGTGCTCAGTCTGCTTTGGCTTGCTGCAGCCATAGCAGAGGCAGGGTGATGGGGACGGTTCCCAAAACCCCACACAGGTCTCCTGAGACCCACTGTCTCAGATCCCAGTTGGAGGCAGGGACATGTGTGTAACCATATGTGAAACCGACTAAGAAGCAGCAACTACCTGCATAACATTTGGGGCTAAAGGTCCAGGCTAAGCAGTGCAAATACAAATCCCCCATCTCTTCCCAAGGGCTCAACTTCTGTCAGCCCAGAGCCTGGCCTGACTAAAAAGTGCTTTTCTGGGGCCGTTCAATGATGAGTGGGATAAGAGAAAAGTCAAATGGAGAAATAAATCTGAGCTCCACTGCTGGTGGCTGCTGCTGTCTAGAAAGGAAGAGGGGCACAAAAGAAAAAGAGGTTTAGGCTGTGCAGAGGGGAAAGGACAGCATCATGTAGACTAAAATATCTTTTTATGCACCTGCAGCATTAGGGCATAAAAGAGATGACTGCCAGATGGCCCATCCCAAGCCTAGGGAACATGTGCTATGCTCCACACCAAGATTCCCAGCCCTGTGGAATGGCAGAGTAATTGCAAGGTCATTCATCCCATGCTATTTTTTGGCAAAGGAGTGAATTCATTTTCTCAAAGAGATGATCAGGATTGACTCAGACTGCCTAGTATTTGAATGATCATAGAATCACAGAATCTTCATGGTTGGAAAGGACCTTTGAGATCATCAAGTCCAACCATACACACACAAAAACCCCCCCTACAATCTCTGCCACTAGAGCATGCCCTGAAGTGCCCAATCTACACGTTTCTTAAATACCTCTAGGGATGGTGACTCAACCACCTCCCTGGGCAGGCTGTTCCAGTGCCTGACCACTCTTTCAGTAAAGTAATTCCTCCTAATATCTAATCTAAACCTCCCCTGCCGCAGCTTCAGACCATTTCCTCTGGTCCTGTCATCATTCACCTGGGAGAAGAGGCCAACACCCACCTCTCTACAACCTCCTTTCAGGTAGTTGTAGAGGGCAATGAGGTCTCCCCTCAGCCTCCTCTTCTCCAGACTAGGCATGCCCAATTCCCTCAGCCTCTCCTCATATGACTTGGTCTCCAGACCCCTCACCAGCTTGGTAGCTCTCCTCTGGACACGCTCCAGCACTTCAATGTCCCTCTTGTACAGAGGGGCCCAGAACTGAACACAGTACTCGAGGTGAGGCCTCACCAGTGCTGAGTACAGAGGCACAATCACTTCCCTACTCCTGCTGGCCATACTATTCCTGATACAAGCCAGAATGCTGTTGGCCTTCTTGGCCACCTGGGCACACTGCTGGCTCATGTTAAGATGGCCGTCCACCAGCACCCCCAGGTCCTTTTCTGCTGGGCAGCTTTCTAGCCACTCTTCCCCAAGCCTGTAGCGTTGCTTGGGGTTGTTGTGACCGAAATGCAGGACCTGGCACTTGGCCTTATTAAACCTCATGCAATTGGCCTTGGCCCATCGATCCAGCCTGTCCAGGTCCCTCTGTAGAGCCTTCCTACCCTCAAGCAGATCAACACTCCCACCTAGTTTGGTGTCGTCTGCGAACTTACTGAGGGTGCACTCAATCCCCTCATCCAGATCATTGATAAAGATATTAAACAAAACTGGCCCCAAAACTGAGCCCTGAGGGACACCACTGGTGACCAGCCGCCAAGAGGATTTCACCCCATTAATCACAACTCTCTGGGCACGGCCATCCATCCAGTTTTTAACCCAGTGAAGAGTACACTTGTCTATGCCATGATTCACCAGCTTCTCCAGGAGAATGCTGTGGGGGACAGTGTCAAAGGCCTTACCAAAGTCCAGATAGACAACGTCCACAGCCTTCCCCGCATCCAGAAGGCGGGTCACATGGTCATAGAAAGTGATCAGGTTGGTCAAGCAGGACCTCCCTTTCCTAAACCCATGCTGGCTGGCCCTGATCCCTTGGCTGCCCTGCACTTGCCGTGAGAGCTCACTCAAGATGATCCTCTCCATGATCTTTCCTGGTACCGAGGTCAGGCTGACAGGCCTGTAGTTCCCCGGATCCTCCTTCCGACCCTTCTTGTAGATGGGCGTCACATTAGCCACCCTCCAGTCATCTGGTACCTCCCCTGTTGACCAGGATTGTTGATAAATGATGGAGAGAGGCTTGGTGAGCTCTCACGCCAGCTCCCTGAGTACTCTTGGGTGAATCCCATCTGGCCCCATAGACTTATGTGCGTCTAGGTGCAGAAGCAGATCATTGACTACTTCCTCCTGGATTATGGGTGGGTTGTTTTGCTCTCCATCCTTATCTTCCAGCTCAGGAGGCTGAACATCCTGGGGATAGCTGGTCTGACTATTGAAGACGGAGGCAAAGAAGGCATTAAGTATCTCAGCCTTCTCCTCGGCCTTGGTTGCAACTTTCCCCCCGGCATCCAGTAAAGGATGGAGATTCTCCCTGGCTCTCTTTTTGTTGATGTATTTATAAAAACTTTTTTTGTTGTCCTTTATGTTAGTGGCCAAGTTGAGCTCCAGCTGGGCTTTTGCCTTCCTAATTTTCTCTCTGTATAACCTAACGAGATCTCTGTACTCCTCCTGAGTTGCCTGTCCCTTCTTCCAAAGGTGGTAAACCCTCCTTTTATTCCTAAGTCCCATCAGAAGTTCCTTGTTCATCCAGGCTGGCCATTTTCCCCGCCCTTTAAACTTGCGACACTTGGGGACAGCCTGCTCCTGGGCCTTTAAGATTTCCTTCTTGAAGAGCGTCCAGCCTTCCTGGACTCCTTTGCCCTTCAGGACTATCTCCCAAGGGACTCTCTCAACCAGTGTTCTGAACAGGCCAAAGTCCGCCCTCCGGAAGTCCAAGGTGGAGGTTTTGCTAACCCCCCTCCTTACATCACTGCGAATTGAAAACTTGACCATTTCATGATCACTAAACCCAAGACGGCCTCCGATCACCACATCTCCCACTAGTCCTTCTCTGTTTGTGAACAGTAGGTCTAGCGAGGCACCTCCCCTGGTAGGCTCACCTACCAGTTGTGTCAGGAAGTTATCTTCCATGCACTGGAGGAACCTCCTAGCCTGCCTGCTCTCTGCTGTGTTATATTTCCAGCAGATACCTGGCAGGTTGAAGTCCCCAACCAGAACAAGGGCTGGTGATTGCGAGACTTCAGCCAGCTGCTTATAGAATACTTCATCTACCTCCTCATCCTGGTTGGGTGGTCTATAGCATACTCCCAGCACAAGATCTCCCTTATTTGCCTTCCCCTTCATCCTTACCCATAAACACTCGACTTTATCATCCCTGGAATCTAGCTCTATACAATCAAAACACTCCCTAATGTACAGAGCCACACCCCCGCCTCTCCTTCCTTGCCTATCCCTTCTGAAGAGCTTATAACCATTCATCGCAGCATTCCAGTCATGACAGTCATCCCACCATGTTTCCGTGATGGCGACTACATCATAGTTGTCCTGCTGCACAATGGCTTCCAGCTCATCCCGTTTGTTGCCCATGCTACGTGCATTCATGTAGATGCACTTGAGCTGGGCTACCGATTTCACCCCCATCCTTGGCCCTTTATCCCTAGGCTCATTACTAGTGGGCCTGGTTTTATCCCCTTCCCCCTTCGCTTCTAGTTTAAAGCCCTGTCCATGAGCCTTGCTAACTCTTGGCCTAGTACCCTTTTCCCCTTTCAGGATAAGGTTTTCCCATTCTTAGCGAGCAGGCCCGGTGTCCTGTAGATCAAACTGTGATCATAGAACCCAAAGCCCTGCTGGTAGCACCAGTTTTGGAGCCAGGTATTGATCTGTCTGATTTTCTTGTTAACCCATTTGTCAGTCCCCAAAACTGGAGGGACAGAGGAGAACACAATTTGTGCTCCCGAACCCTTAACAAGCCATCCCAAGGCCCTGAAATCTTTCTTCATTGCCCTCAGACTTCTTCTCTCCAGCTCATCACTGTCTGCCTATAAGATCAAAAGAGGGTAATAATCTGAGGGCTGTATCAGGCCAGGAAGCTTCCTGGTTATATCCCTAACACGGGCCCCAGGGAGGCAGCAGATCTCCCTGTGGGAAGGGTCCGGCCTGCATATGGGACCGTCAGTTCCCCTCAGAATGGAACCCCCTATAACTATTGCCCTCCTCATGCTCTTCACAGAAGCAGTCTTAATGCATGGAGCTGGCTGCTTTGGCAACTCCCTGGATGGGGCTTCATCAGCATCCTTAATTCCCTCATCATCTATCTCCAGAGGCCCATATCTGTTCTGTACGGGCACCTGGGGAGGCATGGGAGGTCTGGAGGGGACTCTCCTGCTGCCCCAAGCAGGTACTTGCTTCCATTCCCCCCTATCCTCTCCTAGTTCCCCTCCTTCTGCCTGGTGACAAGAGGGCAGGGGATCCTCTACCTCTCATGGAGCCTCTGCCTGCTGCTTTTTCCCTAAGGATGGCAGGGTTTAGCTTTCCTATATAATTTTTTCTCGCCCTCTACAGGAAAGCAAAAGCTAAATATAGCACAACTGTCCTAACTGAAAGCCGTATTAGTGCGAAAAGAAACGAGCTTCTCAACAGCCATCAGACAGAATACTGTTTTTGAAAACAATAACACCATCCTTCAAGTTCCTTCTCAGGTGAAGAGAAGCAGAGATACTCCAGTGGGAAAAGCAAGGATACACACAGTGTCCTGAAAACACTTTCTGTGCAGTTCAATTCTGTTGTTCTTGCCATATATTGCCCCCTTATGGACAACGGGTGACCAGAAACAGCAACAAAATGGATTCTCAAAAAAACCCTGTTATTTTTAAATGATTTATTGGAAAATACGTACTTCTTGTGTCAAAAATACCCAGATGGAAGAAGGATTACTGTAAGAAGTAGGAAGTGGAGGCCAGGAGAGTTGTGAGTCCACTGCTATTCCTGAACAACTTCAATGGCTTGGATACTGGAATGGGAGCTTATGCAAGAGCCTGATGACACTAAGTCACAATGACACAAAGCTATTGGAAGACAGAATCAGAGCCCCAAATGACCCTAATAATAGGAAGAGGGTGCAAATCCTGAAGAACAAGTACAAATACTCTGAACTTAGGCAAGAATAAACAGATACGCATGCATAGGGTGGGAAGAATTTGTTTTGCAGCAGTATTTCAGGAATGGCTCTGTAGGTTTTACTGGATCATAAGCTGAACAGCATTGTGCTATTGCACAAAGGGCAAACATTTTATGGGAGTACATAAACATAAGTAAAACCTAAGGAAAAAACCTCTTCCTGAATCAGTACTAGATGGCCTCCATTTCTTGTATTAAGCAGTAGATGTCTGGAAAAAAAAAGAAAAAAGAACAGATCAGTTGGAGAGCATCCAGAGAAGGAAGAGTCAGAGGTGTCGAAAATATAACTTCTGAGAAAATAGAATAAAAACTGTATTTAAGTAAAGAAAAGACTGAGCAGAGACACAATAAAGTAAAAAAGTTTCTGCAAACTGGAAGGAAGTAGATCTTTCTGCATGCCACATAAGAAAAGTCACTGCTTATATCATCGCAAGGAACATTTACATTTGTCACAAGAAAAAAATCTGGAGGCACAAGGAAAAAATCTGGAGGCACAAGGAACATCAAGTACCAGATTGCTTGTCAGAGAGGTTACAGAATTGGAGAAGAGAACCTCCCAGAGGAAAGCGATGATGAATTCTGAACACCAGTCTTCAAGACTGTTGTGGCTTGACCTGAACTTGAAGGCAGTTGGTGTGTCAACACAACAGACATAGTGAGCTCTAGCATCCCATTGTAAGGTCTCAACAGCACCTTCTGAAACAAACGCAAAAGTTTCAGCTGTTTAAGCTATGACTGGATTCTGTGGCTACCCGTTGAGCGAGCCAGTATGTTTTATGTCAGGGGAGGTTGGAAGCTGTCGTGGTTTGGGCCGGGCTGGCCAATGACAAGACAACAGATGCTCTCCCCCACCTATCGCTCCAAGGAGAGGAAGAAGAGAGATAGAGACATTTATGAGTTTAGAAAAAACTAAACTACTTCATGAAATATTAATAATAAAATAAAAAGGAAATGATGAAATAGATACAATATATACAAATATATACAAAATCGTATCAAGCACCCAGGGAGATGTTACTGGCAGGCACTGGGAAAGTTCCAGACTGGATTCTGTGATGAATGGGAACCAGATTCCAGAACACACTGATGGGCATCGAAGGTAGACAAACTGACAGGGTCCTCCGCAGACATCAGTCATTGAAGCAAGCCATTAAAAAAGCCAAACCAATGAAGAAGAACCAACCTGACCCCTTTGATCCCTCAGCTTTTATACTGAGCATGATGCACACGGAATGGAATACCCTGTTGGTCAGTTTTGGGTTACCTGACCTGTCCACTCCTCCCCACAGGTACAACCCCTCCATGGGATAAACAACCAAGTCAGCTGACCCTGGTTGCCACAGCAACAAGTAAAAATTGGCTCTGCTCCACTCCAAACCAGGACAATCCACCCCTTATTCCACACCATTTGCATCATGCTCAGATCACTAATACTTCTTATCCATCAAATATACGCATGTATAGATATACATGTATATATACACAGATCAGTCATTTATGATTTATCTTTACACACTAAAGTTCATTAACTCCATTTAGTTCATAATTATAGAATTTCATCTATTACAGCAGACTCAGGATTGAGTATTCTCACAAGAGTTAAAATTCCTTGATGATCTGAAGTATCATGGGCCCACCGAGCTAAAAACAGCTCACCTTTATATTCCTAGTCCAAATCTATCTGGAAAATCTTAGCAGTTTGGTCCACTTCCTGATTGTTTTGATGTTCCTCAGTGACCCGATTCATGGGTACGTGGGCATCTACATGGCATACCTTCACAACTAGTTTTCCTAGCCGGTCAGCAATATCTCACCATAATTCAGCCGCCCAGATGGGTTTACCTCTGTGCTGCCATTTGCTCTGCTTCCACTGCTGTAACCATCCCCACAGAGCATTTGCCACCATCCATGAGGCAGTGTAGAGATAGAGTATTGGCCACTTTTCTCATTCAGAAATGTCTAAGGCCAGCTGGATGGCTTTTACCTCTGCAAATTGACTCGATTCCCTTTTTCCTGCAGCAGCTTCTGCAACTCATCGTGTAGGACTCCATACAGCAGCTTTCCACCTTTGATGCTTTCCTACAATACGACAAGGACAAGACCCATCAGTGAACAAGGCATACTGTTTCTCATTATCTGAGAGTTCATTATATGGTGGGGCTTCCTCAGCACGTGTTACCATCTCCTCTGGTGGAATTCCAAAGTCTTTACATTCAGGCCAGTTTGTGATCACTTCCATAGTTCCTGGACCATTTGGGTTTCCTATTTGAGCTCTCTGTGTGATTAAGGCAACCCACTTACTCCAGGTAGCATCGGTGGCATGATGAGTAGAAGGAACTTTACCCTTGAACATCCAGACCAGGACTGGTAATCTGGGTGCTAAGAGGAGCTGTGCTTCAGTGCCAATTACCTCTGAAGCAGCTCTAACTCCTTCATATGCTGCCAAGATTTCTTTCTCAGTTGGAATATACCTGGCCTCGTGTGGTGTATGAAGGCGTGGACTCCGGCTATGATGAGCACGAAATCGTTTATTGCTTCTCAAGCCTCGGCTTTTATACCCGAGCTCTAAAACTTTCCATGCACCTGCTAGGCAAGTAAACACATATTTCAGATCACTAACCCAGTTGCCTTATTCAGTTCCCACTAAGATAAGCACACAAAGCTGTTTTCTTGTTCCATGTTTATATTGGACCAGTTCCTCTTCATTCCATCCGTATCGACATCTGCGTTCCTGTGTCTGTGTGCTCTGCTCACTGTGTCCTTGGCCGTACGCAGGCCTCTGCTCATAGATCTGCCACATCTCCCCCTTTTTTGTTTGACACCAGACCATTTATTAACAAGGTCACCATGCCTTGTGCTTCTACTTCTCATGATGGTCTTAGCAGGTTATATACTAAACACAGTTAAAAACAGAATCAAAAAGAACCCTGCTAAGGCAATAAATACCCAGATTCCTAAATTTAGCCCAGAAATCATTTTGCAATGTTTCAAATGCATTGCGGTTCATTAAGTCTTGAATCTTTAGCATTTGAGCTTTTAGTTGATCATGTAAAGGACGAACATTTTGTTACAATGAGATGTCAAAAGCACCTTGGAGATGGTATTTAACCATTTCCCAGCCATGTAGTGACCCATTCCAGGGGAGAGATGTAACACAAAGTCTTCGAGAGTTGTACTCCCAATCACAATACAGAGAAAGATGTGTTTTTAACGCATTTTGCCGATCCCCTATCCATATTACTAGTTCTTCTAAACCTTGTAATCTGGCTAATATTTCTTCATCTATACTGTCCTGGTTCCGGCAGGGATAGGGTTCAGTTTTCCATGCAATGTGAGCCATGCCCACCCTGAGCTGCCGGGGGAGGGGGCAAGAAGTTGCCGCTTGGAGCAGGCTGGGGCATCCCGGGTCCGGTCGGGGAGCGGCGGGGAGTGGCGGTTCCGTAATCGTGTTTGTATATTCCTCTATCCGTGTTATTGTTGCCATTTTTCTTGTTCCCTCTGCTGTTCTGTTAAACTGCCTTTGTCTCAACCCAAGAGTTTTGCCTTTTTCTTCTGATTCTTCCCGTATTGGGAAGACCCGAGCGAGCGGCACATGGTTCTTTGTTGCCGTCTGAGGTCAAACCACGACAGTCCTTTTTGGCGCCCAACGTGGGGCTCGAAGGGTTGAGACAACAACAGAATCCAACTAGAGCTTGAAAAACTGAATTTGTTGTATGCATTTATTTTATTAGGTAAATAGTCGCTGGTCACCATGTTGCTTAGTTTGTTCTCATGGCTGTGTTATGTAAATTCCTATGTGTCTTATGCACTCCCTGCGATGATTGTTACTTCTGGGAGGGGGATGAGGATTATCATTTTACTGTCCTGTGTGATATCAGCTTATGATATGATAACATCACTTGTTAGACAGTTATTTTGGGGCGTTTATGTGGTATTGCTGTCCTGTCCGTACATTGGGCACCACCTCTCAGAATTTATTAATAATTACACCCAGTCTATGGGGGAAACAGGGGGGGACACTTTGCCCAGCTCTTTTGCCTCCCTTTTCTCCTTCAGGTCAGGTATGACAGCTTTTGAGAATTTTGAATATCCTTGGGATGCTCAAACCAGCATGTTCCTAGTGTTATGTCTGCTGAATGTGTTCCAGGTCTTGTTTAGGGTTAAACGACTATTTAAGACCACCACCCAGAGATCTGCTCCGAGGCTGGACAGTCAGGGGTGGCATGGCATGTGGGAGAACATGGGCAGGTACCTAGAGAACTTCCCGCCTCCAGTGGTCTGGGACTTCACCCCTGAACAATTACAGGACCCTGATAGAATAGTAGAATATCTGAAGGGAAAATGCTGTGGCTATTCTAGAGAGGCACAACTCACCGCACTGTGCTGGGCCCTGGCTAGTATCTACCAGGCACTGCTCAGTGCTATGCAGCACCCTCAGGAGACAGAGACAGAGACCAGACCGACAGACATTGCGGCTGCTGCAGCCCCTGCGACGGGCACTGCGGCTCCTGCAGCCCCTGCGACGGGCACTGCGGCTCCTGCAGTCCCTGCGACGGGCACTGCGGCTGCTGCATCCCCTGCGACAGCCACTGCAGCTACTCCAACCACGGCAGCAGCCACTGCCGCTGAACCAGGGAACCAACCTGTGCCAGTATCCGTTGCCCCCATACAAAAGAAGAAGTACACAAAGAAATCAGTTCGCTTAGTAAGAGATGACGATGAACCAGGGCCATCACAAGGACAGGAGGAAGAGGCAGAACCAGAGATAATTACCCGATCCCTATCCTTGAGTGAGCTGCAGGATATGCGAAAAGATTTTAGCTGACTTTCAGGCGAGCACATTGTCACCTGGCTGCTTCGCTGTTGGGATAACAGGGCCAGTAGCCTGGAATTAGAGGGTAGGGAAGCCAGGCAGTTGGGATCCCTGTCTAGGGAAGGCGGCATTGACAAGGCAATTGGGAAGAAGACCCAAGCCCTCAGCCTCTGGAAATGACTCCTGTCAGGCGTGAGGACCCCTTCAGTGAAGATGTTGTATGTCAACCAAGCAAATGGACCACCATGGAAAGAGGTATCCAGTACCTGAGAGAATTAGCCGTGCGGGAGATGATTTATTATGACTTGGACAACACAGACTTACCCAGAGACCCTGATGAGGTGCAATGCACAAGGCCCATGTTGCGGAAGTTTGTACGGAGCGCCCCATCGTCATATGCCAACTCACTGGCAGTAATGGAATGGAAAGGTGAAGAGGGACCAACGGTGGATGAGGTGGCTGGCCGGCTCCGGCGATATGAAGAAAGCCTCTCTTCCCCCCTTGTCTCAGCTGTGGAGAAACTGTCCCGGAAGGTCCAGCAACTTGAAAAGAATATGTCCTACTCCCCACCTGTATGGGCCAGCATCTCAGCTATTAGGAGCAGGCATTTCCCCACTCAAGAGAGAGAGTACAGAGGGTACACACCAGGAGGCACCCTGTGGTTCTACCTGCGTGACCATGGAGAGGACATGAGGAAGTGGGATGGACAGCCTACTTGGATCCTGCGGACACGGGTACAGGAGTTGCAAGGAAGGACAACCACAAAAGGAGATCCCTCCAGGAAAAGTGCCGCCCCAGTTTCCAGCGGGCAATTCCCCAGACAGAGCAGAAGGCCTGATCTTGCTTCTGATCCTCTTGAAGGAACCTCCAAGTCATTTCTGCAAGAAGTGAGTACCGGATACCATGACCAGTATTAGAGGGGCCCTGCCTCCAGCCAGGTGGAGGAAAGGGACAACCGGGTTTATTGGACAGTGTGGATTCGATGGCCTGGCACATCAGACCCACAGGAGTATAAGGCTCTAGTGGACACAGGAGCACAGTGCACTCTGATACCATCAAGCTATAGAGGGGCAGAACCCATTTGTATTTCTGGGGTCACAGGGGGATCCCAAGAGTTGGCTGTACTGGAGGCTGAAGTGAGCCTAACTGGGAATGAGCGGCAAAAGCATCCCATTGTGACTGGCCCAGAGGCTCCATGCATCCTTGGTATAGATTACCTCAGGAGAGGGTATTTTAAGGACCCAAAGGGGTACCGGTGGGCCTTTGGCATAGCTGCCTTGGAGGCGGAGGAAGTTAAACAGTTGTCTACCTTGCCTGGTCTCTCGGAGGACTCTTCTGTTGTGGGGTTGTTGAGGGTTGAAGAACAGCAGGTGCCGATTGCTACCACAACGGTGCATCGGCGGCAATATCGCACTAACCGAGACTCTCTGATTCCCATCCATAAGCTGATTCGTCAACTAGAGGTTCAAGGAGTGATCAGCAACACTCGCTCACCCTTTAACAGTCCTATATGGCCGGTGCGAAAATCTAATGGAGAGTGGAGGCTAACTGTAGACTAACGTGGCCTGAATGAAGTCACGCCACCGCTGAGCGCTGCTGTGCCAGACATGCTAGAACTCCAGTATGAACTGGAGTCCAAGGCAGCCAAGTGGTATGCCACGATTGATATAGCGAATGCATTTTTCTCAATCCCTTTGGCAGCAGAGTGCAGGCCACAGTTTGCTTTCACTTGGAGGGGCATCCAGCACACCTGGAATCGACTGCCCCAGGGGTGGAAACACAGCCCCACCATTTGCCATGGACTGATCCAGACTGCACTGGAACAGGGTGAAGCTCCAGAACATCTGCAGTACATTGATGACATCATCGTATGGGGAAACACAGCCGAAGAAGTTTTTGAGAAAGGGGATAAAATAGTCCGAATCCTTCTGAAAGCTGGTTTTGCCATAAAAGGAAGTAAGGTCAAGGGACCTGCACAGGAGATCCAGTTCTTAGGCATAAAATGGCAAGATGGACGCCGCCAAATCCCAATGGATGTGATCAACAAAATAGCAGCTATGTCTCCACCAACTAGCAAAAAGGAAACACAAGCTTTCTTAGGCATTGTGGGTTTTTGGAGGATGCATATCCCAGATTACAGTCTGATTGTAAGCCCTCTGTATCAAGTAACCCGGAAGAAGAACGATTTTAAATGGGGTCCTGAGCAAGGACAAGCTTTTGAACAAATCAAACAGGAAATAGTCCATGCAGTGGCCCTGGGGCCAGTCCGGGCAGGATAAGATGTTAAAAACGTGCTCTACACCACAGCCGGGGAGAATGGCCCTACCTGGAGCCTCTGGCAGAAAGCACCAGGGGAGACCCGAGGTCGACCCCTAGGGTTTTGGAGTCGGGGATACAGAGGATCCGAAGCGCGCTACACTCCAACAGAAAAGGAGATATTGGCAGCATATGAAGGGGTTCGAGCTGCTTTGGAAGTGGTTGGTACAGAAGCGCAGCTCCTCTTAGCACCTCGACTGCCGGTGCTGGGTTGGATGTTCAAAGAAAGGGTCCCCACCACACATCACGCAACTGATGCTACCTGGAGTAAGTGGATTGCACTGATCACACAGCGAACTCGAATGGGAAACCCCAGTCGCCCAGGAATTCTGGAAGTGATCATGGACTGGCCAGAAGGCAAAGATTTTGGAATGTCACCAGAGGAGGAGGTGACGCGTGCGGAAGAGGCCCCACCATATAATAAACTGCCAGAAAATGAGAAGCAATATGCCCTGTTCACTGATGGGTCCTGCCGGATTGTGGGAAAGCATCGAAAGTGGAAGGCTGCTGTGTGGAGTCCTACACGACAAGTTGCAGAAGCCAGTGAAGGACAAGGTGAATCGAGCCAGTTTGCAGAGGTGAAAGCCATGCAGCTGGCTTTGGACATCGCCGAGCGAGAAAAATGGCCAGTACTTTATCTCTGTACTGACTCATGGATGGTGGCCAATGCTCTGTGGGGATGGTTACAGCAGTGGAAGCAGGGCAACTGGCAGCGCAGAGGCAAACCCATCTGGGCTGCTGAACTATGGCAAGATATTGCTGCCCGGATAGAGAATCTGGTTGTGAAAGTACGCCACGTAGATGCCCACGTACCGAAGAATCGGGCCACGGAGGAACATCAGAACAACCAGCAGGTGGATCGGGCTGCCAGGATTGGAGTGGCTCAAGTGGATCTGGATTGGCAACATAAGGGTGAACTATTCCTAGCTCGGTGGGCCCATGAGACCTTAGGCCATCAAGGAAGAGATGCGACATATAGATGGGCTCGTGACCGAGGGGTGGACTTGACCATGGACACTATTGCACAGGTCATCCATGAATGTGAGACATGCGCTGCAATCAAGCAAGCCAAACGTTTGAAGCCTCTTTGGTATGGAGGACGATGGTTGAAATATAAATATGGGGAGGCCTGGCAGATTGATTATATCACACTGCCACGAACCCGTCAAGGCAAGCGCCATGTGCTCACAATGGTGGAAGCAACCACTGGATGGCTGGAAACATACCCTGTGCCCCATGCCACCTCCAGGAACACTATCCTGGGCCTTGAAAAGCAAGTCCTGTGGCGACATGGTACCCCAGAGAGAAGTGAGTCGGACAATGGGACTCATTTCCGAAACAGCCTCATAGACACCTGGGCCAAAGAGCATGGTATTGAGTGGGTATATCACATCCCCTATCACGCACCAGCCTCTGGGAAGATAGAATGGTACAATGGACTGTTAAAAACTACACTGAGAGCAATGGGTGGTGGGACCTTAAAACATTGGGATGCACATTTAGCAAAGGCTACCTGGCTAGTTAACACCAGGGGATCTACCAATCGGGCTGGCCCTGCCCAGTCAAAACTTCCACGTACCGTAGAAGGGGATAAAGTCCCCGTAGTGCCCATGAAGAATATATTAGGGAAGACAGTCTGGGTTAGTCCTGCCTCAGGCAAAGGCAAACCCATCCGTGGGATTGCTTTTGCCCAAGGACCTGGGTGCACTTGGTGGGTAATGCAGAAGGATGGGGAAGTCCGATGTGTACCTTATGGGGATCTGATTTTGGTTGAGAATAGCCAATGAAGCAAATTGTATGTTGTTGATTGCTAAGTAACACTGCCACTGTATGTCCTCGTTACTGTAATTGCTATCAGCTGTACTGCAGTAAGAATCACCCAAATTAAGGACAGATGGACTTTGATGAAGAATTGAGTAAAGCAAAAGCGGTGATGGGATCAGAACTGACCTCAGCAGCTGGCGCCCAGCAACTTCCTCAAGATCTACATCTTCAGCCCATGGACTGTGGGCATGAGCCACGCCGGGTACACCAGTCACATGTTTCGAAAAATACAGCATGCAACAGTCCAGCAGCACATACCATCTCACCTGCCCTGAGAGACTGTTCTAACAGATGGAGCCCAAAGCCGTGGATTGCATGAACTCGCCAGACACTTTGGAGGGATGTCCCATAAACTAAGGGCATTATATCTTCATGAATATGTATATGCATATATATATATAAAAAACAGAGGAAAGTGGTGGCAATTCATTGGAACCTGTAAGATCTGGGCATGGCAAAAATGGTATGGAATAAGGGGTGGATAATGTCCTGGTTCCGGCGGGGACAGGGTTAAGTATTCCATGCCATGTGAGCCACGCCCACCCTGAGATTAAGAGGAGGGGAGGGGGCAGGAAGTCAGGTTTGGAGTGGGCTGGGGCGTACCGGGTCTGGTCGGGGAGTGGCGGTTCCGTAATCATGTTTGTATGTTCCTCTATCCGTGTTATTGTTGTCGTGTTCCCTCTGCTGTTCTGTTAAGCTGCCTTTGTCTCAACCCAAGAGTTTTGCCTTTTTCTTCTGATCCTTCCTGTATTGGGAAGACCCGAGCGAGCGGCACATGGTTCTTTTTTGCCGTCTGAGGCCAAACCATGAGAGGGACGGTGGTTAACATATAAGTATGGGGAAACCTGGCAAATTGACTGTATCACACTCCCTCAAACCTACTAGGGTAAGTGCTGTGTGCTTTCAATGGTGGAAGCAAGCACCAGATAGTTGGAAACACATGCTGTGCCCCATGCCACTGCCCGGTATACTATCCTGGGCCTTGAAAGGCAAGGCTTGTGGCAACATGGTACCTCAGAAAGAATTGAGTCAAACAATGGGACTCATTTCAAAAATCTTATAAGCAATTGGGCAAAAAAGCATGGCATTGGGTGGGTATATGGGATCACAGAATGGTTCGCATTAGAAGGGACCTTAAAGATCATCTAGTTCCAACCCCCCTGCCATGGGCGGGGACGCCTACCACTAGACCAGGTTGCTCAAATCCTCATCCAGCCTGGTCTTGAACGCTTCTGGGGATGGGACATTGACAACTTCCCTGGGCAACCTGTTCCAGTGCCTCACCACTCTCACAGTGAAAAATTTCTTCCTAATATCTAATCTAAATCTCCCCTCTTTCAGTTTGAAACTATTACCCATCATCCTATCATTAAACTCCCTCAGAAAGAGTCCCTCCCCATCTCTCCTGTAGGCCCCCTTTAGGTACTGGAAGGCTGCTATACAGTTCTCCCCGGAGCCTTCTCTTCTCCAGGCTGAACAACCCCAACTCTCTCAGCCTGTCCTCATAGCAGAGGTGCTCCAGCAACTGCAGGACTCCAAAGCTGGACACAGTACTCCAGATGGGGTCTCACCAGAGCGGAGTAGAGGGGTAGAATCACCTCCCTCAACCTGCTGGCCATACTTCTTTTGATGCAGCCTAGGATGCGGTTGGCTTTCTGGGCTGCAAGTGCACATTGCCTGCTCATGTTGAGCTTCTCGTCCACCAGCACCCCCAAGTCCTTCTCCTCAGGGCTACTCTCAATCCATTCTCCACCCAGCCTGTATTTGTGCCTGGGGTTGCCATGATAACATATCCCCTATCATGCACCAGCTTCTGGATAAAATTGAGTGATACAATGGACTATTAAAAACTACTCTGAAAACAATGGCTGGTGGATCCTTTAAAAATTGGGACAAGCATTTAGCACAAGCTACCTGGTTAGTTAACACCAGGGGATCCATCAGTCGAGCTGGTCCTGCTCAATCAGACCTTTTACATACAGTAGGAGGGGATAAAGTCCCTGTGGTGCATGAAAGGATTATGCTGGGGAAAGCTGTTTGGTTTTTTCTTGCCTCAGGCAAAGGCAAATCCATTCATGGGATTGTTGTTGCTCAAGGACCTGGATGTACTTGATGGATGATCACAGCATCACATGATGCTGGAGAATGGAGAAATTCAATGTGTACCTCAAGGAAATTTAACCCTTACTGAGAATAGTCAATCCTGAGCTGTATTGTGTAAAGATAAATCATAAATGACTCATCTGTGTATATATATGTATATATTTGATGGATAAGAAGTATTAGAGATCTGAGCATGATGCAAATGGTATGGAATAAGGTATGGAATGTCCTGGTTTGGGGTGGAGGAGAGCCAACTTTCTGTACAGTGAGAGAGGCTTATACTTGTTGCTGTGGCAACCAGGGTCAGCTGACTGGGTTGTTTACCCCATGGAGGGGTTGCACCTGTGGGGAGGAGTGGACAGGTCAGGTGACCCAAAACTGACCAATAGAGTAATCCATCCCATCAGCCATGCTCAGTATAAAAGCTGAGGGATCAACTAGTTTCAGGTTTTTTCTTTAATGGCTCAGCTTCTTCATTGGCTCTGTTTCTTTCATGACTGATACCCAAGGAGGCTCCTACCTGCCTTTGATCCTGATCTGTGTGTTCTTGAAGCCAGTTCCGGACTCCAGTTCCCATCTGTCACTGAGTTCAGTCTGGAACTTCCCCAGTGCCTGCTGGTGGCATCTTCCTGGGAACTTGATATGTTTTTTTATATATATATTTAATTATTTCCTTTTTATTTTATTGTTAATATTTTATTAAAGTAGTTTTGTTTTTTCTAAACTTTTAAATCTCTTTATCTGTCTTCCTCGCCTTGGAGCGAGAGGTGGGGTAGAGCATCTGTCTTCTTGTCATTTGCCAACCCGGCCCAAACCATGACAAGTCTGGCCCAGTCTATTCCTTAAAATCACCATCCTTACATCTTTGGTGTGATTCTGAAGCACAGAGTGCCAGAAAGAAGTTTTGAGCCAACAGTTAGAAGTGAGATGAAGGGGGGACACTAAACTATTCATTGGTAGGTGTTTGTGGCAAGATGTAGATCATTGTGTTTTAAGCACAGTGATGCCCTCTATAATAGCTACTCCTTCTGTCTTTTGGAAAATACCATGTAAGTCAGTGTCTTCCCAAAGAAATTAGAAGATGTTCTTTTTCATTATTAGCTATTTAACTGATGACTAGTTAACAAAACACAAAATTGTTTCTAAATCCAAGTAGTTAGGTACATTCTGATGTAATGAGTAGAACTATGGTATTCATATTCTGGAATCTGGATCCCAGAATCTGCGTATCCAAGCCGATTGCAGAATAGGGTCAGCCATTAAAGTTCAGACTTACATCTCGTTCAAATCTGAAATTATACAAATCAGAATTTGGTTGCATTTTTATATCAGAGAGCAGTAGCATGTCTCTCTTTAGTTTTAATAGTGAGACAGAAATGTCTGGACTTTAAGCAGATCTGGTCAGTAAAACAGTGATCAGATTTTCAAATAACATTCTCTGCTTGGTAACCTGTTTTAGCCAGCTTTAAACTACTTAAGAATAAGAGTCCATCAATCTTAGCTACAATTAAGGCTTAAAAAACAGTCCCAATGCTGCCAACTAACGAAACAGAATATGCCAACAAGAAGGAATTTAATTTGCAGCAGTCTGAGCCAACTCCAAGCTCACAAGGGTCTATGTGCAAAGAAGAAATAGGTCTTGCTATCACTTCTCCTTTTGTCTAGAGGATAGGGTGAAGGGGGAAAGTGAATACTGAGAGCTCCCCAGCAATCACTGTAGTTTGTTGTGCTTCAGATTAACTCTGCAATCAGTGATAAAAAAAAGCAAAGATGAGTAGAAAGTATGATTACTGCCTAGTTTACAGCATACAGGACACATGGGAGAAGGGAAGGGAAAATGCATCCTGACTGTTGGGGAAAGCCTGTTTCATTTCTGAGTTCTTATAACAAGCATTGTAGCTAGATCTTCCTCAAGCTCACCTTAAGTATTGTACCATGCAATTTGGGTCATGAAAGAAAGAGAAATCCACCTACAACATTTTTTTATGTCACCTATTTTCTATTTTAAGTACACCTGTTCACTTTATAGATGATTTGAAATGTAGTAATGCTATTATCAAAGTATGAGGCGTCCTGGCCTTTAGCCTAAACATTATCATATTTGCACTGTCCCCACAATGTCTTGGTATCATAATACACAATTCAGCACACAGAAATTCAAGAAACATTTGAAGTTAAGTATGTTAAGTATCTCCTCTTAATCCCCCTAAAGAGGAATCTGTAAGTTTCAAAATCCAGTCTCCAAATTTCAGGTATGTGCTATTCAAAGCAAAGCAGAAAGGAGTTACATGTTTCTTCATCTTTAAATTGCTGAGCAATATTATAGTAGCAATTGTCTGTTAAATTTGTGATTTCCCTGGTTTTAGGGAACTCTGATGCTGTGTTTTGATGCATATTTCTCCCATCAGCATCCTCATTTATTTCAAGGAAACAACGTCTAGAGGATATTTTTTAATATTGCATGAACCTAGCAAATGATATGCCTTGCAGTGATTCAGAATGCCTTCCGTGCTGTAATTGTCATTTCCAACCCCAATATCCCACTGAAACAGCACCTCCAGACCTGTGCTGGTACCACTGATGTTGAGTTAGAGCTGAAAGCATGCAAGCTTCTCAAGATATGTGTAGAAGCACACAGAAGGGGTGCACCATGAGCGGAAAAAACCTCTTGAAGCTAAAAATAAAGAACAAATTGCTCTGAGCTCCCTCCCAGCTGTGCCGCACACTTACTTTCCTCTCCTCTGTCCCAGCTCTGATTGTTTTGGGGTTAGAGCACCACATGCAATGGTCCTCCCTGCTGTCTCTGACACCTAGCCCAGCACAGCCAGAGGGAAGGAAGATTCCCTATTTTCCACACATTGTTTCCTGAGCTGGCACGACAGTCACATGGGCAAAGCAATAGGAGGGAGGCTTACTCTCCTTTTTCCAGCATTAGACCTGCTCCATGGGTAGATGGAAAATTTCGGTTGCTAGCAGTGCCTGTTTCACATTGGCAGAGAGGATGACACTCAGTCACTCCCACTTTTACAAACTCACCACATACATACTGTACTAATTTCTGCCTCCCTGAGTCTTACAGATTTCTCATGATGTGATACATGGTTTTCATCTGAACAGCCCACACACCTAATCCCTGGACTACATTTCTTGCAGTTTTCCATTTGCCACCCAGAGCTCCATTGACTTCTCAACACAAAGAGGCTGAACAGCAAGAGAATAGCAGAGCTCTAGAAACTGAAAGAAACATTTCAAAGCCTCATAAAGATTCTGGAAAAAGAATCAATCCAGGAAGGAGCTTTAAAACCACAGCAGCAGGCCAAGGACTCGGTGCAGAAGATTTAAGATGGTTTTATATGGAACCATGTCCCTCAGGTGGCAAGATAGCAAGGAGAGAGAACCCAGAGGAGAAAATCTAGATTTTTTTGATGGTATGTAGAAGGAAACTTTTTATGAGGATTTATTTCCAGAGGTTCCTCAAATTCTCTCACTGGGGAGCTGGGACTGCTCCAAGACTTCTCCAAGGATCGCCTTGGAGATATTCAAAAGCCACCTGGACATGGTTCTAGGAAACTGGCTCTAGATGGCCCTACTTGAGCAGAGGATTGCACCAGATGACCTCCAGAGGTTCCTTCCAACCTCAGCCATTCTGTGGTTCTGTGATATGCCAAAGGCTACAGGGGGTTGGCCCAGACCAGGGACTCAAAACACAGCTCTGGCTGTTTAATGGCATTTCTCCCTGCCTGATCCCTTGGCAGTGTCCCTTGCCTTGGGTGGGCTCCCAGAATGACATGTGCGAAAGCAGCCTTGTGGGATGGGACTGTGCCGCTTTCTCCAGGACTTCCCTTGGATGTCCTTCCCCCACCTCTGTTTTTCCAATGTGCCCCCAGAAGCAGCTGTATGAACTTTCCAGGGTTGCTAAAAAATGTGTTCGGACTCCCACTCAGGGACTGGGGAATCGCTCAGCTACGGGGCCACCACAAGCATAAGAGGCACAGGCTACCACAAGGGCTCTGTGTTTGGCTGGTCCCCAAGATGCATGTTGCTCAGAAAACCTGTGAAGGACAAATTCCAAGCTTTCAAGGAAAGTAACCAGAAGAAACTACAGCATTTCCAGGCCCAAATGCTCCTAGGTGGGCATAATGACACAGTTTTATTCCATCTGATATAGGTACTCAACATAGTAACTCTAGGCTCCTTACAGGTACTTCCAGAAGGCAGCTCAGCCCATCTAAGATCCGATGCATCACCTGGAGCTATTTGTCTCACTATGTCAGCTACATAAAGAACTGATTTCTAGTATTAATGTGCACCTCGATAGCCTTGGATGGGAGCAATATGGGCAGTATGCTCCATCCATCAATGGGCTCTTTTTTCCTTGGCTTTACACAAAAAAATTAAACAGAAATCTTTAAAAAAAAATTCTCCATCACTAAAACATCTCATGCCATTATAGAAGGTTAATCTCAGGGAGGTTGCTTTTGGAAAAGGAAGGAGAGACATTGTTTTGAGGGAAAATAAGTGGTAAAAGATGGTCTTTGACACTGTAAAAAGAGGTCAGAGCCCTTCTACAAATACAGAAATGTCAATTAGAGCAATTCTGAGAAAATTCATTATTTTGTCCTGTGGGAACTTTTCATGCTTGTCACAGTAAAAGGCCAGCTTCTGCCCACAAAGAGGCCAAAAAGTCAAATGTGACTCAGTATAATTCTAAACGCGTTAGATTTTGCACAACCTCACTTGGGAAAGAGAACAGGTCAGTTCTGGCAGCTTGTTGCCACAAGCAAACTGCTTGATGTTAACGATACCTCGCTCACAGATTATAGAAAGCGACACACTTTCTGGTCCAGTTTTGAGAAAAAGAGGCAATTCCAGTTAACAGCAAAGAAACTTGAGGGCAAACACATAGTACAGGGTTTGGGAGCAGCTACATTATCCCTGACCAACAGTGACTTTGGAAGGTTGACAAGGACCTGATGGCCTCATGAAATATGTATGAAACAGAGCAGATCATGGCTGCTCTGAGAGGCAGGAGAGCTTGGCAAGACCCCTCCTCCTCTCCTTGTTTGTATTAACACAGCACGCTGGTACTGCGTGAAAAAAAGGTCTCCCAACCTTGCAGAACTTTTTTTATTTCAATTTTTAGCCTACTTTGGTAAGGAGCAAGGCACACGCAATTTCACTGTCATACTTGTCTAGTAGAAACATGAACCATTTAGTCAACTAATTTTGACTGCAAGGAGTGAAGCCCATGTGAACTAGCCCATGGGTGAAGACCTAATCAGGATCCCTGGGAGGGGAAGACAGGAAAACTCAGTTGGCGTCCCATGTGGCAAGTCACTCCCCTGCCTCCCAAAGCTTCTCAGACCTCTGCAACTGTATTTTTATGAAATATTGTTGTTGTTTTTAAAAAACAAACAAAACCCCCAAGGACATACAGAGCACTGTATAATTTTCTCTGCATTTCAACACATTGTGTGGTTTCATGGCTCAGTGGTGCCTACGTCCCTCCTCACCCTCTCCTCTACACAGCACAGACTTAATGTAGGGGAAACCAGAGAAGGTCTGGCATAAGCAGATGTCACCCCCAATTTCAAAGCTGCTCTTTGGGTTGCTCTTCCACCCCTGTGGCATGCCTGCACAGCTGGGCAGCGCTGGACTCAGATGTGCTTTGGGAGGGATCTGCCCACGCATTCAGACAGCGCAGATGGGTCACCAACATTACTGGGACACCACTATGACCCTCGCTATGTCCCAAGCCAGCTCCTATCTTTTTTGCCACAAAACAAAGAGCAAATTGGGCCAGGCTCCTCCATCCTGCTCCTTCCTGTGAAGCTCAGCTGCCCTCCCCTGCCATGTCCAGGGCTGTCGCAGCTGTGGAGGAGCAATTGCTTCCCCAGCCAGCACAGCCTTTCAACTTCTGGTTGATTACAGACAGTGCAACATCTCCAGGGTTTTGGCCCCAAATGAATGGTATTGCCCAGTTAAACAGGATAAAAAGGAAGTATTTTTACATCTCAGCCTAATCTCATAGATTAGTGTCCAGCCTGTAAATTCCTCAGTGTGCAGAAGCTGATTTCTTCCTTGCACAGTTGAAGACAGAATAATCTCTTGTATAATGACCCACAGTCTGGGGCAGGGCACTCAACAGCTGCCTGAGACCTTCTCCTTCCAGCAAATGCTGTCAGCAGTACTCCAGAGCGAAGGAACCCATTGCCACCAAACCAATGTGCCAGCGGACAGTGGCTGTGTCCCAACACACTGTGCAGTCCTCAGCCTTGATGGTGGGGATGGCAGGTGCCGGGGACACAGGGACACATTAGCTGTACCACAAGGAGGACGCCAGTGGCTGGCAGGGGATGTTCATGAGGGAAAGGAAGAGTGACCTCTCTGAACACCCATAGCATAGTTTTATCTGACCAGCAATGATCTTTTGCTTATTTGTGTTTCAATGGCAGAGGGCTACATTATGGGGAAAAAACCCACACTTTGAAAGCCACTGTATGTGCATTTCCTTGCACAGCCTTAAAACGTCCGTGTAGATTTTTATGCCTTTCCTCAAATGCATTTTCCCCATTTCTGCCATTCTTTAAGGAGCAGAGCACCAAGGAAGTACTGCGTACAGCTCTCCCCAAATCACCTCAATCCTCTCCTCAGCCGTTCCTGCATGGACTTCATCAGAAACAAACATGCTGCTGTAGAACTGAGGGGGAGATGCTGACTTTCTGCTTAATTATGTCCTGTTTATTTTTGCAATGCAGATACTAAAATTTGGTCCTGTAATTTCTCTTTTTTAGAGCATCAGTTTAAGAACTACAGGCCCAACTGTAAGACAGAAAACTGAATGTAAAATAGGGCACTTAATACAAGTAATCAAAAGCTATTGTGTGAAATAGCACATCCAACATCATAGGCTGAAAATGGATTAGTTGTAGTCACATGCGTTGTGGTTTCAGATGGGATAGAGTTGACTTTCTTACTGGCAGCTAGTATAGTTCTGTGTTTTGGAATGAAAACAGTGTTGGTAAAACTCTGATGTTTTTAGCTGTTGCTAAGCAATCAAGGCCTTTTCTGCTCCTCATACTGCCCTGCCAGCAAGTAGGCTGAGAGGGCACAAAAAGTTGGGAGGGGACAGCTGACCCCAACTGACCAAAGGGATATTCCATACCTTGTGACGTCATGCTCAGTATATAAAGCTGGGGGGAAGAAGAAGGAAGCGGGGGGACGTTTGGAGTTATGGTGTTTGTCTTCCCAAGTAACTGTTACGGGTGATGGAGCCCTGCTTTCCTGGAGATGGCTGAACACCTGCCTGATGATGGGAAGCAGTGAATGAATTCCTTGTTTTGCTTTGCTTGTGTGCGTGACTTTTGCTCTATCTATTAAGCTCTCTTTATTTCAACCCACAAGTTTCTTCTCACTTTTACTCTTCCGATTCTCTCCCCCATCCCAACTGGGGGGGAGTGAGTGAGCGGCTACATGGTCCTAGTTGCCAGCTGGGGTTAAACCATGCCACTTCCTCAAACTAAATGCTTTCTACTCCAGTTTTGATATTATGTTTTGTACTCTCCCTTCAATTTGTTTCATTTGGCAGTACTGTAATTGCAGGCTAGCCATTGACATGTGTTCAACTGGGGCAAAGCACAGAGAGTGAAGCACGTTGAATTTTCAAGAAGCATTTTTCATGGATGATCATCCTGTTCTCTAAGCCTAAAAACTCAGGGAAATTACAAGGCTCTGCTTTTTCTCATTGTTTCTGAGCCACTTGGACTGATAACAGTTATTTTGAGGGGAACAAAAGAGAACAAGACTATTTCAATTGCATTACAAACAAGGGAAAGTTTCATCTAAAGGTGCATCTATCAAATTCAGACTGCAGCCTTCAGAGAAACAGCCATTCAGAAACTCTTCCCTCTCCTGCAGAATCAGTCCTCTGATTGTTTATATCCCCTTTATGCCATTGTAAGACCTTGATGTTTATAGACTAGCTCCCTGTCACAGCAGAGAGTATATTCCCACATATTCAGGCATCCAACGTAGTGGGAACAGCAGGTAGCACATAATATGAAACTATGAAAAAAAATTAGGAAGTGTCCTATTAACAAGAGCATTTTCCCAGAGGCAGAGGAATCTGGCTTTGCTGAAGAATAGTTTCTGCATGTTCTGTGGTTTTCATTATTTGGCTACTCCAAATGCATATCTGAAAAGGGTCTTTGTGCTGGAAATGAAGTATTCAGAAACTGTACTTCAAAACCTTATCACAAAATGTTTCTGTATACTATAAAAATTCCCACTCTGTATATGAACTTGTTGCTGTTACTGCTTTGTGATACTTCTGCATGAGGAAAGACCATTTTTGTAACTAGAGTTGAATAAATATAACACTTGAATGTGAAAGATATTTGCTGATTTTTAGAACATTTTGATTTCTGGAAACAGACCTAACTAATAATCTTCTCTCCACTTGGACTAATTTTAGCTATTGCCACTTGAAACTTTTAATGGTTTCAGCCACCTACTGCCTTAACGCAACTTTTCCAGCCCCTCTCCACCACTCAGCCTGTTCATATATCTGAGGATTATAAATAGTTTTATTTGGAAAATGGTCACTGGAGATGGAGGTGGAGAGACAGGAATCATCTTAGAGTAAATAGATTGTTAATTCCCTTCTGAGCACTGAGCTGCTGATTCAGTCCCGATCATTTCCCATGCAGCCTGGGCTGAGTCAGCCCAGAGGGTGTTGAATAGTCAAGAGCAAAGACGATTCAGAGGATAATGGTTCTGCAAAGACCAGAACAGAAAAATGATTCAGAAGGGAGAACTAAAAGAAGAAAAACACATACTGGAGAGAGGGGAAAAAAAAATCAAAAGGGAAATAAAAATAGACAAGCAACCCCTATGCTGCCACCTCTGTGCGGGCAACAAAGGTGTTCAGGGAGCTTAGAGAAGAAACAGAAGTGAATGAAAGAAAAGGACTGGATAGAAGAGGAGAAAAGACATTAAAAAACAAAAATAGAATCCTAGTGAAATCATTAGGGGAGAGCCAAAAAGGAAAAGGGGTGTAGGCAGAAAATGGGCTCGGAGTAGAGTATGTCCTCAGCCTAGCCGCTGACATCACAGCCACTTTGACATTCAAATGTTATTTTTATAACATCCACATAAGCATGCACATAAAAGCTTGCATTCTTAAATGTCATACCATACATGTCCATGGGGAGGAAATAGCTGAAGTGGGGCCCTACGTTCAAGGACTTTCCATCCTTTACAGATCATAGAATATGAGACAGAAAAAATATCAAGTTTCGTATGAGAAATGGGCACTCCAGAGATATGTGAACATATTGGGAAGCACATTCACCCAGATTAAAGTCAGGCTTCTCCCTTTGACTTTCCTGACAATTCAGAGAAGATTGTGAAGTTCCTGACCTGGATGTTCTGAATCAACCTGTGGGACATTTCCACAACCTTTGGTTGCTCTACCACTTCAAAAAGTGCTCTAAGCATCCTCAGTCTTCATACTGCAGTTGTCTTAAATCTCAAGTTCAGTGCTGCAGCTCCTGGGAATACTTGGGCTCAGGACAGAGACTTAGCACATTGGAGAGCATCTTGTCTTAGGTCCTGCCAGGAGCTTTCCCTCCTTGTGCTTTGTTCATATGAAAGGCAAGTAGCTGCTATGGTGCTGCGCCTCCCACAGCAATTAGCTCACTGCTTGCATGGAGCAGAGTTGAATATATGTTCTGCCACATTAAGAGAGGCTTGAATTTCCTTCTCCCTAAAGCTTCTTATTTTAAAATAGTTTGTATATATTTAATCTGTGCTAGTTTAAGGAGACCATGGAGAAGGCTTGTCAACAACAAGACAGAAGGAGATTGTTAGCGAGAGAATATATTGACTTGCATCTGGCAGATTTAATGCACAGTAATGGTTAAGATTTAGGCACAAATCTGTGGTGTTGATCCCAAAGCCTGAGGACAAGCACTTAAAGGCATGCCCTGGATACATCACTACTGGCTGTACAGAGCTATATGGATGAACGCAAGCCCACTTGACCGAGATGTCTAAGTTAGAAGTGTGTTTGCCCCCAGAGATGTGTGAGGTGAGTGGAGAGAGGTAGTAACTGAGAGGATGATTCAGCTTTCAGTTGGACCAACTTGTCCTCTGCAGGTCCCGCCACAGTCCCTTTAGTGACTCTACAGGGAGCCAAGAGCACTTATATTCCCAGCCTTATCAGCTCAGACAGAGTTATGGTGTTTGTCTTCCCAAGTAACTGTTACGGGTGATGGAGCCCTGCTTTCCTGGAGATGGCTGAACACCTGCCTGATGATGGGAAGCAGTGAATGAATTCCTTGTTTTGCTTTGCTTGTGTGCGTGACTTTTGCTCTATCTATTAAGCTCTCTTTATTTCAACCCACAAGTTTTTTTTCTCACTTTTACTCTTCCGATTCTCCCCCATCCCAACTGGGGGGAGCAAGTGAGCGGCTACATGGTCCTAGTTGCTGGCTGGGGTTAAACCACGACAACCTTATCTATCTCTTTCCAGATAGAAAAGTCACCTCCATGCATGCAATCCCAATAGGGAAGCCTTGGAGGGGGTTCCCAACACCTGGAAGAGGCACAGCTTTGATCCACTATTAATGTGTATGTTCCCATTACTGCATATACCAGGAAATGATTTTCTTGTATGTGCCAACTTTTAATCTGAATTACTGAAAACAAACTCTCTAAATTCTTGCTTCTGAGTTTATATTGCTAATTGGACTACTCAAAGAATCAGAGTATTCTAGCTTCATATCAAAGTAGCCAGGCTCACACTGAAGAACTGGTTTCCATTACTGGTGATCACCCTTGGCCTTAAGGAGATGCAGCAGTTTTGCATCAGTCAGTGCTCGGCAGTGTCTCCACAAGTCCACCTGGGGCTCAGCGCGCTCCAGAGGGAGTTCGCTTAGCTTGAGGGAAGGTATTTAACGAGTCCTTATTTGATTTAGTTTATTTGTCTTCTTCAAGAAACAGACCAAAGGAAGGTATCAAAGACTTGAGGAAATTAACTTCTTCAGAAGGCTTCAGTTCTGGGAAAAAGAATGGTGAGCCTGATGCCAAAAGGCAAATACAGTTCTTAAATATAACGATTTCAGAGAGGTGAGAACCCCTTTTTAAATTATGATTTATTAGCTTGTAATAACTCATTATTATTTGACCATTTCACAGGAATTCTCACAATTACATTGTTGTAGTTGCTCACAAGTACATTGTTGATGTCATAAAATTTGAATTTCTACTTCGAATTCTTTGGAAAATCTTCTTTGCTAAAAATATGAATAGCAAATTGAATATCAAGGAGAGTTATCAACAAATTTGAAGTCTAGTGGATTAAGCAAAAGGCTTGAAGCTGTGGTTGCTGCCAAGTGATTTCAACAATACACTCAGTGTTGTACAGAGTTATTTCATTATGAAATTGTTAAATGTCTGTATTTTGTAACTGCAATGAGCGGTAGCACTAAAAAAATCATCTGGCAAAAGGGTCTCAGACACAAGAGGCTTCACCTTGCTCGTAATTCAAGAAGCAATAGTTTTGTCAATACAAATTACTAAAGAAATTAAATCTCAGAAAAATTAATCAGTCAAGTGAAGCTCATAAACAATACTTGTCTAATTACTCATCCTCATTTATACCACTTAAACAGCAGCAGAGCCTCTCAGCCACACCTGAGATTTGTGTTCCACTGAGCTAGACACAGCATGTAACCTCAGTAAAGCAGGCCTTCCTCTGAAAAGTTAATCATTCAAATCAATGCAACTTAGATGTATTTGGGAGGATGGCAGAGAGGCAAAAAATGCAGCCATCGCCTCCATTTTCCACAGGAGAAGCAGCAGCACAGAGCAGACAGGTGGCTTTCCCAAAGCTACCCTGGAGCATTGCAGCACACTCAGATGACAAATTCATAACGTGCTGCCCCAATGCCCCAGTCACAAGGCCTGAGACTGGAAACATCTTCAAATCTGAATACCTTCAAGTTTCCTCCCAGGAGCAATTATGCTGCTATCTCTTAGCAAAAAGGGAAATGATTGCAAGTTGCCTGCTATCTGCCAGATGGGCTAAATGAAAGAGTTTCTTCTGTTTCAGTAACACTATGGATGTTAGACCACTAGAATTGGTCTAAGAATCTGAAGCTTATAGTAATAAAATGCCAAAATAACAATCAAATGCCAAAATATGTACATACTCATTTTAAAAATGGCTTTTTCACTGGGTAAGCTACAGCCTGTGCAATTCACAGCCATGACCCACACACTGTAACAGTGATCCGGATCCAGGTCCTCCAAAATGCAGTGGCTCTCCTTCACTGTCACTCTGTATTCTTCCACCAAAGCTAGGAGGGACACACACACACATGCACAGGACATTACACTCATGTATTTCACTGGTAGGGCTTATGATTGTGCCTCTTGACTAACATGTAAAAACCAGTCAATTATAAAAATACAGAAAGCATTACTAGCCAAGCTCTTCATATTTTACTCTGACTCAGTTTTGACAAAGTTTTTTGACATGCCCTTGAGTTGCGTGCATTCAAACCCCATTGATGGCAAGGGGAGATTATGGCCCTCAGTCCTACTGAGGACTAGGCTGCAAATTTGGGTCATACAATCGGCAGTTATCAACTCTGGTTTCACCTCTCTCTCTAATATAACATAACATAAAATAACAACTTATCATAATGGAATTTATAGCCCTTAGCTATAAATTAGCTATTATAAAAAGCCCTTAGCATTCTTTAGAGTGCACACAAATACACACATGCACCTGCATACACACATGGATTTGTGCAGAGTCCAGTTGCTTTAAGTGCCTTTATGATCAGCCTGAGCTTTTTAATGAACATGCATTTCAATCCTCTTTTCTCAATTTCCATTTTTAAGATTTAAAATATTTTAATGTCATTTTGAAAAAAAAATCCTTGCCTACATGTGGAAATACTAATTATGTTTTCCTGTCATTTTTTATTAGGACACATTTCTGAAGTACATGCAGGGCCCTAAAAACTGAATCAAGCCCATCCCTTTGGGAGCTCTATCTGCAGTTCCCATTAGTACCCACAGGGCAGCAGGGACACATCCTCTCTGAAGGTCAGGCCACTTCATAAAAGGGCACCTAAACAGGGATGTTGCTGCTTCTCTGCAAGCAACTGCCCTGTACTTTGTAGACCACGCTATTTACCTTGCATTTTGGGGGACGAAGGGGAGAAGAAGGAATGGCATCTACTTTGCACTCTCCTCCTGTCCTGGTTTGAGGTAAAACAGAACCAATTTTCTGATTTGTAATTTTACTTTTTAGCTGGGCCTCTTCTAACTGACTAAACTCTGAAATTCACAGCATATTATTGTTCAGAAACTGTTCGCTCTCAGAGTGATAAGACCTGATTATACCAAGGAATGGTATGCAGAGAGGCCCTTGCTTATACTTATTGCTATAACAACCAAGGTCAGCTAACTTCGCTGTTTGCCCCGTTAGAGGGTCAGAAGCGGAGAAGCGTAAAGGGGTCACACCTATAGGGAGGAGAGGACAGGACAGGTGATCCAAAACTGATCAACAGGGTATTCCATCCCATATGCATCACACTCAGTATAAAAGCTGAGGGATCAAAGGGGCAAGTGGCTAGCCCTCTTTTCTTCAGTGGCTGACGTCTGAGGAGGACCCTGTCTGTTTGTCTGCCTTTGATCCTGATCTGAGCATTCCTGACTCTACTTCAGGAATTCAGCTCCTGTCCATCGCTGAGTCCAGTCTGGGACTTTCCCTGTGTCTGCTGGTGACGCGATCGTCATCCTGGGAGCTGGATATGGTTTTGTATATATTTTATACTTTTTTTTATTTTTATTATTCTATTATTATTTACTATTTACTTATTTATTATTATTTTCATTAAAGTAGTTTAGTTCTTTTTCTAAACTCGTAAATCTCCTTATCGCTTCCTCTCCTCTCTTTGGAGAGAGGCCATCTGTCATTCTGATTGGCCAATCTGGCCAAAACCACGACACCTCCACTGTTACCTTTCCTTAGTCCTATGCATGATTTCTTCACAGTCCCTCCTCTCTCTGCATCCTGGGTCCTCTCCTGCCACTTGGCCTCCCCTCTGCTGACCCGAGGACAGAGCAGAATGGGCTGCTGCCATTGCAAAGGCAAGGCCTTATGCGCACACACACACGCCCCCCCCCTTTGCTGTCTTGTGGCTCCTCCATACAATAGACCTGGAAGCAGTCAATGGTGTTGCTGTCATTCACAGCCCAGTAGACAGCAATGGATGTGCTGGTAGCCGAGTTTGGTTCCTGAGGTATGACAGTCGGTGTCTGCAGGACTGAGAGGAAAATCTTCAGTTATTATTCACACTCCTGTATTTTCAGCCAAATTACCTACAGGTTCATGAGGCAACCCGGTCACTTATTTTCACAAAACAAACACAGCAAGCACTTGAAATATGGACAATACTGGTGCAGTTTCAGAGCGATAGGTCCACCTAAACTAAGAACAGAAAAAATTAATTGCCCAGCATGGGAATATGATTGCCCATTTCCCTCACAGTCTGGACAAAATAAGATCCAGACACAGTACTGAGACTACCTGAACCTAGCACAAAGTGTGTGCCCGTGCCCGTGCCCTGCCTGTCTCTTGGAGTACTTCACTATGGGGCAGGACCATTGCACAGATGAGTCACAGCATGGCCACTCATTTCCAACCTCCAGCAGGGCGAGGGGAACCTCCCAGGCCTGTGGCAATCCTGGACACGCAGAGCTATAATACAACCCCAGTGGCATCAACAACCCCTTTCCCCAGGAGACCTGCTCCCTTCAGTCACAGGGAGAGCATTCCAGCTCTGCGCTACACTTCGAGGCACACATGCTGATGAAACCCCAAGAGATAACTGATAACTTCAGGTCACCTCCTCAGAAAGGCCAGAAGACCCTGGAGCCTTACGCAGGCTCCTTTGGGCAGCTGCCGTCTCCATTACCTGACCTTGCCTTGCGGCACAGGCACCAGAGGAGAAGGCACCCTATGAAGAGGACGCCTGTGAAAGAGACTGAAAGCACTTGTTTGTAGCAAAGAGCATGGGACAGGTCACTGATGGGAAGAAGGAGCTTGCAGAAGAGAACCTCCTCCAGAGACAGACATAGCTGATCCCAGAAAGGTGGGCAGGGGAGAGGACCTGCCACACCAGGGAGTGATTCATGCAGTGCGTCAAACCTGCTGAGAGCCTGACAACAGGGATGTGCTTTAAGGAAAAGGAAGGCTCAGACCTCCTGCACTCACAGCCCAGAGGAGCAGGAGGCTCCCTGCAGCCTTGGGTCCGCCTCTGCCCAGAGGTGGACTCCTACTGCAGGTGCACAACCAGGTGCTCCTGCCTGGCACAGTCATTTTCCCCGCAGACCCAGAGGACAGAGGATTCTTGGCAGATAGGTTGAACCGAAGCTCTGCCTTAGCCAAAGCACCCGAATCCCATGGGACAGCCAGGAGCATCCCTCACAAAGAGTGCTTCAAAGACCTCCATGTTTCCTCAAATTTTATATAAACTTTATCTGCTGATCCACACAGATCCATCCCTAATGAGATGTTCCCCTCTATGATTATGGCTTAAAAGGGAGGGGAAAGAAAGAAAGAAGCAAAAAGCCCTGAAAGATGTTAGTTGTTAAAGTGATTGCAGGGATCAAAAATACATGGTTCTACTTCTTCACCCAGTAAATTTCCATATTGCATGAATTCTGTTAGAACGTCAGCAGAAAGCTTTTGCTTTTTTTTAATTATCTTTACAGTAATGATGATGGTCCCCTGTGTCATGAACAGGCAAATGCAGATACTGGCTGTTTCCTTATGTCTTATACAGAGAGCTATCAGTACAGTAGGATTATACCTGCATCCCATTGAAAAAAAATTATCCTTCTCATTGCTAAAAAAAAAAAAATCCACATTTTGTCTTTTGACTGTATCTAGAGTTGGTCAATTTAAAAATTTATCATCTTTAAGAAAAGACTTCCTTTCAGTGGACCCATTGGGGAAACCAGCTTTTTTCTCCTGTGAAGTTGCCTAGAAACCACTATTTCTGATCACAGAAACCCCATAACTGCAAAATTTATTATGCCAAATCTGAACAGAAGCTAGCTTCATGAATTAAACTTCTGAAAAAAAAAGTTATAGACACAGTACTCCAGGTGGGGTCTCACGAGAGCATAGTAGAGGGGGAGAATCACCTCTCTCGATCTGCTGGCCACGGTTCTTCTGATGCAGCCCAGGATGCAATTGGCCTTCTGGGCTGCAAGCGCACATTGTTGGCTCATGTCCAGCTTTTCATCCACCAGTACCCCCAAGTCCTTTTCCGCAGGGCTGCTCTCTGTCACATCATCCCCTGGCCTGTATTGATAATGAGGGTTGTCCCGACCCAAGTGCAGGACCTTGCACTTGGCCTTGTTGAACTTCATGAGGTTCGCAGAGGTCCACCTCTCTAGCTTGTCCAGGTCCCTCTGGATGGCATCCCGTCCCTCTGACCTGTCAACTGCACCACTCAGCTTGCTGTCATCGGCAAACTTGCTGAGGGTGCACTTGATCCCACTGTCTAATTCATTGATGAAGATATTGAACAGCACCAGTCCCAGTACGGATCCCTGAGGGACACCACTTGTCACCCCTCTCCATGTGGACATCGAGCCATTGACCACCACCCTCTGGATGCGACCATCCAGCTAGTTCCTTACCCACCGAACAGTCCACCCATCAAATCCATATCTCTCCAACTTAGAGAGAAGGATGTTGTGGGGGACCATGTCAAAGGCCTTGCAGAAGTCCAGATAGACGACATCCGTAGCTCTTCCCTTGTCCACTGATGTAGTCACTCCACTGTAGAAAGCCACTAGGTTGGCCAGGCAGGACTTGCCCCTGGTGAAGCCATGGTGGGTGTCTCAAATCACCTCTCTGTCTTCCATATGCCTTAGCATAGCTTCTGGGAGGATCTGTTCCATGATCTTCCCAGGCACAGAGGTGAGGCTGACAGGGCGGTAGTTCCCGGGGTCCTCCTTTCTACCCTTTTTAAAATGGGTGCGATGTTTCCCTTTTTCCAGTCACCAGGGACTTCACCTGACTGCCATGACTTTTCAAATATCATGGAAAGTGGCTTGGCAACTACATCAGCCAATTCCCTCAGGACTCTGGGGTGCATCTCATCGGGTGCCATAGACTTGTGTATGTTCAGGTTCCTCACATGGTCACGAACCTTGTCTTCACTTACAGTGGGAGGGACTTTGTCCCCCAGGTCCCCATCTTGCAATCCTTCAACTCGGGAGGCGTGAGGACAGAGGCTGGCAGTGAAGACTGAGGCAAAAAAGTTTTTGAGAACCTCAGCCTTCTCCTCGTCTGTTGTTACCAGTTTGCCATTCTCGGTCATCAGGGAGGGTATGCTTTCTTTAACCTTCCTTTTCTGGTTGACATACCCGTAGAAGCCCTTCTTATTATTCTTTGTGTCCCTTGCCAAGTTCATCTCCAACCACACCTTGACCTTCCTGACCTCATCCCTACATAACCGGGCAGCATCCCTATACTCTTCCCAGGACACCTGATGCTGCTTGAACTGCCTGTGCAGTTCCTTCTTGCCTTTTAGTTTGACCAGCAGGTCCCAACTCAGCCATGCTGGTCTCTTCCCTTTCTTGCTTGATTTCTTACACCTGGGGATCGAGAGCTCTTGTGCTCTATGGAAAGCATCCTTGAAGATCTGCCAGCTCTGTTCTGCCCCCTTGTCCCTGAGGACCGTTTCCCAGGGGGTCCTATTGACTAACTCCTTGAAGAGCCGGAGGTTTGCTTTACTAAAATTCAGAGTCCTGACTAGGCTCCTCATCTGACACGTATCCCTCAGGACTGTGAACTCCACCAGTGCGTGGTCACTGCAGCCCAGGCTGCCTCCAATCTTGACATCCCTGATGAGCTCACTCGCATTGGTGACTATGAGGTCCAGTATTGCATCCCCTTGTGTGGGGCTGTCTATTCCTGTCTTAGGAAGTTATCGTTGAGGCACTGCAGAAACCTCCTGGTTTGTCTACAGCTTGCCGTGTTACTTTTCCAGCAGATGTCGGGGTGACTGAAATCCCCCAGCAGGACGAGAGCCTTCGAGCGCGATGGCTCCTGTAGCTGGAGGAAGAAGGCTTCATCAGTAGGTTCCTCTTGATCAGGCGGCCTGTAGTAGACACCAACCACAAGGTTCCCCTTGTTGCCTCGGTCTCTAATTCCTACCCATAAGCTTTCGACTGCCTCTTGGCTATTCTTTGGGGACATCTCTTCACACTCTATCCATTCCTTAACACAGAGGGCAACACCTCTGTCCCTCATTCCTCACCTGTCTTCTGAACATAGACTTAGAAGGTAGAGAAGCTAGGCAACTGGGAAACCTGGCCAGAGATGGAGGTATCAATAAAGTGATTGGGAGAACGTTACACACTCCCAGTCCCTGGAGGTAACTAGTGTCAGGCGTAAAGGGCAGGTATCCCTTTAAGGATGATATCAAGTGCTGTCCAAGCAAATGGACCACCATGGAGAAAGGTATTAAGTACCTGAGAGAAACAGCTGTGCGAGAGGTGATTTATGGTGACTGGCGAGTGAATGTAGACCCTGGTGAAATGCCACACAAACAACTTATGTTGCAGAAGTTTGTGCAGAGTGCACCATCAATGTATTCCCATACATTGTCAACAATGGTCTGGGGAGGATCTGATGCCGATGCACCAACTGTAAATGAAGTGGCTAACAAGGTGCGACAGTATGAAGACAGTCTCTCTCATCCCCTCACTGTGGCAGCTGTGGAAAAACTGACTGATAAAACCAAGAAAATGCCTGTGCAGACCAAGAAAATGATTGATAAAATGACTGAGAAAATGGCTGAGAAAAATGAGAAAGATGTCGTCCTATGAGACCGACTCAAGAGAAACAGAACACACTAGGAGATATCCTGTGGTTTTGTCTCTGTGACTATGGAGAGGACATGAGGAAGTGGCATACAAAAACCTACGTCGGTCCTACAGGCACAAGTGAGTGAGTTGCAAGGTAAAACAGATAGAAGAAAGAATTGTTCCAATATGTCTGCTCCGATCTACAGTAAGCAGTTCTCTGGTTCGGGTAGGAACTCACCTGCTAATCATAGATACTGTTCTCAAGATTAGAGGGGCCCTGCCTCAAGCCAGGAGGAGAAGAGGGACAACCAAGTTTATTGGACTGTGTGGATTTGATGGCCTGGCACATTAGAGCCACAAAAGTACAAAGCCCTGGTAGACACTGGTGCACAGTGCACCCTAATGCCATCGAATCATAAAAGGACAGAATCTGTCACTATTTCTGGAGGGTCTCAAGAACTGACTGTATTAGAGGCTGAAGTGAGCCTAACCAGGATTGAGTGGCAAAAGAAACCCATTGCAACTGGCCCAGATGCTCTGTGCATCCTTGGCATAGACTACCTCAGGAAAGGGTATTTCAAAGACCCAAAAGGGTATCAGTGGGCTTTTGGTATAGCAGCTGTAGAGACTGAGGACATTACACAGCTGTCTACCTTATCTGGTCTTTCAGATAAGGGTCCCACCCTTCTGTGGTGGGACTGCTGAGGGTCTGGATTCCCATCCATAACCTGATTCGTCGGCTAGAGACCCAAGGACTGACCAGCAAGACTCACTCACCCTTTAACAGCCCTATATGGCCAATGTGAAAGCCTAATGGGGAATGGAGATTAACAGTAGACTATCGTGGCCTGAATGAAGTCACACCACCGCTGAGTGCTGCTGTGCCAGACATGCTAGAACTGCAGCATGAACTGGAATCAAAGGCAGCCAAGTGGTATGCTACAGTTGACATTGCTAATGCATTCTTCTCTATTCCTTTAGCAGCAGAGTGCAGGCCACAGTTTGCTTTCACCTGGAATCGACTGCCCCAGGGGTGGAAACACAGCCCTACTATTTGCCATGGACTGATATAGACTGCACTGGAGAAGGCTGGAGCTCCAGAACACCTGCAGTACATTGATGACATCATTGTGTGGGGTAATACAGCAGAAAGAGTTTTTGAGAAGGGGGAGAAGGTAATTCAAATCCTTCTGGAAGCTGGTTTTGCCATCAAACGAGGTAAGGTCAAGGGACCTGCACAGGAAATTCAGTTTCTGGAGAATGCATATTCCTGGTTACAGTCAGATTGTGAGCCCTCTCTATGAAGTTACTAGAAAGAAGAATGATTTTAAATGGGACCCTGAGCAACAATCAGCCTTTAAGCAAATTAAACAGAAGGTTGTTCATGCAGTAGCCCTTGGGCCAATCCGGACGGGACAAGATGTAAAAAATGTGCTGTACACCACAGCAGGGGAGAACGGCCCTACCTGGAGTCTCTGGCAAAGAGCACCTGAAGAGACTCGAGGCTGACCCCTAGGGTTTTGGAGTTGAGCATATAGAGCTATACTACCACTGAGAAAGAGATATTAGCAGCATATGAAGGAGTTCAAGCTGCTTTGGAGGTAATTGGTACTGAAGCACAGCTCCTCTTGGCACCCTGGTTGCCAGTATTGTACTAGATGTTTAAAGGGAAGCCTCATTCCACACATCACGCAACTGATGCGATGTGGAGTAAGTGGGTAGCCCTAATTAGTCAGCGAGCTTGAATAGGGAACCCTAATCGGCCAGAAATTCTGGAGGTGATCATGGATTGGCCGCAAGGCACGGATTGTGGAGGGTCCCCAGAGGAGAGGGTGGTGTGTGCTGAGGAGGCCCCACCATAAAATCAATTATCGGAAAATGAGAGGCGATATGTGCTGTTCACTGATGGATCTTCTCATATTGTAGGAAACCAGCTGTGGGAAAGCAACAGAAGATCGGCGAGGAGGATTGTTGTGGAGACAGAGAGTAGCGTAGGGAATCTGTTTGGCCTTGATGAGACAAAGCTGTACCCGTGAGAGGCGCCTTGAGAGAAAACAGTAAGCAAGCGCCAGGAGATATCAGCAAGGAAAGGAATGTGAAAAGCAAAGCTACTGCTCCGCGTGAACAGTCAGAGATGACCAGTTAGAAGACACTGAGAAACGCGTGGCAATCGACCTTCAACCTATCAGCAGGATGCTGCCTGCGCGTGGACAGCTCGTGAAGATAGCATGCAGCCAATCAGTAGGAGTTAGAGCATGTGAACAGATAGCATAATACTATAAATGTAACGATTAAGCTGAATAAAGTTGGAATTGACTTGCATCATATTGGTGCATTCGTCTTTCCCTGTGCCCGCATGACTGAGAGTCAGTTTGGACCCGGCAAATGGTGACCCCGACGTGATGAGCTGTCCTGGTTCCGGCAGGGACAGGGTTAAGTATTCCATGCCATGTGAGCCACGCCCACCCTGAGATTAAAAGGAGGGAGGGGGCGAGCAGTCGGGTTCGGAGCCGGCTGGCGCGTCCCGGGGCCGGACCGGCGGGGAGCGGCAGTTCCATAATTGCATTTGTATATTTCTCTGTCGGTGTTATTGTTGTTGTTTTCTTGTTCCCTTTGCTGTTCTGTTAAACTGCCTTTGTCTCAACCCAAGAGTTTTGCCTTTTCTTTTGATCCTTCCTGTACCGGGAAGTGCTGAGCGAGCGACACGTGGTTCTTTGTTGCCATCTGAGGCCAAACCACGACATGAGCGTTGTTGGACCGAAGGCCGGAGTAAGAAACGCGGGGATACTACCGCCGGCGCCAAGGTAAGCCGGGCTGCCCGAGAGAGGCAGGAGCGGATCCGCGACCCCACAGGAAGTGGGAGCCACCTAGAGTGGGAACGGTAGTATGGGTTCGGCTGTATCAGCCATGGAAAAGGCAGCGGTACAAAGTTTGCTGCAGCTGGCAAAAAATGCCAGGGAAAACCTTAGTGAGAGTGCTTTACTGGCACTATTGGTGCCGACGATGAGGATTGCTCAGAGATCCGACTCAGTTGTTTGACCTTTCAACATGGACTCGAATTGGAGTGGAAATGTGGGAAGCAGTGCAGTCAGAGAATAAGGAAGCCTGGAACCTGGCAGGCACTTATCGACAGGTGAAGGGACTGATTGCAGGCATGCATGGATCAGCTGTTATTGCTGCTGCAGCCTGGAGGGTGTTAGATGCAGCTGGGGAAGAGGGAAACAGTTCATCCTCCAATGCATTTCCTGTAATAAAGCAGTCAGAAAAGGAGTTCTGGGGGGCATCTGACAAATGGACATTTTCGCCGCCACTGCCGCCACCTCTCACGCCTCCGCAACCGACCGCTCCACCGTACTCTGGTCTACCGGAGTCATCCACGCAGGTTCCCCCCGACTCTCCTCAGCCTATGGAAACATCATCATCCTCCGAGGACGTTCGTCCAAAAACCGTCTGTCCACCTAAAGATACTGCAGAGCTCTGTGACGCTCTCCGCGAACAACAGAACACTATGCAGCAATTGCTTGCGGAAATGCAGAGACTTGATAAGGGTTCGAAAGCAGGCGCGATACGGGCTGCTTATAAAAAGGCTCATGAGGTTATCAAGGAGGGTTTGCAGGCGGTTGAGGAGAGGGTGTGTGGGAGTCCGGGAACGGGTGATCCGTCTGAGACAGCAGCGGACGAGTCTGGGAATGCACAACAGTATAATGTATCAGAAAAGGGAGATAATGTTAAAGAGTAGAAAGTGAGGAGATGGATTTGTACACTGTTAAACGATGGGGAGATGGGTTTACAGGATGCAAATGAGTATTTGACTCAGAAATTTGGGACTGGAGTAGGGGAGGAAGAACAGGCGGCTTGGAAAAGAGGGCAGGAAAGGAGATGGGAAAATGCAAAAGAAAGGGCAACAAGTGAGGCAGAGGTAACTGTTGAAAAGGGTATGGAACAAAAAGGAGCTGTGGGGGGATCTAGCCCCGGAGGGGGACCGGTGCGGAAAGATCCAACTTTTGATACAGGACAAAGGTGGAAAGGTATTATAGAACATGCAGTGATAGAGGGCCAGATGCTGCCGGAATCTCTTTCGGCCTTCCCAGTATTAACACAGGGGGGTCGTAGGGAATGGGTGCCATTTGATTGGAAGACTGTAAGTCATTTGCAACGAACAGTAATGCAATATGGGTATGACAACAAATACGTGATGACTTTATTACTTTCCTTTTTTAAAAACCAAATTTTGCTTATGCGTGCGCAGCCGGAATCGGGGTATTGCAGTGTATTGTCAGAATGTCAGGGGAGAAGGACGGAGCCGGAGCCGCTTCGCTCCCGCCGCTGCCCGCCTCACCACCCCCGCCCCGCCCCAGCCGTCTCCCTGAGATAGAAGTGGTGTTTTTGTATGTCTGCTGTGTAAGTGTGTGTGGGCGCCAATTTATATCTGCTGATCAGCATCTGTGCTACTGTTTGTTTGTTGCTGTGTGCAGTGTCATTTGGTGACTCCGCTTGAGCAGGTGTTCTGCCCGGTGTGGTACTGTTCTCGTAGGTGACTAGGGCTGACACACTGTCAAGCGAAGAAGTTTGTATATACACAATGTTTAGATGTAAGGTGAGAGCACCCCAGGTAGATAGACCAGGATGGGCCGTAGAACTGATGGAAGTCCTGAAATATTGGGGGAGTTTTTGCCAGCCGACATGCTTACGCTCTCGGGAACAGCTTACCCATGCAGGGCGTATGGCTGGTTGTTTGTTGTTTGCCTATAAGATCATGGTTGATTGGGAAAAGGAGTTAAGCTAAAATCTATAGGATGCTCTGTAGGAAAATGAGAAACTTAAGGGTGAGCTCTTGTTGCAAAGGCAGACTTTTATGTCAGCCGTAAGTGATGGGGGGGGAAAAAAAAAAGAGAGAAAAAAAAAAAAAGAAAAGAAAAAAAAAAGAAAGAAAAAAGAAAAAAGGAAAAAAAGAAAAAAACAAAGGGAACAAAAGTATGCCATACATGCTACGAGAAAGCGGCAGAAAAAGAGAAATAGGACACCTGATTCAAGCAGTACTATAGAGATATGTTTTGGGTTTTTTTTCCTATATGTATATATGTTATTGCACGCCTTTGTAAATTACTCTGTGTTATACCCTGTGAGACTAAATGAACCCCAGCAGAAGCGTTCTCTTGAGCGAGGGGGTGGAATATGGGAAAGCAACGGAAGATCAGCAAGGAGGATTGTAAATATGCTCAAGGGACTCGCACCTGGGTGCTGGAAAACACATCTATCACACTAATTGTTATTCAGTCTCAGATGCTTGCAAGAAAAACACTTAGATGACATCAGTCTGTAATGGACTCAGAGACACCTTATCTAGCTGCCTGAGAATCTTGGCCTGTTGTGGAAGAAGATCAAAGCACAGTACCAGCAAGAACAGGGAGTCCGCATGCGCTCTTGCTAACAAGGACTCTTTCGATGCCAAGGATTCTTGATAACAAGGACTCTCTCGCTGCCAGGGATAAGTTTAGTAATGCTACTAGTACAGCTATTTCTGAGTTATTGCTAGATGTAGATAGTATTCAACATGCAACGCTGCAAAACAGAGCTGCTATTGATTTTTTGCTTTTAGCTCACAGACACGGTTGTCAAGATTTTAAAGGACTGTGTTGTATGAATCTAAGTGACCACTCCAAATCCATCCATGCCCAGTTGCAAGAACTGCACCGACCGAGCCAGCAACTTGCGGAGACCACTGGGTGAAATCTCTTTGCTGGATGGACTTGGGGGTGAGGTTGATTGAAGGAAATTATACTCATTGCCTGTGTGGAAGGAATCTGTCTGTTATGTTTAGTATGCTATTTGCTATGTTTAATAAGCATTATACGATCAGTTGCAGATGTTGCTTTGCATCATACCCTTGTACGAGTTATAGAATACTGTTGTGTCCCAACTATGGGCCACGGGGTGGCATGTGTAAGGGATAATAGAGGATGGTTCGAGTGAGACACGACGGAGAATTACTAGTTGAACCAAACCCAGTATGCATGTTGGGAAAAAGGGACTCAGTACTGTTGCTGAAAAACTATATGTGTATCCATGAGAACCTAACTTTCAAAGAAGAAGATAACAAGGAGGGAGTACAATGTAGTCACGTATCAGACATCCGCGGTTAGCAAAGCTGGATCATGAGTCTGGTGAGGCTCGCTGCATGTGCTGGCCATGCATGCAGTGACCCTAGCCTGTACTTTTCCATTCAATCCGGGACAGGATATAAGGGGGCTGTCTCGGGTCGGAGAGAGTGGGTTAGACATGAGTGCACTTTGAAGATACAGGGGACGCCCTGAAGCGCTGTGTCTGCCCACCCCCCCACCCCCCCCCCCGGTAGGTTCCACGTTCATTAACCCCAACAGCTCAGAAAGCATTACAGCACATTGTAGATTTGTTTATGATACATCAAAAATTTCAACCTTACACCCTGATAGGACAGTGGGATGATACACTCGCAAAGAGCCTGACTGCATTAGAGTGAGTATTTTTGCCACATATAACTTTTCAAAAAACAGTAACTACGATGATTGAAATGTTAGCACGATTGATTTCGCAGGGTCGTTTGCGCTGTCAGCAGCCAGCTCCTCTGCCATCATTTGCGGGGATTACCCTGCGAGGGCTTACACCTGATGAACTTTGGCAATCCGATGTTATACACATTATGGAATTTGGACGTTTGCGCTATGTACATGTTTCAGTTGATTTGTTTTCTCACCTTGTTATAGCTACTGCTCCTACAGGAGAGAAGGCTCGTGATGTTATTCGACATTAGCTGCAATGCATCGCAGTCATGGGAGTACTGAAAACTGTAAAAACTGATAACAGACCAGCTTATGTGTCCCCTAAAATACAGGCCTCTTTACAGACATGGGGTATTAAACATGTCACCGGTATTCCTCATTCCCCGACTGGGCAAGCAATTGTGGAACGTATTCATCATACCTTAAAAACCATGCTTGATAAACGAAAAAGGGGGAATCCCGTCGGTATGACACCTCAAGAGCAATTGTATAAAGCAACTTATGTTTTAAATTTTCTAAACATGTCATCTTTGTCATTCAGTGCTTGTCATGCGCTGTATTTTAGGCTGCTTACAGAAAATAGTGCAAAAAATGATTAATCAAGCTTTTGTTGCAGAAAAAATAAAAAAGGGGGAATTGTGGAGACAGAGAGTAGCGTAGGGAATCTGTTTGGCCTTGATGAGACAAAGCTGTACCCGTGAGAGGCGCCTTGAGAGAACAGTTAAGCAAGTGCCAGGAGATATCAGCAAGGAAAGGAATGTGAAAAGCAAAGCTACTGCTCCGCGTGAACAGTCAGAGACGACCAGTTAGAAGACACTGAGAAACGCGTGGCAATCGACCTTCAACCTATCAGCAGGATGCTGCCTGCGCGTGGACAGCTCGTGAAAATAGCATGCAGCCAATCAGTAGGAGTTAGAGCATGTGAACAGATAGCATAATACTATAAATGTAACGATTAAGCTGAATAAAGTTGGAATTGACTTGCATCATATTGGTGCGTTCATCTTTCCCTGTGCCCGCACGACTGAGAGTCGGTTTGGACCCGGCAGATTGTAAATATGCTCAAGTGACTCGCACCTGGGGTACTGGAAAACACATATATCACACTAATTGTTATTCAGTCTTGGGTGCTTGCGAGAAAAACACTTGCACTTAGATAACATAAGTCTGCGATGGACTCAGGGACACCTTATCTAGCCGCTTGAGAATCCGGGCCTGTTGTTGAAGATCAGAGCACAGTGGGAAAACTATGCCTGTTTGAACCCTTTAAATACCAGTGAGAACAAGGAGTCCGTGCGCGCACTTGCTAACAAGGACTCTCTCGCTGCCAAGGACTCTTGTTAACAAGGACTCTCACTCCGCGTCCCCTGCTTGCATGCCTCTGCCTGGGTGTTGCTTCAGAGATTCCCCGGTCTGTGAGGTATTGAGATTAAATTTCTTCTTTGCCTTTCATCTGTGGTTTTGTGGTCGTTCCTGCATCCTGCCTGCATCGGCTCACACACCAGCAAAGGCGGAAAGCTGCTGTGTGGAGTCCTACTTGACGAGTCGCGGAAGCGACTGAGGGAGTGGGTGAGTTGAGTCAGTTTGCAGAAGTGAAAGCCATCCAGTTGGCTTTAGCTATTGCTGAGAGAGAAAAGTGGCCAGTGCTTTATCTTTATACTGACTCATGGATGGTGGCACATGCCTTGTGGCAATGGTTAAAACAGTGGAAGCAGTGCAACTGGCAGCGCAGAGGTTGCTATCTATCATCTGGGCTGCTGACTTGTGGCAAGATATTGCTGGCCGATTAGAAAAGCTGTCTGTGAAGGTACGTCACGTAGATGCCCATATACCTAAGAGTCGGGCCACTGAGGAACAACAAAACAATCAGCAGGTGGATCAGGCTGCTAAGATTAAAGTGTCCCAAGTAGACTTGGACTGGGAACATAAAGGTGAACTATTTTTAGCTCGGTGGGCCCATCACACTTCAGGTCATCAAGGAAGAGATGCAACATAGAGGTGGGCTCGTGACCGAGGGGTGGATTTGACTATGGACACTATTTCACAGGTCATCCATGAATGTGAAATGTGCTGAAATTAAGCAAGCCAAAAGATCGAAACCTTTGTGGTATGGAGAACAGTGGCTGAAATATAAGTATGGGGACTTTTGGGAAATTGACTATATCTCCCTTCCACGAACCCGCCAGGGAAAACGCTATGTGCTTACAATGGTGGAAGCAACCACCAGATGGTTGGAAACATATGCTGTGTCTCATGCCACTGCCCGTAACACTATTTTAGGCCTTGAAAGACAAGTCTTGTGGCGACATGGTACTGCAGAGAGAATTGAGTCAGACAATGATGGGACTCATTTCTGAAATAATCTTATAGATGCCTGGGCTAAAGAGCATGGTATCGAGTGGATATATCACATCCCCTATCATGCACCAGCCGTCGGGAAAGCTGAACGATGCAATGGACTGCTGAAGACTACCCTGAAAGCGATGAGTGCTGGAACATTTAAAAAGTGGGATGAGTATTTAGCAAAAGCCACCTGGTTAGTCAACACCAGGGGAACTGTCAGCCGAGCTGGTCCTGCTCAGTCAGAGCTTTTACCTACTGTAGAAGGGAATAAGGTCCCTGTGGTGCATGTAAAGAATATGTTGGGTACAACGGTCTGGGTTACCCTGGCCTCAGGTAAAGGCAGACCCAGTCATGGAGTTGCTTTTGCTGAAGGACCAGGGCATACTTGGTGGGTGATGCAGGAGAATGGAGAGGTTTGATGTGTACCTTTAGGAGATCTGGTTCTGGGTGAGAATCCTTGAATTAAATGGTATGATGTTAATTGTTATATAATACTAACAGTGTTCAATAAGTGTTTTTCAGGATAACATAGAAGTAATGGAAGCAGAGCCAGCTTCGCCGAATGGCGTCCAGCGACAGGGAACATGCTAGCCATGAACACAATACATTATATTGCTGCACCCAACTCCACCCATCTATCATCCTGTATTGAGGCCTGGTCCTGATCTGACAACTGAGTGAATGCCACGTCTCTTGTTTCTACCCTAAAAGACTATTATAGTAGATGGAACTCACAGTTTTGGACCAAAGAAATTCAATGGACCTTTTAGATGAATAGTTCATAGTTTTAGAGGATTATATTCGTGTGTGTATATATATATAAAATATATATATAAGAAGACAAATGTAATAGTAACTTGAGTGTGACATATATATGGTATGAAATAAGGGGTGGAATGTCCTGGGTTGAGCGACACAGGACTAATTTCTCTTCTAATGCTGGGGAAAACTCCACTTTTGGAAGACTCTAGTGTCTGAATTTGTGGAAATATTTACTTCATAGCCAGCTAGGCTATGTGGGATTCAAGGTCTCAGTGTTTTCAAGCCTTGCCAGGTGCAGGGATGAGGAGGAGTGAGGCCTGGGCATTTGACCCAGGCTGGCCAACAGGATTATTTCATACCATGAACGTCACATTCAATATAAATTAGAAAGTTTGCTGCGTAGTCTCTCTCTCCCTTGATGGCGGCAGTCCAGAGAAACTCCTTGCCCCGGTGTCGGACCCCTGAGGCCTTCCCTTTCTCCCAAAGCCATAGCGCTCACAGTGTCTGACATTTGCTGTCCACTGCTGGGAGTGCACAGCTTCCTGCTGATAGAATTGGCTAATTCTTGTATATCTTATATTAGTATTGGGATTAATACTGGTTCTTTAGTATTATTAATGTTAATTATTTAGTCTTATCCTATTAAATCTATTTATATTTCAACCCTTGTGTTTCCTTGCTTTCCCCGATTCCCCTTTCCGGGTGGGGAGAGGTCATCACGTGATAGAATAATTGTCTAAACCAGAATACATTATTTTGGATTTTCTCAAACCATAACAGCGACTCAACCACTTCCCTGGGCAGCCTGTTCCAATGCTTGACAGCCCTTTCAGTGAAGAAATTTTTCCTAATATCCAATCTAAACCTCCCCTGGTGCAACTTGAGGCCATTTCCTCTTGTCCTATCACCTGTTACTTGGGAGAAGAGACTGACACCCACCTCACTGCAACCTCCTTTCAGGTTGTTGTAGAGAGCAATAAGGTCTTCCCTGAAAGAGGCTAATCAGTGAGCAAAGGTTGATACAGAAACATTGATTCATTATATAATAAGAATTATATAATAAGAATTAGTAACACCTTAGCACACTAATAAACTGCTAATTGGTTTCTGCCTATTTGCATGGATAGGATTTAAGACAAAACCAGTATACTTGCAAAACAATTTGGGATCCTTATTAAGCAGAAATGAGTGGACTTGCCTTAACTCATAACGTTTGACTGGAAAAATGATGGGTTTTTTTACTGATGGTGTAATTAATTGTGTCCAGGTTAGGTGGAAACTTTTTATATCAGTTTAATGCACTGAGAAAATTTTGCAAGCAATTTTTTTCAGCAGCTCACTGTTCAGTGGCATGGTTCTGGTCTGTGTATATGCTTGACAGATGTGGACCTCAAATCCTACTGGAGTTTTCTTTTCAAAAAAATATTAAGAAGGAATAACAATAAGTAAATTTTTTTGTGTATTCTGTGCAGAAGGCAAAAAGAATTTGTTTGCTAAAAGCGTTTATTTTCTGTTCTAAATGGGCTGTCTCAAGAGATGGGAGGGTGCAGCTACCATGAGTAATTTAAGAAGCTTGAACCTTAATATGAAGACAAATGGAGATCCCTAAAAGACTGAGGGAAAAAAAACCTCAGTACAGCTCTTCTGTCTGGATACCTTCAGACAACACCCTCAGATGGGGATTGCATCTGGAGCTAGATGTGCATCAGCATTTGAATAGCATTCCTTTTCCAAATGCTGAGCTCTCCCCAAACTTGTGCTTACTGAGTCACAGCATACCAATTAAACTGCTGATGTACCAGTCTTCCAAGGGGACACTGACTCAAGTGGTAACTGCTCCTCCCTTTGAACTGGTACAATATACAACAGGCCCTTTAGGAAAAGGTGTCTTTCACAAAGCTGCTATTCTGGAGAAACAGTTAAAAAAAGAAAGTAAATGCTCTCCATTGTACTTATTGTCCTGGTTTGAGGTAAAACAGAACCAACTTTCTGTTCAGTAATTTTATTTCTTAGCTAGACCTCTTCTAACTCTCTGAAATTAACAGCATGTTGTGTCGAAAATGGTTCGCTCTCAGAGTGATAAGACCAATGTTTACAGTTAGTGCCAAGGAATGGTATGCAGAGAGGCTCTTGCTTATATTTATTGCTATAACAACCAAGGTCAGCTAATTTCACTATTTGCCCCGTTGGAGGGTCGGAAACGGAAAAGTGTAGAGGGGTCCCACCTGCAGGGAGGGGTGGACAGGACAGGTGACCCAAAACTGACCAACAGGGTATTCCATCCCATCTGCCTCATGCTCAGTATAAAAGCTGAGGGATCAAAGGGTCAGCTCTCTTTCTTCAATGGCCATTGTCAGAGGAGGACCCTGTCTGTTCATCTGCTTTTGATCCCGATCTGTGCAATCCTGACTCCAGCTCTGGAACCCAGTTCCCACCCATCGCTGAGTCCAGTCTGGGACTTCCCCAGTGCCTGCCAGTGACATCATCCTGGGAGCTTAATATGGTTTTGTATATACTGTATCTATTTCATTATTTTCCTTTTTATTTTATTATTAATATTTCATTAAAGTAGTTTAGTTTCTTCTAAACTCATAAATCTCTTTCTCTCTCCTCCTCCTCTCCTTGTGCAAGAGGTGGAGGGAGAGAATCTGTCGCCGGCCATTGGCCAATTTGGCCAAAACCATGACAACTTATTTATTTGCTGTTCTTCAGCTTAAATTACACCAACATCCCCCCCCCTTTTTTTTTATTTGAATGATGCCTAGACTGGGCACTTTTTAACACCCTGCATTCCTCACTTAATTGGGAAAAGTTCCTAACTGGAATGCTTCCCAAGGGAACATACTTGAGGTTGGTGCTATTTCTAGCAAAGAATACTACTTCATGGAGCAGTGCTAAATGGGAACACCAACAACTTACGGCTTTTGTTTGCCTCCCATTCCTGCCAGTGCTGCAGGTTCCTGGAGGCTCCTCAGGTGACAGCTCTCCAGCCTTTGTCCTTTTCTTCTTGCCACATAGAATCCCATCTGGTCATACACCTTAAAAATGTAGCGTGCTAATGTGCTAGCTGCCTTTATACCACATAGAAGGTATAAACATAGGCGAAATTAATGACCTGGATTTTTATGTCATCAGAGAGAGAAGGTATTGGGAAAAGGTACATCTAGGCAAATAGAGGAGGGAGTTATTCTAGGCCTAAAAGATAAACGGGTTTTATCTTCAATAGCAACTGATCTCAATTTTCATTGAGATAGTTTGAACTGATTTTTAAGAAGTGGAAGGATTAAGAAACAGGAAATTTCTGGCAATTCAGATTTGTAAAACCTGCAGAGGATATCAGAAAGATAAGGGAGAAGCAACTTTTTTTTTTTTTTTTGCACTAATGTATTCTATAAGCAGCTTTTGCACTAGACTTGAGAAAAGGCTGGAGCGGCCAAGAGAGTCTATAACAAGAAGATGCAGGAATTCCCCAGGAGGTCAGGTTCTGCCTTCTTACTGGTAATAGATGCATGAAAAGGCTAGATTTCGTCACATTTATACAGCTGAAATTTCACTGTGACAGTCTGGCAGCAAATAAAGTATGTCCCACAAAAAGCTGTCTGATATCCACAATGGGATTTTATTGCAAACCATGAGTGCAGTTAATTCTGTTCTGTTTTTTCCAGTTGTCATGAGTTTATGTTGTGGATGATAGAATATCTGCTATTTTTAAAAACTACCACTAGAGATACAGTTCCTATCATAGCACATAAATCTAATTGCCTTTAAACAATTTTAACCTAAATGCTGTTCTGAGTTACAAAAACAAGAACTGACACTGGTAATGATATGTAAACTCACAGCATCCCAAGGAAAGGATACTGAATGTTCTGGACATGCAGTATTGGTTCCACATCTCTTGAGCAAGATAGTCCCTAGGAAGGTTGTCTGAACCTGCAAGTTCCTGCAAGTTCCTCCGAGTCAGGCCTTCATCCCTCAACAGATGTCTCATTCAGATGAAGCTGAACCTAGATAGAGACTTTAGAAATGGAAACACCATGTGGGCTTGTAACCAAGACATAAAAAACCCTAAGGGTTCTAGTGCAGAGCAAGGGTCTTAGGCAGATGAGATGGTGGTGACTGTGGGTTGTAGGACACTCTGTAGCAAGGGTGAGGGCACAGAGACTGGCATTTCTCTGCATTTGTACATCTGCCCCAAACAGAGCCCTACTCCATGGATGTTTGAGTGCCCTCTGCAATACAAGTAGTGCTGGTTTCTTTCAGTGGTTGCTTGCTGAGATCTGTGAAGACAGTGATCAGTCTTTAATAGGAACTCCTGTTTTAAAATAGCATAATGGTTCCCCCAAATCATCAGCTTCACTCACCATTCAGATTTAATCATGTGGCACTCAGGAGGATTTTTCACTACTTTATCTCTTTCAAGTATTAAATCCTGAAGGTGCCCGATTAAAGTCTATGAAAGTCTTCTCAAAATCTTTTCTGCACCAAGGCTATAACACTGCTGCTGAGCTATGTTCAGTTGTTTTTAGAACCAAGTGAAGATTTACTCTGTTCCTATTAGACCCCCTGTACTCCTGGGAAGACACCAAGGATTTTTATCCTACAGATTTTTTTTTTTAAGGTTTCAGTGTTATTCCTCTTCCAAACTGAGGTGAGACTAAGATCCTCTGGCATGAGAAAAAATATTGTCTTATCCATCCAGAAACAACCAATAGTTCATGAGTCCAGTCCTATCTCTGAAGTTCCAGTCCCTGGGACCCTGATACTCACAGAAATCCAAAGAACATTAAGAAAAGATGATTGGTGGGTCAAGAGGACTGAACTGTTGGAGTTATCAGAGCTCTCAGCAGAGCAAGACATTGACACACCAGAAGGCTGTGCTGCCATACAGCAAGACCTGGACAGGCTGGAGAGTTGGGTGGAGAGAAACCTTATGAAATTCAATAAGGGCAAGTGTAGGGTACTACACCTGGGGAGGAATAACCCCAGGTTTCTCTGCTTGGGGCAGGTAGGGGGCATCCCGGGTCCGGTCGGGGAGCAGCGGTTCCATAATCGTGTTTGCATATTCCTCTATCCATGTTATTGTTGTTGTTTTTCTCATTCCCTTTGCTGTTCTGTTAAACTGCCTTTGTCTCAACCCAAGAGTTTTGCCTTTTTCTTCTGATTCTTCCCATATTGGGAAAGCCCGAGCGAGCAGCACGTGGTTCTTCATTGCCGTCTGAGGCTAAACCACAACACAGGTTTAATTCCAAGGAGGCCTTGGCTTTCCTCATTTCATCCCTGCACGCTCTGGCAGCATTCTTGTAATCTTCCCAAGGGGTCAGTCCCTTCTTCCACATGCTGTAAACTTCCTTCTTCCACTTGAGCTTTTTCAGAAGCACCCTGCTCAACCATGCAGATCTCCTGCATCCCTTGGCTGATTTCTTGCTCTTTGGGATGCACCGATCCTGAGCCTGGAGAAAGTGGTCTTTGAACACCAACCAGCTCTCTTGAGCCCCTTTGCCTTCCAGAGCCCTTGCCCACGGGATCTCTCCAAGCAGTTTCTTGAAGAGGTCAAATTTAGCCCTCCTGAAGTCTTGTTTTATGAATACCACCTGTGAAAGACTGGAACCTTAAAATAATTGTCTCAAAGCTTGCTTAAGCTTCTGCAAATCGACAGAAGGCCTGCAGACTGATAAGAAGCTTGCTTGTATCTATTTAGCACCTTCTGCAGACCATCCTCCTGCTTGCCAGTCACCACCCAAGATTGTCATCAGCTGAAGAGGGTGTGTTGCCCCCCCCCCCCCCCCCCCCCCCCCAGCTGGAGAGGGTGTAGGCCTCTGGCTATCAGAGTGGCCAGACCCTGCCTAGCCCAGGGCCCACCTGAGCCTGTGTTGTTAACTCCAAAATTGCTGAAGCACAATGACTGTGCCAAGCACTGCCCAAGCAGCAAGGGGGCAGGAAAAGCTTATATGGCAACCGTGTAAAATGACAATTAGCTGGACAAAGGCCACTGTCATGCTGATTGGTCAAGCTATGGACCGACCTAGGCTACCTGGACTGTAACTGGCATGGCGACCCACCACAATTTGGGAATTGGGACCGAGACCCCCACCACCATCAACCACAGATCAGTGGGATGCCACTGAACTTCCGGAGGACCGCCGAGACATCATTGGGCCTGTGGTGGTGACTATACTCTTGCTACGCTCCGTAATACTGCTTCTCTTTTCTGCCTTTCCTCTATCACTTGTCTCAGTGACTATTGCTGGGGAATAAAAATAAACCTGCAGTGAGCAGCATCTGACCTCGTTTACATCTTAATTTCACACTTGGAATCATTGTGAACCTCTCCTGGGCCCTATGTAGTCAGACTGGGATGTAACACCACCCACGATCCTGAACTCTACCTTCTCATGATCACTACAGCCAAGGCTGCCCCCAACCTTCATGTCCTCCACCAGTCCCTCTGTGTTTGTCAGTACTAGGTCCAGTAGTGCTCCTCTCCTTGTTGGCTCCTCCACCACCTGTGTCAAAAAGTTATCATCAATACACTGGAGGAACCTCCTGGACTGTGCATGCCTGGCTGTGTGGTCTTTCCAGCAGATATCAGGGTGATTCAAGTCCCCCATAAGAACCAAGGCCTGTGATTGTAAGGCTACTTTCAGCTGTCTGTAGAAGGCCTCATCAGCTTCCCCATCCTGATCAGGTGGCCTGTAATAAACACCCACAACAGTGTCCCTCATATTAGCCTGCCCCTTAATCCTTACCCATAAACTCTCAATCCTCTCTTCATCTGCCCCCAGGGAGAGCTCAATACATTCCAGATGCTCTGTCACATAAAGAGCAACTCCACCACCTCTCCTTGCTGGCCTGTCTCTCCTGAAAAGGACATAGCCATCCATGACAGCATTCCAGTCATGTGAGCTATCCCACCACGTCTCAGTAATTGCAATGAGATCATGGCCCTGCGACCGCACACAGATCTCCAGCTCTTCCTGTTTATTCCCCATGCTGCGTGCATTGGTGTATAAGCATTTCAGAGAGGGAGTTGTGTGTGTAGTTTTCACCCTTGAGATGTGGTAGGCCTTCTGGCTCTCAGAAATACCAGCACACTCCCCCACAAGTGCTGAGCAACTATGCCCAGGCACCTCACTGGCAAGCCCAGTACCATCCCCACCACTCTTCAAATCTAGTTTAAAGCTCTCTCAATGAGCCCTGATAACTCTTGTCCTAGAACCCTTTTCCCCCTGCAAGATAAGCTATTCCTGCCTGTTACCAGCAGGCCTGGTGTTTTGTAAATCAGGCCATGGTCAAAGAAACCAAAGTCCTGCTGGCAGCACCAGACTTGAAGCCATGCATTGATCTGCTGGCTCCTCCTATTTACCCCCTCATCATTCCCTGCAACTGGGGGGATAGAGGAGAACACAAGTTGCACTCCCGATCCCTTGACCAGCCATCCCAGGGTCTTGAAATCTCTCTTCATTGCCCTCGGACTTCTTCTCACTACTTCATCACTGCCTACCTGAGAGATCAAAAGGGGGTAATAGTCTGAGGTCCATACCAGGGAAGGAAGCTTCCTCTTCACATCCTTCACCTGGGCCCCAGGGAGGCAGCAGACCTCCCTATGTACTGGGTCCGGTCTGCATATTGGGCCTTCTGCTCCCTTCAGTAGGGAGTCACCTATGACAATGACCCATCTTTTCTTCTTTACCACAGAGGTTTTGATGCAGGGGGTGGTCTGACTAGACCTCACTGACACCTCCAAGGTGGGAGAACTATCATGCTTGTCATCATCCAGATTCCCTTGCAGAGCACTGTACCTGTTACATAATGGCACCCAGGAAGATGGGGTAGTTGCTGGGCATTCCCGAGTGCAGCGCCTGTTGCACTGGGCAGGAACTTCCTGCCATTGCCTCCTGTCCTCCAGATCACCACCTTCAGTTGAGGTGAGAAAAGACAGGGAGTTCTCTGTTGCAGGGGCTCTGTCTGCCTGCTGGGTTTCTGTCATGGGATGCAGGATTCTACTCCAAGCATCTATTGCCCTCTCACATTCCCTGATGACCCTCAACCTGCTAACCTCCTCCCTGAGCTCCATCACTAAGCAGAGGAGCTCCTCTACCTGGGCACATCTCCCACAGGTGTGCCCACCACTGCCATCTGACACCAGCATAAGAGCAGGGCACACCCTGCAGCCTGGTGTCTGTGTGGCAGCATGTTCCCATAGGAGCTCTGTCTGAGAGGCTGCATCAGAGCTGGTGGTTGTGGAGCTCATGGATACCATGGTCTTCTTGTGAGTAGCTACCATTGCTTCCTGGCTGGGTCGGCAGTCTTTCAGCACTCTCCTGCACGAACTGCTGTGACGGGACTGTTGTGTTGCACCCTGTTTGGCCGCCCTCTTCACCAGCCTGGGAAGTATACCCTTGTTGTGGTGCTCCCAGGTGACTCCCTAGGTAACACCCACTCACTACTTGCTCATTCAGTGACCTAGTTGCTTTGCTCCCGAAAGGGCTTCTTTTATGAGGGGGGGGAGTGGTCCCACCCCCGCCTCATTTAGATCTGCCGCTGGGGGTACTGGCTCCACCTTTGGCTCCTCAGCTGTCTCCACCCCCTGGAAGTGCTGGGTACCGGACCGGGCTTGCCGCTTTTCCCGGCTTCAAAAAGCCTCAAAAATGAGTCCCTGGCTGACCCTTTTTTGCTGCAGTTCCCTTCCCCAGTGTGGACTTACCTGCACTGGAGCTTGTCTCCTCGGCAATCAAAGGGTCAGGTCTCTCTCTTCAATGGCCAGCACCTGAGGAGGACTCTGTATGTTCATCTGCTTTTGATCCCAATTCTTGTGTTCCAGAATCCAGTTCCCACCTGTCGCTGAGTCCAGTCTGGGACTTTCTCAGTGCCTGTCAGTGATGTGATCATCATCCTGTGAGCTCAATACGGTTTTGTATATATTTCATTATTTTCTTATTAATATTATTCTTTTCTTTTTATTATTTTATTAGTAATATTTTATTAAAGTAGTTTAGTTTCTTTTTTCCATCCATAAGCCTCTTTCTTTCTCTCTCACTCTTTTCTCACTTGGGAAAGAAGTTAGAGAGTATTTGTTGTTTTAGTGGCCAGTCTGGCCCAAACCACGACGTGTGCTCAGTTGTGTTTCAGCTGGACATGTTCCCTGGGGGCAACTCTTAATCAGTGCTGCCTAGTACTTTTTGATGATCCAGGTTTTCATCAGAATTTGTTTAATTCTGGGTAGGTCACACTCTACTGTCTGACAGTTAAAACCATCCTTGCCTAAATCTTTTTAGATTTAGTGTTTCTCAGCCTCACAATCTTGGTAGGGTGGGATTTACCCCTAAGACTGTCAGTGTACTGTCCTGATCTTTTCAACTTATAGCTACTGGGCTGGCCCTGTAATGCTGTCTGATCAAGGGAGAGAGAGAACCACGCAGCAAACTTTCTAATTTATATAGAACGTGACGTTCACGGTATGAAATAATCCTGTTGGCCAGCCTGGATCAAATGCCTAGGTCTCGCTCCTCCTCATCCCTGCACCTGGCAAGGCTTGAAAACACTGAGACCTTGAATCCCACATAGCCTAGCTGGCTATAAAGTAAATATTTCCACAAATTCAGACACTAGAGTCTTCCAAAAGTGGAGTTTTCCCCAGCATTAGAAGAGAAGTTAGTCCTGTGTCACTCAGACCGGGACAGTTTCTCCTGTTAATGTTTATCGTTTAATCTTCTAGCTTGCTTTCTTTGTATCTGCATGTATGGTTCAGCCTTAGCTGATGGATGTCATCATGTTTTTGTATTTTATATTGATTTGGGGAATGGAAAGACAGAGAAGTGACTTCAGTAAGCTTGGCAAGCATAAACAAAGGCTTTCTCCACAAGACAAAAAATGTTAACTCAACTAAATCAATCTGGAAGCTGATCAAAACTGTAAAAGGATATAATTGAGACAATGCTTAAGGCTTAGAGAAAGCTCAGTCAGACCTGGAGAAGCAGTAGCAATAAATATGGAAGGGAAGTAATCAGTTATGTGGAGCTGCTACACTTAACTGTAATAATCCATTAACATTTTTTAAATGAAGAATTAAGAAGAAAAAAAGATTAACCATAAGATTTACTTGGAGTGATGCTTTCTTTGTCCCTGCAGCTCTGTTCCCCCACGTGGGATCCTATCTGTCCCAGTACTCATATTTTATTGCTTACAGAGGAGCATGAAATATATAAGGCATTTCACAAGTCAATAAAGACACTCTTGGTATCTCATACAGGGTTGTTCTGGAGATAGCAGTTTTTCTTTGCCCCGAATCTGTTCACACCTCTGATTCTCAAGTGAACATGCAATTCTTTCCCCCAGTGCTCAGTGTATGTTTGGTTTCTTTCATATTTTTTCCTTTACCTTCAGTCTTGGGGAGTTCTGGTTTTGTACCCATGTGGTGGGAAAACATGCAAGCCAAATATGTGAACAAGTTGAAAGGCAGAAACAGATGGAACCATCGTAGTGATATCTAAAGAAAATACTTTGGACATAATACTAAAGCATTTGCATTAGTGTGTGAGCTTGAGCTGAAAGACCAAAACTGATGCAACAGAGCTACTCATATGTGGATTTAGAGACTTAGTTTCTTTGCTCTTAACCTCCCATAACTACATGTAAAATGTCATGTGGGACTTTTAGAGACTAATGAATCTAGGCTCCTAACTACTTGACATCAAGGAATATATTTATAAGCTCTGTGTTGTTTACACTGGCCTAGACTGAATTATTTTTGATCATAGTCTCTTTCACTCTTATCACTCATCATATGGAAGAAAGAACTGTTGTGGATCTTCATCTTTCCCCAAACAACACTGGGGACTACCACAAACAGTTTTACTGCTAGAAGCCTGTACATCTAATTTGATTTTTAGTGGAAAACACATAGAGCTTCATATGCTTCAGAGTTAGCACGTGAAACCCAACCAAAAAATAACAATGGCAGTCCAGAAAAGTAATGCAGCTTCATCATAACCATGCATGTTCAGAGCATTTCCCACAACAAACCTGACTGTTGCCACTCAGTCTAAAGTTTTTGTAGCTCAGTGCCTTCATTTTAGGTTATGAGGTAGTGTGTGAGTGTCCTGGTTCCGGCAGGGATAGGGTTAATTCTCCCCAGGACATGGGTATTCCATGCCATGTGAGCCATGCCCACCCTGAGCTGACAGGGGAGGGGGCAGGAAGTTGCCGCTTGGAGCGGGCTGGGGCATCCCGGTCCGGTTGGTGAGCTGCGGGGAGCGGTGGTTCCGTAATCGTGTTTGTATATTCCTCTATCCATGTTATTGTTGCTGTTTTTCTTGTTCCCTCTGCTGTTCTGTTAAACTGCTTTTGTCTCAACCCAAGAGTTTTGCCTTTTTCTTCTGATTCTTCCCCTATTGGGAAGACCCGAGTGAGCAGCACGAGGTTCTTTGTTGCCGTCTGAGGCCAAACCATGACAGTGAGAAATTGGAAACTAAGGAAGCTGTTGCTTTCTCCCTTGTAAGGCAATATGCCTTACTGTTAATGGTAGGAATGATTCATGCTAGGTTTCTTATGCTTATTTTTGTCTGCAGAAGGTTTTCCTTGCTATTTAATTTGCTGTCATCATCTTTACTCTTCCCATAGCTGATTACTTTTATCATAGAATCATCTAGGTAGGAAGGGACCTTTAAGATCATCAAGTCCAACCGTTAACCTAGCACTGCCAAAACCACCAATAAATCATGTCCCTAAGAATCACATCTACCCGTCTTTTAAATACCTCCAGGGATGGTGTCCCCACCACTTCCCTGGGAAGCCTGTTCCAGTGCTCAGAGCCCCGTCCAGCCTGACCTTGAATGTTTCCAGGGATGGGGCATCTAGAGTCTCTCTGGGCAGCCTGTTCCAGTGTTTCACCACCCTCATTGTAAAAAATGTCTTCCTTATATCTAGTCTAAATCTACCTTCTTTTAGTTTAAAACCATTACCCCTTGTCCTAGCACAACAGGCCCTGATAAAAAGTTTGTCTCTGCTCCAGGCGGGGTCTCACCACCTCCCCCGACCTGCTGGCCATGCTTCTTTTGATGCAGCCCAGGATACAGTTGGCTTTCTGGGCTGCGAGCGCACATTGTCGGCTCAAGTGCAGCTTTTCATCCACCAGTACCCCCAAGTCCTTTTCCGCAGGGCTGCTCTCTGTCACATCATCCCCTGGCCTGTATTGATACTGGGGGTTGCCCTGACCCAGGTGGAGGACCTTGCACTTGGCCTTGTTGAACCTCATGAGGTTCACACAGGCCCACCTCTCTAGCTTGTCCAGGTCCCTCTGGATGGCATCCCGTCCCTCTGACCTGTCAACTGCACCACTCAGCTTGCTGTCATCGGCAAACTTGCTGAGGGTGCACTTGATCCCACTGTCTAATTCATTGATGAAGATATTGAACAGCACCAGTCCCAGTACGGATCCCTGAGGGACACCACTTGTCACCCCTCTCCATCTGGACATCGAGCCATTGACCACCACCCTCTGGATGTGACCAACCAACCAATTCCTCATCCACCGAACAGTCCACCCATCAAATCCATATCTTCAATTTAGAGAGAGGGATGTTGGGGGAGACTGTGTCAAAGGCCTTGCAGAAGTCCAGATAGACGACATCCGTAGCTCTTCCCTTGTCCACTGATGTAGTCACTCCACTGTAGAAAGCCACTAGGTTGGCCAGGCAGGACTTGCCCTTGGTGAAGCCATGCTGGCTGTCTCAAATCACCTCTCTGTCTTCCATGTGCCTTAGCATAGCTTCTGGGAGGATCTGTTCCATGATCTTCCCAGGCACAGAGGTGAGACTGATAGGTCGGTAGTTCCCGGGGTCCTCCTTTCTACCCTTTTTAAAATGGGTGCGATGTTTCCCTTTTTCCAGTCACCAGGGACTTCACCTGACTGCCATGACTTTTCAAATATCATGGAGAGTGGCTTGGCAACTACATCAGCCAATTCCCTCAGGACTCTGGGGTGCATCTCGTCGGGTCCCATGGACTTCTGTATGTTCGGGTTGCTCAGGTGGTCACAAACCTTGTCTTCTCTTACAGTGGGAAGGACTTTGTTCCCTCAGTCCCTGCCTTGTGGTCGATCCACTTGAGAGGTGTGGGAAGAGAGATTGCCAGTGAAGACTGAGGCAAAAAAGTTGTTGAGTACCTCAGCCTTCTCCTCGTCTGTTGTTACCAGTTTGCCAGTCATGGTCATCATGAGGGGTACGCTTTCTTTGACCTTCCTTTTCTGGTTGACATCCCTGTAGAAGCCCTTCTCATTATTCTTTGTATCCCTTGCCAAGTTCAACTCCAACTGCACCTTGGCCTTCCTGACCCCATCCCTACACACAACCAGACAGCATCCCTATACTCTTCCCAGGATACCTGTGCCTGCTTCCACTGACTGTGCATTTCCTTCTTGCCCTTTGGTTTGATCAGCAGGTCTTGACTCGGCCATGCCAGTCTCGATTTCTTACACCTGGGGATCGAGAGCTTTGCGCATCCTTAAAGGTCTGCCAGCTCTGTTCTGCTCCCTTGTCCCTGAGGGGCTCCTATTGACTAACTCCTCAAAGAGTTGGAAGTTTGCTTTCCTAAAATTCAGGGTCCTGACTTAATTCTTCACCTGACCCATATCCCACAGGACTGCAAACTCCACCAGTGCATGATCCCTGCAGCCCAGGCTGCCTCCAATCTTGACATCACCAATTAGCTCACTTGCATTGGTGACCAACAGGTCCAGTATCGCATCCCCTCTGGTAGGACTGTCTATTACCTGGCTTAAGAAGTTATCCTCGATGCATTCCAGGAGTCTCCTGCATTGCCTATACCTCGCCATGCTACTTTTCCAGCAGATGTCATAGAATTGTTTAGGTTGGAAAAGACCTTTAAGATCATCAAGTCCAACCATTAACCTAGTACTGCCAAAACCACCAATAAACTATGTCCCTAAGCATCACATCTACACGTCTTTTAAATACCTCCAGGGATGGTGTCCCCACCACTTCCCTGGGAAGCCTGTTCCAGTGTTTGATAACCATTTCTGTGAAGAAATGTTTCCTAATATCTAATCTAAACCTCCCCTGGTGCAACTTGAGGCCATTTCCTCTTGTCCTATCGCTTGTTACTTGGGAGAAGAGACCAACACCCATCTCTCCACAACCTTCTTTCAGGTAGTTGTAGAGAGCAATAAGGTCTCCCCTCCGCCTCCTTTTCTCCAAACCTCATTTCCCTCAGCCACTCCTCATAAGACTTCTGCTCTAGACCCCTCATCAGCTTCATTGCCCTTCTTTAGAGATGCTCCAGCACCTCAATGTCTGTCTTGTAGTGAGGGGCCCAAAACTGGACACGGTACTCGAGGGGCAGCCTCAACAGTGCCGAGTACAGTGGGACAGTCACTTCCCTGGTCCTGCTGGCCACACTATTCCTGATACAAGCCAGGATGCTGTTGGCCTTCTTGGCCACCTGGGCACACTGCTGGCTCATATTCAGCTGGCTGTCAAACAAACACCCACAGGTCCTTTTCTGCCAGGCAGCTCTCCAGCCACTCTTCCCTAAGCCTGTAGCACTGCATGGGGTTGTTGTGACCCAAGTGCAGGACCCGGCACTTGGCCTTGTTGAATCTTATACCATTGGCCTTGGCCCATTTATCCAGCCTGTCCTCTGTAAAGCCATCCTACCCTCAAGCAGGTCGACACTTCCACCCAACTTGGTGTCGTTTGCTGAGCATGCATTTGATCCCCTCATCCAGATCGTTGATAAAGATATTAAACAGAACTGGCCCCAATACTGAGCCCTGAGGAACACCACTTGTGACCGGCCGCCAACTGGATTTAACTCCATTCACCACAACTCTTTATGCCCGGCCATCCTGCCAGTTTTTTACCCACCAAACAGTACGCCTGTCCAAGCCCTGAGCAGCCAGTTTCTCCAGGAGAATGCTGTGGGAAATGGTGACAAAGGTTTTACTAAAGTCCAGGTAAACATCCCCAGCTTTTCCCTCATTGACTAAGTGGGTCACCTTGTCATAGAAGGAGATCAGGTTAGTCAAGTAAGACCTGCCTTCCATAGACCCATGCTGACTGGGCCTGATCACCTGGTTGTCCTGTACATACTGCACGATGACACTCAAGATGATCTGCTCCATAACCTTCCTAGGGCCAGAGGTCAGATTGACAAGCCTGTAGTTCCCCAGATCCTCCTTCCAGCCCTTCTTGTAGATGGGCATCACATTTGCTAGACGCCAGTCTACTGGGACCTCCCTGGTTAACCAGGACTGCTGATACATGATGGAAAGTGGCTTGGTGAGCACTTGCGCCAGCACACTCAGTACCCTTGGGTGGATCCCATCTGGCCCCATAGACTTGTGCGTGTCTAAGAGGTGTAGCAGGTCGCTAACCATTTCCCCTTGGATTATGGGGGCTTCATTCTGCTCCCTGTCCCTGTCTTCTAGCTCAGGGGTCTGGGTACTCAGGGAACAACTGGTCCTAATACTAACGACTGAGGCAAAGAAGGCATTAAGTACCTCAGCCTTTTCCTCAACCTTTGTCACTATGTTTCCCCCTGCATCCAATAAAGGATGGAGAGTTTCCTTTGCCCTCCTTTTGTTGCTAATGTATTTATAGAAACATTTTTTATTGTCCTTAACAGCAGAAGCCAGATTAAGTTCTGGTTGGGCTTTGGCCCTTTTAATTTTCTCCCTACATAGCCTCACAACATCTTTGTAGTCCTCATGAGTTGCCTGCCCCTTCTTCCGAGGGTCATAAACTCTCTTTTTTTTATCCCTGAGATCCAGACAAAGCTTTCTGTTCAGCCAGGCCAGTCTCCTTCCCCACCAGCTCGTCATTCAGCACATGGGGATGGCCTGCTCCTGTGCCTTAAAGATTTCCTTCTTGAAAAATGTCCAGCCTTCCTGGACTCCTTTGCCCTTCAGGACTGCCTCCCAAGGGACTCTGTCAAGCAGGCTCCTGAATAGACCAAAGCCTACCCTCCGGAAGTCCAAGGTGGCAGTTCTGCTGACCCCCCTCCTTACTTCTCCAAGAATCGAAAACTCTACCATTTCATTATCACTATGCCCAAGACAGCCTCCAACCATCGCATCCCCCACAAATCTTTCTCTGTTCACAAACAACAGGTCTAGCAGGGTGTCTTCCCTAGTTGGCTCCCTCACCAGCTGTGTCAGGAAGTTATCCCCAACACACTCCAGGAACCTCCTAGACTGTTTCCTTTCAGCTGTATTCTATTTCCAGCAGACATCTGGTAAGCTGAAGTCCCCCACAAGAACAAGGGCTAGCGATTGTGAGACTTCTCCCAGCTGCTTATAGAATATTTCATCTGCCTCTTGATCCTGGTTGGGCGGTCTATAACAGACTCCCACCATGATATCTGCATTTTTGGCCTTCCCCCTGATTCTTATCCATAAACACTCAACCCTATTGTCATCGAAATCGGGAATGTACTTCTTAACACCAATGTAGTCTTAAGAAGCAGGCATTCTTTTATTCGGTGCCGGGGACATGGGGGATCTCTCCATCTAACATGTCCACCGAATGCAAGATTCACAGAGGCTTATATCCATACAGAATATGCATGGTCATTACATTTCCCAGCACTCATTGCCATATTCATTACATTTCCAGAACTCATTTCCATATTCACATCACCTTGGCACATGCACATTAAGTCTGTTAGGGGCTTCATGGTAGGTTTTGGGTGGTTCCTAGTGGTGCAAGGTGGCTGCTTTGAGCTGATAATAGAGGAATCTCTTTGTGTGGATTGGGGAAGATAAATGCAGAAGCTTTTGCAACTCCCCCATTCATTTTGCAAGCTTGTTATCGGTCCTTCCAGTCTCTTTGAGGATGTGGTATTCTCCGCTGTTTGTTCTTCACAAGGAGTTACATTAACCTATTTACCAGACTCTCAGTCCCTGGTTGTAACCCTATTGTCACCATCATTAAGCTCTAGACAATCAAAACACTCCCTAACATACAGGGTCACCCCACCCCTTCTGAAGAGTTTATAGCCATCCATTGCAGCACTCCAGTTATGCAAGTCATCCCACCATGTTTCTGTGACGGCAACTACATCATAGTTTTCCTGCTGCCCAATGGCTTCCAGCTCCTCCTGTTTGTTGCCCATGCTGTGTGCGTTAGTGTAGAGGCACTTCAGCTGGGCTACTGGTCCTGCCACCTTTTTGCTGGGAGAAGCCCTAATTCCTACCTGACCATTCCCAGGCATGGCCGTAGTTTCTAACCCATCAATAACCCTCGCATCTTTGCTGCCGCATGGATCTCCATCCCCTACCTTCACTGAGACAGCAGACCGAGGGACCTCACTAGCATGCCTTCCCACAAACATTGGCACACCACCCTGTGGAATAATTACTAAATTGGCTAAAAATACAGAAGTACAGCATTGTTCACACATTAAGGAAAAGTATAAAATCAAGAGGCTTCTGAGGTAGAAAACAGCTGCAGCTGGCATGAAGAATACAACATCCGCAGTTCCCTGATAAGGATGCTTGTGAAGCTACATGAGGTACGGGGCGGGATGCAATTATTCCGCGGCTTTACCTTATGATGTATAGCAGATACGGGGACGGGACGATACCATGAAACAGATAAGCTGCCAATTAGCTGCCTGCTCGATACTCGGAGCCAACATTTTGTCAATTTTTGATTAAATGCTGTACTTTGTGTGAACTTTGCTCATTATAACGTCATGATAATACCAAAACACACCTCCATCCCAAAGGCTACCTGCCTCCAAGGTGCGACCACTCCTTCTTGAGTCTGCGCCCTGAATTTCTCGTGAACTATACTGTTAACTGTGAAGCGAGAGAATTTTACACCAATCATAATAAAAGTATGTATGACTAAAGTCACTCAAACTCCACCTTGAAGATAACAAATAGTATAAAAATAGCCCGAGAGAGGGGGAATGCCCAGAGAAGACACCATCGCAAAGAACTCCATCACTGACTTCTGGGATCAGTCGACGGGCTGAGCCTTTCTTCCCCCCCATAGGGACGCCTTTGGGTAAGACTTAGATTATACCGAGTGCTTTCTCGGGAAACTTAGAAATTTCTCTAGAGAATCTCTTTCCTACATTTATAGCCAGGCTGTATCGTTTATAACTTTGTCGCGAGTTTTGTATATGTAACAATACTTTTATTTGCACGTGCTTTGCAGACAGTGTATTTATCACCGGCAATCCTAAGAACCTATATATCTGTTGCTTAAACAAACTGCACTGTTTAAGTAGCTAGTCGTTTCGGTTCCTCATTGAACGCGGCCAAAGACTCGAGAGTGGCCGTGCTAGTTCATGAGCACGACTAGACTGAAGGTGCAGTCCACTATTAGTGTATCCAAATCGTAATAGTTTAATACATATTAAACGCGACTGGACTGATAGTGCTGAATTGGGCATCACTCAGAATTTAAACCTAGCCGCACCTAGCCTCCCACCTCGGAGAGGAGTGTTAGAACGCAAGGGGGTTTATCTTCTGCCAAAACTGCTTTGCCCCTTTCCACGCAATGCACCCCCAGGCTTATCTGTAGCGAGCCTGGTTTCATCCCCTTCCCCCTTCAAATCTAGTTTAAAGTCCTTTTGATGGGCTCTGCCAACTCCTGTGCCAAGATCCTTTTCCCCTTTTGAGACAGGCGTACCCCTATGTAAGGGATAATAGAGGATGGTCTGAGCGAGACACGATGGAAAATTACTATCTGAACCAAACCCAGTATACGTGCCGAGAAAAAGGTCCTCTGTACTGTTGCTGCAAAAACTATGTGCGTATCCATGAGAACCTGACCTTCGAAGAAGATAACAAGAAGGGAGTACAACAATGTAGTCGTGTATCAGACAGTCGCTGTTAGCAAAGCTGGATCATGAGTCTGGTGAGGCTCGCTGCATGCGCTGGCCACGCGTGCAGCGACTCTACTCAATCCAGTGCAGGATATAAGGGGGCTGTCTCGGGCCGGAGAGGGAGAGAGAGACATGAGCGCACTTTGAAGATACAGGGGACACCCTGAACGTGCTGTGCCTTGCCTTCCTCTGCCGTACTGATGTGGCTCCTCGTTATCCTGCTGCTCAGCGGTGCTACTATGGTCTATGGGTTGGTAAGACTCTCTGAAGTAATTTTTGGGACATTTGGGAACTGCTTTGCAAGGCTTCGCAATAAAGCTGAATTCACTGCTTTTTTTTCCCTGTAACAAGGCTTCACAATAAAGCAGAGTTAACCTTTTTTTTTCCTTTGTGTGGGCTCCGGCTTGTATGGTGGAACCTCTCCAAAAAAGAACCCGTTACAACCCTGTCTGTCACCAGCAGGCCTGGTGTCACATAAACCGACCCATGATCAAAAACTGCAAAGTGCTGCCGCTGTCAAAGGTCAAAATGTTGAAGCAAGTGTCTGTAAAACACGTGCATTCATGAATTAAAATAACTTTTGAAAATATCTGTCCTTACTCTGGGGAGGTCACATTGTTAGGTAAATCCTTTTGCTGTCTTTCATTCCAGCCTCTTCCTGGGATACACTTGGTCTCAGGTAGTAGAGCTCTTATGAGAGGACAAACCTTTTGGTAAAGCAACAGTTGTGAGCATACCATTGTTGGTTTTGTCATGTTTTACAGTGCCGTAACATCCATTGGTAAAACTTGGGTCTTCCGCTTTTATGTGGGAATGGACATCTAGTATCTCATTGATATCTCCCTCTCACACTCATAGTTTAATATGCCACTGGTGGCTACAACATCACTTAAGCAGGAAAATACCATGAAAATATTGAAAGTGGTCCTAGAAATAGCAAGGAGCTGGGATGTATGTTCCACCTTGGGTATCCCAATGCCATTGGCATTGTCTAGGAGCAGTTGTACCTAATATTTATAAATTCAGGAAAACTTGGAGAGTTAATGAAAATATTTGCTGAACCTAAGATAAGGCAGGTGCCCAGCAAGGTAGCAGATAGTGCTGGAGCTTGGGCTACTCTGTTGAATTAGAAGCAACAACACATGCTATCTGTTTGCATGGTACCATTGAAGGACTGAGCCAAAATTAGTAGGATCTGGCAAACTCACAGTGGTGGCTGTTTCTTTGCAATACTACTAGCATGCATATGCTGGAATCTACAAATATTTTTGCAATTTTAGAATGTTTGCTGTGTTTCTTTCCTGGTTAGCCAGTGACACTGTCGGGTTTGAAGTGTTTGCAAAGCAGGGGGATGCAGGCATGTGTTTTGGACACGGAACCAGCTGCCTTTGGAGTCCAGCACCCTGCCATTCCCACGCCCGAGGCGGAGGGCTTGGAAGTTGCCACAGCCGCCTTCCGCAGTGAGCTCCGCGCCATCTTCACCCGTGGCTCTCGGGCGCAGGAGCTCACACCCGGCCCTATCCGCCTACCGCAGTGCGCACTGCTGCTTCCGCGGCACCCGGGGCAGGCGCGGGGCGCGGCGGCGGGCGCGCGCGGCGTTGCCGTGGAGACGGCGCCGCAGGGGGCGGGAGGAGGCGGTCCGGGCGCCGCCGGCGCCCCGGAGATGCGCACGGAGGCAGTCGCGCCGCGGCGGGCCCCGAACCCTTCTCCCCGCCGCGATTCCCTATTATAGAAGCGCTTCCGGTGGCGTGGACTACTCTGACATCATCCCCCGCACCCCGATGACGTCAGCGCCGGGAGCGGTGCGTGACGTTGGTGCGTAGGGGAGCGCGGTGACGTGCTATTTAAAGCTCCCCGGGTGGAGGATGGAGGTAGTGAGCAGGTGCCATCTCGAGCAGTAGTGAGTTGGCCGCTTGTGGCGGCGTGCGCGGTGGACTGTAGGCCCTTCCCTTCCCTTCCCTTCCCTTCCCTTCCCTTCCCTTCCCTTCCCTTCCCTTCCCTTCCCTTCCCTTCCCTTCCCTTCCCTTCCCTTCCCTTCCCTTCCCTTCCCTTCCCTTCCCTTCCCTTCCCTTCCCTTCCCTTCCCTTCCCTTCCCTTCCCTTCCCTCCCCTTCCTTCCCTTCCCTTCCCTTCCCTTCCCTTCCCTTCCCTTCCCTTCCCTTCCCTTCCCTTCCCTTCCCTTCCCTTCCCTTCCCTTCCCTTCCCTTCCCTTCCCTTCCCTTCCCTTCCCTTCCCTTCCCTTCCCTTCCCTTCCCTTCCCTTCCCTTCCCTTCCCTTCCCTTCCCTTCCCTTCCCTTCCCTTCCCTTCCCTTCCCTTCCCTCCGCGAGGGGACGGGCGGAGTCGTGAGGCGGAAGATACAAGCAGGCAGAGGCAGCGGCTCGAGGGCGTCGGAGCAGCCGGGTACCGTCTGACACGGAGCTCGCTCGCTCGCTCCGTCCCACCGGCAGGCCCTTGGCCCCGCCGCAGAGAAGAGCGGGCTCGGCGGCCCCTCCCGCTGGCAGTGACCGACCCGCCGCACCCCAGGACGATGCCCGCCCGCTCACTGCAGAAGAAGGCGTGACGGCGAGGAGTGGACCAGCCGCCGCGGGAAGGAGGAGCGGCGCTCCGCATCTCTGCAGCCGGGGGTGGGCGGATCGGGGGAGCGCGGCGCCCCGGTGCCCGTGGGGGACGCGCGGCCGCCGCTAACCGCCGCATGCCGGGAGCCCGATGCCAGCGCCGGTGCCGCGGCTCGCTCTGTCTCCTCGGGAGAATGCATTGATGCCCGCCACGCTGCTGCTGGTGCTAGGGGGAGCGGCGGCGTGGAGCCTTGCGCGCACCGCCTGCCCCATTCCGCTCCGCCTCTGAGTCGCACGGAGCCATCGGCGGCCGCTCACCTCCCGGCGAGAAGCGCCGCCGCCAGCCCTTCGCGGAGAAGGCGAGCATCTCCCCGTCCGCCCGCAGGAGGGGACCCGTCTGCCCCTGGAGCCGCTGCCTGCGGGCGCCTGGCGAGGCCGGCGGTCATGGGAGCCCGGCCCGCGGGGGGCGCTCCCTAGCGCGCGGGCGGCTCCGCTCGGGCCGGCAGCTGCGAGCCGGCGGCGCGGCGAGCCCAGCCCAGCGGACTGCCGCCGCCACGGGGCTGCGGAGCTGCCGTTGCGGCGAGGCGCGGCGAGGAGCGTCCCGGGGACGCGGCACCGCCGGCCGCCATGGGGTAAGGATGTCTCGGGCGGTGCCGGGGCGGGAGGGTGAAAGCAGCTGCCCGCGTGAGCTGTTGCTGTTCCAGCGGGCACTGCTAAATGTACACGGAGGCTAGTATTTTTATTGGCTGGGTGCATAAGGAGCAGGAATCCTGCTGTGATTGATGCTGTGCATCAACCTGATGAAAGAAAAGCGGGGCGCACCGTGATCTGCAGAGGTTTGCCTCCACCGTAGCCACATCGTATCGCTGGAAGAGCCGCCTTGGCTTCCAGATCCCCACCGTGAGGACCTTCCCTATGTCTTTTAGGGATGGTCAGTTGTGAAAACGACTGCTTTAAGCTTAGTGTGACAAGGTGAAACTTAAGAGCAGCGAAGGCTCGTTCTAACTTTTCTGGAGTCTTCAGAGGATATAAAACAAGGTGTCAATTTCCCAATATAGTGAAGAAGGCTCTAGACAAATCTGCTTTACAGCAAATCCCCTAAATGAATTGGGATATCCACGTGAGGCTTTAAGGAAATTAGAAGGAATAAAATCTTTAAAATGAACCTGATCACATCTAATTTAGTAGCTATAAAAGTGATATAGATACCTGTGAAAACTTTCCACAGTTGTATTCTTAGTAATTTGTATAGTGAGATGAAAAAATAAGCCTTGTGCTTGCCTGATATCCTCTAAATAGAATGGAAACTCATCCATGTTCAAAAGCAATAGAAACCCAATATGATTTGGCTAACTGCAAGGTGGAGGCAGACTTTTAATGCATTAACAAGATGCTGGTTTTCTAAGACTTTATGACAGTTCAGAGTATAAAAGTTATAACTCATGTCCTTTGTATTTTGGTCATTCAGGAATTCGAATGTGAAATTAAAATAGTAATGTGGAAGTTAAAAGTGTCTCTTTCCTCAAGCTGTTAAGGATACTTGGAATTCTCCATTTTATTAACTTCCTTGCACGTAGGGTGATAACAGCTGCATCCTTGGCTCTGTCCTAGTCACTGGGGCTCACTGTACAAGATGTAGGAAGGAATGACTTCTTAGGCTAGCTTTTATTTTCCTGTTGTCTTCCCTTTCATTTGAAAAAAAATATAAAAAATTCCCAAACAGAATAAACCCAAGCTTGCAACTGTCTACATGTTCAAGAAAGTGATAATGTGTTTCAAAAACCTGCCAAAATGATGTTATAGTGTTTTTGTGATATAGTCTTAAAACTGTTAAGCAGACAGAATTATGTAGCTTTTTAAACTCAAATAATGGAAAACATCTCATTTATTTAAAATCAGTATTGTGTTTGTAGATATGTCAGTTAAGTGTATCATATTACAAATACAGAGAACTGTTGAAGAGGAGTAAACTTTGTACTATCTCCAGAATTAAATTGAGCACTTCTGAAAAAAACAACCTGACTTACCAAAAGAAAGTCCTTAATTTCTCCATTTCATAAACTCCAGTACTGCTAGTGTTTTAGCATGGTAGCTTCTTAATGAACAGTGCAAGTCTATATCTGTAGAGGGAGTGGAAATAATTCTAAATACTGAAGGACTATAAAAATTAATTGGAGAAAGGGTGTAAAGTTGGTGTCATGACTTTTAAGTAGTATCTTGGCGTGTTAAGGTCAAGAAGACAAAACTTGCAAATATTTTGAAGACTCTTTGTATAGTACACACTGGAGTATTGCAATATAGCATTCCTTTGCAGACAGTCTTTTAACAAGATGGTCAAAAACAGCAATGTAGGTATGTGTTACTGATAAGCTCTCTGCTCTCTAGGAGTGAATGCATCCAAGACAGGGCCAGCACCAGCTCTGTGGATCTGCAGTTAAGTATCAGACATTTGCTGATATTTTCAGAGCAGAGGTCTTGTTTCAGTAGCTATTTTGTATTAGCATCTAAATGCAATTGCCCATGGATTTCAGACTATGTCTAGACCAAGATGTACTGGACAGTTAACATTGCAGTTATAAAACAGTGATGCTCTACTAAGGTCTTAAAATTGAGTGCTCTAGAAGCAAGTTGAAAAATGATTGATAGATAATCCACGTACCTGGCCACATGAGGGTCAGTATACTATATTCAATATTTAATGGATACTGCTATCCTACATAAACTTGTACAGTGAGCTTGTAGTATCTGGTTGGTGGAGAGTTTACCTATTCCAATGATCAGAACACAGGAAACTTGGGATGGGGGAGAGGAATTGGCTTACCAAACCAGCAGTGTCTTAGTCTCATTTGTTATAGTGAAGAATTCACTGTTCTGCCAGTGTAGTTCAGCCTGCTTGGCTCATTGAACACCATCAGGCAAGCCAGGTAATTATGCACCGTGTACGTGGTGAATACCAAGCTGTGGGTGACTGGTCATTGCTCAGGCTGGAATGAATACATTTCATCCTAGAAGCAATATGGAAACTGCACAGTCATGAATTCTGGTAAGGTTGAGAATTTGGTGTCCTGTCAAACTTAATCTCTTGGATTAATTCCTAGTTTATTAATGAGTAGTCTCTCTGTAACTACTTTCCTTCATGGTCTTCTGTGCTTTGGACAAGTATCCAAATTCACTCTTTACCTTGTAATTCCTCATCATTCAGCAAAGCTTCTGTAAGATGTGCTTGTCTCTGTCATGTCAAGATGTCTTTTTATAAAGACTTTAGCTTCTCTTCACTTTTCTTGGACTACATTTAGTATGTTATCTTCATAAAGATGGTTATGATATGTGTCAATTTGAGATGTCAGATTTAGAATTCTAGGGTTCTTAAGTTGGCTAGAGAATATTGTGGAAGATGAGTATTTTAGGATGTATTTATTAGCATTGTAGTTACCTAAAATAAGTATTTTATTTAATTTTTGGCAGTTAGAGGAAAATGGCTGTTACTGGTTGATCCACTCCTAACTCTTACCCTTGTTTAAGCATGGGGAGTTAGTCAAATGCATTTCTTGAAAGCATTTAAAACATTCTTTAAAACATGTGAAGTATGTATTGAGGACGTATGCAGTCTCAAAGCCATAGAGATTGGAATAGCTTGAAATGCTATAACAGGCCATCACTTCTAATCGGGGGAGACAATGACACCTAACTGGCTTTAGAGCGTTTTTGCTTGCTAATTAGTAAAAGTAACAAGTAGAATTCAGATATCACTTTTATGGGAATTTTGTTGGAAAACATTTATTCTTTATGATTGTCTCTTAAGACTGTAATTTGATTTAAAGCTATTAGCTCATCACTCTTTAAATCACAACTTTCCAAATCTATGTCTACGTGTTAGTGTACTACAAAGTGAAGAGCATTATCTCATGATGTAACACTAATTTGCTAGTAGTTTCTCATTAGTATAGGTGTCTGGGACATGATTTTAGCTGAGCCTATGGTTTTCCAATGTATTCCAGATCAGTGACCATCTAAACAGTGCAAACACTTCATACAGATTAGAAACTTAGCTCTTCCACTCTTTTAGATATCTTTAATTCTGAAGCTGTTTAGGCCTAAAGTAATTTCCAAGAAATGATGGTTCTTCTAGTCCAGTAGTTATAGTTTAAGAGGCATCTGGCAAGGGAGTGAGTGTGGTGTAGAGATATCCAATGAGGTTGAGACCAGACCTGGAACTCGCATGAGTATATGTGTATATATATACACACACAGAAATTCAGTGTGCTTGTGTTTTAACAATGTGCTCTTTGTACCTGAGACAACCCTGCACGCTCTCAAGAGAGAAAATCTCAGGCTTCCCCATATGTGTGGTTATAGTCTTAGTAACAGGAAACTGTAACAATGAACAAAGGGACAAAGTATTCTGTATTACTTAAAGTAAAAATTGGAGTACTCGGTCTATCTTTTTTTTTTTTCTTAAGATACCATGTTAAGTTGAAATGTGTATTTAAAGGCCCTACTTATGCAAAAGACCTCTGTAAAAAAAAAAAGAACATGCTTTCTAGTTCCGGGTTTTGTGCTGCTCTCCCTGTAAGGCTTTTTCAGATGTGTTCTGTCTTAAATGTAAGGTGCAATGGGTGTGGAAGCATTGCGCTATGAAAAAAATCTGCTTTTAGATCTAATTCTGATAATAGATTTCTTTTCCCCATTCTCTTGTGAGTATCTTAGTTTTTATTTTTTTCAAGGCTGGGCCATTTGGGATCCACCAAAATTAGTATTGTGCTCAGAACAGGGAGGTTAGAGGGGAGAGGAGGCTAGAGGGAGCTGTGGTTTTATTTCACTTGGGCCTCGCACATGCAGTGTTGAGCTCTGTTGCATCTACACAGAGGTAGTAGCATTAATGTCATCTACTCCATTTTCTGGTGGTGAGTAGTGGTGAATGCCAGTCTAGGGAGACACTGTTTAAATATGCAATAGATCATGCTGGATTGTCAGGTACAAGCATATATTGACATTTCCAGTATCTTGTCATGATTTTTTTTCTAGCTAGAGATAGCGAGCTAGCTAACTTAAGCAGTCAGTATCACTGGTTTTGACTAACGGCTTTTACCTGAATAAAGAGAGAAGAACTTGAAATACATAGTTTCTCTCAGGTTTTCCTTCTTCCTCCATATACTTGCAAATGATTCACAAGCACTGTTTTGTCCATCTTTGTGGTTGCATTCTTTGTCAACATCTCGATCATTAAGTTTTCACTGAGCTTGCCACCAAAAAGTGGGGATAACAGAAGATGGGGGCTACTTTCTCCTGTTGTCTGTACTGCAGCACAAACATTTGACTATGCAGTGAGCCATATCAGTACTGTAACCTAGCTGACTGCACGGCTGTACAAATACAGGCTTGGCACAAGGGAAGTGTCATTACAGGTGGGATAGATCTACCTTTTGCTACAGCAGTGTCTGTTTATCTTGGCAGGAAGCGTTAAAAAAATAAAATAAAATCCAGTCTCATCTGTTGTGGTTTAACCTCATCTGGCAGCTAGGACCATGCAGTTTTCCCCCTTCCCCCCAGAAGGGCAAAGAGAAGAGGGAGAAAAGGAGGGGAAAGCTCCTCAACTTGTGGGTTGAGATAAAGACAGTTTAATAGAAACAATAACAGAAAAGGAAAATAATAATAACAACAATAATAACAACACAAGTCACTCTCACCTCCTGGTGAATTGGCACCTTTGCAATCTCACAGATTCCCCCCTTCCCCCCGCCAACCCCCATTTATATACTGAGCATGAAGTCATGAACAATTGTCACACAATTTCCTCTGGAAGGGGAAGTGTACTGAACCATCCTTTAAGGCCTTTTACTGTGATTTCCCCAGTGGCCAATGTATAGTCAGTGGCCACGGTGAGACCAGATATAACTTCTACTCCCACCAGGACATATCTTTTCCCACCTGATGGTCGCAATATACTGATATAATTGATCTGCCAGGATTGCCACAATGTTTTCTTATACTGAATGTGTAGGAGAGGTGCTTTACTCGGACGGTCTTTGTTAAGTCATAAATGACATTGTGAACAGGCAGTCACTACTTGTTTGCATAGCTTAACTGATACATGCCTTCCTGATATAAATCAGCTCGTCCAGTGTGGCCATGCTTAACATGTAACCATTTGAGTAAGCGTTCCCATTCTTGGTCATCATTCACGACATTAATTTGTTGCAGCTGTGTGAGGCTATCTACCTGCTGGTTGAACTGGGCTTGAACGATCACGTCCTTTTATCCAACCAATGTGTAGCACCCTTTGTTCTCCAATATCTGACAGTTGCTTCCAACTATCGGTTTGCCAAACTGGGACTCTGTTCACCTGCCAATCATTGGCTGCCCAGTGGCCTATCCATTCGGTGGCTCCCTTAAAAACAGCATATGAGTCTGTATAAATATAGCTAGCACCATGTTGTGCGGCTAACAGGACTGCTTTAAGTTCCCCTACCTGTGCACTACCTTCACCTGTCTTGGTCACTCTTTCTCCCGTTGCCACTTCCAGTGCTGCAGCCTTGTATGTCCACTCATTCTCCCTATGAGACAATGCATCAGTAAACCAGACCCCAGTGAGATCACTGTCTTCCTTCAGAGGAGGCGCTTCCTGAATGGGAGATGGTTTGCTCGGTGCAGGTTGGAACAACAGGGTACCATCTATGTCCTTTTGCAGTTTAGACATTTTAACATTACCCTCGGTAACTGGCATAATTTCATTAATGCCTTCTAGATATGCATACCACTTACAAACCGTGGGGTTTTCGGCAATGCCAGCTGGTGGCGCTGTGCCTTTACAGACTACATCCAGGAGACGGAAAGATCTCCGAATGACCACGCTCTGTTCTCTCCTTATTCATTCTGCCTGTTGCACCGCTCTCACTAGGAACAGTAAACCCTTTTCCAAATCTGAATATCTCATTTCAGTATCATTGAAAGAGTGGGAACCAAATTCCAGCGGTCTCTCCGGCCAGTCTGGCCCCTTTTGCCATAGGTTGCAATGAGAACCATGCTCGCTAAATCCCCATTCTATGTGGATAGGGTCAGTTGGGTGTATAGGACCAAGCTGTTGGAATAGCCTTAATTCCTTTATCAACAATTTTAGTGCATTTGTATGCTGTTCAGTCATAGAATCATAGAATCATTTAGGTTGGAAAAGACTCTTGGGATCATCGAGTCCAACCATCAACCCCACTCTACAAAGTTCTCCCCTACACCATATCCCCTAACACCACATCTAAACGACTCTTAAACACATTCAGGGATGGTGACTCCACCACCTCCCTGGGCAGCCTGTTCCAGTGTCTGACCACTCTTTCTGTGAAGAATTTTTTCCTAATGTCCAGTCTAAACCTACCCTGTTGCAGCTTTAACCCATTCCCTAATTACCTGTGAGAAGAGACCAGCACCAACCTCTCTACAGTGTCCTTTCAAGTAGTTGTAGAGAGGGATGAGGTCTCCCCTCAGCCTCCTCTTCCTCAAACTAAACAGTCCCAGCTCCTTCAATCGCTCCTCATGAGATTTATTCTCCAGGCCCTTCACCAGCTTCGTTGCCCTCCTCTGCACTCACTCCAGCACCTCGATATCTCTCTCGTATTGAGGTGCCCAAAACTGGACACAATACTCAAGGTGTGGCCTCACCAGTGCTGAGTACAGGGGGACAATCACCTCCCTCCTTCTGCTGGTCACACTCTTTCTAATACAAGCCAGGGTGCCATTGGCTTTCTTGGCCACCTGGGCACACTGCTGGCTCATGTTCAGCCACTTGTCAATTAGAACCCCCAGGTCCTTTTCTGCCAGGCAGCTCTCCAGCCACACTTCCCCAAGCCTGTAGCGATGCATGGGGTTGTTGTGGCCCAAGTGCAGGACCCGGCACTTGGCCTTGTTGAAGCACATTCCATTAGCGTTGGCCCATCGATCCAATCTATCCAAGTCTCTCTGTAGAGCCTCCCTATCCTCATGCAGATCAACACTCCCACTTAACTTGGTGTCATCTGCAAACTTGCTGATGATACACTCTATGTCCTTATCAAGATCATCAATAAAGATGTCAAACAGAAATGGTCCCAACACCGAGCCCTGAGGAACACCACTTGTGACCGGCCGCCAGCTGGATTTAACTCCATTGACCACCACTCTTTGGGACCGTCCATCCAGCCAGTGCTTGATCCAGCAGATCGTATGCTCATCCAGGCCATGAGCAGCCAGTTTTTCCATGAGAATTCTATGGGGGACAGTGTCAAATGCTTTTCGAAAGTCTAGGTAGACAATGTCCACAGCCTTTCCCTCATCCAATAATCGGGTCATCTTGTCATAGAAGGAGATCAGGTTCGTCAGGCAGGACCTGCCTTTCATAAACCTAGGCCTGATCCCCTGCTTGTCCATTATATGACTTGTAATGGCACTCAAGATGATCTGCTCCATGACCTTCCCTGCTACCGAGGTCAGATTGACAGGTCTATAGTTTCCCGGATCCTCCTTTCTGCCTTTCTTGTAGATGGGTGCTACATTTGCTACCCTCCAGTCCATTGGGACCTCCCCAGTTAGCCATGACTTCAGGTAGATAATGGAATGTGGCTTGGCAAGCACGTCTGCCAACTCTTTCAGCACTCTTGGATGTAACCCATCCGGCCCCATAGACTTGTGCGCATCCAAGCGGTGTAGCAGGTCACTGATCACTTCCTCTTTAATTGTGATGACCTCGTTCAGCTTCCCCTCCCTGTCTCCTAGCTCATGAGGCTGGGTGCCCAGGGAACAGCCAGTTCCACTGCTAAAGACTGAGGCAAAGTAGGCATTGAGCACCTCAGCCTTTTCCTCATCCTTTGTGACTATGTTTCCCTCTGCATCCAATAAGGGAGGGAGATTTTCCCTAATCCTCCTTTTGTTGTTAAGGATAACAAAAAATGAACTTACATTAACAGCTGTAGCTAGGTTGAGCTCTAGCTGCGCTTTGGCTCTCCTAATTTTCTCCCTGCATAGCTTCACTACATCCTTATAGTCTTCATGAGAGACCTGCCCCCTCTTCCAAAGGTCATAGACTCTCCTTTTGTTCTTGAGGTCCAGCCAAAGGTCCCTATTTAGCCAGGCCGGTCTCCTTCCCTGCCCACTTGTTTTTCGGCACACGGGGACAGCCTCCTCCTGTGCCTTTAAGACTTTTCTCTCGAAGTATGTCCAGCCTTCCTGGGCTCCTATATCCTTCAGGGCAGCCTCCCAAGGGATTTTGTCCAGCAGTCTTCTGAACAGGTCAAAGTTTGCCCTCCGGAAGTCTAAGGTGGCAGTTTTACTAACCCCTCTCCTTGTTTCTCCAAGAATCAAAAGCTCAATCATCTCATGATCACTGTGCCCTAGACGGCCACCAACCTTTACTTCCCCCACAAGTTCTTCCCTGTTCACAAGAAGCAGGTCCAGGAGGGCACCTTCCCTGGTCGGCTCACTTACCAGCTGTGTGAGGAAGTGGATTGTTCCCTCTCTGCTGGAGCCTCTCTGGCCTCTCTGCTGTGTTGTATTCCCAGCAGATATCCGGGAGGTTAAAGTCCCCCACAAGAACAACGGCAAGTGACTGCGAGATTTCCCCCAGCTGCTTATAGAAAGCTTCATCCACCTCACTGCTTTGGTTGGAAGGTCTATAGCAGACTCCCACAGCGATATCAGCTTTATTGGCCCTTAACCTAATCCAAACACTCTCCACCCCATCGTCACTATACTTGATTTCTGAGCTCTCATAGCATTCTCTAACATACAGGGCCACTCCACCACCTCTCCTTTCCTGTCTATCCCTCCTGCAGAGCTTGTAGCCATCGGTTGTGGCACTCCAGTCATGTGAGGCATCCCACCACGTTTCTGTGATAGCCACATAGTTTTCCTGGTGCATCATGGCTTCAAGCTCCCCCTGTTTGTTGCTCATACTGCGTGCATTGGTATAGATGCACTTCAGATGAGCTAATGATTCCAACACCTTTTTGTGAGTGTGGGCCCCATTTCCTACCAGACCCTTCTCAGGTGCTTCCATGATTTCTAAATGTCCATCCCTTCCCTCAAATGAAATGGCAGAGCGAGAGTCCTCGCTAGTCCACCATCCTTCAAGCCCTGGCATGCTTCCCTTGGGGTTAGTCCTGACAGGCCCAGTTATCTCCCCTTCCCCCCTCATATCTAGTTTAAAGCCCTGTCAATGAGCCCTGCTAACTCCTGCCCCAAAATTCTTTTCCCCTTCTGGGACAGGTGCATCCCACCTGCCACCAGCAGGCCAGGTGTCTCATATAGCAGCCTGTGATCAAAAAACCCAAGTCCATTCCCATGATTTTCCTTTTTTGAGCAAATTGTATGGGGGATGAGTGATAATGGAAAAACCAGGAATATGTTTGTGCCATATGTTTGGCTCTTAAAATGCGATGTAACTCCTTTACGCTAGATGGGCTTTATCCCTGTTCTATTTTTTCTAGGGTGTCCTGGGGAATAGAGGCAGCTCCTTTAATCCACCAGATTCCCAGAAATTTAATCTCCTGCACTGATCCCTGACATTTTGAGTCTGGAATTTCCAATCCTAATTTGATCAGTGTTCCTTGAATGTTTTCCATTGTGTCTTTCCACATTCATCCATCAAATCTTAGAATGTCAATGTTTGCAGCACGGACTATTACTTCTGCTCTGGTTAATCTCCGCTCCCCTGGCAACCAGAGAGTTACTTTTGCAGTGGGGCATTCCTTCACTACTCCCTCAATTCCTGTGAATTTAACCCTGTGTCGGCCAGGTTTTATGCCAAGGGTTTGTGCTGTTTCTTTAGTGATTACTGACATTTGGGCCCTAGTATCAATGAGAAAATTTATCAATATTTTTCGGGGTCCAACGGGAATGGCAATAGTAGATTCAGAGCATTCATCAGAGAGCCACTGAATTGCTAGTACCTGCCGGGCAGGGTGGCTCACTGTCGTCCCCCCCCAGGATACAAGTTTTTTTGCTGAGCACTAACTACAGTAGTTTTCCTGTTATGCTGGGGTTCTGCCTCAATTAGGTTGTGTTCTGGCGCAGAAGGAGCACTTTCTTTGTGGGTTGGGTTTTTTTGAGCTAGATAGCTTCCCTCAGCTGAGTTATTCCTTTTACACAGAGATTGGACTAGGGAACGGAGATCCTCTGTAGAGGCACCGTGTAGAAATTGTTGAGGTACACCCAAATTTAGGGCTTTGCGCCACAACTCATTCCGTTTCTTATCAGATCTGAATCTCCCATCAAATTTAGGATTCTGGGTATGGACTTGGCAAACTCGCTGTGAAAGATCCGTGGTTTTTCCACTGAATGAACTGACCCAGCCCATTCAGCATCCATACCTATCTATTTCTTGTACAAACTTGCTCCAGGTGGGTATGGGGGCTTGCTGATCTCATCTATGAACGCAACCAGCATTTTCATGAGCAGCTTGTATGCGGTCCTGAGCATTTGCTACGAACATCTTAAGACAATCAGGAAGACTGTGAGTAAGAGGGGTTAATCGTGCTGGGTCAATGGGAGCTGGCATCGAGGATTTCCTTAAAGCGTCTCTTTCATACATCGCTTGTATGCAGGCTGCTTTCTGTACTGCCTCAGACAGATTGGAGTAACCTGTAGCTTTAATCTCCAGTAGTTCCCCTCTCTCCTGGGGTTTTATACCACCTGCCCAGTATACTGCTCGTGCAATTAAGGAATAATTATGATCTCCTGGCATGGTGGTTAAAAATACTCCTGGTCTCCAATAGCCTCCGGCTTCCTCCTCACTTAACATAATTCTGTCTCTCCCCCCAAGAGAAACTCACCACACATACTCGACTTCTGATTCCCCTGACCGCCTGGAGAATTTCTCCTGTATTTTTGCCAATTCCACCGGTGACCACAGAATTGTACGCACAGTAGTGTGAATCTCATCATTGCTGTCAACAGCGGTTTCAGTTTTAACCAGAGGTCGAACAGGAGTCAGTTGAGGTTCAGAATCGGGGGTCCCTTTGATCTCATCATCATCACTGTCAAACCAAATATCTCCGTTCCAAGTTTCAGGGTTTGTTCTACACATTAATCTATGAATCTGCCTGACCGGAGCAGAAGGTTGCATCTTATCTAATAGCAGATTCACCCTTTCTAACAGTTAAGACGATTATTCTCACTCACAAGTTTATCAACTTGGATTCCTAGTTTTTCTCCTATCTCCCTCTCAAAGGCTAATGATGACTTCAGCACCTCATTTTCTGATTTCAAAGTTGCATATTCTACAGGAGAAATTTGCGTGACAGCAGGGGCTTCCTTAGCTTCTTGCTGAGCACAAGATACACAGGCTCCTAAAACTGCACAAATGACACCTTTACCTTTTTTCACTCCAATCTTTTGCGCAGCCTGACACTGCTCAATGCATTCTAACACTTTCTCTTCATCCTTCTAAAACTTTTGAGCCCACTCCTTCCCAGCCTGGAAAGGGGCACAGTTATATTTTTGCAGCAGCTTATCCATGGCAATTCTGCCAACTATGCCAATTTTTCTGTTGCGTTAAAGGGTAAAGGAATTTGGCAGAAAATAAACCCCCTTGTATTCCAGCTTGTCCTCAGATATCAGAGGGGCTGGGGGCAGCTGGGCTTAGATTCTGAGCGATGCCCAATTCGGCACTATAGGTCCAGTCACATTCAATGTATTGAACTACCATGATTACGAATGCAAAACAGCACAATGCACTTTTGGTCTATTCGCGTTCAATGAATTAGCACAGCCAGATTTAAGGAGTTTGGTCGCGTTCAATGAGAACTCTCATGGCTAGATTAATGAATAATGCAGTTTACTGAGGCAACAGAATTGCAGATTCTTTTGGATTGCCAGTGATAATACACTGTCTGCAAAGCACGTGCAAGTAATATAGCAGCATAAAACAACTTGAGTAATATCGTAGCATGAAACAACTCTCTATAGAGATTTCTAAGTTTCTCAGGGAAGCACTCTGTATAGAGTGTTTGGATCTCACCCAATAGGTGCCCATTGACTGATCCCAGAGGTCAGTGATGGTTTGTGATGGTATCTTCCTGACTTGTCTGCGATGATATCTTCCCTAATATCCCTCCATTCTTAAGCCATTTTAATACTATTTTTTACCTTTCAGGTGTTGCTTGAGTGACTCTAGTCATACATACCTTTGTTATGGTTGGTGTAAAATTTCCTCGCTTCGCATTTAAAGATATAGACTAGCAGAAATTCAGAGTGCAGACTCAGTGAGGGGTGGTCGCACCTTGGAGGCAGGTAGCTTTTAGGATGGAGGTGTGTTTTGGTATTATAATGACATTATAATGAGCAAAGTTCAACCTAAGGGCATAATTTTTACAAAAAATAAGAAACTGTTGGCTCAGGGTAACAACTATGCAGCTTATCAGTGTTTGTAGTACCATAAGTTCCCATTCCCTGTGCTAATGCACAGAATTTGGCTACGGTATCTTCACACCGCCCCACTCTCCATGCCGTTTTTTTTTCCACCTTAGAATCTGCTGACTCTAAGATTGCAAGTTATGTGGCCTAGGGAACTATGGTGGAATACGTTCTTTGCATATCAGCTGCACTCCACCCTGGAAGTTTCTTCAAGGCTGTACCTTTTCTCAAAATGTGAATATAACTTTAGTTTCTAAGTCACCTCCAGTAATTATTTCACTCCATGGTACAGAATATTCCATTGGCGATTCTGTTGTTCTGTCTATACTCCTTCTCAGCTTCTATGGGAAGCTGAAAAGAGTCCTTGAAAAGTACTGGTAGCTACTACTGGTAGCTTGGCAACAACTAAAACAATATGCATTGTTGACATTCCTTTCACAACAATCACTAGAAAGAAAATTAACTCTTTCCCAGCTGAAACCAGGACACTATCTCTGTCTGAGTTTGCTTCTCAGTTTTGGAGCTGAAGTCTGGAAATTTTCTTTTGAGACTGTCAACTAAGTTGAGTCTCAGATTGTTGAGACATGGCATTTTTTCCCCCCTTTTCATGGGTAATATTGACAGGGTTTTAGAATTTGGGTTTTTTAAATGCTTTTAAATGACTTCTTCTGTAAATGGTATGCTATAGTCTTGAATCCATAGTTAATCTTGAAGCTGTTCTCGTAACAGGACATATAATGACATCTTCCTTGAGTTTTGAAAACTGAAGAATGACCTTTAAATAGTCAACACTTTACAGTGAAGTTTTGGTGAAATAAATAATCTTTGACGTGTTCTTGCAATTTCTGCTTCTTGTGCCTGTTCATTTCCAATAGTCTGCTAGCCCTGGCTTGTCTGTACAAAAAGCTAAAAGAAAGTACGGTGTGATATTGGAGAAACCAGTGTTTTCTACAACACGTGACTTACTGTGGAGTGTGCTGCCATTTCAGGGCTTCTTAGGATATGAAGTGTTTTCCATGCCAACAAAAATAAGCATGTGGAATAATGTATGCTATGTATCTGTTGTCAAATCATTGCATACAGTAACTGGGGCCCTAAGCAGCTACTTGGCCAATTGACTTTGAAACTGAGAGACCCGTGCTTTTGCACTAGCTGCATTTTTCACTGACTTGTGTGTGACTAAAAGAGTTAACCTGCAATTAGACAGAATCAGTTTATCTTGGTTTAACTTATTTTCAGCTTCTGGATACTGTTTTCTAAGTGCTTTTTCAACATCACAGTATATGTCCCTTCCATGTCAATATTTGTTCTTGTTCTTTTACAAAACAGAGGGATTCCCTGTGTCTACTTTAGCAAGCCTACTACCCAGACATCCAGAGCTCTCTGCACCTAGACATAGATAGGAACTGGGTTCCTACAAGGAAATGATTGACAGTGCTCAGGAATAGGTAGTGTCTTGTTGGTTTGAGTCCTAGATAGGCTTGGTTCTTCAGAAGCACTGCACAGCTCAGATTGCAGCATGTCTGACTATGCACAATAGTAAAACTCCCAGGATCTTTGGGAAGTTTTCTGGAGTACTGCGTCCAGCTCTGGGGCCTCCAACATAAAAAGGACATAGACCTGTTGGAGCAAGTCCAGAGGAGGGCCACGAAGATGATCAGAGGGCTGGAGCACCTCTCCTTTGAAGAAAGGCTGAGAGAGTTGGGGTTGTTCAGCCTGGAGAAGAGAAGGCTCCAGGGAGACCTTATAGAAGCCTTCCAGTACCTCTTTAGGGGCCTACAGGAAGGATGGGGAGGGACTCTTTATCAGGGAGTGTAATGATAGGATGAGGGGTAACAATTTTAAACTGAAAGAGGGTAGATTTAGATTGGATATCAAGAAGAAATTCTTCACTGTGAGAGGGTGGTGAGGCACTGGAACAGGTTGCCCAGGGAAGCTGTCAATGCCCCATCCCTGGAAGTGTTCAAGGCCATGTTGGATGGGGCTTTGAGCAGCCTGGTCTGGCGGGAGGTGTCCCTGCCCATGGCAGGGGGGTTGGAACTAGATGATCTTTAAGGTCCCTTCCAACCCTAACCATTCTATGATTCTATAAAAAGACACAGGTGCTGAAGCACATGGTTAAGTAACGATCTGTTTTGATGGGATTTTTGTGAAAGGTGAGCGCTAAACTCAAGATTCCCTAGTTACCTCACATCTGAATGGAAATGCTGTCCATGTCTCTTACAACAGATCTTAATGGGCCACCCAAGATCTGAGATCATTTTTACTGATAATTATGTATTTGGTGATCTTAAATGTGAGATACAGCTTTGAAAAAAAACCCTCCCTTTTTGTCCACATTAATTATGAATTTTTAAAATCAGGTTGTAACAAAAGCTAGATTATGTCTGTTATTGGGATTGGTTGGAGGGAATAATAGGGACTTTTTCTATGATATCTGTGACTGATTTATCATTGGCAGGATTTGAGAATTAATATAATTCTGGAGATAATTTCTTAGACAAGGGAAAATAATCTGCTACTTCCCCAATTGTTCTTACAAAGTACTCCCTTTACTTAGCATGTGAGATGGAGAGGAAAAGACTTCACTGAGAGGTTCAAATTAACAATTTATAGACTTCACTCACAGGTCCCATACGCCAGTATTGCAGGTTTTATGGATACAATGGAGAATGCACTATTGCAATTTAAAAAGCAATTCACAGAATACACTATTACAACCTACAAGTGATCCTGAAAAGTACCAACACAAACCATAAGTGTGCTAGATATTAATACCTTAAAAGAGTGCACTAATCACGATCTTAAATCATGCCAAATACCATACGTATGTTTCTTTATCACTTACCCTCTCTCTCAGGTAAGGCCGCTAAATCCCTGGGAAGTTACCTTGCACGTTGTCCTGGACAAGGGGGGAAGAATCTCCTACAGGCCAGTTGTATTGTTGAAAGACTCTCCCTTTTTCTCTCCAAACCTTAGGGTTTATATTTCCTGATTTGATGGGTGTGCAGGATTGTGCCTGAGTGGATTGCACTATCTGGGATGGTTATCTGTGGTGGTGTGATGGCCCCTTAGTTTGTATTGCTAATTTTGTGATGTCTGGTATGCAAAGTCGCTGAATAGTGGTGGAATGGGACTCAGGGCATTTTGTTTGTTAAGGGACTATTCAAGGCTCCATTCGGGTTTCAGTTCTTACTGTGATGCAGTTTGAGGCAACTCTGGGCTGAGCCATTTCCATAGCTCCCCCCAAGTCATCTCTGCATAGATAAGGATCTGTCAAGGCGAGATGGAGCTGAGTTGAATGACAACTTCCTGCATTTCACTTTTTGTGCTCTGAAACCAGTTTGTCCCAGTTCATCAAGAAGAGTGTGGCAAGCAGGTCGAGGGAGGTCACCCTCCCCCTCTACTCTGCCCTGGTGAGGCCATATCTGGAGCCCAGTTCTGGGCTCCCCGGTTCAAGAAGGATGGGGAACTGCTGGAGAGGGTACAGCAAAGGGCTACCAAGATGATTAGGGGACTGGAACACCTCTCTTATGAAGAAAGGCTGAGGGACTTGGGTCTTTTCAATCTGGAAAACAGACGACTGAGGGAGGATCTTATCAGTGCTTATAAATACTTAAAGGGTAGGTTTCAGGAGGATGGGGCCAGGCTCTTTTCAGTGGTGCCCAGTGACAGGACAAGAGGTAATGGGCACAAACTTGAGCATAGGAAGTTCCACCTAAACATGAGGAGGAACTTCTTTACTTTGAGGGTGGCAGAGCACTGGAACAGGCTGCCCAGAGAGGTGGTGGAGTCTCCTTCTCTGGAGACATTCAAAACCTGCCTGGACGCTGTTCCTGTGCAACCTGCTCTAGGTGACCCTGCTCTGGCAGGGGGGTTGGACTAGATGATCTCCAGAGGTCCCTTCCAACCCCTACCATTCTGTGATTCTGTGATCCCATTCAGCATGAAAATAAGTTTAAAGAGTTCTTCTCTTCTGCTCCTCGGTAACATGCTTAATTCCTATATTTAAAGAATACTGCTGCTCTTGGGTGCTCAGATTAACATGGTAATCCTCAAATCACTTGCACACTATCTCAACCATTACAGATAGGACCCAAGTTTACATCCTGTAAAGATTACCTTGCTTGTTTTGTTACTCCTGCCACTGACTATTCTTTTTGTAAAACTCAAGACCTTCCTGATTCAGAGAATTTTGCTGTCACTTAGAGCAACCGGTAGGAAGTTGCGCATGTATCTGGAGTCATTTGGAAAAGAAGGATAGAATATTAACTATCAACACCATGTTTGAGTTCAAAGTGATTTTACAAAATCCAACCATCCAAACATTTATGCAACCTTGGAAAAATGCTAGTTATGTAGTGGGAACCTGGAAGAGATGTTTGATTTGATGTCCTATATGGGTCTGGATAAATCCTAATGAGTCTGTTTAGACCCTAAAGTAACTGGCTTGATGATTCTGCAACTTGCATATGAAACTACTTTTTCTGAATTCCCTTGGTAAAAGTTGTGAGAGACTGGAACCTCAAAATAATTGTCTCAAAGCTTGCTTAAGCCTCTGCAAATCGATAGCAGGCTTGTGGGCCGATAAGAAGCTTGCTTATGTCTATTTAGCACCTTCTGCAGACCATTCTTTTGCTTATCAGTCACCACCCAAGATTGCCACCAGCTGAAAAGGGTGTAGGCCTTTGGTTATCAGAGTGGCCAGACCCTGCTTACTCTGGGGCTTGCCTGGACTTGTCCCACTACCCTAAACTTGCTGTATCACAATGACTGTGCTAAATCAAACTCTGCCTAAGCAACAAAGGTAGGAAGAGCTCATATGGTGACCGTGTCAAATGACAATTAGCTGGGCAAAGGCCACTGTCACGCTGATTGGTCAAGCTACAGACTGACCTGGACTATAACTGGTGCGGTGACCCACCACAACTGGGACTCCCATCACCATCACGACTTGAGAACCATGGATCAATGGGATGCCGCTGAACTCCAGAGGACTGTTGGAACACTGTCGGGCCTGGGGTGGTGACTATACTTTTGCTGTGCTCCATAATACTACTTCTCCTTTCTGCTTTTCCTCTACTTCCACCTTTATCACTCATCTTGGTGACTATTGCTGGGGAATAAAAATAAAACTATGGTAAGCGGCATCTGACCTCGTTTATGTCTTAATCTCACGTTTGGAATCATTGCGAACCTCTCCCGGGCCCAATGTAGTTAGACCGGGACGTAACAAGAGTATGGGTGGTATTTAACCAGTTATTAAAATATAGACTTTTGCCTTCACCCTGTACAAGTCCTGCTAGCTTCCTCATTGTAGAGGAGAAATATTGGGAGGGACAGAATGATCTTTGCAGACTGGGTAAATTAACTCATTTTTGGAAAACCAGATCATTGAATGCTACCTCATATGAATACCAGTTTTACAGCAGATGACTGTGCTGCTATTAAGAACTTGATTAGAAAACAAAGTTTATGATTAGCATTGCTGGTTATGATCACTGTCGTGGTTTTGGCCAAATTGGCCAATGGCCGGTGACAGATGCTCCCCCCCAGCCTCTCACACAAGGAGAGGGGGAGGAGAGATAAAGAGAATTATGAGTTCAGAAGAAACTAATGAAATATTAATAATAAAAAGGAAATAATGAAATAGATACAGTATATACAAAACCATATTAAGCTCCCAGGATGATGTCACCGGCAGGCACTGGGGAAGTCCCAGACTGGACTCAGCGATGGGTGGGAATTGGATTCCAGAGCTGGAACCAGGAATGCACGGATCAGGATCAAAGGCAGATGAACAGACAGGGTCCTCCTCGGACATCGGCCATTGAAGAAAAAAAACCTGACCCTTTGATCCCTCAGCTTTTATACTGAGCATGGGGTAGATGGGATGGAATACCCTTGTTGTTCAGTTTTGGATCACCTGTCCTGTCCACTCCTCCCTGCAGGTGGGACCCTCTACGCTTTTCCATTTCCGACCCTCCAACGTGGCAAATAACAAAATTAGCTGACCTTGGTTGTTATAGCAACAAGTATAAGCAAGAGCCTCTCTGCACACCATTCCTTGGCATGAACTGTAAACATTGGTCTTATCACTCTGAGAACGAACCGTTTTCTGCACAACATGCTGTTAATTTCAGAGAGTTAGAAGAGGCCTAGCTAAGAAGTAAATTACTGAGTAATTTCTTAATTGAAACTTGACAGTCATGGTGACTCACTTATGTCACCTGACACCTTAATGAAGGTGATTAAGAAAAAAAAAAGACAAGACTTCTGATTTCAGATACCATTGAGCTTATAAACAAATATGCTTGTATGCCAGAGGTTTGGGAAATTAGTGGTCATGATCAAACTTCACACAGAGCAGACTAAGTAATGATTAAAACCGATATTTAACCTGGCAAATACAAAATTTTGTTCTAAATTATCTTGTCTTATATGAATGTTGTTTAGCTTCCTAAAGAACCGTTAATCTTCATTTGCTTGTAAACATTGAGGGGTTTTCGGTTTGGTTTTTTATTTGGGTTTGGGGGGAGGGGACTGGGGGGTTGGGGTTTTTTTGGGGGGTGGTTGTTTGGTTTTTTGTTTGCTTTTGGGGGTTTTTTTTTGTGGTTTGGGCTTTTTTTTTGGTGGGTTTTTTTTTGGCAATTAAGTATGATTTTAGTAGTTCTTACTCATGGCATTCTGTTTCTAAACACAAAACCTGTTAGACATTGGAAATGGCAGTTTCTGGTACATGGGCTTGTATTTGATGCTTCAGTTAAGCCTCTTTTGGACATAAACATGTGAGCATCTAAGTACTCTGGTTATGCAAAACATGGTATAGTTTTCCCATAGTAAGTAAAATGGTTTTAAATACAGCTTTCTTTAAAACTGACTTTGCAATGGCGAGCGTTCTGTAAGTAAACCTGCTTGTTTCTGGCCACTGCTTATTTCAAGGATATAGAAGCACATGGGCTTGGCTTCTTTTGTTTAATATCTATTCTGATATTTATGCAAAAGAGTGAGTGAGGGAGGCTTTTCTAGTTCTTGGTTCGTACATAGGTTTTGAATGCATTGAACCCTACCAGTTGATTCAGGTACCGTGTCAGGAAAATAATTCCTGTTCATAAAAAGAGGCCATACTGAAATAACTAACTTTCTCTTAAAAAGCACTGGTTCCTGGTCTTTGATTAGATGCTTCGTAACTGTAGTAGCATGTATTTATTGCTTGAATATTTTTATTGAACTTTTAAGTATAGGCCTTTAATGTAGGCAATTCCAATTCCATGTGAAATAAATAAAAAAATTCCAGTTTTATCTGTTACACAGGCACTTGACCCAACATTTATGCACAAACTGTATGGTGTGCATTTTCTTGCTTAGTTTGTCAAAATGCTGGGCAGTTTCCTGAGATCTGATGATGTCCTGTAATTACACTTCCAACAAGTAAACTAACTTCCATCTGGGTAAAGCCCTGATACCTATCTGCTATCTTGGTGTTAGAACTACAGTAATTGTAGGTGCCTTTCTGAAGTATAAGCTATATTTTAAAGTATCCTTTGCAAACTAGTTGATAAACTAGTTCCAGTACAACTAACACATCATACTTTGTCTTTACCAGCCTCCACCAGCGCAATCAAGGGCATGAGCTGTCAGTGAAGAAATGTTTCTTTATGTAATTTGGATAGCAATACCCAAAGGTATTGCCACCTTCCCTAGACAGGGATCCCAACTGCGGCCCCTGCGGCAGGCACTGCAGCTGCTGCGGCCCCTGCGGCAGGCGCTGCTGCGACAGGCACTGCGGCTACTGCAACCCCTGCGACAGGCACTGCGGCTACTGCAGCCCCTGCGACAGGCACTGCGGCTACTGCAACCCCTGCGACAGACACTGTAGCTACCGTAACCCCTGTGGCAGCCACTGCAGCTACTCCAACCCCGGTGACAGCCACTGCTGCTGAACCAGGGAACCAACCTGTGCCAGTATCCGTTGCCCCCATACAAAAGTAGTACACAAAGAAATCGGTTCGCTTAGTAAGAGATGACGATGAACCAGGGCCATCACAAGGACAGGAGGAAGAGGCAGAACCAGAGATAATTACCTGATCCCTATCCTTGAGTGAGCTGCGGGATATGTGAAAAGATTTTAGCCGACTTTCAGGCGAGCACATTGTCACCTGGCTGCTTCTGTGTTGGGATAACGGGGCCAGAAGCCTGGAATTAGAGGGTAGGGAAGCCAGGCAGCTGGGATCCCTGTCTAGGGAAGGCGGCATTGACAAGGCCATTGGAAAGAAGACCCAAGCCCTCAGCCTCTGGAAACGACTCCTGTCAGGCGTGAGGGAGAGGTACCCCTTCAGTGAAGATGTTGTATGTCAACCAAGCAAATGGACCACCATGGAAAGAGGTATCCAGTACCTGAGAGAATTAGCCGTGCGGGAGATGATTTATTATGACTTGGACAATACAGACTTACCCACAGACCCTGATGAGGTGCACTGCACAAGGCCCATGTGGCGGAAGTTTGTACGGAGCGCACCATCGTCATATGCCAACTCACTGGCAGTAATGGAATGGAAAGGTGAAGAAGGACCAAGGGTGGATGAGGTGGCTGGCCGGCTCCACCGATATGAAGAAAGCCTCTCTTCCCCCCTTGTCTCAGCTGTGGAGAAACTGTCCCGGAAGGTCCAGCAACTTGAAGAGAATATGTCCTACTCCCCACCTGTACGGGCCAGCATCTCAGCTATTAGGAGCAGGCATTTCCCCACTCAAGAGAGAGAGTACAGAGGGTACACACCACGAGGCACCCTGTGGTTCTACCTGCGAGACCATGGAGAGGACATGAGGAAGTGGGATGGACAACCTACTTGGATCCTGCGGACACGGGTACAGGAGTTGCAAGGAAGGACAACCACAAAAGGGGATCCCTCCAGGAAAAGTGCCGCCCCAGTTTCCAGTGGGCAGTTGCCCAGACAGAGCATAAGGCCTGATCTTGCTTCTGATCCTCTTGAAGGAACCTCCAAGTCATTTCTGCAAGAAGTGAGTACCGGATACCATGACCAGTATTAAGGAGCCCTGCCTCCAGCCAGGTGGAGGAAAGGGACAACCGGGTTTATTGGACAGTGTGGATTCAATGGCCTGGCACATCAGACCCACAGGAGTATAAGGCTCTAGTGGACACAGGAGCACAGTGCACTCTGATACCATCAAGCTATAGAGGGGCAGAACCCATTTGTATTTCTGGGGTCACAGAAGTGAGCCTAACTGGGAATGAGTGGCAAAAGCATCCCATTGTGACTGGCCCAGGTGCTCCATGCATCCTTGGTATAGATTACCTCAGGAGAGGGTATTTTAAGGACCCAAAGGGGTATCGGTGGGCCTTTGGCATAGCTGCCTTGGAGACGGAGGAAGTTAAACAGTTGTCCACCTTGCCTGGTCTCTCGGAGGACTCTTCTGTTGTGGGGTTGTTGAGGGTCGAAGAACAGCAGGTGCCGATTGCTACCACAACGGTGCATCGGCGGCAATAGCGCACTAACCGAGACTCTCTGATTCCCATCCATAAGCTGATTCGTCAACTAGAGGTTCAAGGAGTGATCAGCAAGACTCGCTTGCCTTTTAACAGTCCTATATGGCCGGTGCGAAAATCTAATGGAGAGTGGAGGCTAGCTGTGGACTATCGTGGCCTGAATGAAGTCACACCAACACTGAGCGCTGCTGTGCCGGACATGCTAGAACTCCAGTATGAACTGGAGTCCAAGGCAGCCAAGTGGTATGCCACGATTGATATAGCGAATGCATTCTTCTCAATCCCTTTGGCAGCAGAGTGCAGGCCACAGTTTGCTTTCACTTGGAGGGGCATCCAGTACACCTGGAATCGACTGCCCCAGGGGTGGAAACACAGCCCCACCATTTGCCATGGACTGATCCAGACTGCACTGGAACAGGGTGAAGCTCCAGAACATCTGCAATACATTGATGACATCATCGTATGGGGAAACACAGCTGAAGAAGCTTTTGAGAAAGGGGATAAAATAGTCCGAATCCTTCTGAAAGCTGGTTTTGCCATAAAACGAAGGAAGGTCAAGGGACCTGCACAGGAGATCCAGTTCTTAGGAATAAAATGGCAAGATGGATGATGCCAGATCCCAATGGATGTGATCAACAAAATAGCAGCTATGTCTCCACCAACTAGCAAAAAGGAAACACAAGCTTTCTTAGGCATTGTGGGTTTTTGGAGGATGCATATCCCAGATTACAGTCTGATTGTAAGCCCTCTGTATCAAGTAACCCGGAAGAAGAATGATTTTAAATGGGGTCCTGAGCAACGACAAGCTTTTGAACAAATCAAACAGGAAATAGTCCATGCAGTGGCCCTGGGGCCAGTCCGGGCAGGACAAGATGTGAAAAATGTGCTCTACACCACAGCCGGGGAGAATGGCCCCACCTGGAGCCTCTGGCAGAAGGCACCAGGGGAGACCCGGGGTCGACCCCTAGGGTTTTGGAGTCGGGGATACAGAGGATCCGAAGCGCACTACACTCCAACAGAAAAGGAGATATTGGCAGCATATGAAGGGGTTCGAGCTGCTTCAGAGGTGGTTGGTACAGAAGCGCAGCTCCTCTTAGCACCTCGACTGCCGGTGCTGGGTTGGATGTTCAAAGAAAGGGTCCCCACCACACATCACGCAACTGATGCTACCTGGAGTAAGTGGATTGCACTGATCACACAGCGAACTCGAATGGGAAACCCCAGTCGCCCAGGAATTCTGGAAGTGATCATGGACTGGCCAGAAGGCAAGGATTTTGGAATGTCACCAGAGGAGGAGGTGACGCGTGCGGAAGAGGCCCCACCATATAATAAACTGCCAGAACATGAGAAGAAATATGCCCTGTTCACTGATGGGTCCTGCCGGATTGTGGGAAAGCATCGAAAGTGGAAGGCTGCTGTGTGGAGTCCTACACGACAAGTTGCAGAAGCCAGTGAAGGACAAGGTGAATCGAGCCAGTTTGCAGAGGTGAAAGCCATGCAGCTGTCTTTGGACATTGCCGAGCGAGAAAAATGGCCAGTACTTTATCTCTGTACTGACTCATGGATGGTGGCAAATGCTCTGTGGGGGTGGTTACAGCAGTGGAAGCAGGGCAACTGGCAGCGCAGAGGCAAACCCATCTGGGCTGCTGAACTATGGCAAGATATTGCTGCCCGGATAGAGAATCTGGTTGTGAAAGTACGCCATGTAGCTGCCCACGTACCGAAGAATCGGGACACGGAGGAACATCAGAACAACCAGCAGGTGGATGGGGCTGCCAGGATTGAAGTGGCTCAAGTGGATCTGGATTGGCAACGTAAGGGTGAACTATTCCTAGCTCGGTGGGCCCATGAGACCTCAGGCCACCAAGGAAGAGATGCGACATATAGATGGGCTCGTGACCGAGGGGTGGACTTGACCATGGACACTATTGCACAGGTCATCCATGAATGTGAGACATGCACTGCAATCAAGCAAGCCAAGCGTTTGAAGCCTCTTTGGTATGGAGGACAATGGTTGAAATATAAATATGGGGAGGCCTGGCAGATTGATTATATCACACTGCCACGAACCCGTCAAGGCAAGCGCCATGTGCTCACAATGGTGGAAGCAACCACTGGATGGCTGGAAACATACCCTGTGCCCCATGCCACTGCCCGGAATACTATCCTGGGCCTTGAAAAGCAAGTCCTGTGGCGACATGGTACCCCAGAGAGGACTGAGTCGGACAATGGGACTCATTTCCGAAACAGCCTCATAGACACCTGGGCCAAAGAGCATGGTATTGAGTGGGTATATCACATCCTCTATCACGCACCAGCCTCTGGGAAGATAGAACGGTACAATGGACTGTTAAAAACTACACTGAGAGCAATGGGTGGTGGGACCTTAAAACATTGGGATGCACATTTAGCAAAGGCTACCTGGCTAGTTAATACCAGGGGATCTACCAATCGGGCTGGCCCTGCCCAGTCAAAACTTCCACGTACCGTAGAAGGGGATAAGGTCCCCGTAGTGCACATGAAGAATATGTTAGGGAAGACAGTCTGGGTTAGTCCTGCCTCAGGCAAAGGCAAACCCATCCGTGGGATTGCTTTTGCCCAAGGACCTGGGTGCACTTGGTGGGTAATGCGGCAGGATGGGGAAGTCCGATGTGTACCTCATGGGGATCTGATTTTGGGTGAGAATAGCCAATGAATCAAATCGTGTGTAACACTGTCACTGTATGTCCTCGTTACTATAATTGCTATCGGTTGTACTGCAGTAAGAATCACCCAAATTAAGGACAGATGGACTTTGATGAAGAATTGAGTATAGCAAAGTGGTGATGGGATCAGAGCTGACACCCAGCAGCTTCCTCAAGATCTACATCCTCGGCCCATGGACTGTGTGCATGAGCTACGCCGGGTACACCAGTCACATGTTCCGAAAACTGTAAGATCTGGGCATGGCAAAACCAGTATGGAATAAGGGGTGGATAATGTCCTGGTTCCGGCAGGGACAGGGTTAAGTATTCCATGCCATGTGAGCCACGCCCACCCTGAAATTAAAAGGAGGGAGGGAGCAGGCTGGTGCATCCTGGTCAGGACCTGCGGTTCCGTAATCGCGTTTGTATATTCCTCTGTCTGTGTTATTGTTTTCTTGTTCCCTTTGCTGTTCTGTTAAACTGCCTTTGTCTCAACCCAAGAGTTTTGCCTTTTTCTTCTGATCCTTCCCGTACCGGGAAGCGCTGAGCGAGCGACACGTGGTTCTTTGTTGCCATCTGAGGCCAAACCACGTCATGCAGCCATTCTGCTTCCAGCATGGTCGTCTTCCCTATGGGCTGCTCATCAGTGAGACAGTCTAGTCTAGGTATGGCCATTCCTCTCCACCAGTCCTCCCCATGGCACAGTACTTGACACAATCCCTTGGCTGACGTTTATGCACAGACCTGTGTAGCTATTCCCATGTCAGCCTCTGTAGCAGGCTGTGCAGGTCACCGTTTGCTCCAGGCACAGTGTATGGTTGCACTAGTATATTTAAAAATGGATTGTGCCCTGTATGCTTGCTGTGAATCTCACCATTATGGTGGGAAGTGGCCTGACAGTGAAAGGCATGTCTTTGGGGGAAACGGGATTTGGAGCTGTCCTAGGAATGCTTTGAGTGATATGACAAATAAACTTCTCTGGAGGTCTGTCAGGGACAGAATTTGGGTGTGTAGCCTTAGGAGGAGTCTCAGAACCTGATTGGTATACATGTGGTGTGAACAATCAAGGAAATGGAGATCTGTCGCTTCCAGCTATAGCTCAATATAGATGCAACCACTGCTTCTGAAATTCAATAGTGTTTACTAGACTCTAAGTTATCAAAAGGGAGGGACTTGCTGGTATGGTAATAGCATACTCAAAGTGAAGTAAAGAGGCTTTATAGTTCCTGCAGTGCTCAGTGGGATGTTTCAAATTGATTTGTTACTTATAAATATAAAATTAATTTATTTACCTTTTTAGAAGTCTAATTCAGTTCCTTGATACAAATGAAATCAATTTTCATCTTGTGATGTGGACCAATGATTCTTTTTGAAACTTAGTATGCAGCTGTAGCAGTCTTGAAGGGATTGTGAATTGTTTGAAGATCAGTTGAATGGTGATAGTGATGAAATGCATGTTTATTCAGCCTTGTTCATTCCCCTCGCTCCATATGTAAGATCTGAAGCTTCCACTGGTGCTGGTGAAGGCATGACTTCAGCTCTGAGCTGTCTGCAGTCAAAGTGCAGGTTGCGCTAATCATTTATTTAAAGGTGCTTATTTCTGAGGGTTAAGTGTAAAAGCTCTCAAAACTGACTGTTAACTGACAACTTCTTAATGTTAAATAAGGGGTTTGTGGGTTTTAAACTGGAAATGAAAGGAATGACAAGTGCCAGGCCCACTAAAATAAAAAGCATTTTCACATGTAAAAGGCACATCAAAATTATTAACTCAGAGATGCAGAAAAAGGTGAGGTGGACTTGGTTGATGGAGTGAGTAGTGAGAGGGTGTGATCATTTCTGTATGAAGACCTACAAGTAAGCAAATGGAAGTTTAAAGCCAATAAAGAAGGCAATGAAAGAAAGCTAGAAAAAACATTACAGGGGTAATAGGAGGTTGTAAAATGAAAGGGGGAAAGAGGTTGCTAAAGATTGTGGTGCCAAGTGAGGAAACTTTATTTTGCTACAGAAATATTTTAAATACAAATTTCAAGTGTCTTATAATAAACAAGGAAGATACATATTCCTTGTTTTTGTTCTGTTGCGAACAAGTTGCTGAGAGATCTAGTCTTTAGAATAGCAAAATTATAACTAGTATTAGTTGAATGTTTTCTTTCAAAGTCAAAGATGATTTGAAAAACATCAGTTAAACTTCATCTAAAAATACTAATTTTTAAATAATATCACTGTTCACCATATAATTGATGATTTATCTCATTGGAAACACTTGATGAATTGATTCTATGATTTTGTCTTCCTTCTGTTCCTTTTTAGGTTCCAAAATCCTCATCTGTCTCTATTGTGAAATGCCTCAGCTTTATATCTGTTGCCATATACCTGTGAAATATAGCACTAGTCCTAGTGCCAGCCCTCTGTTCTTGGTTCCTTCTTGCTGTGCTAACTGTGCAGTGACACTTATCAATGCCGCTGAAGGATTTCATCACAGCAACTAAATGTAACCAAACTTTAGAACAGAGCATGTTGCTTTTTGGACAGTCTCATGCTTTCATGTCAGGACAAAGCAGGGGGTTTGAATATGCTACTGTAGTCTTATGACCCTTATATCCCACCAAACAGCATGATTAACATCAAAGAGTCTTCATGTGTTTGCAGGGTACTGTTTCTCCCCATCTATGCAACAGCACCTAAGTAGCCCCATCCAATTTGGCTTAATTCTCACCTTGTTCAGTCAGCATCAATTGGTCTAATTAGTTGTTTGCAAGTGGCAGTAACAGCCCTTCTCCAGGAAACTACTGAACTTTAGATCTCAAAGAGTCCATGAACAAATTTGAGGGTGTCTGTGAAACATGACAAGGAAAACATGCTGGATGAGAATAGGCTTGCGTTCTGGAGATTGCAGTAGATTGAAAATCATGTCCTGTTGGAACCTTCCTCCTCCGGGCCTCTGGAAAGAAGAGGGCTGCTGGGCCTGCTTGTAAGGCAGAGCATGGAGTCCTGGCTCACCAGCAGCGTCTCTGGATCCCAAAGCAAATTTGTGCTCTCACCCTGTCTGCCTCTGTCTGTAGAGCTGTGCTTGTTCTGCTGTTGTAGGATTTTCCCCTCTCCCCTCCCCCCACTTTTCCCTCCCTCCTTTTCGTGAGGCAAGAAGGTAGGTCTGAGAAAAGGATCAAAGCAAGGGTCCCAGTCTAAGACCCACTCCATTCTCCTGTGCCTGGGGGTGCCAGCACAAGCAGTGTCCTCTCCTGCCACCACCACTGTTCTAACAATAGACTCATGCTTGGCTTTTCTTGTTCTCTGTGGAGAGTGGAAACCTGGGGACTGATTTGTCCTATACTTTGCAATTCTGCCAGCTTCCATGTTATTGATGTTATTAAATTTGTGAGACTGTAATCTGTGCTGTGCTACAGTTAGTTTTAAATCTGTGCTGTGGAAGAAGCTCTTCACTCTTCTAAATCGTACCAATAACTACTATCCTTCACTGGTCTCTTATGAATGGGAAGCTGAGACAGAAGAAGAATGAGTTTAAATGAACTTTCTCATTGCTCTTCATAATTCTGTTTTTTGGGTTTTGTAGGTTTTTTTGTTTAATAGCAAGAGCCTTATTTCCCCAGTTATGGTAATCCTAGCTCTTGTGATTTTATATGATGACTATAAATTGTTAGTGCCATCCGCAATCGTCTTACAGTGCATGCTTGTAGGATACTCTTCTGCCTTTCTTCTCTCCCTTCCCTCTCTGGAACGTCTTATATATGGGCTTCCTGAGTATTTAGTTGAGATTAGTATGTATACAGTGGTTAATTTTGAGCAACCGATGTCATCTACCTGGACTTATGCAAAGCATTTGACACTGTCCCGCATGACATCCTGGTCTCTAAATTGGAAAGACATGGATTTGATGGATGGACGGATCACTCAGTGGATAAGGAACTGGCTAGATGGATGCACTCGAAGGGTTGCAGTCAATGGCTCAATGTCCACATGGAAACCAGTGACGAGTGGCATTCCTCAGGGATCAGTACTGGGACCAGTGCTGTTTAATGTCTTTGTTGGTGACATGGACAGTGGGACTGAGTGCACCCTCAGCAAGTTTGCCGATGACACCAAGCTGTGTGGCACGGTCGACACGCTGGAGGGAAGGGATGCCATCCAGAGGGACCTGGACAGGCTTGAGAGGTGCGCCCATGCCAACCTCATGAAGTTCAACAGGGCCAAGTGCAAGGTCCTGCACCTGGGTCATGGCAATCCCAGGCACAAATACAGGCTGGGTGGAGAATGGCTTGAGATCAGCCCTGAGGAGAAGGACTTGGGGGTGCTGGTTGATGAGAAGCTCAACATGAGCAGGCAATGCGCACTTGCAGCCCAGAAAGCCAACTGCATCCTGGGCTGCATCAAAAAAAGCGTGGCCAGCAGGTTGAGGGAGGTGATTCTGCCCCTCTACTCTGCTCTCATGAGACCCCACCTGGAGTACTGCATCCAGCTCTGGAGTCTTCAGCACAGGAAGGACATGGACCTGTTGGAACGGATGCAGAGGAGGGCCACGAAGATGATCAGAGGGCTGGAGCACCTCTGCTATGAGGACAGGCTGAGAGAGTTGGGGTTGTTCAGCCTGGAGAAGAGAAGGCTGCAGGGAGACCTTATAGAAGCCTTCCAGTACCTCTTTAGGGGCCTACAGGAAGGATGGGGAGGGACTCTTTATCAGGGAGTGTAATGACAGGACACGGGGTAATGGTTTTAAACTGAAAGAGGGTAGATTTAGATTGGATATTAGGAAGAAATTCTTTACTGTGAGGGTGGTAAGACACTGGAACAGGTTGCCCAGGGAAGTTGTGGATGCCCCATCCCTGGAAGTGTTCAAGGCCAGGCTGGATGAGGCTTTGAGCAGCCTGGTCTAGTGGGAGGTGTCCCTGCCCATGGCAGGGGGGTTGGAACTAGATGATCTTTAAGGTCCCTTCCAACCCGAACCATTCTGTGATTCTGTATTTTTTTCCCAGAATGGACTATTTTATAAGATTACATGCTCATCCACATCAGTGGATGTGCCAAAATGTTATCAGAAGGTATCTGATTTAAAGCATCTTTTCTGCCCTATATTTTGAAGTTATCTGCTTTTCTGACTTGCCTTCTGTGTCATACAGAAACTTTTATTCATTGATACAAATAATCATACGTAGATAGTGTTTCCACTAATGAAAGTCCATAATCACTGACTTCTGTATAAAAAATATTGAGGTTTTAAAAAAAACCAAAAGCCTAGGGTTTTAAGGTATGCAAATACAGTGCAACTGTTCCTCCTCCTGCCTGAATAACTTTCACATTTCAACTAGTCTTTATAGGGACATTGACATTTGTGGTGGGTTCACCTTGGTTGGCTGCCAAGTGCCCATCAAACTGCTCTATCGCTCCCTCTCCTCAACTGGACAGGGGAGAGGAAATATGACAAAAGGCTTGTGGGTCGAGATAAGGACAGGGAGATCTCTCAGCAATTACTGTCATGGGCAAAACAAACTCAACTTGGGGAAATTAATTTAATTTATTGCCAATCAAAATCAGAGCTGGATAATGAGAAATAAACCCAAATCTTAAAACATCTTCCCCCCACCCCTCCCTTCTTCCTGGGCTCAACTTCACTCCCAGATTCTCTACCTCCTCCTCCCACAAGCGGCACAGGGGGACAGGGAATGGGGGTTGTGGTCAATTCATCACATGTTGTCTCTGCTGTTCCTTCCTCCTCACGCTCTTCCCCTGCTCCAGTGCGGTGTCCCACTCACAGGAGACAGTACCTCACAGACTTCTCCAATGTGGGTCCTTCCCATGAGGTGCAGTTCTTCACAAACTACTCCAGCATGGGTCCCCCGCGGGGTCACAGGTCCTGCCAGCAAACCTGCTTCAGTGTGAGCTCCTCTCTCCACAGGGTCACGGGTCCTGCCAGGAGCCTGCTCCACTGTGGGCTCTCCATGGGTTCACAGCCTCTTTCGGGCGCATCCACCTGCTCCAACGTGGGGTCTTCCATGGGTTGCAGGTGAATATCTGCTCCACCATTAACCTCCATGGGCTGCAGGGGGACAACCTGCTTCAGCATGGTCTTAACCACAGGCTGCAGGGGGATCTCTGCTCTGGCACCTGGCCTGGAGCACCTCCCCCCCCTCCTTCTTCACTGATCTTGGTGTCTGCAGGGTTGTTTCTCTTTCCGGCTGCTGTTGTGCAGCAGTTTTTTTCCCCTTCTTAAATACATTATCACAGAAGTGCTACCACCATCACTGATTGGCTCAGCTTTGGCCAGCGATAGGTCCGTCTTAGAGACAGCTGGAACTGTCTCTGTCAGACATGGGGGAAGCTTCTGGCATCTTCTCACAGAAGCCATCCCTGTAACCCCCCCACTACCAAAAACTTGCCACGTTAAAACAATACAACATTTCAAAGATAACAAATTTCTGAGAATTTTATCAAAATAAAGAGCCAGGTTGAAAAGACTTTATTAGAGTGCTTGTTGAGAGAGCACTCAACTCCTAATAGTCACAGGGGAATCTGTTGTATCAGATGTTCTGCTTCAAAAGCCAGGAAGTTTTCAGGTGTAAGTTTGCTTTTGTTAGGCACTGGAGGTTCCAACTGCGACTTAGAATTTGGTTTTAGACCATTTTTTATTAATTCTGCTATTTTTGTATAAATACTTAAATAACAAACCAAAAAATACTCGGTAAAGAAGAGAAAAAGGGGTTGCCAACATCACCAGCTCCTTATTAAATTAATAGTGTGGGATGGTGTGCTATGCTATCTCTTTGGGATGATACAAAATGATGCAGGTAAAGAACTGGATGAATATAAAGTTCTCTGCCACATTTCCATTGGAATGGGTACCATGGTATTTCTGTTACATCATTATTCTCTCTTCTTGTTTTGTTTTCCACAGGTCAATCTCCCTCCCTTAATCCCTGTACTCAGATTGTTTTTCTGACATTGATTCCTACTTACCCACATGACAATTTAAGGTTGCCATGGCCAAAACCAAATGCATAATTGTTTGCCTTCACTAGAAGTAATACCGCTGCTCTGGAGTCTTTTCCTGTAAGATATTTTCCAGGGACTTCTATATGAACCAGTCACAGAATCATTTCCAATAGTAAACAACTTTTACAATTTGGACAGTAACTTAGAGCATGTTGTGATTTCCCATTCACCAGACTAAAGCTACTAAGTCAATTTGAATTCTAAAACCAGCTATGACTCATTCCGTTTAACATTAGTATCACCATTGTGTTTGACTAAGAGGGGAGTCCAGCAATGTCTTTGCTTATTTATATACACTTTAATGTTAGAAGCCGTTTCATCAATTCAGAGGGGTTTGCCATTGTCTTCTAAAGTTATTTGACATCTAAGAAACTTTAAAAATCTAATGTTTGAATAATTCTTCACTATTTTCAAAGTCTGATCTATAATTTCATAGGACTGAAATTATTTTAAACCATGCTCTGTATTTCTACTGTCTTTGAACCTTGTTTGTTCATGTGTAAGACTAAAGCTGAGTAAAGAATGAATGTGGATGAAGCATAGATGCTGTAGTGTGGGCAAAGGTGGAGGGGAAGGGACAGAGTGTACAAGCTGGGGTTTGAACCTTTCCTTCCTAAAAATAGGCATTACTGGGCATCAATATGTCTATTGTAGATTCATAAAAATAAATGTTAAAAACATAGGCTACAACTTACCCTCAGAAAAGCAAAGTATTGGAGCTGGCCAAAGCTGATTAAGCCAGCAGGCCTAGCAGCTGTCTTGTGGCATATCAGCAAGGCCTGGTCTTCTGATCACCCATGACAAAACATAAATTCATAGAAATGAAAATATGAGCAGATCACTAAATCACTATATCTTATGTCCACTAAGTATTGCATGATATCTGATTTCAAGCTGAAACACTTCAGTTGCTCAAAACTTCACATCCTTGAAAATCTAACATACAGTATGTAATGATGTTTCTGGTAAAGGTAAATGTATTTTTTTTCTTAACCTTATAGGTTTAATGAATGGTTCTAGCCCATTTTTCTCCCCTCAGCTCCGGAAAAGTTGATGGTGTTATTTTTGATGGTATGCTAACTCAGAAGTGGTCAAAGATCTAATGCTAAAAGCTGATTGTTAAATGGGAACTAAACAGTTTAGAAAACAGCTTGAAGGCACTGTTCTGTGCAGTATTATGTAGCTATAAAACATATTCTATAAACTAAGGCATTGAACTTATAGGTAAATAGGTGCATATATGTATTAACTTCTAATTGAATATAGAAAACTTTCCAAGCTTTTTAGGAACAACTTCCTAAGCTTTTACTGACCATGAGTAAACCTGACTCAAACCCAAAACATAACAGCAAAAGCAAGTCTAAGAATGTAAGTGTAAAACTAGATAAACTGCTGGTGGTATGGGAGAGATTTTGATCTGGTTGCTCAGTTGTAGCTTCTATGTTTTTTTACTATCTCAAAGCTTGTTTTAAGACATCAAAGTTCTTATTATATGCATGTAATGTAGAAATCAAAATTTTAAGATGTACTCACTTCACAAGTATGCTGAGTATGTTTTGTTCAAGTTGTCAGTCACTTTCTGTCCAGAAAAAGATTTTTATATCAGAGCAGTTTCCATACAACAAGAAGTCAATGTTATGCAATACTGTCCCACAAGCTACTATATACAGTATTTATCAGACTTCAGAGCATTTTTAGGAATAAGGGAAATTCTGTGTTTTTCTATTGCTTTGGATTGTGTTTACAGAGCTTGTTGACTCAGACTCCTAAGAAACCATTGCTCATGTTTGGATGCCATAGTTGACAAATTAGTTTTGACTATAGCTGCACTTTTCATCACTCTCCTTATTTCTTTTCAGGGATCCCTCATGAAGCTGCTTAGAGTAACAAAAGCTTGCTACAACTTTAAAAACAAGCCAGGGAGAGTATATTTTAAGACTGTAGCCGGGCATTGGGAGAAAGCTGTAGTCTTGTTACGCTGTCATTTCGAAAAAGAAAAAAGGTCTTTGACCTGTCCTAAATCTGAGGTTAATCAGCAAATGCCTGAGAGATCATGCAGCGGATTCATGTTGTCTGATATGGGGAGAAATCACCTTGGATGACAGATATTACAGAGGCTCAGAACTCACTGTGTGCAAAAACGTGTGTGTGATTCCTACCGAGAGTGTTTGCAGTCCTTGGGACTGCCAGAGCACGTATGCTGAGCATGCAGGCTGCCACGTGGCAGGATCTGCTGTGCCCATCCTAGTCTCCCATCCCCTTGCCACATGTGGCACTCAAGAGATGGCGATCAGTGCCTGGTGATGGTTTACTCAACTCCTCCACCGGTGTTGCGTGAAAGTGGCAAAGTGGTTTTGGCAGAAGGTAAACCCCCTTGCATTCTAACACTCCTCACCGAGGTGGGAGGCTAGGTGCGGCTAGGTTTAAATTCTGAGTGATGCCCAATTCAGCACTATCAATCCAATTGTGTTTAATGTGTATTAAACTATTACTATTTGGATACACTAATAGTGGACTGCACCTTCAGTCTAGTCGTGCTCATGAACTAGCACGGCCACTCTCGAGTCTTTGGCCGCGTTCAATGAGGAACCGAAACAACTAGCTACTTAAACAGTGCAGTTTGTTTAAGCAACAGATATATAGGTTCTTGGGATTGCTGGTGATAAATAAACTGTCTGCAAAGCGCGTGCAAATAAAGATATTGTTAAATATACAAAATGCGTGACAAAGTTATAAACGATACAGTCTGGCTATAAATGTAGGAAAGAGATTCTCTAGAGAGATTTCTAAGTTTCCCGAGGAAGCACTCGGTATAGTCTAAGTCTTACCCAAAGGCGTCCCTATGGGGGGGAAGAAAGGCTCAGCCTGTCAACTGGTCCCGGAAGTCAAAGGCAGTCTGTGATGGAGTCCTCCTTGACTTGTTCACGATGGCGTCTTCCCTGATATTCCCCCTGATATAAAATATAAATCCCCCCCGATATAAAATATAAATATATTTTATAATATTTTTATCTTCAAGGTGGAGTTTGAGTGACTCTAGTCATAAATACCTTTATTATGATTGGTGTAAAATTCTCTTGCCTCACATTTAAAGGTATAGTTTACGAAAAATTCAGAGTGCAGACTCAAGGAGGAGTGGTCGCACCTTGGAGGTGGGTAGCCTTTGGGATGGAGGTGTGTTTTGGTATTATAATGACATTATAATGAGCAAAGTTCACACAAAGGACAGCATTTCATCAAAATTTGACAAAATGTTCGCTCAGGGTAGCAAATAGGCAGCTTATCAGTTCCATAGTACCATCTCATTCCCATATCTGCTGTACATCACAGGGCAGGGCCACGGAAGGTCACATTCCATTCCATCCCCCGGGTAGCTTTGCAAGCAATATTGTACAGGGAATCGCAGATGTTGAATTCTTTGCATGCCAGCTGCGGCTGTATTCTACCTTAGAAGCCTTTTGATTTCACAGCTTTCCTTAATGTGTGAACAATGCTGTATTTTTGGCCATTTTAGTAATTATTCCACATATTCCACCCCGTGACTATAGTCACTCAAGCTCCACGATATTTAAAACTGATTGGGAATATCACATGTGCTCTTGTGGTGAGGGATATCAAGTACAAATACATCTTGTGGAGCGATCAAGCGAGTTAAGCTTTTCATCATAATCCAAAGTTTAACATACAAAACAATTGTCAAAGCAAAGCACAACGCAGTTAGTACTAGTAAAACAACAACAGGATGGAGCATCTTGTTAAAGATTCCTGTAGCTGTTGGCGACCATCCAAAAAGAGTGTCCCACCATTCATGTCTTCCATCTTTCTTGACTCTTTCCAGTACTTGGTGTATTTCTTCAACATCATGATGGACAGTAATCAAAGTTCTCTGTCCATTTTCTTGGGCCTCTTTCAACAGTCGCTTCAAGGCATTGTGTTGTAGCAGCTTCTTCACCAATGTGAGATTCCGATAGGGGTAGGCAACAAATCTCGAATCAATGTGTAATTAGATTGTAGCAATTGAAAAGACGTAACAGGAGCTGAATAATTGAAATCACATCCGATAATGTTAGTAAAGTTACAAACACAAAGATTTGAGTGATTACTTATATCAGCTACTATGTCATCTACGAATACAAGCCTACAGGGAGACCTCATGCAAATGCACCCTTTCCCAATATATACAAGCACAGTTTCTGGGGTTTCATTGGGATGTATCTCAAAATGACAAACATTCTGGTTGGTGTCAGGACAAATGTCTTGTGCTTTGAGGGTATTACTCTCACAAATGAATCCTTGTTGGTCTCATGAAATGCATGCGTCAATATCAACAGTTTGCCATTTATTCTCATTTTGTTGTGCCCACACTCTATGCTCTATTGGATAGAGTATAGCTCCGTGGTGATTCAACCCCAGTGCGATGATTGGGTATATGGTGTATACGAAGCATTGCATATTGTTAAGACAAAAGCAGTGGCCTTGCTCTCAATGGGATCATAGGTGAAATTAACCAGGTACCACCAGGACTGAAATTTTTTCTCAAACTCAATTGCGTTATCCCATGTTACTTTTCGAATTTCGGTGGGCAAGGTGCCTTCTTCACCTTCCCTTATGATTGCGGCTGTCATGGATTGCATCCACAATTGGGCTTGGATACAACTAAGAGCTAAGGAAGCATTGTTTTGGGTTGTACCAAGTGCATTTGTGATCAGCTGATGGTCTTTTTCACCCGTTTCTTCCCACTGAGGCAATATATTCGATAAAAGCCATTGATGGTTTCCCAATGCTAATAGAGGACTGTAGAGGATGTCTTAATTTGTCTAGATCACTAGTGACTGTGACTAGTTTGTTGGCAAGTACCTCAGCATCTATACTATTTAAGACTCCCAGTCCTGTTCCTAAGATACCAGTCACATCTCCCCTCAATTATTGTGAGGGGATAAGAGTTCGTCTGTGTAACCATGCTGACCATCCTGCGTAGGATGTACTCAGGAATGGTAAGCAGGTGGGCTTGATCGCAGAGATATTAATCTGCATTGATAATTCTACTTGTTTGAGGGAATATGTTGGATTAAACAATATCTGTTGTTGACCTGTGTGTTTAATAACATAGGGGCCAATGTTGAAGGTGTAAGGAGTTAGACTAATGGAGGGCTGAGTAGGTACACCCTTGAAAGTTTGTGGGGGTGTAGGTTCTGGATTCATTTCAGCAGGTTCAGATGTATTAGAGTCAATCATAAATTCAAATGACAATTCTGTGCCCTTATAGCCCCAAAGACAATACACTACTATAGGTTTGGTAAAAGTAAAATTGTGCCAGCAATCTGAATTTGGCTCCATAATTTTGTAACATTCAGTGTTATATTTTTCTGGTTCGATAGAGTCTACATAGATTGTTTTAATTTCCATTGGTCTGTGGTGAGTAGACCCATTGATTACTTGGCAACCAATTTGTATTTTCTTTCCAGGGGTGGCTTCCAGTTTAGCCATTTGGAGTGAGTCTTTCCAACTCCATTTCTCTCTGGAATATACTTCACTTCCTTGTATAACCAGAGTAGAGAGATTTAAATGCTTTTTGTTTTCTGGTGTCCCAGTGCTTGCCGTGTACCATGACAATGCATTATCCCAAAGGTCATCATTAAGGGCCAGATTCTTAAGTCCACTTAATAAGGTGCCAGTGTGGTTACTGTCAGGGGTTTCAAATACGGGAGTGGAACCAGGCTAGTCTGTGTAGTTGGGTCAAGTTCAACTATATCTATTCTGAATTCGAATAGTAGCACTATTTCATCCTGTTGCCAACGACAAGTTACAAAAGTGGGTTCCACAAGAGTAAAATTATACCAGCAATCTCACTTGTTGGTGATACAGTGCTTTGTTGTCATTGAGCGTGGGTTCTGAGGGCAAAATATCTCTATTCTTGTGGCCTTCTCATGGTTTGAACCGTTGATCATTCTACATCCTACTTGGACTTCCTCTCTTGCCTTACCTTTCAGGGTTGGGTACAAACTATTCCAGGTCCACTCATGTTTTGAAAACATCTCGTTTTCATGTAGAACTACAGTGGCCAAACTCAATTTTCCCTTTCTTGTACCTGCCATCGCATTGTGTTTAACAAAAGCTTGAGACCATGGCCACTCTGGGTCTCTTTGACTACAAACAACAAGGAATAAAAAGGTAAAACTGAATAGCATCAATTCCATCTGCCAATTCGTCATTTTAGAATTTGGGCCTCCAAACAGCCATACACAATAAAAATAATATTACTTCCAGGATCAATGTCAGGATTCCCTGGAGACACTCAAGGTTAGTGTAGGCCGATCCATCTGTCCACATAGAGTTCATTTAAGGTTCCTGTAAGACACAAAAGAAAAGAAAATCTGCTCGGTCTTATTTGACCAACAGGGTTAGAAAGAGGGTGAGATCCACCGGGTACTAATCCAGCGTATCGATCTTCCCTGAACAGTCTTTGGCTTCCCATGCATGGGGATTTTTGGGAGTAGCCAGCACCATTGGTACCGTTCCAATTTGAGGCATTTTCACCAGCACAGGTTGCCCAGGGTGAAATCTTCCTAGGTATTTTCACAGTTCATTGGGAACTTTTGGAGTGATGATATTGGTAAATACACAGAAAGCTTTCATTTTAGGACAGCCATCTCCACTCCATCTGTTATTTAATTGATAGATGGCATCATCCAATCACAAATGCCAACCAGGTTCATGAGTTTTTGCAAAACATTTAACCAATCCATTGGTGCGTTCAACAATGCCATTAGCCTGAGGATAATAGGGAGTGTGAAATACCCACCGAATCCCTTCTTCCTTGGCTCAGTCTTGTACCACCACCCTCGGGAAGGGGAAGTGTGCTGAACCACCCTTTTAGGCCTTTCACTGTGTTGTCCCCGGTAGCTGATTTGAAGCTGGTGGCCGCAGTGAGGCCGGAGATAATCTCCACTCCCACTAGGACATATCTTTTTTCACTTGATGATCTCATGGGCCCAATATAATCAATTTGCCATGAATGCCACAATGTTTTCTTGTCCCAAATGTGTAAGGGAGGCGCCTTACTCGGATGATCTTTATTGAGTCGTAGGTGACATTGTGAACAGGCAGTTACTACTTGTTCACACAGCTTAGCCAGATACAGGCCACCCCCGGGCTAGACCTTCCTGATACAGGTCAGCACGGCCTGTGTGGCCACGCTTAACATGTAACCATTCGAGTAAGCGTTCCCATTCCTGACCATCATCTACAATATCAATTTGCTGCAGCTGCGTGAGGCTATCTACCTGTTGGTTGAACTGAGCAGTGATCGAGTTCGAACGATCATGGCCTTTTACCCAACCAATGTGCAATGCTCTCTGTCCTCCTATTTCTAACAGTTGCTTCCAACTATCCGTCTCCCAAATTGGGACTCTGTTCACCTGCCAATCATTGGCTGCCCAGTGACCTATCCATTCAGTGGCTCCTTTAAAAACAGCATATGAATCCGTGTAAACGTAAGTAGCCCCATGTTGTGCAGCTAGTAGGACAGCTCTGAGTTCCCCTACTTGTGCACTGCCTTCCCCTGTTTCAATTGCTCTTTCTCCCGTTGCTACTTCCAGTGCTACGGCCTTGTATTTCCACTTATTGTTCTCCCGGTGAGATGACACATCAGTGAACCACACTCCTGCAAGATCACTGCCTTCCTTCAGAGGAGGTGCTTCTTGGATCGGAGATGGTCTGTTTGGTGGGGATTGGAACAATAGGGCACCATCTATATCCTTCTGGAGCTTGGATACTTTAACACTACTTTCAGAGATTGGCATGATTTCATTAATGCCTTCTAAATAAGCATACCACTTTCGAACTGTGGGTTTCTGGGCAATGCCGGCTGGTGGTGCTGTCCCTTTATGGACCACATCTAGGAGGCGGAAAGGTCCCCGAATGATCACGCTCTGTTCCCTCCTTATCTGCTCTGCTCATTTCAACGCTCTCACTAGGGACAGTAAACCCTTCTCAAGGTCTGAATATCTGCTCTCAGTATCATTAAAGGAGTGAGAGCTAAATTCTAATTGTCTTTCCGGTCCCACTGGTCCCTTCTTCCATAAGTTGCAATGAGAACCATGTTCACTGAACCCCCATTCTACATGGACAGGGTCAGTTGGATGTACAGGACCAAGTTGTTGGAATAACCTTAGCTCCTTTATTAGCAATTCCAGAGCATTAGTATGTTGTTCAGTCCACTCCCAGGATTTACCCTTTTTGAGCAAACAATAAAGGGGGCGAGCAATGATGGAAAAGCCAGGGATGTGTTTATGCCAATAACTTAAAGTTCCCAGAACTTACTGTAACTCCTTCACACTGGAAGCATTCTGTCCATGTTCTATTTTTTTCAGGGTATCCTGAGGGACGGAAGCAGCTCCTTTAATCCACCAGACCCCCAGGAATTTAACTTCCTGTCCAGGTTCCTGACACTTTGAGTCTGGAATTTGCAATCCTAAATCCAGTAATGTTTCTCAGATGTTTTCCATCATGTCTTTAACACTTTCTTGGTTCTCTCCCCCTATTAGGATGTCATCAATATATTGGTATACCATACATCCCTGTGAAATGGGAATCTCTGATAGCACTTTAGCTAAAGCATTATGAGCAATAGTGGGGGAATGCTTGTATCCTTGTGGAAGTCGGTTAAAAGTATATTGGACTCCTTTCCATGTGAATGCAAACAGCACTTTGTCCTGCTCAAGGAGGGGAATCATAAAAAACATGTCTTTAACATCTAAGACAGGCATCCAAGAATGGGCAGCTCCTTCTATCATTGTCACAATTTCAGCGATATTCGGAACCGCGGCGGTCAGGGGTGCAGTATTGGCATTTAACTTTCGGTAATCTACTGTGAAACGCCATTGCCCCATTGGTTTTTTACTGGCCACACCGGTGAATTATAAGGCGAATGAGTCCTCTTAATGATGCCTCTTTTTTCTAAATCTGATACCACCCTGTCTGCTCCTGCAAGTGCAGCTGCAGGCAGTGGATACTGCCAGACGTTGATTTTTGAGGGAGGCAAAGGTATAGAAGTTTCTAATAGACTCAATTTCACTGTGTCTAATCCTTTTTCGCATCCTGCAAAACTCCACACAGTCCCATCTGGAAATTTCCACGTTCGCCCACGCAGCACATCAAATCCTAGGAGGTTAGTATGTGAGACACGCACCAGCACTTCTGTCCTGGTCAGTTGCTGCTCTCCTGGCAACCAGAGGTTAATTTTCGTGGTGGGGCATGTTTTTACCACACCGTCAATTCCTGTGAAGTTGACTCTGCGTCAGGTGGGATTTATACCTAGAAGTTGTGCCCTTTCATTAGTGATTGCAGACATTTGGGCTCCGGTATCAATAATAAAGTTTACCGACATCTTCCAGGGTCCAACAGGAATGACAATAACAGGTTCAAAGTCTTTATGGGAGAGCCATTGAATCGCTAGTACCTGCCGGGCAGGGTGGCTCACTGCCCTCCCCGGGGATAGGAGTTTTTTGATTGGGGCTCTGACAAATCAATCAAGTTACGCTCCGGTGCAGAAGGCACAATTTTCTCACGGCTTGGGGACTCTCTGGTTAGTCTTTTCTCCCCAGCTGAATTATTCTTTCTAGTTAGAGATTGGACCAGCATATGGAGATCTCCTGTAAGGACACCGTGCAAGAATTGTCAGGGTACCCCCAGTTCTAGGGCTTTACGCCACAACTCGTTTTGGTCCTTATCAGGCTTAAACCTTCCCTCCAATTTAGGGTTTTGAGTGTGAGTTCGGATTTGGTGAACCTTTCGGGGGTGTTCAGAGGATTTTTCACTAGTTAGGCTGGCCCAGCCCATTCGGTGCCCATATTGGTCTATTTCTTGTACATATTCATTCCAGGTGGGTATGTAGTGACGCCGGCTCTGCCTACGAGTACCCCAAACATCTCGTATGCGATCTTGAGTGCTGACAACAAATGGTTTCAGGCAATCGGGAAGACCACGGATGAGAGGGGCTAATCGATCAGGGTCGATAGGGGCTGACATTGGAGATTTCCGAAATTCTTCTCTGTCGTACATGGCTTGCAGACAAGCTGCTTTCCGTACAGCCGCAAACAGATCAGAGTAGCCCATAGCTCTAATCTCTAACGGCTCCCCTGTCTCTCGCGGATCCATACCACCTGCCCAATAGGCTGCTCAAGCGGTTAGGGAATTATGATCTCCGGGCACAGTAGTTAAAAACATTCCTGGTCCCCAAGAGTCTCCTGCTTCTTCCTCGCTCAACATAATTCTATCTCCTCCTTCAGAAGAAACTCGCCACACATACTCAACAGCTGACTCTCCTGGCCGCCTTGAATATTTCTCCCTTATTTTTGCCAAGTCTGTTGGTGTCCACGGAACGGTACGCACAGTGGTGTGGACTTCATCATCATCATCAACCGCTGTTTCAGTTTTAACCAGAGGTCATAAAGGAAAGACTTGGGATTTCAAAGTAAAAGTCCCTTCCACCTCATCTTCTTCATCATCCTCACTGTTAGACCAAAAATCTCCAGTCTCGGTTCCGGAATTTGGACAACACATTAACTTACAAATTTGTTGGACCTGGGTCGAGGGCTGCATTTTATCTAAGAGCCCAGTCGCCCTTTCCAATAACATTTTAAGTTGGAGATTTTCACTCCCAAATCAAGCATTTCGGTTTCCTAAACATTCATTCTCACTCACAAGCTTATCAACTTGAGTTCTTAGTTTTTCTCCTGTCTCTTTCTGAAAAGCTAATGATGACTTCAACACCTCATTTTCCGATTTCAGGGTTGCATATTCTACAGCAGAAATCAGATTAGGAGCAGGGGTTTCCCTAGCTTCTTGTTGTGTACAAGATAAACAGGCACCTAACACTGCACAAATCACACCCTTGCCTTTTCCCACTCCAAGCTTTTGTGAAGCTCGACACTCTTCAATACGTTCCACCACTTTCTCTTCATCTTTCCAAAATTTTTGGGCCCACTCTGTGACTGTATTCTACCTTAGAAGCCTTTTGATTTCATAGCTTTCCTTAATGTGTGAACAATGTTGTATTTTTGGCCATTTTAGTAATTATTCCACAACCGGACACAGTCCCCTCAGTGTTGTACGTGCTCCCATGTCTGCTCTCTGCTCCTGCTTGGGCAGCTCTTTGCTCCAGCCCCTGTGTCTTTTTTTTTTTTTTCAGCCCCAATCCTGCTCTGTTCTTGTGTCTTCACAGAGCAGTCCCTGACTTCCTCCCTCACAGTGCAGCACCACCACTACCAAAACTCTGTCAATTTATCCCAATATGGGGGTGTGTGTGTAATTTATTTATTTTTTTAGCATCATTAACACACCGAAAGGGGAGGCAAGTAGGACATCAACTAATGTAGAAGTTCATACCTTCTTTTCGGTGGCCTTATTGTTTTTACAGTAACTGAGACAACAGAATCCCAGCCTTGAGAAGTTGTAGATATTATGGCATGTAACTGGTTCTTTTTTAAAGATTCCAGTGTAGAAACTGGAGCCCACACAAAGGAAAGAAAAAGGTTAATTCTGCTTTATTGTGAAGCCTTGCTACAGAGAAAAAAAAAGCAGTGAATTCAGCTTTATTGCGAAGCCTTGCTAAGCAGTTCCCAAATGTCCCAAAAGTTACTCAAGAGTCTTACCAACCCCATAGACCGTAGTAGCATCGCTGAGCAGCAGGATAACGAGGAGCCACATCGGTACGGTAGAGGAAGGCAGGCACAACGCTTGGCAAGCAGTTCCCAAATGTTCCAAAAGTTACTTAAGAGAGTCTTACCAATCCATAGACCGTAGTAGCATCACTGACCAGCAGGATAATGAGGAGCTGCATCGCTACAGGGTCAGGGCATCCCCTGTGCAAAAGTGCGCTCATGTCTCTCTCTCTCCCTCCGGCCCGAGATAGCCCCCTTATATCCTGCACCGGATTGAGTGGAAAAGTACAGGCTAGAGTCGCTGCGCGCGTGGCCAGCGCATGCAGCGAACCTTACCAGACTCATGATCCAGCTTTGCTAACAGTGGCTGTCTGATAACTGACTACATTGTTGTACTCCCTTCTTGTTATCTTCTTTTTCGAAAGTCAGGTTCTCATAGTTTTTGCAGCAACAGTACTGAGGTCCTTTTTCTCGGCACATATACTGGGTTTGGTTCAACTAGTAATTTTCCATCATGTCTCACTCAGACCATCCTCTGTTATCCCTAACACATGGCAATGAAAATAACTTTGGTGTCATGGTAAACAGCATGGGGAAAGAAGTAAGAGGAGGGAGGTCTTTAGTACTAGTATTGGCATGATCTGGAAGTACCAGACACATCAAAGAATAATACTGTTTTTTAAAGCAAATATTAATTATGCATTAGCAAGGAAAGTTCTTTCTGACCTTCTGTACTAACTTAAGCTGCTTTTATGAAAGCTTTAATTAATCTCACATGTGGAGAAAGGAACCCTTAGGTTCTTATATTCAATAGTCTGCATTTTTTTTAAAAGGATATGTTAAGATGTCAAAATGGAAAGAGGAGTTGAAAACACTGTTCATTCAACTGTTAAGACACAGACTTTTATCCTAAGCCTAGCCTAGGACTGATCACATATCAATGAATGGATTTCTGTATCAATGATAAAAACTGGTGTGACTCTACCTCCTTAAGTGGTACTTCTCATCCTTCTTTCGTCCTCACATTTCCACTTCAGTCAAGGAGGACTTAGCACTTACTTCTTTTTTTAGTCTCCATTAGACTGAAACATTACAATGGTCAAAGTAAATTAAGAACAACACCATATTAGCCCTAATGTTTCTGCCATGCTTGAGCAGACATTTCTAATAGTCAAACTGTGTTACTATGGCATTCTGTTAGTTTCTTTTCTTTTTGTTCAGCATCAGGATATTTCTGGAAAAATGAATCACGTCTCTTTGTAATTAGTGATGACTTCTTGTCTTAGTTCCTATTCATGTTCTTAATGAATACTAAATACGCTGTGACAGTGAAGGAATGGTAAGAGGTAAGATGAAAGAGGAAGAGAAGGAAGAGTAAGGAACTGATAGTTGTTTTTACAGGATTCTTTTTTTCTTATTTAAAGTTGTTCTTTTCTTCTTTCTCTCTCAACTCTATATAGGAAGTACATTTATATTTTTATTTATATATGTCTGAGCACTTAGCAAGGGAAAAAGGAAACTACTCTCCTATTTAATATAACTAATACTACTTCAACTGAGTTAATTGAAACTTCCAGATTGGGAGGGCATCACGTCCTGCGTGGATAATGGAAAAAACAAGTCTCATAGTAAGGACTGTTTATTTGAAGTTGTAAATCTTGTATATGTTTTACATATTAACTTTTGCTTGTTTATGAATGTTTTAGTAAATCTATAATTTAAGTATCTCTATAGTGTGTTGCCACAGAAAAGTACAGATGACCTAATTGTACAGCAGCTTTGAAGGGCTTCTATTGGCAAATCAGTGACTGATTCTATAACACATTTCATCCTGTAGACATAAGGTGTGTAATTTCCATTTGTTTGAAGAAATAATCAGTATAAATGTTCATCATCAAGTGACAAAATGTATTCTAGTTGGTTTAATTCTAGAGACATCTGAAGTTTAGCATTGTTGTTGGAAAAAACTCCTAATTACCACAGTAATTTGGCAAAATCATTATTTCTCCAACTAGTTTAATGAAGGGGGCTATGTTTATTGCCACAGAGTGTAGACAGCTTGTTATTCAGTAAAGCTGTAGTTTCAGTTAAAACATGGAAAGAAAAGACTGTAACTCTAGTTTATCAGAAGTGATAAAAAAAGTGCAGGTAAGCTTTATTAACGCTGTTCTGTACCTAACTGTAATGTCTGTGGCAGACATAAATATGTGCTCTGCAAAGCTCTCTAGTTTGTCTTTGCGAAACACTGCTGAGCAATCAGCAGGAACATGCAGGCCATCTCATCAAACAAATTGAGGCTATTTAGCTGGGGCTATAGAAGATTTTTGTGCTGACAGTGCAGGAGAGCAGCAACTCAAGGCTGAACACTCAGACTTTTACTGACACTCCTGCTTGCTTTAGTTGTATAGTTTTCGCCTACCTTTTACATATGAAAATCCTAACCTGTGGTATGTTGTGTGATATACTGTACTGTGACAGAACTGAATAGCATTTCTGGTCAAATGTGTATTCATTAACCACACATCTATGATTTGGATTCAGTTCTTTTGTCTTTTTAGTTAATGTGGTCAGAGCCTTTATTTTCTCCTTCCAGTGTCAGTCTTCATCCAAATAATTGTCAGGCTTCTAAGACTTTTGTTTCGATGGGCTCTTTAACCTTCCAGAGTTAAAGAACTGGTTGCACTATGGTAATATGCATCAAATTACATTTGTGTATGCTTAATTTGGAGGTAAATGTATCTAATATTGAAGACAAGAACTAAAGTTTAGGTATGACTGAAGAAGTAATTGTAGAGATTCAAAAGAGCAATAAGAATTAGTGTAAAGGTTATATTAAACAAAAGGGCTATAAAAGTCACCTTTACATAACCTTTGTGTTTGTGCAAGGCATTGGGATCAGGAAAAAAAGTACCCAACCTACTATAGCTTGGTGATTTAGGAGAACATGAGTTGGTGCTGAGGGTACAGTGACATTTGTATGGAGGACTAGCATGTGCATTGATTCCCCTGGCCTACCTTCCTCCTCCTTTAGCTTTCACTGAAATGGTGCTCTCTTTGGTCTTTTCTGTATCATTTCTAACATCCAGCATAGGAGAACACCTCATCTTCTGGCAGATGGGCTTCAAGGAGCCTTAACTCCTAGCTGAATAATATGATTCTGCTGCTGAAAGCAGCTGGTCTTGGCTGCTCTCACTGCCAAGCAGCAGAGATATTTCTGAGAGTTCACATGTACCCCTTTGTAATGATGCCAGATTGAAAGCCTTTGACTATGAGTAACCAAAATCATAATTTTTTTCTTTTGCTTTTATTTGGCCAGAAAAATGTATTAAGAACTTACCTCTTACTTAAAGGGAGGTGAGGACAGGGACAAAGGATATCTTTCTTCACATCCTGGAAATGGGAGAAAACAAAAGAGTTCAAAAACCTACAAAGTTAACCTCAACTTCTGGTACTTAATATCTTTGGGATTTGATGGCATCATTCCCCGAAGAATACAGCAATCTATCTGTCAGTAAAATGTAGCTAAATTTAAACTGACAACCATCTTAGTGATACTAAAATATTTTTAGATTTCTATGCAATACTATGTGTCTTGGTAATGATCATGGAGAAAAATAAGTTGTAAATTCTGAAGTACAGTAATTTTTTTACCTTTTTTAATTTTATTTGGTAAGAAGTTAACTTTGAACCATGTATGTTATACATATTTAGTGTTGCTATAAAAACGTTCAGATGTGAAGCTCCAAAGAGTGAGGGTTTCACAACGCATGTTCCTGACACTAATTAATGTTAGTTTTAGAATAATTACATTGAATCAGCCAGTTCAGTTTCAGATTATTGCCTAAGATTGATTACAATAATCAGAGTATTAAAAGACTTTTGAGAAGATGGGAGTTTAAAGTAGTACACATTCTGCAACGTGCAGTGCAATGAGATGAAGTTACACATAGAATCATAGAATTATAGAACTGTCTAGGTTGGAAGGAACCTTTAAGATCATTGAGTCCGACCATCAACCTAATACTGACAAAATCATCAGTAAACCATGTCGCTAAGCACCACATCTACCTGTCTCATAAATACCTCCAGGGATGGCAATTCCACCACTTCCCTAGGAAGCCTGTTGCAATGCTTGACAACCCTTTCAGTGAAGAAATTTCTCCTAATATCCAATCTAAACCTCCCCTGGTGTAACTTGAGACCATTTCCTCTTGTCCTATCGCTTGTTACTTGGGAGAAGAGACCAACTCCCAGCTCTCTACAACCTCCTTTCAGGTAGTTGTAGAGAGCGATAAGGTCTCCCCTCAGCCTCCTTTTCTCCAGGCTAAACAAGCCCAGTTCCCTCAGCTGCTCCTCATAAGACTTCTGCTCTTGACCCCCCACCAGCTTTGTTGCCCTTCTCTGGACTCGCTCCAGCACCTCAATGTCTTTCTTGGGGTGAGGGCCCCAACACTGGACACAGTAGTCGAGGTGGGGCCTCACCAGTGCTGAGTACAGGGGCACAATCATTTCCCTAGTCCTACTCACCACACTATTCCTGATAGCCAGGATGCTGTTGGCCTTCTTGGCCACCTGGGCACACTGCTGGCTCATATTCAGCCAGCTGTCGACCAACACCCCCAGGTCCTTTTCTGCCAGGCAGCTTTCCAGCCACTCTTCCCCAAGCCTGTAGCGCTGCATGGAGTTGTTGCGACCCAAGTGCAGGACCCAGCACTTGGCCTTGTTGAACCTCATACCATTGGCCTTGGCCCATTTATCCAGCCTGTCCAGATTCCTCTGCAGAGTCATTCTACCCTCAAGCAGGCCAACACTCCCACCTAACTTGGTGTCGTCTGCAAACTTACTGAGGGTGCACTCCATCCCCTCATCCAGATCACTGACAAAGATATTAAAGAGAACTGGCCCCAATACCAAGCCCTGGGGAACACCACTCGTGACCAGCCACCAACTGGATTTAACTCCATTCACTACCACTCTCTGGGCCCGGTCCTTCAGCCAGTTTTTTACCCAGCAAAGAGTACTCCCGTCCAAGCCATGGGCAGCCAGTTTCTCCAGGAGAATGCTGTGGGAAACTGTATCAAAGGCTTTACTAAAGTCCAGGTAAACAACATCCACAGCCTTTTCCTCATCCACCAAGCAGGTCACCTTTTCATAGAAAGAGATCAGGCTAGTCAAGTAAGACCTGCCTTTCATGAACCCATGCTGACTGGACCTGATCACCTGGTTGTCCTGTACGTGCTGCATGATAACATTCAAGATGATCTGCTCCATAACCTTCCTAGGGCCAGAGGTCAGACTGACAAGCCTGTAGTTCCCCAGATCCTCCTTCTGGCCCTTCTTGTAGATGGGCATCACATTTGCTAGACGCCAGTCTACTGGGACCTCCCTGGTTAGCCAGGACTGCTGATACATGATTGTAACCGGTTCTTTTTTAAAGATTCCAACATACAAACCGGAGCCCACACAAAGGAAAAAAAAAGGGTTAACTCTGCTTTATTGTGAAGCCTTGCTACAGAGAAAAAAAAAGCAGTGAATTCAGCTTTATTACGAAGCCTTGCTAAGCAGTTCCCAAATGTCCCAAAAGTTACTCAAGAGTCTTACCAACCCCGTAGGCCGTAGTAGCATCACTGACCAGCAGGATAACGAGGAGCTGCATCGCTACGGCAGAGGAAGGCAAGGCACAGCGCGGTCAGGGCGTCCCCTGTATCTTCAAAGTGTGCTCATGTCTCTCTCTCTCCCTCCGGCCCGAGACAGCCCCCTTATATCCTGCACCGGATTGAGTGGAAAAGTACAGGCTAGAGTCACTGCGCGCATGGCCAGTGCATGCAGCGAACCTTACCAGACTCATGATCCAGCTTTGCTAACAGTGGCTGTCTGATAACTGACTACATTGTTGTACTCCCTTCTTGTTATCATCTTCTTCGAAAGTCAGGTTCTCATGGATACACATATAGCTTTTGCAGCAACAGTACTGAGGTCCTTTTTCTCAGCACGTATACTGGGTTTGGTTCAACTAGTAATTTTCCATTGTGTCTCACTTGGACCATCCTCTATTATCCCTAACACAATGATGGAAAGTGGCTTGGTGAGCACTTGCAGCAGCACACTCAAAACCCTTGGATGGATCCCATCTGGCCCCATAGACTTGTGCATGTCTAAGAGGTATAGCAGGTCGCTAACCATTTCCCCTTGGATTATGGGGGCTTCATTCTGCTCCCTGTCCCTGTCTTCTAGCTCAGGGGTCTGGGTACTCAGGGAACAACTGGTCCTAATACTAACGACTGAGGCAAAGAAGGCATTAAGTACCTCAGCCTTTTCCTCATCATTTGTCACCATGTTACTGTCCCCATCTAATAAAGGATGGAGATTATCCTTAGTCCTCCTTTTATTACTAATGTATTTATAGAAGTTTTTTTTATTGTCCTTAACATCGGAAGACAGGTTAAGTTCTAGTTGGGCTTTGGCCCTTCTAATTTTCTCCCTACATAGCCTTACAACATCTTTGTAGCCTTCCCAAGTGGCCTTCCCCTTCTTCCAAAGGCTATAAACTCTCTTTTTTTCCCTGAGTTATATCCATATCTCTCTGTTCAGCCAGGCCGGTCTTTTTCCCTGACGGCTTGTTTTTTGGCACATGGGGACAGCCTCCTCCTGTGCCTTTAAGGCTTCCTTCTTGAAAAATGTCCAGCCTTCCTGGACTCCTTTGCCCTTCAGGACTGCCTTCCAAGGGACTGTGTCAAGTAGACTGCTAATGTATTCACACTGGTTAGTTTAAAGGGATAGATGGGGGATGAGGGATGGGGAGGTGATGGGACAGGGCTGAATCTATATTTAGAGATGGCTGTCTTTATCTGACTCTACAGCTGGGTGCTGATTTTTTGCTTTAGAAGGCTTGAATTTTGCTTGCATATGTATATTAATGCACTTATCTGCTCTATGCAGCAACACATACAGAAGTTCTTAGGAAAAAAGTATCATGCAAAGTGAAATGTGTACATCCCAGTGGGCACAACTGGCAGATAACTTATGTGCAACTATGTTATGTACAAATCAGATTCATGACCTTTACTCTCTGTCCTTCAGGGAACAACCCATCTTCAGCACCCGAGCTCATGTCTTCCAGATTGACCCAAACACTAAGAAAAACTGGGTTCCCACCAGCAAGCATGCTGTCACTGTGTCCTATTTCTATGACAGCACAAGAAATGTCTACAGGATAATCAGTTTGGATGGCTCAAAGGTAAGCTTTATTTCAGAGAACTTGCATGCTGATCGACTTTTGTATTTATTTTCCAGTCTGATGTCCTTCATGTATCTTATCAGATGCTTTTGTCATTATCTGAGTAACAGATTACTGATGTGTTGAAATGGTTACATTGCTTCATTACATGTTTTAAGTGTTTATTGGAAAATACTTTTTTCCATGCATTCATATTTACTTTGATAAATCTGTTGCTGAATTTAAGCAATAACCTGTTAGTTAATATTCCCTGTGCATTCCCTGTGAGATGCACTAAAAAGTACAAAATAGGGTTACAATAACCTGTTTTCATCTCTGCATTCAATGATGTTATCAATATCATTGGCTTCAGCATTATGAACAACATCTGTTTAGTGCCCATAATCACTTAGTAAAATCTTCTCTGTCATATAATCTTCCAATTTCTGCTGTAGAGAATGTGGTAATTCCCTCCTAATAAAGCTCTCCACGGTAAGCTTTTATCAAAACTCAGTTGTAAGAAACCTTGTCTAAGAAATTAATTTGGAAGATTCAGAGAAAATATTTGACTGTTCCTTAGGTTTTACCCCAAGTGGGTATAAAAACAGTAACTGTACAAATAGCATGTCAGAAATCTCTGCAACAAGGACATTAAAGATACACAGAGTGTAATCAAAAGCTATAATCCTTTCAAGAGACTTTAATTTCCAAGTTATGGAGATGTCTCAGTTCATGATAGTTGGAACTAAAATCATAGAATCAGAATGGTTTGGATTGGAAGGGACCTTAAAGATCATCTAGTTCCAACCCCCCTGCCATGGGCAGGGACACCTTCCACTAGAATAGGTTACTCATAGCTCCATCCAACCTGGCCTTGAACATTTCCAGGGATGGGGCATCCACAACTTCTCTGGGCAACATGTTCCGGTGTCTCACCACTCCCTCATAGTAAAGAATTTCTTCCTTATATCTAATCTAAATCTACTCTCTTGCAGTTTAAAGCCATTACCTCTTGTCCGATCACTACATGCCCTCGTAAAAAGTCCCTCTCCAGCTTTCCTGTAGGCCCCCTTTAGGTACTGGAAGGCTACTATAAGGTCTCCCCGGAGCCTTCTCTTCTCCAGGCTGAACAACCCCAACTCTCTCAGCCTGTCCTCATAGGAGAGGTGCTCCAGCCCTCTGATCATCTTTGTGGCCCTCCTCTGGACTTGCTCCAACAGATCCATGTCCTTCTTATGTTGGGGGCCCCAGAATGCCGAACTCCAGGTGGGGTCTCACAAGAGGGGAGTAGAGGGACAGAATCACCTCCCTCGACCTGCTGGCCATACTTCTTTTGATGCAGCCCAGGATGCTGTTGGCTTTCTGGGCTGCGAGCACACATTGCTGGCTCATGTTGAGCTTCTCGTCCACCAACTCCCCCAAGTCCTTCCCCTCAGGGCTGCTCTCAATCCATTCTCTGCCCAGCCTATATTTGTGCTTGGGATTGCCCCAACCCAGGTGGAGGACCTTGCACTTGGTCCTGTTGAACTTCATGAGGTTGGCATTGGGCCCACCTCTCAAGCCTGTCCAGGTCCCTCTGGATGGCATTCCCTTCCCTCCAGTGTGTCGACCGCTCTACACAGCTTGGTGTCATCGGCAAACTTGCTGAGGGTGCACTCAGTCCCACTGTCCATGTCACCGACAAAGATGTTAAACAGCACTGGTCCCAATAACAACCCCTGAGGAACACCACTCGTCACTCGTCTCCACTTGGACATTGAGTCGTTGATCAGCTCTGTTAGAGCATAGCAGTATTCACAGAGATTTCTTTGCTATTTATTGAAAGCTGGGAAGCATTACTCTGCTTTTTTTTTCTTTTTTTCCTTTTTTTTTTTTTTAAATCCAGAGTACTGCTGTTTTAAATGAGGAAGGAGAGTTTCTATCCTACAGAAGTATATAGGAATTTTCTGTCAAAGATCTCTATATGATACTAGTTTAGGTGATTGAGACTCTGGTATCAGAGCCTACCATAATTTTTACAAGTTTAACTCTGACTGTTTCTTACCTTCTCAGCACTCCTTCAAATTATTTTGTTCTGTCAAACAATTAAAATGCCTTTTGTGTGACTGTTTATAAAAGACTTTGGGATTGAGATTAGATGTTGTATGAAATCAAGGCTTCTAGTTGTAATCTGTAGCATCTTTATTGATCTGCACAGTTTACAAAATACTTATTCTGATATCCACTGGGGTTCCTCTGTGTTTGTCCAAAGCTGAAATTCTTGAAAAGTGGCTGCTGAGTTGCACTGTCAAGCAGTTGTTCATCTGTTTATTTCCTCTTTTGTCTATTGCAGCATTTCCTTCACATTTGCAGTACTACTGGCAAGGTATATCGATAATGCAATCTATGACTTTTATTTATTCTCTCTGTGATTGCTGCAATCCTAATAATGTTTTCATCCAAGCGTTATATGTCTGACTAAGATCTAGGATCCTAATCATGATTAAGAAAGAGCCATTTTTTTAGGTATCACAACATTGCTCTGAAACATATCCAGGTGAATAGCAGGGTGTGCCCCATTGAAGAATTTTTAGGAGGTTTTCAGCATAATTCTCAGAGAATTTTATTTTTAATTACAGCCACATCTTTTTTAACATGTCTGCACATACATAATGTAGTATGTAAAAAGGGCTAAATATAAATATAAAGCATTCTTAAGTTCAGAGTGCATCCAGAGTCTCTCTGCTGTATGGCATACAGTTGAGCGTCAGTAACACTACTGGCATCTGAGCTTGCAATGTCTTATGTTGTGGATTGGTCAGGCAGAAGCGTTAAATTTGCAAAGGAGAAAAAGCTATGCAATTTAATTCTCCAGTTTTGAGTTTTGAAATTAAATGGAATAAGGATGATTTTGTGGGGTTTTTTTTTTAAACAAATTTTACATTGAAAATTACATGTTGCCAGCTGCCAAAAATGCTTGTTGAACCATATTGGTTTTGCAGCTCTCATGCCCCAACTAGGTTTACTTGTAAACCTCTGTGCTGGTGGAGTTTACAGCACCCTGTGGGTTTGTACATTGGAGAGAATGATGTGCATGTGGCTGCTCAGTTACAGTGGCTCAGGTGCTGAGCAGTAAGACAGTAAGTGATGGCAACTCACGCGTATGTCCACTTAGACTGCAGTAAGGAAAGTTTGAGAGAGATACACTTGAGATTTGAGTGATAATCCCATTCCTGCCCCACACCCTTCCCCCTCTTTAGGTCAGTAGGTTCCAGTAGGATTCCTGGATAAAATTTAACTTCTGTACTGATTGTCTGAACATGAATAAGTCTTTCTTCTTGAAAACAAAAGGATATTTTTAAGATGTGATCTTCACTCACCTCTGAGAGATGCTACCATACATAACAGATTCCAGCTTGAATTTGCTTGTGGAAATCTTTGGTCTATTTTGAGAGAAGGTTGGGGTTTGGTTTTTTCCCCTTATTCCATATCAATGGGTCTATGAGCCGGATTCAGCTGAGATAGATCCTATAGAAACAAGTTCTGCTTATTCTTTCTACATTCTGTGTAATGTTTTCTGAACCTACTGTCTCCTCTTAAAATACCTGGCACAAGAAATGATGCATCTCCCTCTAACTTGACTCCAGAAAATATTCCAGGACCCTAAGGTGTTCAGTGTACAGGCCACATTTTATAGTCATATACAGCATCTGGATCCCTGTCACCCATGTCAAGGAGATCCTGATGCAAATAATCAGATAGAACTTGAGGCTGGTTTCTGAGATCTCTTGAGTAAAAATCTTTTATGCAGCCTTTTTTTCCTACCGCTCTAGGAATCAAGAGCAAACCTGAAAAATAAAATCTCTTATGCAATATGACATGACAACATTGAACAATTGTTGTTAAGGCTTTCAGTTCTCATTAATTATATAGTAATTTCATAGCTCCTTGGAAAAATGTGCTTTAGTACTTCTTTCTCCTAGGTGATGGAAGGAAGTCTCCATAATTTCTCCAGTAACATTGCAGACAGATACTAAGACTGTTCCCAGAATCCTGCTGTCTTTTCCATTCAATCTCTAGCAGTCACTGAGAAAAGAAAAGAGATTAAGTAAAATGGTTCCTGCAGTACTAGTTAACTCTCTGATAATGTTTTCACAGATGCAAGACTGGGGAAAAAAATCCAATAATTTGTTCTCGTCTAAACCAAGAGAAGACTCTGTAAAAGAGTGGTTTTCCAGTCTGTAGGTTCCATGAGCCTTGTATATATTTTTTCTGAGTCAAGTCTCCCATCAGTGTTACTGCAATAGATGATCTTTACATTGTAATGACTGTTGTAAAATAATCTAGTCACACATTAAAGTGATAATCTGTTTAATGCTAATATAGATTTTAAGTAAGGTCTGTAAGCCCAGATCTTGTTTGTAAACATGGAGGGACTCATGGGTGAAGTGGTGATTGGTGGCTGTCTTGGTCAATAGTTGAGTTTCAAATCGTTGGTGATAGGAAAAAAACTGCCAGCAAAACTTCAACCCTGGATACGGGGAGAGCAGACTTTGGACTGCTGAAGGAACTAGTTGATAAGGTCCCCTGGGAATCTGCTTTTGAAGGTATTGGGGTCCACGAATGCTGGTCACTTTTTAAGAGCCATCTCTTAAGAGAGCAGGAGCAAGCAATTCCAAAGTGTTGGAAGTCAAGCAAGAAGGGCAGAAAGCTGGCTTGGCCTTAGGCAGAAAAGGAAAGTGTATGGACATTGGAAGCAAGGACAGGCAACACAGGAGGACTACAGAGATGCTGTTCACCACTGTAGGGAGAAAATTTGTGCAGCCAAAGCTTGATTGGAGTTCAAGCTGGCCAGCACTGTGTAGGACAACAAAAAGGGCTTTTTTTTTTTAAAATATGTTAACAGCAAAAGGAGAATCGGAGATAATATTGGTGCATTACTTGATGAGGTCAGTCACCTCACAAATAGGGACATAGATAAAGTGGAGATGTTTAATGCTTTCTTCGCCTCTGTCTTTAATGCCAATGATGGGCCCTGGGACTCCTGGAGCCCCATGTTCCAAGACCATAACTGGGGGGATGATAAACTCCCAGCCAATCCTGAACTTGTTCGACACTTGCTGCTCCAGCTGGATGCACATAAGTCTATGGGGCCTGATGGGATTCATCCCAGGGTACTGAAAGAGCTGGCCGATGTCATTGTGGGACCTCTCTCCATTATTTTTCAATGGTCTTGGGAATCTGCAGAGGTCCGAGTTGACTGGAAACTGGCAAATGTTGTCCCAATTTTCAAGAAGGGTAAGAAGGAAGACCCTGGTAATTACAGGCCTGTCAGTCTCACTTCAGTGCCTGGTAAAATTATGGAGAAGGTTATTCCGGGAGTTACTGAAAAAACACTTGAGAGACAATGCAACCATTAGTCATAGCCAGCATGGGTTCACAAGGAAAAAGTCCTGCTTAACCAACTTAATTTCCTTTTATGACAAGGTCACCCATCTAGTTGACCAAGGGAAGCCAGTAGATGTGGGGTTTTTATTTTATTTTAGCAAAGCTTTTGATACTGTCTCTTATAGTATCCTTCTGGTCAAAACATCCAGCATACAGCTAGACAAGTCCATAACACATTGGGTGAACAATTGATCCAGGCAGCCTGTTCTGGGTTCTCTCTTGTGCAGCCAGCCCACGTGACCAGCTGAAGCAGTGAGCAGTCTCAGCTGAAAACTGGTTGGTTTCTCCAATGTTTTAAGCTAATTTGCAACCAGATACGCCACTGTCACTGCAGCAAATGCCAGTCCCGCAGTCTTTAAACCTGCCTGTTGCTTGGAGGGCACAAGTCCTTGTACTCAGAGTCTTCTTCACTGAGGAAGTTACATCTGTGACAAAATTACCTGCACTCTCAACTCTGTGCTACAAGTTCAAATTAATCAAGCAATGGATAGAAATAGGGCTTAAGCAAGGAGACAACATAGCTAGAGCTTAAGTTGGGAGGAAGACTCTTTTCTACACTGTCCCCAGTATAATTAATTTCAAAAATGTTACTGTTGACAGCTTCCACACCAAGAGAGAGAGCATTCGGTGAACTCGCACAGCTCTGTTCTGGGCTTCCACCAGGTTATTTCAAAAGGAGGAATTCCAAGCACTAACAGTACACAAGATGACAAGAAGTATACAAGAAAAAAACAGCACCAGGACACCTCCTTTCTAAGAAGTCCACCTCTGCTGTCTCATGTTCTCTATTCTGTCCTACATGGCATAAACAGTTGTTTCCCATAAGGTCAGTTGGAGGCCTTGGTGCAAGTGCAACCCTGCTGGCTATATTTGGACCCCCAACGATATGCCCAAAGAAAGGAGGATGACTGAATTACCAGTGACTTCACTGACCAGCTTCTCCTATGTGAAAATCTGAGGAGAAGTTTTGTGGACAATTAATGCTAGAGATGGTTCTCCAGTCTCTAGTCACACAATAAATCTTGCCCGTGACCTGATGAGGCTTGTTGATTCAAATCTAAGCTTTCAAACATTCCAAAGTTTTCCAATAATTGTTCACAACGGTAGCTAAAACTTGCTCTTTGAGGCAAAGGCTATCAGAGAAAAGGGCCTGTTTGATATCCTCAGCTACATCGAGATTTGCTCTTTGTTGCAGTTTGGGACGGATTGGCCCAAGACAACAGATGCTCTCCCCCACCTCTCGCTCTAAGGAGAGAAAGAAAAGATATAAAGAGATTTATGAGTTAAGAACTAAACTACTTTAATGAAATATTAATAACAAAATAAAAAGGAAATAATGAAATAGATACAATACACAATAACCATACCAAGTTCCCAGGAAAGTATCATCAGCAGGCACTGGGGAAGTCCCACACTGAACTAAGCAATGGATGGAAACTGCACCCTGTATCTAGATTCCGGAACGCACAGATCGGGATCAAAATCAGACAAACAGACAAGGTTCTACTCAGACATCAATCATAAAAACAAAAAAAAAGAGCCATTAAAGAACAAAGCTAACCCTTTGATCCCTCAGCTTTAATACTGAGCATGGCAGATGGGATGGAATACCCTATTGGTCAGTTTTGGGTCACCTGTCCTGTCCAATACTCTCCACAGGTGTGACCCCTCCACAGATTAAACAACCAAGTCAGCTAACCCTGGTTGCCACAGCAACAACTGTAAGCAAGAGCCTCTCTCACTGAGACGAAAATTGGCTCTGCTCCACCCCAAACCAGGACATTCCACACCTTATTCCATACCATTTGCATCATGCTCAGATCACCTGGCGATGCACAACACTTGCATCATGCTTGGAGAGATCCCATGGGCTAGGGCTCTGGAAGGCAGGAGGGCTCAAGAGAGCTGGTTGGTATTCAAATACCACTTTCTCCAAGCTCAGGATTGGTGCATCCCTAAGAGCCAGAAATCAGGCAAGGGACGCAGGAGACCTGCATGGTTGAGCAGGGAGCTTCTGAAAAAGCTCAAATGGAAGAAAGAAGTTTACAGCGCATGGAAGAAGGGACTGACCACTTGGGAAGATTACAAGAATGCCGCCAGAGTAAGCAGAGATAAAATGAGGAAAGCCAAGGCCTCCTTGGAATTAAACCTGGCAAGGGATGTCAAGGTCAACAGGAAGGGCTTCTTCAAGTATATTAGAGGCAAAAGGAAAACTAGAGAAGTTCTGGGCCAGCTGTTGAATGAGACAGGTGCCATGGTGACAGAGGATGCGGAGAAGGCGGAGTTATTGAATGCCTTCTTTGCTTTGGTCTTTACTGCTCAGGCCAGCCCTCAGGAGTCCCAGGCTTTGGAGAAAGTAACAGGGAAAGTCTGGACAAAGGAAGACTTCCCCTTGGTTGAGGAGGATCAAGTGAGAGACCAATGAAGTCAACTGGATATCCACAAGTCCATGGGTCCTGATGGGATGCACCCGAGAGTGCCGAGGGAGCTGGCAGAAGTCATTGCTGAGCCAATCTCCATCATCTTTGAAAGGTCCTGGAGAACAAGCGAGGTGCCTGAGGACTGGAGGAAAGCCAATGTCACTCCAGTCTTCAAAAAGGGCAAGAAGGAGGACCCAGGAAACTACAGGCCGGTCAGCCTCACCTCCATCCCTGGAAAGATGATGGAACAGCTCATTCTGGGCATCATCTCAAGGCATGTGGAGGAAAAGAAAGCTATTGGAAGTAGCCAACATGGATTCACCAAGGGGAAATCATGTCTGACTAATCTGATAGCCTTCTATGATGGCATGACTGGATGGATAGATGAGGGGAGGGCAGTGGATGATGTCTACCTTGACTTCAGCAAGGCTTTCGACACGGTCTCCCACAGCATCCTCATAGGGAAGCTTAGGAAGTGTGGGTTAGATGAATGGACAGTGGGGTGGATTGAAAACTGTCTGAAAGAGAGAGCTCAGAGGGTCGCGATTAGGGGCACAGAGTCTAGTTGGAGGTCAGTGACAAGTGGTGTTCCCCAGGGGTCAGTACTGGGCCCAGTCCTCTTCAATATATTCATCAATGACCTGGATGAAGGGATAGAGTGTACCCTCGGCAAGTTTGCTGATGACACAAAACTGGGAGGGGTGGCTGACACACCAGAAGGCTGTGGTGCCATTCAGTGAGACCTGGACGGGCTGGAGAGTTGGACAGAGAGAAACCTTAGGAAATTCAACAAGGGCATGTGTAGGGTGCTGCACCTGGGGAGGAACAACCCCATGCAGCAGTACAGGTTGGGGGCTGACCTGGTGGAGAGCAGCTCTGTGGAAAGAGACCTGGGAGTCCTGCTGGACAACAGGATGACCATGAGGCAGCAATGTGCCCTTGTGGCCAAGAAGGCCAATGGCATCCTGGGGTGCATCAAGAAGAGTGTGGCCAGCAGGTGGAGGGAGGTCATCCTCCCCCTCTACTCTGCCCTGGTGAGGCCGTATCTGGAGTACTGTGTCCAATTCTGGACTCACCGGTTCAAGAAGGACAGGGAACTGCTGGAGAGGGTACAGCAAAGGGCTATGAGGATGATTAGGGGACTGGAACATCTCTCTCATGACGAAAGGCTGAGGGACTTGGGTCTCTTCAGTCTGGAAAAAAGACGACTGAGGGAGGATCTTATCAATGCTTATAAATACTTAAAGGATGGGTGTCAGGAGGATGGGGCCAGGCTCTTTTCAGTGATGCCCGGCAACAGGAGAAGAGGTAATGGGCACAAACTTGAACTTAAGAATTCCACCTAAACATAAGGAGGACCTTCTTTACCCTGAGGGTGGCAGAGCACTGGAAGAGGCTGCCCAGAGAGGTGGTGGAGTCTCCGTCTCTGGAAACATTCAAAACATGCCTGGATGCATTCCTGTGCAACCTGCTTTGGCAGGGGGATTGGACTAGATGATCTCCAGAGGTCCCTTCCAACCTCTGTCATTCTTTGATTCTATGATCACTAATACTTTTATCTATCAAATCTATAGACCCATATATAGATAGATACATGAAGGTCACTCATTATGTGATTATCTTAATCACAAAAGTTTGCTAAGTCCATTTAGTTCATAACTGCAGGATTTCATGTATCCTAGCAGATTCTCAGGGTAGGGAAGATGGTATGAAATTCATTGTCTTGCTGGATGCCACTTGATGAAGCTAGCTCAGGTTTCATTACTACTATGTTCTCTTGAAAAGCACTTATAGAACACTGCTAGTATCATATAACAATTAACATCATACAGCTCAGAATTAAGTATTCTCACCCAGGGTCAAATTTCCTTGGGGTACACATCGAGGTTCTCCATTCTCCAGCATTACCCACCAAGTACATCCAGGTCCTTGAGCAAACACAGTCCCACAAATGGGTTTGCCTTTGCTTGAGGCAGGAAATACCCAAATAGTTTTCCCCAGCATATTCCTTTCATGCACCACAGGGACGTTATCCCCTCCTACCGTATGTAAAAGGTCTGATTGAGCAGGACCAGCTCAATTGATGGATCCCCTGGTGTTATCTAACCAGGTATCTCGTGCTAAATGCTTGTCCCAGTTTTTAAAGGATCCACCCCCCATTGATTTCAGGGTAGTTTTTAACAATACATTGTATAGCTCAATTTTCCCAGACACTGGTACATCATAGGGGATACGATATACCCACCCAATGCCATGTTCTTTTGCCCAATTACTTATAAGATTGCTTCAGAAATGTGTCCCATTGTCTGACTCAATTCTTTCTGGAGTCCCATGTCACCACAAGACTTGCTTTTCAAGGCCCAGGATGGTATTCTGGGCAGTGGCATGGGGCACGGCATAGATTTCCAACCATCCAGTGCTTCCTTCCACCACTGTAAGCACATAGCGCTTACCCTGGCAGGTTTGAGGGAGTGTGATGTAGTCAATTTGCCAAGCCTCCCCATACTTACATTTCAACCATCATCCCCCATATCACAAAGGTTTTAACCATTTAGCTTGCTTGATTTCGGCACGTTTCACAATCGTGGATAACCTGCACAATAGCGTCCATGGTTAAATTCACACCTTGGTCACGGGCCCATTTAGATGTTGCATTCCTTCCTTGATGACCTGAAGTATCATGGGCTCACCAAGCTAAAAATAGTTCACCTTTATGTTCCCAGTCCAAACCTGTCTGGAAAATCTTAGCAGCCTGATTTACTTACCGATTGTTTGGATGTTCCTCGGTGGCCCAACTCATGGGTACATGGGCATCTACATGGCATACTTTCACGACTAGTTTCCCTAGCTGGTCAGCAATATCTTGACATAATTCAGCAGCCCAGATGGGTTTACCTTTGCACTGCCATTTGCTCTGCTTCCACTGCTTTAACCATCCCCACAGAGCATTTCCCACCATCCATGAGTCAGTACAGAGAGAGTACTGGCCACTTTTCCCATTCAGCAATGCCTAGGGCCAGCTGGATGGCTTTTACCTCTGCAAACTGACTCGATTCACCTCGTCCCTCAGCAGCTTCTGCGACTTGTCATATGGGACTCCATACAGCAGCTTTCCATTTTTGATGCTTTCCTAGAATACAAGATCCATCAGTGAACAAGGCATACTGTTTCTCATTATCTGAGAGTTCATTATATGGTGGGGCTTCCTCAGCACACTTCAGCACCTCCTCAGGTGGCATTGTGAAGTCTTTGCCTTCAGGCCAGTTTGTGATCACTTCTATGATTCCTGGATGATTTGGGTTTCCTATTCGAGCCCAGTGGGTGATTAGGGCAACCCACTTACTCCAGGTAGCATCAGTGGCATGATGAGTAGAAGGAACTCTATCCTTAAACATCCAGCCCAGCACTGGTAATCGGGGCACCAGGAGGAGCTGTGCTTCAGTACCAATTACCTCTGAAGCAGCTCTAACTCCTTCATATGCTGCCAAGATTTCTTTCTCATTTGGGGTATAGTTGGCCTCAGAGCCTTTGTATCCAGGACTCCAGAATCCTAGGGGGCGACCTTGAGTCTCCCCTGTTGCTTTCTGCCAGAGGCTCCAGGTAGTCCCATTGTCCTTGGCTGCAGTGTAGAGCACATTTTTAATGTCCCATCCTGTTCGGACTGGTCCAAGGGCTACTGCACACACAATCTCTTGTTTAATTTGCTCAAAGGCCTGTCGTTGCTCAGGACCCCACGTAAACTCATTTTTCTTTCGAGTCACTTCATAGAGAGGTATCACAATCTGACTGTAACCAGGAATATGCATTCTCCAGAAACCCACAACACCTAAGAAGGCTTGTGTTTCCTTTTTGTTAGTGGGTGGGGACATACATGTTATTTTGTTAATCACATCCATTGGGATCTGGCGACGACCATCTTGCCACTTAATTCCCAAGAACTGGATCTCTCCTGCAGGTCCCTTGACCTTACCTCTTTTTACAGCAAAACCTACTTTCAGAAGAATCTTGATTATCTTCTTAACTTTCTTGAAAACTTCTTCTGCTGTGTTACCCCACACAATGATGTCATCACTGTATTGCAGGTGTTCTGGAGCTCCACCCTTCTCCAGTGCAGGCTGGATCAGCCTATGGCAAACAGTAGGGCTGTGTTTCCACCCCTGGGACAGTCGATTCCAGGTGTACTGGATGCCTCTCCAGGTGAAAGGAAACTGTGGCCTGCACTCTGCTGCTAAAGGAATAGAGAAGAATGCATTAGCAGTGTCAACTGTAGCATACCATTTGGCTGCCTTTGACTCCAGTTCATACTGCAGTTGTAGCATGTCTGGCACAGCAGCACTCAGTGGTGGTGTGACTTCATTCAGGCCACAATAGTCTACTGTTAATCTCCACTCTCCATCAGACTTTCTCACTGGCCATATAGGGCTGTTAAAGGGTGAGCGAGTCTTGCTGATCACTCCTTGGGTCTCCAGCCGACGAATCAGGTTCTGGATGGGAATCAGGGAGTCTCAGTTAGTGTGATATTGTCATCGATGCACCATGGCAATAGCAATTGGCACCTGCTGTTCTTTAACCTTCAGCAGTCCCACCACAGAAGGGTCATCTGAAAGGCCAGGTAAGGTAGACAGCTGTGTAATGTCCTCAGTCTCTACAGCTGCTATACCAAAAGCCCACCCATACCCTTTCAGGTCTTTGAAATACCCTTTCTTGAGGCAGTCTATGCCAAGGATGTATGGAGCATCTGGGCCAGTCACAATGGGGTGCTTCTCCCATTTATTCCCATTCAGGCTCACTTCAGCTTCAAATACAGTCAGTTCTTGAGACCCCCCGGTCACTCCAGAAATAGTGACAGATTCTGTCCCTTTATGATTCAATGGCAATAGGGTACTCTGTGCACCAGTATCCCCCAGGGCTTTATACTTTTGTGGCTCTAATGTGCCAGGCCATTGAATCCACACAGTCCAATAAACTCAGTTGTTCCTCTCCTCCTCCTGGCTGGAGGCAGGGCTCCCCTAATGTTGAGGACAACATCTACAATTAGCAGATGAGTTCCCTCACGGACCATAGAACCACTTACTGTGGACTGGAGTATCCACCCTCCTGCAAGAATTGTTTCTTCCATCTGCTTTACCTTGCACCTCAAGCACTCCTGCCTGTAGGGCCGGGGTAGGTTTTTTATCCCACTTACTCATGTCCTCTCCATAGTTGCAGATGCAAAGGCACAGGAAATCTCTGAGTGGGTCCTGTTTCTCTTGAGTTGGTTTCATAGGAGCATGTCTTTTCTTAATGACTGTGGGGTGGGTCCGTTCAGGGGAAGAGTGGGATTCTTTCTCCATCCCGGACAGTTTTTCAAACTGTTTATCAAGCAATTTCTCATTTTTCTCAGCCAGTTTCTCATTTTGCTCAGCTATTCTCTTCCATTTCCTCAGTCATTTTCCCATTTTTCACAGCCTCCACAGTGAGGGGACATACCCCTTTTCATACTGTCGTACCTTGTTAGCCACTTCATTTACAGTTGGTGTATCAGCATCAGATCCTCCCCAGACCAGTATTGACAATGTACGGGAATACATTGGTGGTGCGCTCTGCACAAACTTCCATAACATAGGTTATTTGCATGGCATTTCACCAGGGTCTACATTCACTTGCCAGTCACCATAAATCACCTCTCGCACAGCCAGTTCCCTCAGGTACTTAATACCTTTTTCCATGCTGGTCCATCTGCTTCGACAGCATTCAGTATCATCCTTAAAGGGATACCCTGCCCTTTATGGCTGATAGCAGTCCCCTCCAGAGACTGAGAGCATTTTTCTTCTCAGTCACTTTATCAATACCTCCCTCCTTAGCCAGGTTTCCCAGCTGCTTAGCCTCCCTATCTAAGTCTATGGTATCATCCCCATTGTCCCAGCATCGGAGCAAGCAGGAGATAAGTGTTTCCCCTTCACGACAAAGTCCTTCCTCATGTTTCTCAAATCCTTCATAGAGAATGATTTAACGATTATCTCTGCATCTGATTCCTTCTCCTGCATTGACGCTGCCCAAGAAGGACCCTCTCCTGGATCTTTGTCAAAAGAACTCTCTCCCATGCTTCCTGGCTTTGCTGGTCTTCGACATAAGGGGCTGGGGAATGAGCTGATCTCCTTTTCTGCTTCCTGGTCACCGAGGCAACTTGTACTGGTTCTGATAGAGTTTGAGTAGCAGCAGTACTCATTGTCAAAGCAGCTGGAATAGTGACAGTGCTTGTTGTCAAGGATGGAGGGGCCTGTGTCAATACAGGCAGGGGAGAGGCTTGTGATACAGGTGTCTGATGAGTGACTGGTGCCCATGCAGGTGGTAGAGTAACTTTTACCACACACTGCTGACTGACTGGTGCCAGGATGGGCAGGAGCCTGGCCTGCGCAGCTGATGCCTCGGGGGGGGGGGGGGGGGGGGGGGGGCAGTGCCACTGGTGCCAGGGTAGCCAAGGGTGTGGCTTCCCCTGGTACAGGCGGGAGCATGGCCAGTGCCAATGGGGGTGGCTTGGGGAGTGGTTTGTGCCTGTGCCATCTGTGAATTGGCCTGTGGGATTTGAGTAGCAGCAGCACAGGTAACACAATACCCACCTATGTTTAACACAAAACCACCGCTGCAACACATTCAGGGAAACCAGCAACAAAATCACAATCTTATGAAAGTAATATTCATTTTCTAAACAGCCCAAAAGCATTACATCCCCTAGCTCTTTGGCATAAGCATTAAAGGGCAAAGTAAACCTTCCCCAGGTGAAACCAAAAGTGTAATTAGTAATAGAATCCATCACATGATGCCCAAGATATACAGGTAGAACCATTATCCAAGTAATCATATTATACATCTGAATGCCAATCCACACCAAAATAATACATTTAAACCACCGTGTACAAACACAAAGAGCACATAAACCATGCAACATATTCGTCAAGTTAAACAGCATTGCATCAATTAACTTCAAACAATGCTCTCTAAAGGCACAACATAATATTTTGCTCAAGAATGACATGATGTGAGCTGTCTGTTCTCCCTGGGCAAGCTGGAATTAAAACTATTCAGGCACTCTATCATAGCTCTGGTGAAGCTCTGCTCATGCCCCACATTGGGCGCCAATAAGTCTGTCATGGTTTGGACTGTATTTGGTCAATGACAAGACGACAGATGCTCTTCCCCACCTCTTTCACCAAGGTGAGGAAGGAGAAAGATAGAGAGATTTATGAGTTTAGAAGGAACTAAACTACTTCAATGAAATATTAATAATAAAATAAAAAGGAAATAATGAAATGGATACAATATATACAAAACCATATCAAGTTCCCAGGAAGGTGTCACCAGCAGGCACTGGGGAAGTCCCACGCTGAACTCAGCAGTGTATGGGAAGTGGATTCTGGATCTAGATTCAGGAACAAATGGATCAGGGATCAAAATCAGACAAACAGGGTCCTACTCAGACAATCATAAAAAAAAAAAAAGAGGCATTAAAGAACAAAGCTAACCCTTTGATCCCTCAGCTTTTATACTGAGCATGGCAGATGGGATGGAATACCTTGGTGGTCAGTTTTGGGTCACCTGTCCTGTCCACTCCTCCCCACAGGTGTGACCCCTCCACAGATTAAACAACCAAGTCAGCTGACCCTGGTTGCTACAGCAACAAGTATAAGCAAGAGCCTTTCTCAATGAACAGAAAGTTGGCTCTGCTCCACCCCAAACCAGGACACTTTTCCAATTTAATGTGAGCATAGTGGAGCTGCCAAAGCCACTGTAGAAGATGCCAGTTTTGTTAAATTCATCTGTGCTGCAGTATCTTTGCTTGCCTTTCTACATGTTGCAATACAATGTGTTCTTCTGAACTTTCTTGCAATACTCCTCTTCCCCACTTCATCTGAGAATCAGCATATGCACGTGGCAGCTGTTTTTGGGCTTAGCTGATCCCTCAGCTGTAATTTTTTTAGGCTTGCCCTGTAGAATTCAGAGGAAAGTTTGGTGTTGATGGTAGCTGTGCTCCAGTGCTACCTAAATCTCAGCAGAAACAAAGGATGCTAAGTAAACATAACCACTCACTTTAATGTCCATCTTGAAGGCCATCTCACACAAGTAGTATAGGCTGGATTTGACTTATAGGAAATCTCGAGCTTGGGAGAGCAGTACTTGGTCTCTTGGATGTTGAAGTTTCTCACTGTCACCATCCAGAGATAATATTGTTATTCTCTACACATCAGTCCAGTTCCTGCTACTCAAAGAATAAAATTAAGATTTCTTTATCTTCAACAGAGAAGTTGGTTTCGACCCTGTGAATTTTGTTGCTGCTCTAGGATTCTACAGTAATCACTGGCTCTGAACTCTGGGGGTAAGGCTTCATGGGAGCAGAACAAAGCACATACACACTGATGTTCAAAAGATTCCCAACTCTGTAGTGTGAGACAGTAGGACCCATATTGACAATAACACAATAACTGGCATGTAAGAAAGATTCTTCCTGAACTGTTCTGCTCACAGTGTATGCTATTTTCTGGGAAGTTTTAAGGACGTTCTCTTTCACATGGGTGTTACAAAGCACCTACTAACCAGTGTTTTATGAAAAAAACTGTGAATTATTTAACGAATGTTGCTGAAACTCTTAGTACCATCAGACAGATGAGAAAGCATGCCTGCATTTCACTTCCAATACACATATCTGGTTTTATGGCTAGTCTGTCTTGCTTACGTTGGCTGGTTATAAATTGTAATAGCCATCAATTTTTTAGTTAAATGGAAGCCAGTGGTGTCATTATAAGACTTTATCCTGACATACTTTAAGTCAACTGGACAGTTCCACATCACAGATTTAGAATATATTAGGCAAACTTTAATGTGATGAAAATAATGGTGGAATCCATGGTAAAACTTTAGTTGGTTTTAGTGGAACTAGCATATAATTGAATAGTTGTAGTTTTTTGTTTACATTAGCAGAAGCTGTATGCTGGAAGATGTGCTTCTTCCATCCTGTACATAACAAGAACTAGAGAAGAAATATCTATTCTAAGAGTAGCTCTTCTTCTGTAGTTGGTGTATGACCCTGTCACTGTTAGTCATGTTTGTGTGTCTATAAAGGAAAAACAGATTCTTGCAATACAGAAACTTAAAAATAAATTGTGCTTCTTGTTTTATTGCATGTTTTCCAGTGAGGATTGCATATGCAATGGGAGGAATGCAACTGTGGAGCTTACATTGGATCTTGAGAGGCATTGCTTTAGGGGACAAAGAAATACAATTGCGAGACAAAAAAAGACTTTGTTAGTTCTTCTATTCTGATCTCATTAGCCTATGTGGATGCTTTAAAGGACTTTTTTTTAGACTTGCTAACTATTAAATGACTGCTTGCAATCACTAACAGGTGCCCCCTCCTCTTTTTGCTCCTTTTAAAGAATATATGCCAATATATGCTTTCATAATTTTAGCTGTGATTGAATTAAAATAAAACTGTTCCCTAGTTGCAAGTTTGTCTCATTCAGTGTACACAGATACTTGTCTATAATACTGGCATTTTTGATTATTGAGTAGTCTTTTAAAAAAAAAATCAAAACCAGAGAACCCCTTTTTTACAACTATTACTTTTTTTTCAGGCAATAATAAATAGCACTATAACCCCCAACATGACATTTACTAAAACATCCCAGAAGTTTGGCCAATGGGCAGACAGCAGGGCAAATACAGTCTATGGCTTGGGATTTTCATCTGAACATCACCTTTCAAAAGTAAGTATGACCAATGGCAACTATTCGGCCAGTCAAGCAGCTTAAGAGTATTTGATTCCTGATGGTTGTATCTTGACTCAGTGCTCACTACGGTTGTTATTTAAAAATAGTTTACAAAAAAATGTTCTATATCCATCCTTATAATGTAAAAAGACAAGACAATGTTGTTATAACACTTTGTCGCCTATGAATTTTCTTTTAACTGATTGAGGAAAGGAGGGAGATTTAAGCTACTCCAGTGTATGCTGTTAATGCTTTCTAGGTATTCACTTATTAGACTTCGTTAAGTTTCTCTTCTTTAAAGTTGTCCTTCCTTTACAATTTTTCATGACAGAATTTAAAGGAGTAGACTATGAAGTGTTTCTTCTGTGTTTAGAACTCCTAGAAAAAAATTGTTGGTAGTCTTCAGATGCATTTTTGTCTTTTGAGCCACATTTGCTTTCAGTTTTTTGCTGTGTAGTGCATCAAATTACAGATAATTCAACATCAGTCTGACCTCGGTAGCAGGGAAGGTCATGGAGCAGATCATTTTGAGTGCCATTACAAGTCATATAATGGACAAGCAGGGGATCAGGCCTAGTCAGCATGGGTTTACAAAAGGCAGGTCCTGCCTGACAAACCTGATCTCCTTCTATGACAAGATGACCCGATTATTGGATGAGGGAAAGGCTGTGGACATTGTCTACCTAGACTTTCGAAAAGCATTTGACACTGTCCCCCATAGAATTCTCATGGAAAAACTGGCTGCTCATGGCCTGGATGAGCATACGATCTGCTGGATCAAGCACTGGCTGGATGGACGGTCCCAAAGAGTGGTGGTCAATGGAGTTAAATCCAGCTGGCAGCCGGTCACAAGTGGTGTTCCTCAGGGCTCGGTGTTGGGACCATTTCTGTTTGACATCTTTATTGATGATCTTGATAAGGACATAGAGTGTATCATCAGTAAGTTTGCAGATGACACCAAGTTAAGTGGGAGTGTTGATCTGCATGAGGATAGGGAGGCTCTACAGAGAGACTTGGATAGATTGGATCAATGGGCCAACGCTAATGGAATGTGCTTCAACAAGGCCAAGTGCCGGGTCCTGCACTTGGGCCACAACAACCCCATGCATCGCTACAGGCTTGGGGAAGTGTGGCTGGAGAGCTGCCTGGCAGAAAAGGACCTGGGGGTTCTAATTGACAAGTGGCTGAACATGAGCCAGCAGTGTGCCCAGGTGGCCAAGAAAGCCAATGGCACCCTGGCTTGTATTAGAAAGAGTGTGACCAGCAGAAGTAGGGAGGTGATTGTCCCCCTGTACTCAGCACTGGTGAGGCCACACCTTGAGTATTGTGTCCAGTTTTGGGCACCTCAATACGAGAGAGATATCGAGGTGCTGGAGTGAGTGCAGAGGAGGGCAACGAAGCTGGTGAAGGGCCTGGAGAATAAATCTCATGAGGAGCGATTGAAGGAGCTGGGACTGTTTAGTTTGAGGAAGAGGAGGCTGAGGGGAGACCTCATCCCTCTCTACAACTACTTGAAAGGACATTGTAGAGAGGTTGGTGCTGGTCTCTTCTCACAGGTAATTAGCGATAGAACAAGAGGGAATGGCTTCAAGCTGCAGCAGGGTAGGTTTAGGCTGGACATTAGGAAAAAATTCTTCACAGAAAGAGTGGTCAGACACTGGAACAGGCTGCCCAGGGAGGTGGTGGAGTCACCATCCCTGAATGTGTTTAAGACTCAGTTAGATGTGGTGTTAAGGGATATGGTATAAGGGAGAACTTTGTAGAGTGGGGTTGATGATTGGACTCGATGATCCCAAGGGTTTCTTCCAACCTAAATGATTCTATGATTCTATGTGCAGGCTTAAAGTAAAGCTAGTGGGAAAAATATGCAATGTAAGAGAAAACTACGTTTTCTTGTTAGAATGCAAAAGTTGAAATTTTTACTAAAGAAACTCGGTGCCCTGTGAGGTTTTATTTTGGTCTACTTGTGCAGGAGGGAAGTCCACTTTAATCCAAGGAAAGCAGTAGCTCCTTTTTCTCAAAGTGATGGTATGGTACCTGTGAGCACCCTTTCTACAGTTCCTATTGTTATTGATACTACTCGTAGATGAGTCCAGGAACCTGTAAAAGCCGATGTTGTTTTCCTCCAGATGAGGAATTCCATTTTCAGTTTAAAAACATGTTTCCAAATTAAGCAGAGAATTTTCATCTTTGAAATATACAAAAGATTTGGAAATCCAAATGCAATAAAAAGGAATGTATAATAAATGTTTGAGTAAGGAATAATGGTTGGCTTTATTAAAAAACCCCTAAATAAACAAAAAAATCATATCAGCCCTTTTGAGAAAGTAATTGTCACTATCCAATGATAAGCATGGGCCTGTCAGAAAACCATTAAAAAGAGAAGCAGTACATCTGCTTTATTTGGACAGTGTGATACGCTTGTAAGATTTCTTCCTTTCATAATCCAAGAGCTTTCATTTCTACCAAGCAACACAAACCCAGAAAATTCTTAGTAATATTAATATTGAATATATACATGTGCATTTGTGCATGTCACTGCTTCAGTGAACTTAGAAACTTTGTCATTTATTTAAATTGGTGTGTATGTCCTAGAGGTACTTGCTTACCAACATAGTAATAACTTCTGTTAATATTTCAAAGGATTTAGCATAAATCCTAATTTAGTTTACCTCTCATATACTAGCTTGTTTTCCTTAATCATGGAATGCTTCTTTGGAGGCAAAGTATCATGCTGTAGTCATGCATAGTCTGTCTTTGCCTGCCTTTCAACACTGGGTTGTCCTTGCCACTGAAAATAATTTGATTTTTTTCATCTGTCCTTTCCTTCACTCTTTCCTTGCTCTCCCCAAGCGATACTTCCTTCTTAATTACAGTTGTTTCAATCACATTCTTTCACTGCCCTCAAACTGATGTGTAAGAGTTTTCAGTATGCCCTTGGCTTAAAACTTTGTATTGCTGTTGAAAAAATAATCTGAAAAGCTACAGTAGATATTTTGTCTTAAGTACACATTTAATTAGCAGTTACTCAGATTGCTGTGATTTACAAAGGATACGCAGATCTGTTGAGAAAATGCCAAGTCACAGAGCTTTTCAGAAGCTTATGGTGATGAATCTTCAGGACCTTTTCAGCAAACTGTTTCCCCTGTATTATATCTTAATTATCAAATTGTGATTTTCATGTGAATTAAAATTGCTGATCATTGCCACTAAAATTCATAAAGGTGAAACATTTTGTGTTATTGTAAAATTAGCAAACATATCTCATGGAGGGAAAAGAAACTTTTGTTTAGGTTACAGTCTATTCAGTCACTGGAGCTGGTAGATATATTGGTCTTGGAATCAGAAAAGCTGAATTAGAAACCCTGGATCTGCTGTGTAGCTTCAGAGAATTCACGTCTATCTTCTCTTTCTTTTCTTGTATCTCTACTGAGATTACTAACTCACACTTCTGTGCACTGGCATCGTAGCCAGGTTTAATGGAGCGCTCTTTGGTACACCTAACATTGTAGGACATGAAATCTAATTTAGGGCTCAAGATACTACTGAATATTAGTAATAGTGCTAACAAATAAACTGTATTAATGGTTTTGTTCAGAAACAGGTTGCTTCTAGAAGTTTCCTTAAAAATTGATTCGAAAACTTCTTTTATGTACTTGGTTTATAAAAGTCCCTAAGTGAATAACCCTGTTGCATGTAATTTGTTTTGCAGTACTGTCTCTGGGCCCCAATGAAATATTTCAAGTTCCAGGGAGCAAAAGACAGCCTGCAAAACCCTTAGTCTAGTCTGTGACTGATATCAACAAGTTAATGAAGCAATGATTATCTCTGGTTCTGCCTCTTCCTCCTGTCCTGGTGATGGCCCTGGTTCATCATCATCCCTTACTAAGCAAACTGATTTCTCAGTGTATTCTTCTGTATAGAGGTGACTGATACCAGCATGGACTGGTTTTCTGGCTCAGCCTTCCACTGGGGTTGCAGTAGACAGCCTGTTGCGGGGGTTGGAGTAGCTGCAGTGCTTGTCATGAGGGTTGGAGTAGCTGCAGTGCCTGTCAGTCTGTTTTCCGCCTCTTTCCCCTGAGGGTGCTGCATAGCACTGAGCAGTGCCTGGTAGATACTGGGCAGGGCCCAGAACAGCGCAGTCAGTTGTGCCTCTCTGGAACAGCCACAGCATTTTCTTTTCAAATTTTCTATCACTTCATCAGGGTCCCGTAGTTGTTCAGGAGTGAAGTTCCAAACCATTGGAGGTGAGAAGTTCTCTAGGTACCTGCCCATGTTCTTCCACATGCCATGCCACCCCTGACTGTCCAGCCTCGTAGCAGATCTCTGGGTGGTAGTCTTAAATAGTCGTTTAACCCTAAACAAGACCTGAAACACATTCAGGAGACACAGCAACAGGAAGAAGCTCAAAAGCTGTTGTACCTGGCCCCAAGGAGTGAGTTGGTATATGACGATGGTGCACTCCGTACAAACTTCCGCCACATGGGCCTTGTGCAGGGCACCTCATCAGGGTTCGTGGGTAAGTCTGCATTGTCCAAGTCATAATAAATCATCTCCCGCACGGCTAATTCTCTCAGGTACTGGATACCTCTTTCCATGGTGGTCCACTTGCTTGGTTGACATACAACATCTTCACTGAAGGGGTACCTCTCCCTCACGCCTGACAGGAGTCGTTTCCAGAGGGTGAGGGCTTGGGTCTTCTTTCCAATTGCCTTGTCAATGCCACCTTCCCTAGACAGGGATCCCAGCTGCCTGGCTTCCCTACCCTCTAATTCCAGGCTACTGGCCCCATTATCCCAACACCGAAGCAGCCAGGTGACAATGTGCTCGCCTGAAAGTCGGCTAAAATCTTTTCGCATATCCTGCAGCTCACTCAAGGATAGGGATCAGGTAATTATCTCTGGTTCTGCCTCTTCCTCCTGTCCTTGTGATGGCCCTGGTTCATCGTCATCTCTTACTAAGTGAACCGATTTCTTTGTGTACTTCTTCTTCTGTATGGGGGCAACTGATGCTGTCAGGGGTTGGTTCCCTGGTTCAGCAGCAGTGGCTGCCACTGGGGTTGGAGTAGCTGCAGTGGCTGCCACAGGGGTTGCGGTAGCTACAGTGTCTGTCGCAGGGGCTGTAGCAGCTGCAGTGCCTGTCGGTGGGGCTGCAGTAGCCACAGTGTCTGTCGGTCTGGTCTCTGTCTCTTTCTCCTGAGGGTGCTGCATAGCACTGAGCAGTGCCTGGTAGACACTAGCCAGGGCCCAGCACAGTGCGGTGAGTTGTGCCTCTCTAGAACAGCCACAGCATTTTCCCTTCAGATATTCTACTACTCTATCAGGGTCCTGTAATTGTTCAGGGGTGAAGTCCCAGACCATTGGAGGCGAGAAGTTCTCTAAGTACCTGCCCATGTTCTCCCACATGCCATGCCACCCCTGACTGTCCAGCCTTGGAGCAGATCTCTGGGTGGTAGTCTTCAATAGTCGTTTAACCCTAAACCAGACCTGGAACATATTCAGCAGGCATAACACTAGGAGCATGCTGGTTTGAGCATCCCAAGGATATTCAAAATTCTCAAAAGCTGTCATACCTGACCCGAAGGAGAAAAGGGAGGCGAAAGAGCAGGGAAAAGTGTCCCCCCCCTGTTTTCCCCATAGATTGGGTGCAATTATTAATAAATTCCAAGAGATGGCACCCAAGGTACAGGCATGACAGCAATGCTGCATACACATACCAGTTTAACCTCATGAACAGTGATGTTATCATATCATAAATCGCTATTACACAGGACAGGAAAATGATAATCCTAATCCCTCTCCCAGACATGTTAAAAATCACCATGGGGAATATGTAGTGCATATAAGAATTTACATAACACAACTACGTGGAGAAACAAAGCAACATTGTGACCAGCAGATATTTAGCTAATATAACAAATGCATGTAACAAATTTGTTTTAACACACTCTGGTCAGATCTGTCGTTATCTTAACCCTTTGAGTCCCACGTTGGATGCCAAAAAGGACTGTCGTGGTTTGGCCTCAGATGGCAACAAATAACCATGCGACCATTCGCTCACTCCCCCCCCCCCCCCCCCAGTGGAATGGGGAAGAGAATCAGAAGAAAAAGGCAAAACTTGCGGATTGGGATAAAGGCATTTTAACAGAACAGCAAAGGAAGAGAGAAAACAACAACAATAATACTGATAAAAGAATATACAAAAACAGTTACTGCACAATGTAACCGCTCAGTGACCAGAACACAAAATGCCTAGCCTGTTCCCGAACAGTGATTCCTGCTCCCCAGCTAGCTCCCACAGCTATATACTGAGCATGACGTCACGTGGTATCGAATATCCCCTTGGACAGCTTGGATCAGCCATCCTGGCTGTGTCCCATCCTAGCTTCTTGTGAAAATTAACAGTATCCCCACTGGAACCAGGACAGGCACTCTTATCAACTTCACATGCAAACAGTATAGAAGAAAATTAATTAAACATTTGTTTATCTTCATTAGACCTTTTCTCAATATGTCAGACCACAAATTTACTGCAAGATTGTTCCATCAGGAGTCAGGCAGAAGTTAGTAATACCTAAAAGATGATTTCTATGTTGAAGAATATTCCTTTTACAGGATCAGGATTTCCTAGCACAGTCCCTCTTGCTGCTTTAGTAGGGGGAACAGAATGTCCTATGATATTCAGAGAAAACTGAGGCTAATTTCTCAACCAGAATATAAATCTGTGCTTTTGATAGTATCCTCCTATATGGGAAGAAATATTTCTTGTCAGGATTTCTGTCTGTTTTATCCCTTTGAATTAATTGGCCTGATTTATTCCAAATAATTTAAGAGTATGCTAAATGACAAAAGGACCATCACAGCTACTTGTGAGATCCTCTTACAGTCTCCCTCCACAATTTTTCCATCTTTTCCTTGAATTATTAATCCTCCAGATAGCCCTTCCTTTCATACCACGAGATCTCATCTTTGTTATTTAGGGATTTCATCAAGAGCTTGCTTTTATCTATCACCTGGCTGCCTCAAGGAATTATAGTAAATTTGTGAAAATTTCCCCTACGTCAGCCTAGTTGGCTTTTTCTTAGAATGTTATCTGTTTTTCTGTCTATTCATTATATATATATATTTTTACAGTTTCTACCACTGTGATACAGAAGATCATATTTACTGCCTTGTATGTCTTCAGCCGTTCTATACCTCAGCATCACGTTTTCTCACCAATCCTCTGGTCCTAAAGCTGTTTTAAATAATAGGTTGCCCATCAGATTTTGAGGTCTATCTACAACTCTTAAATGAGTATCATCCAGTTCTGGTGATCTGTTGCCAATTGTATTATCTGTTCTGATACTGATGATGTTGAATTAGAGTTTCAGGATGGTATATTTTTTCTCCTTCTATATTCAGGAAACATATGCTTTTAAATAACCTGACAGCTGAAATATAGGATACCAGTGCAGAGAAATGATACTTCCTCACATACTAATAGACTACCAGGAGAAGTATTTTAAAGACAATAAGGTTTTTTAAATCTTGCATAGCAAGTGAAATAGTTGAGGAAATTGTGTCACACAAAGGTAACCTTCATCCCTTCTAAATACATGCAGTGCAAAACAATTTCTTTGTATGCTGCTGCTGGAGAGATTTAGAAGCTGTTGGTGAAGTTTCCAATGTTTTGACAAAATCATTTCAGTCTTAAACTGATCATAATAAGATCATGTTCTGCATAAAAGCAGTAGCACACAAAAACAAATGCTTGGCTACTGTAGCAATTAGCATAGTGTCAAGCTACAATTTTTCTCTAGCCAGAGAATCTAGGCCCTATTTTTAATAAATTGATTTAATCTATCAAGTTTAAGGGCACATGCATTTCTAAATTGCTGCTATAGCTATTTTCTGGAAGAGGTATGTGTAGCAGAGAAATCAAACTTCATATGGCAGTTCAATGTGAAATTCTTTAATGTTCAGTATATGTGAGTGTTTAGTTCAATTAATTTGTTCTTTAACTTGATTGATGTCAATGAACAATCAAGAAATGAACTTGACTCAGTATTCCCACTGCTGCCTTCCTAATTAGTTACTGAAATTATAAATGCTGTTAAAATTTGGGAAGAAATTAGTATTGTTTCAGTCATGAAAGAATGAAGCCCATTGAAGGCTAATAGTGACCACAGTAGACTTAATTTGTTGTCAGGAAGACTAGTAAAACCTGAATCTGAAAGCAGCTGTGCAAGGCAGCTTATCACTATTATTAACCATATATGAGGTGGGTTTTTTAACACTATCAATTAAACTTTGTTGCATCATAATTTTTCTGTCATATAAACAGAGTACATTATGTCTGAAAGGTATGTCACTGTGTAACTCTCTTAAATGAGTATCTAATAAGGAGAAAAATTTAAAAATTCTACTGACAGGATTTGACTTTGTAAAATATTAAGTACAGCATTCTGTTTTGCATGTAATATAACTACTGCACACCTAATCTTTCTCTTTTTCTTTTTTTTTTTAAACATGTGTACCTTCAGTTTGCAGAAAAATTTCAGGAATTCAAAGAAGCTGCGCGACTAGCAAAGGAAAAATCCCAAGAAAAGATGGAGCTAACAAGTACACCCTCTCAAGTGAGTCTTATTCCCTGATTCAAGCCTAGTACTTCATAGTCTGTGCTACTTACTGTATCTTACACACATGCTGTATTAAAAATGAACAGGGTACTTCACAGTTTCCCTGAATCCTCTCAGCAGTCAACTAGAAGTGTCAAGGAGTCTAAGAATGCATTAGTATACAATGCAGAAGTGTCAAAGGGGCTTGCTTTAATATAAAATTGGCCTTTTGTTTATTCCCATCCCTTTCTTTGAGCTTTCCCCAGAAAATATGTTATGAGTAAAGATGGTGAGCAGTTATGTAAGTAAATCTATAGTAAAGACCTTTTGTGTTTTTTCTTGTTGTATCTATGAAACTTGAGGCAATGCACTGTAAAGGACTTCTATAAAAGAATCATTACAAGAAAAACTGAAGTTAAAAGAGCAAACTATTTTTACTTATTTCCTCCTGTTGTAGTATTCACTTGGGAAATGTGTTGAAGGAAGATGACAGATTCGCATGTGGGTTCTGGAGTTTTGTTGCGGTTTGCCATGTTGTGAAAGAAGAGCTTATAAAACACATCTCAAAACATGAACTGGGTTAATATAGGACTAAGAGGAAGAGAAATTAATATAGTCATATTTACATTAGTCATGCCTAAAATTAATTTACTTGAAAATGGATACTTTGAATTTGCCTTGAAAAAAGAAATTGCATGAGGCTTTTATGACCCTCCCCTCAAGTGTTTCTGACTCTGTATGTAGCTATTTGCTTTATTTTAAGCAATAGTGAAGACAAAATTAATTCCTTCTCTTGGAGGATGAAGCAACTTTAACACAACAGCAGGGATTCCTGAGCTGAGTACCATTAATGCAGCTGAGTCTTTTTTTTTTTAATGACATGGTGTCCCCCACCTCTCTCTCCAAGGAGAGGAGGGAGAGAGAAAAAGAGACTTATGAGTTTAGGAAAACTAAACTAATGAAATATTAATAATAAAATAAGAAGGAAATAAGGAAATATATGCAATATATACAAAAACATATCAAGCTCCCAGGATGACTGGGCAAGTCCCAGACTGGACTCAGCAATGGACAGGAACTGGATTCCAGATCTGGAGTTAGGAATGCACAGATCAGGATCAAAGCAGGTGAATAGACAGAGTCCTCCTCGGAAGCAGGCCATTGAAGAAAGAAAGATGACCCTTTGATCCCTCAGCTTTTACACAGAGCATGAGGCAGATGGAATGGAATACCCTTGTTGCTCAGTTTTGGGTCACCTGTCCTGTCTGTTCCTCCCCACAGGTGTGATGCATTTTCTGCTTCCGACCCTTCAACGGGGCAAATAAAGTTAGCTGACCTTGGTTGTTCTAGCAATAAGTATAAGCAAGAGCCTCTCTGTGTACCATTCCTTGGCATAAATTATAAACAATCAGGTCTTATCTCTGTGGGAGCGAACAGTGTCTGCACAATATGCTGATAATTTCAGAGAGTTCAGTTAGTTAGAAGAGGCTTAGCTGCAAAGTAATATTACTGAACAGAAAATTGGTTCTGTTTTACCTAATTACACATTGAACTTCTCTATTCTTCAGCATCACCCGCCAGGTCCTTGAGCACACACAGTCCCACAAATAGGTTTGCTTTGCCCAAAGTAGGAAAGACCCAAACAGTTTTTCCCAACATATTCCTTTCATGTACCACAGGGACTTTATTCCCTTCTACTGTATGTAAAAGATCTGACTGAGCAGGACCAGCTCAGCTGATGGATCCCCTGGCATTAACTAACCAGGTAGCTTGCAATAAATGCTTGTCTCAGTTTTTAAAAGCTCCACTCCCCATTGCTTTCAAGGTAGTTGTTAATAGTCCATTGTATCGCTCAGTTTTCTCAGACGCTGGTGCATGATAGGGGATATGATATACCCACCCAATGCCATGTTCTTTTGCCCAATTACTTATAAGATTGTTTTTGAAATGAGTCCCCTTGTCTGACTCAATTCCTTCTGGAGTCCCATGTCGCCACAAGACTTGCCTTTCAAGGCCCAGGATGGTATTCCGGGCAGTGGCATGGGGCACGGCATAGGTTTCCAACCACCCGGTGCTTCCTTCCACCACTGTAAGAATGCAGCACTGATCCTGCGGGGTTTGAGGGAGTGTGATGTAGTCAATTTGCCAAGCCTCCCCATATTTATATTTTAACTATTGTCCCCCATACCGCAAAGGTTTTAACCATTTAACTTGCTTGATTTCAGCGCATGTTTCAGAATCGTGGATAACCTGCGCAATAGCGTCCATGGTTAAATCCACGCCTTGGTCACGGGCCCATTTAGATGTTGCATCCCTTCCTTGATGACCTGAAGTGTCATGGTAGACAGCTGTGTAATGTCCTCAGTCTCTACAGCTGCTATACCAAGAGCCCACTGATACCCTTTCAGGTCTTTGAAATATCCTCTCCTTACGTAGTCTATACCAAGGATGTACAGAGCCTCTGGGCCAGTCACAATGCGCTTCTTTTGCCACTCCTTCCCGGTTAGGGTCACTTCGGCATCCAATACAGACAGTTCTTGAGACCCCCCCGTAACAGGTTCTTTTTTGGAGAGATTCCAATGTACAAACCAGAGCCCACACAAAGGGAAAAAAAAGGTTAACACTGCTTTATTGTGAAGCCTTGTTACAGGGGAAAAAAAAGCAGTGAATTCAGCTTTATTGCGAAGCCTTGCAAAGCAGTTCCCAAATGTCCCAAAAGTTACTTCAGAGAGTCTTACCAACCCATAGACTGTAGTAGCACCGCTGAGCAGCAGGATAACGAGGAGCCGCATCGGTACGGTAGAGGAAGGCAGGCACAATGCTTGGCAAGCAGTTCCCAAATGTTCCAAAAGTTACTTAAGAGAGTCTTACCAATCCATAGACCGTAGTAGCATCACTGACCAGCAGGATAATGAGGAGCTGCATCGCTACAGGGTCAGGGCATCCCCTGTGCAAAAGTGCGCTCATGTCTCTCTCTCTCCCTCTGGCCCGAGATAGCCCCCTTATATCCTGCACCGGATTGAGTGGAAAAGTACAGGCTAGAGTCGCTGCACGCGTGGCCAGCACATGCAGCAAGTCCCACCAGGCTTGTGATCCAGCTTTGCTAACAGCGGCTTTCTGATACGTGACCACATATTGTTTCACTCCCTTCTTGTTATCTTCTTCTTCAAAGGTCAGGTTCTCATGGATACACATATAGTTTTTGCAGCAACAGTACTGAGTCCTTTTTCTCGGCACGTATACTGGGTTTGGTTCAACTAGTAATTTTCCATCGTGTCTCACTCGGACCATCCTCTATTATCCCTTACACACACCCCCGTCACTCCAGAAATAGTGACAGATTCTGCCCCTTTATGATTCGATGGCAATAGTGTCCACAAGGACTTTATACTTTTGTGACTCTAATGTGCCAGGCCATCAAATCCACACAGTCCAATAAATTCGGTTTTCCCTCTCCTCCTGCTGGATGGAGGCAGGGCCCTTCTAATCTTGAGAACATCTACAATTAGCAGATGAATTCCTACCTTGACCAGAGAACCACTTACCGTGGACTGGAGCAGCCATCCTCCTGGAAACATTCTTTCTTCTATCTGTTTTACCTTGCAGCTCAAGTACTTGTGCCTGTAGGGCTGAGGTAGTTTGTCCATCACACTTCCTCATGTCCTCTCCATAGTCATGGAGGCAAAACCACAGGATATCTCGGATCAGGTCTTGTTTCTCTTGAGTCTGTCTCATAGGAGGGTGTCTTTTCCTAATGGCCGCAACGTGGGTCCATGTAGGGGAAGAGTAGGATCTTTCCTTCATCCCGGACAGTTTATCAAACAGATTATGAAACAGCTTCTCATTTTTCTTAGTCAGTTTCTCATTTTTCACAGCCACTTTTTCCACGGCTGCCACAGTGAGGGAACAAGAGAGACTTCATACTGTCGTACTCTGTTAGCCACCTCATTTACAGTTGGTGTGTCAGCATCAGATTCTCCCCAGACCGTTGTTGACAGTGTGTGGGAATACATTGGTGGTGCGCTCTGCACAAACTTCCTCAGCATAGGTCATTTTGCATGGCATTTCATCAGGGTCTACATTCACTCACCAGTCACCATAAATCACCTCTCACACAGCCAGTTCACTCAGGTACTTAATACCTTTTTCCATGCTGGTCCATCTGCTTGGAGGGCATTTGATATCATCCTTAAAGGGATACCTTCCCTTTAGGGCTTATACCAGTCGCCTCCAGAGAGTGAGAGTGTTTGTTTTTCTCCCAATCGCTTTATCAATACCTTCATCTCTGGCCAGGTTTCCCAACTGCCTGGCTTCTCTACCTTCTAAGTCTATGGTATTGACCTCAGCATCCCAGCATCGGAGCAACCAGGAGATAAGCATCTCCCCTTCTTGACGACTAAAGTCCTTTCTCATATTTCACAAGTCCTCAATAGAGAAGGATTTAATGATTATCTCTGCATCTGAGTCCTCCTCCTGCATTGATGCTTCCTGAGAAGGACCCTCTCCCTGATCTGCTTTAGAAGGACCCTCTCTTTGATCTTCATCAGAAGAACTCTCTCCCATGCTCTCTGGCTTGAGCTGGTCTTTGTCATAAGGAGCAGGGGAACGAGCTGACTTTCTTTTCTGCTTCCTGGACACCAGGGCAACTTGTACCGGATCTGATGGAGTTTGAATAGCAGCAGTTTTCGTTGTTGCAGCAGCTGGAGTAGTGACGGTGCTTGTTGCGGAGGCTGGAATAGCTCATGTCAGTACAGGCGATGGAATGGCTTCTGCCAGTATGGGTGGCGATGTGGCTTGTGCCAGTGCAGTCAGTAGAGTAACTTGTGCCGGTGCAGGACATGGAGTGGCTTGTGCCGGTTTGGGTGGCAGAGTGGCTTGTGCCAGTACATGCCATGGAGTGGATTGTGCCAGTGCAGGCTGTGGAGCGTCTTGTTGCCAGTACGGTCTGTGGAGTCGCTTGTGACTGTACAGGCAATGGAATAAATTGTGGCAGTGCGGTCTGCAGAGTGGCTTGTGCTGCTGTGGTCGGTAGAGTAACTTGTGCCGGTGCACACAGCATAGTGACTCATGGGATTTGAGTAGCAGCAGTGCATGTCACACAATACCCACTGCTGCACCTATGTTTATTAAAAAAAAACCCTGCAACACATTCAGGAAAACCAACAACAAAATCATGATTTTATGAAAGTAACATTGATTTTCAAAACAGTCCAAAGGGTTTCCATCCCCTAGCTCTGATGGTGTCAATTTGGCATAAGCATTAAAGGGCAAAGTAAACTTTCCCAAGGTAAAACCAAAAGTGTAATTAGTAATAGAATCCATTATGTGATGCCCAAGATATGCAGGTAGAACCGTTATCCAAGTAATCATATTCTACATCTGTATTCCAAACCACAGCAGAATAACACATTTAAACCACTGCATACAAACACAAAGAGCAAATAAACCATGCAACACATTTGGCAGGTTAAGCAGCGTTGCATCAATTAACTTTAAACAAAGGTCTCTAAAGGCATGATATAACATTTTGTTTAAGAATGACATGATATGTGAGCTGTCTGTTCTAATTTTTGAGCAACCTGGAATTCTAACTATTCAAGCAATCTATCAGAGCCTTGGTCGAGCCCTGCTCAAGCCCCATGTTGGGCGCCAATAAATCTGTCATGATTTGGACTGGACTGGCCACTGAAATGGATGACAGATGCTCTCCCCCACCTCTCGCTCCAAGGAGAGGAGGGAGAGAGAGAAAGAGATTTATGAGTTTAGAAGAAACTAAAATACTTTAATGAAAATATTAGTAAAATAAGAAGAAAATAATGAAATATATACAATATATACAAAACCATATCAAGCTCCCAGGATGGCGATCACGTGACCAGCAGGCACTGGGGAAGTCCCAGACTGGACTCAGCGACAGATGGGAACTGGATTCTGGATCTGGAGTCAGGAATGCACACATTGGGATCAAAGGCAAATGAACAGACAGAATCCTCCTCAGACGCCGGCCATTGAAGAAAGAGAGCTGACCCTTTGATCCCTCAGCTTTTATACTGAGCATGGGGCAGATGGAATGGAATACCCCTGTTGGTCAGTTTTGGGTCACCTGTCCTATCCGCTCCTCCCTGCAGGTAGGACCCCTCTACGCTTTGCTGTTTCCAACCCTCCAACAGGGCAAATAACAGAGTTAGCTGACCTTGGTTGTTATAGCAATAAGTATAAGTAAGAGCCTCTCTGCATACCATTCCTTAGTATTCACTATAAACATAGGTCTTATCACTCGAAGAGCAAACAGTTTCTGCACAATGTGCTGTCAATTTCAGTGAGTTTCAGTTAGTTAGAAGAGGCTTATCTGAAAAGTAAAATTACTGAACAGAAAATTGGTTGTTTTACCTTAAACCAGGACAGCCTGCAAGGCATGTAATTCCAGTGTTGCCTTTTTCAATCATTTTACAGCTATTCTTTTCCTTTGCAGAGAGAGGGAGTAAAAGAAGAAGGAGAGATATTTTCAGTGGCCAGTCAAGACTTCGTAGGAACCTGGCTTTTTTAAGGAACTTTGACAGGAAATGCAAAGTGTGTGAGTAGTGAGCTCTGTAACAGTAGCTCAGTTAGTTAGCTACAAGCATCAATCCCTCTGCTGTCTTGGACTTGCAGATATCATTCTGCATTAAATTAATAATAGGTAGGAAGATACTGCATACCAAAACTGGAAAATATGCATGTAAAACTTACATAGAATGTGTTACATTTCTCATGGTGCTGCTTTAAAAAATTCATTATTTTACTCATGTCATAAACCCATGGATCTTACAGTGACAAGCCACCCTTGGTCTATTTTCTGTTACAGGCTTGCCTATGCACTGAAAATGCAACACTTTGATCTGGAATTCACTGAGCAGCATGAATCAATAGGCTGAAAACTCTGTGGTCCGCCCCCCCCCTTTATTTTTTTCCTTTTTTTTTAAACTAATGTTAATTAGGTTCAAGTACAGAATCAAATAGTGCATGTTGTGGGGTTTGCACCCTCCCCCCATCAGTCTTACAACCAACTGGAGAACTGGAGTCTGAACCTTGGTTCTTTTTTTTTTTCTCTAAGCAAGAATCTGTCTTCAGTCTTCAGATATTTCTTGTGACACTGGTCATTTCAGATTAAGACCTCTGTTAATTTCTCAAATTGTGTGTTGAGTAAATTTAAAAAGTCAAATAAATGAAAATAATCCAACTCTTTCTTCTGTGATTCTGAGACCCTCATATACTATTAGGAATAGCTATTGCCTGAAAAGTTTTCGTATCACAACATTTCTATAGTGCAAGGAAGGGGTTGGTTTTGGCAAAATCGTCATGGTTTTATCATCTGTATGGTATCTGAATCAGTAGTGGGCAGCCGTATGCCATTGCCAGTCAGTACTGAAGAGAGCTCTGTGAAGAACAGCAATGCCAGGCAAGTGTATGGAATACTTAATGAGAAAACAGTATAATACTTAATAAAAAAAGAAGCTGGAATTGGTTTGGTTTGGTTTGTTCATGGTTTTAGAATCACCTATTCCTTCTTTTCTTCTATTCCATATTTAATCACCATTAAAAGGTGAAGCCAGTGTGCTGTGAAGTCAGCTTGTTTTACTTTAGAGACTCTTTTGTGAGTACATGCATTTTGTTTATAAGATTTTGAAATTTAAGGCATCTTTTGATGAATTCCCCTCTATTATGCTTAGTTTGTATATTGTAGGCAACTGTCATTTTTATACTGCTTGTCATCATCAGTCCTGGATACTTATTAGTAGGCCCAAGGCTCCTTTAGACAGTGCAGGTCTCTGAAAAACTCTTAAATAGCAGACTCTCACATTTACTTGTCACATTGAAAAATATTAATCCTCAGTCCAGGACTGGCAAGTGACTTAAAGTTCAATATCCTCCAAAAGCCTATATATGATCTAATAATGGCTTTATACCATCCTTTCTTCTCAAATGTATGAAATATCTATTTGTAGCTGTCATGAGTGGGAAATATCAAGCTTAAAAATATGTCATTGGTTTACAGGAAGACTTTCAATTTAAGCACTGTTTTTTTTCCATATAGAGTCTTAGTTAACCTGCTCTTCCAGTTAGGAGGGAGGGGTGAAAATCTTTTTCAGCTGACCAGCTCTGTAAAATTTGAAGTGGATATGTGAAGGTTTAAGGATATGGAATAAAAAACTTCATTATTTATGAATGTCTCACAAAAATGTTTCTAGAATTCTTTTATTCTCTCTAAATAATATAAAATGTGAATATATTATTTGCAAACTTAGTTTTGGTCTAAGTGGTTTTTTTCATTTGTATTTGGTGCTTTATTCATAGCCAGCTTCATAATAAATTATTTACCAGGCAGGGAGAGTTGTGAGTGTGTGAGAGCACTGATTAACCTGTATTGGTGGAAGAAATACATACTAGAATCTGATGCTTCTCTTGTACATACAGATCAGCCCCTCATGAATTTGCAGGGAGTGAACCTTTAGGTATTACCTAGACTGTGATGTTTGTCTGCATTAATTTTTGTCACTTGAATTTCATTCAAATTAGATGTCTCTGAAAGTACTTTACTGAAAAATAAGCCTAGATGGAACTTGCACATTTTTCTTCTGCTGAAATAATTTTTATGCATTCATACTTAAAATATTTTACTGAAGCTCTGACTTTATGTATCTAATAATAGTGTTGTAGGAATTTTAGCTTAAAGATACAAGCAAGACAGATTTTGTGGGATGTGGTATATGTTTTTTAGAACATCTAGTGTAGTTTGGTAAGAGGAGGAAATAACAGAGAAACTCTTGGGTTAATAATGCCTTTCATTTAATGGCAGTGGAAACTGTTTATCAAATCAGAGGATAATATTAAACAAAACCACATAATTTGTATAAAATAATTCCTGTGCCTGATTACCTTGCCAACTCTGCTCTCCTTTGACGCTTAATTTCAATTCAGTTTCAGTTCAGTAAAATTGTTCTGTAAAAATTAAGATTTAATTTTGACTTCTAAAGTATTAACACAAGATAATAGTTTTGTGTATAAAATAAGAGGATTCTTCCCAAAAGTAGGTAACAATTTACATTCATAAAATAAATAATTTACATTTATATTATAAATAACAGTTTATATTTGTGTAATAAATCAGTGTAAGCTAATTATTTTCTGCTTTTTAATCAGTAGGAATTTAATAAGAAGATGCAGAATGGAGACTCTTGTGCATGTGCATTGTATAACTTGATGAATGCTAAATATAATAGAACTTGAAGTCATTATTAAAATGTTTTAATATAACTCCGTATTACTCACTAATTCAAGTTGTAGAGTGAGATGTCTCTCACTATGTCAGAAATACAGTAGAATAAAAGCAAAATGTTGACAATTGTTGTGCTGCAAATGCTTAATATATTTTAAAGTGTAATGAAAATGTTGAACGACAATATTTTTGGTTAAGTGACATGAGTGCTTTGTGGTAGGTGATGATAACAGCCAGATCTTATTTTCTTTCAAAGAACTGAGTTTTTCCATATGGTCAAGTCTCAAAGTCAAGGGCAACATTTCTTATAGATATAGGATCAGATTCAGTATTGGCTTTCAAAAAGCCTTATCCTAGTTGAAGGCTGCAAGTGGAGGCTCAAAATTAGACCCTGATCTTGTAAAATCATGATCATCTTCAGACACTTTGCAATTTCTTCTGAGATTGCTGTTCTTCAGCTTTCTACACAGTGTCAAAGAGCTGGGAAGAGGAGCTGCTTGCTTTCCAGGGACTGTGCTTGTGCTTCAGTTTAATAACATTAAATAGCAGTTTTATCTCTTCCCCATGCAGATGGTAAAAAGCCGTGTGGCCATAGGAGATGCTTAGCTTTTGGAAATACTGTAATTCAAGCAGTTCTCTGCTGTATAGACACCCCTCCATGACATCCATTTAACTCTATTCATGAAACTCTTCTATCTTAGAGTTAAATGTTACCACTTGACTACTAAAAACCTACTAAGACATTTTTTAAAATCGAGATGAGCTACTTAGCTTATATGACTCACTTATCTCCTGCAAAAATCATTACTTGAAAAAGTATATAATAGGAAAGAAAATATTAAAATTAAACCACATACAGGGACTGAAAAGCCTATAATGTTCTAACTTAGGATGTGAGCTACACAGTGTACTTTGTTTTTTAAAAAGGAAGTATTTTTCAGTGACTAGAAATTGGAAAATAGTGTTTGTTGGACAAAACATAAATGTATGTGTTGGCGTGATGAAGGCTGATTAAAACTGCATCAGTGCCTTCTGATAGGAAGACAGCCAATAAGCTTTTCAGGTGTCTGGTTGCATAGCAGTAGCTTCCTGGGTATAACTGGAGTATTTGCCTTCCCAGATAATACCATGACCAGCCAAGAGCTAGGCCAGGCTAACATGTCTACAAAAGTTTTGTGAGGACTGTGCTGAACAAATTTTCTTTACAGCTGGCTCATAGGTGAAACTGTGAACGCACCACCAATGGCCCTTCCACTGTTCACTTTGGTCAATACACAAAATGAAAGCTAGATTTTCAAACAAATATCAGAATTACTTGTTTCACCATGTTAGAATATAAAGTAAGAGATAAGAATCCTGGGTGTCAATAGTCACCTGTTGTGTAGCTGTCTGAGGGCTGAATATAATATCAGGTAAGAGAGAGAAGTCTGTAATAAGCAGGAGGCTGGATACTTGGAAAGAAATCATAGGTCAATTGTGCTTTGTGCAAGATAATGTGAATCCTATGGTAATACACTTCTTAATTAAATTCACATGATGAAATATGACCATGAGGGATGCTGGAAATCTGTGAGCCTCACATTAATACTGCCTAAAGTTCGTATCTCATTTAAGAATTAATGTCAGTGCTTATATACACCATAGCCTTCCTGAGCAGGTTGCTTGGTAATTCTAATGTGTCATTTGTTTGTTTTACTTAAGGAATCAGCTGGAGGGGATATTCAGTCTCCTTTAACACCAGAAAGTATTAATGGGACAGATGACGAGAGAGTGATGCCGGAAGTGACGCAGAACTCAGAACCAAGAGCTGAACCAACCCAGAACGCATTGTCATTTACCCATAGGTACAGATTCCATTCCCACATCCTGATTAAGTGATACTTATCTCCTTCCTCATTAAAGAGACCTTCTCCCATGTCGTGGCTTCCACCTAGCAAAGTTAAGAATTAAATTGCATGGTTAAAAAAAAAAAAGATTGGCTGTCAGATTTGCAGTATAATCTTTGTTTTCACAAAAAACATGAGGAAATCTCTTTAAGATTTTGGAGGGCATTATTTTATAGTTTAATCAGCTGAATGCAAGCCCTTGAACACTGGCTAGTGCAGGTGTCCCTTTAACAGGAAGCATTATTTCAGTGTTTGAGATCTTAGTAAAGTTAACTGCTTCTTAGAATATTACAATTAAATTATTTTTGCACACATTTTCTTTAAATGACTGATATGATTGGATGTTAGCCTTTCACTGATGAGTTGTTGGAAGAAAAGAGACTCTTACAACACTTTCACATTATAAAATTTAAAACAGCCTTTAATTGAACAGTTCTCTGACAGTTTTAAACATTTTTCAACTTTTTTTTGAAGCATGAGAAGTGTAGTTCTGCTTCAGACTGAATTATAATTCATTGCACTAGCAATACTGTACTCTGTTCTTTAAGAAAACTAGGACTTTTAATTTAATGATATAAATAATGAGTTAAGATGGGTATATCTCGCCTATTAGAAATTATTGTAAATGGGACACAATAAAACACATTATGTACTGAGACCATGGAGAGTAACTTAAATATTTAATAAACTTAGAGCAAAGCTAGAAATTCTTTTATAATACTTCTTAAACATGGTCTGAATCAGTTTAGAGTTTAAGAGCTCTTGATTAAAGGTTGGGGAACACTAGGATGTCAGATATGTCATGCAAATAATTCAGAATGAGCAGAGATGGAATTGGAATTGTTCAAGACCATTTTTTGTAAGAGAATACTACTATTAAACAATTCTGGAAAAAATAATTTACATTTTCAAATTAGAAAAAAAATATACTTTTTTAGCAGAGTGATTGTGTTTATACTTCAGTTGTCACCAGTGCATCTATTACATGTTTTACAAGAAATGGTACTTTGCATGTTAAAGGAGTATTACAAATGTTGCACAGCAGTGTTCTGTAATGAGTTCATTTAAACTTACTGTTTGTGTGTTGGAATTCTCTATCAATATTTTTCTGAAAAGGAGTTCTGATAAAGTCCACACAGGAGTAGTGGTGTTTGTTTTTTTAAAAAAAATGACAGCTTCAAGATCTTCCCTCTCACTTTGCATATGTAAATATATTTTCTGGTATGCCGATATAGTAACTACGCTTTGCTCTGCATTGACCATGACTGATGATATTTTTTGAAACTACCCAGTTTTAATTTTTGATGGTGTAGAATAGACATTGCAAAATTTTTACGTGCTTTGCATTTTTCTATCTATTTCATGATGCAGTGTGAGTGCCTGGTTTTAGTTTATTGTCCTATTAAATACCACTAGCTAGAATTGGTCTTGCGACAGTAACTCTGCACTTTGAGGGTCCCTTCTCATGATGATTCACATGAGAATCATTTGTCTTGCTAATGGTAGCTTCAAGCTTGTTAGTGAGCTATTACTGAAGAAAATGCAATTGTTTTCAAACACTTTGAAATTAATTAAATTTTGGACTATATAAGGTTTTTATTATAAATAAATAAAGATTCATATAGGTTATTTTTAATAACTTTTAATACTGAAAAGCTCGAGCAAGGACATTTATATATTATTAATTAATCCAGACAGAAAATGCTTTCAGGTGCTTTCTGTCAATTTTTTCGTATAGAAAGAAAAGAATCCTTTTTTGCGTGTGTGTGTGTCAAGGAACACCGTCTCAATCAGAGGAAAACTACCATTTTAAAAATATTCCAAAAGATTCCAGTTATTTCCCAGGCACCATTATGTTTTTCAAGTTGATGACATAACTTAGTTTGGAAATTGCTGCTTTGATTGGATTTAATTGTTAGCTGTAATGAAGGCTCTCTAAAATGGCACTATGTAACACATGAATGAAAGAGATGGAAAGTGAAGCCTCCAGGATTGTGTTAGTGCTGTTTAAATGGGCATGTTTTTGTTGAGGCATTTCATAATATTAAATTGGCAACTTGGTAGACATACCTAGTTGCTTGTGCTGACTGGAAGGGTGCTCTTTGCAGGAAGTCTGTTTGCCCCTGATTTCCAAAAAAAAAAAAAAAATTAAACAAAATCTTACAGCCCGATCATTGGAGACTCCCTGGTCTTTTCATGTGTCGGGTACAGAAAGGGATTGCGCTCATCCGTGTTCCCTGCCCTTTTGATGCTGCTGTGTATTGGTTACACTCTATGTGTGATGGAGAGGAGTTGCCACACAGCCCTTTCCCTGTGTGCCCTGGTAACTCCTGCCGATCACTGAGCCTCTTCCACACCCTGTGTTTCAGCAAAGTTAAAGTTTAGCCAGTGCTTCTGAGTGAGAAGGGTAATGCTGGAAGGGCATGTGAGTGTTGTCTTGTGCATGGCAATGCTTTTTAGGTATTTGCCTTTACTCCTGGAGCTGTTGATCAATCTCTAGGTGCTTTTCAAAAGAAAAGATGGTGTGGTCTTCCCTCCCATGAGTTCAGCTATACGGGACATGAGAGTCGCTGAGGCTGGCCATGCTTCACTGAAATAACACTAGTGTGACAAGTTCATTTCTTCCACAATTAGGAAAACTGTATTCTGCTCTGGCATGACAGTATATACTTACCCTGTGAAGATCCAAAAGGAGTGGTCCTCAGTGTAGGCTGGAGCACAGGGAATCATAGAATCATAGGGATGGAAGGGAACTCTGGAGATCATCTAGTCCAACCCCCCTGCCAGAGCAGGGTCACCTTAGAGCAGGTTGCACAGGAATGTGTCCAGGCGGGTTTTGAATGTCTCCAGAGAGACATGGTCATCCTGTTGTCCACCAGCACTCCCAGGTCTCTGGGAGAGGCATGTGTGGGGTCACCTGGCAGGAGCTCAGGTAGCCATGGGGAAAAGGTTGGAGCTTCATGGGCAGGATGAGGTGCCACAGCACCACACAGCGAGGATGGCTGGTGAGGTGGGAACTGTGTTGCTGCCAAGAGAGTTAGCCTCTCAGAGCTCAGTTAGTGAGCTTAGCTGAGTGCAGCCACCTCTGTGGCAGAGGACAGGGGTAAAGGTTTGAAGGGGGTTGTTGTCAAGACAGTGATGAAGAGGTTTTCATGTCTGTATGAACTGGAAGGGTCTGAAAGGAGTTAGCAAGGTCAAAATGAAAGGTGTGGAGGTCATGCTTTAGTCTACATCTTACTACTTGTCACTTTTAATCTTCTCACGATGAAAAATGTTCAATTTCATTTTCACAGAATCATAGAATGTGTTGGGTTGGAAGGGACCTTTAAAGGTCATCTAGTCCAACCCCCCTGCAGTAAGCAGGGACATCTTCAACTAGATCAGGATTTTGTTGTAACACCTCCTCTATGGCCAGATATGTCCTCTTCTGCGAGCATTTTTTCTGTGCTTTGTATGTCTTAGTGTAGATAGTTGGGGGCTATGCTTTTTCAGCAGAGTAAGTGTAGACTATTTTGGTATTTATAGTTATTTTCTGACCCAAAAGCTGAAAAAAAATTACTTAAGTCACCAGATTTTTGTTATTAGATCTTTATTTTTTTATTATTTCGGTAAATAATTGTAAGTATTGAAATGAACATTCTCCAATATATGTCTACAATCCTATTCATATCCCATGAGCATAACAGAGCAAAAGTCTACTTGCTTCAATTTATCCTTATCTGTAAAGTCCTAACACTGTTCACAGGCAGTGTGACTCTAGTCAACTGCTTGAGAGATAAGGCTATTAACCGGTTATGAGCCTTGCACAGAAAGATAAACTCTTGCAATTAAACCTCTTGCCTTTTTTGAACTAACAATAATGGTTAATGTTGAATTATGAAGTAATATTACTTGGGAACTCCCACATCTTATAATAGAGCCTGAGCACTGTTCTCATTAGTTAATGTTGCAAAAACAAATGAAAGTAAAATGTAACCTAAGCCTGGCATTAGAATTTTTAAAAGTCTTGTCTGAGACTCTGATCGAGTCTGATTTTCTGAACGATGGATAGTCCAGGAAGGCTTTTTTCTAACAAAAGCTAGTTAATAAAATCTAATATTTAAAATAATTAAGACTAAAAAAGTGTGTATTTTCTTAACTAAATATTAGTTTTATCAGACATCTTACTTTTTTAAAAAATATTTTCCACATTCTTTAAATTGTGATTATTTTTTTTCCCAACTAAAAAAAGTTGACCATAAAAGGCGTTTGGAGAGAAAATAGTTGCTAAAAAATTTGTAACCATTTCCAATGTGACTGCACCTGGCTTTTAAATGTAAGTTTTAATCCTGCTGGTGCGTAGTGTACAATTCCTGATGGCCTGAATATACCAAAGAAATACTATACTGAGCTTATTTAGCCTTAGAATATAATTCAAATATTAAAGCTGAATAGTGTGTCTGGCGAACTCTGCAACTGCTGCTTGGGGCTTTTTGGTAACTGTTTGGTGAACTTGCTCTTTCACCTTTGAAGATAATATATTTGTCTATAACAAGTTTTATTCCATTTTTGGCACCTCATGAAGCTGTGGGATAAAACACTCAGAAACAAAACTTAAAACAAGAAGATTCTTCTGGGACAAATCTTGAAAGTCTTCAACTTTATGTCAACTATGACTTGTACCTTATGCCTCATTTTTTCATGTAATATGTAAAGATGTTCCATCTAAATTTAATGAAACTTGGAATTTCTATTACATAATGTTTTAATTAGACAATATATATGTGTACGTTTGTTGCTTATTCGTTAAAATTCCTATTTTTGTGTTCAAAAAGTTTTTAATATGAAATTTTAACTCGTTGCCTTAGTGAAAATGGACTTATGATGTTTATATATTAGATATTTTATTTTTAGATAGCTTACCATTTAATAATGCTGCATGTAAATCCAATGCTGTAATAACAAAGAAAAAAACAAAAATCTTGCTGCTAGCTCATGTTCCTTCACTGAGTTTTCATTAAAAGTTGCATGCAGAAATCTGTTTAGTAGATTTTTCACTTTGTGTATTACAACTACTTACTTCTACAAGCTTAAATATTTCAGTTATGTTACAGTAAAGATACTTTGTGAATCATGATGAACTGTTAAGTTGGCTTTAAAGAAAAGTTTTGAGTTAATTTTTGTGGAATTTTGTAATTTGAATTTATACTCAAAGACTAGTATTTGGATGTTCTTTATAGTGTTATCCATAGCTTCCTTACCAAGTAGTTCTGGGGGTGCGTATCACTTTATTATTTTTTTTAATTCTTGTTTTTGAATGCTATTCAGCTGGCAACTAAGCACCACACAGCTGCTCACTCACTCCCCCCATGGTGGGACAGAGGAGTGAATCAGAAGAATAAAAGTGAGAAAACTCATGGGTTGAGAAAAAGACAGTTTAATAGGTAAAGCAACAGCCACGCATGCAAGCAATGCAAAACAAGGAATTCATTCACTGCTTCCCATTGGCAGGCAGGTGTTCAGCCATCTCCAGGAAAGCAGGGCTCCATCATGCGTAATGGTTACTTGGGAAGACAAAACACCATAACTCTGAATGTCCCCCCCTTCCTTCTTCTTCCCCCAGCTTTATATGCTGAGCATGACATCATATGGTATGAAATATCCCTTTGGTCAGTTGGGGTCAGCTGTCCTAGCTGTGTCCCCTCCCAACTTTTTGTGCCCTCACAGACTACTCGCTGGCAGGGCGGTATGAGGATCAGAAAAGGCCTTGACTGCTTAGCAACAGCTAAAAAAATTAGTGTTTTGTGAGCATTATTCTCATACTAAATCCAAAACACAGCAGCTACTATGAAGAAAATCAATTCTATTCCAGTTCAAACCAGGACACCTGATGACAGGATAATTTCATGTTGTGAGGAAGCTCAGGAAGCCTCTAATCCAAGCTCCAGCTATGAGATCAGACCAGGCTGCTCTAAGCTTTATCCAGCTGGGTTTTGAAAACCTCCTAGAATGGAGACTGATAAAGCTAGGCTTTTTAAAAAGGTTTCTCTACCACATAAAAAGCAATAACTGTCTTCACATTGCACAGTACTATAATGAACTGTGACATTTTAGGGCACACTGGAGGAACTCTGGTAAATTCAATTACTCTGTTGAGAAAAGAGTATTTCTTGAGGTACGCTCAGAAAAGAAACTCAAAGGTGATATGTTTCCGCTGTCAGTGTAAGCAAAGAACTGATTAATCTAGCAACTTAGAAGTAGGTGTTGACTTCACCTCAACCAACATTTGTTTGATGTTTTCAAGGTCCTAGCTGTGATGCTGTTCTGCCTCTTGTGCTCCACCAGCAAGAGCCTAGTGATCTCAGGAAGAAGCACGCGGAAGAGGGATTGTTCTCCCATCCCTCCCTGACCTAATTCCTACTGCTTCCTGCACTTCTGCCTAGCTGCTGGGATTTAGCTCAAGTAGGCTATCCTTCAAAAATAAAAGTTCTTGCTAGGGAACTATTAATTTCAAAGGAAAATCTTACCTTGTGTTCATGTAAATTTTTTCATGTCTGATTTTCCTGATTGTGACAATTTCTGAAAATTCTGTAGTGAATCTCTGGAATATGTAGTAAACCATTACATGGTTTTAAACCAGTATTGTGTCAAACACAGCATAATACAGCTCATACTGTAACATTTTCATAAGATATCGCTAATAATGGAAGGAGAGGTGGAGAGGACTCATCTCCTATTAGAAGAATGGTCATGGTGTATGTGTTGCTTATATCTTTAAAATTAAGCAACTCTGCAACTCATAGAGCTAATTTTAATGGCTGGGAGAATGGATGAGAGCCAAAACTAAAAATAGCCCAACACTTAAGAGAGTAATATCACTATCTCCCTTGTGCACCTAAGGAAGTCCTAGTTTGGAGCATGTGAATTACCTACTTCCTGCTGTTTATTTAGCAAGAACTCTAAGGGGTGATTCAGACAATGTGAGATGAGTGTTTGAAATGAGATGATTTAAATACCATCCTCAGGGACAAGTGAGCACTCTTCTAACATATCTGTCAAGTACGTTCTTCGAAGGGGAATATAATCCTTATACAATTTATATTAAAAAGCATGCAACTTGTAATTTTTTCCTCTTTTAATCACATACATAAGAATTAAAAAAAATACTAAAAATGAAGAAAAAAAAGGCACTATCTGTCTTGCTTAAGGAAGGAACTTTCATTTTCTAAAAGTATATATCCATTGTGTTCAACCAATCCAAAACATGGATGACATTAAAAAGTGTGTGTTAATACTTCAGCAACTGTAAACATTGCCTCTATAAATTGGGATATGTGATACTTAACATTAAATCAGATTCTGTGGGGTGTATTGGCTTTTTTTTTTTTTGTTGCATCCATTAATTCACAATCATGAATTTTGTTAGGTATTTTCAATAATACGGTTTTCTGAAATGTGTTATTCCTTTTAGGAGTCTATTATTAGCACACAGTGACTTTTTGTTGTCATCTTTAGGCATTGATGGAGGACCTATTCTCTTTATTCTAGATTGTCCTAGTAGTTTAGTTGAATTAATGAACTTTTTCTATTGTGCATTTTGATATCAGATGTGTATGCTTGTTTAAATTTGTGAGCAGTGTCTGTGAGGTTTCTTTTACGGGGTGTTTTGTACATATATTATTTAGAATATTTGCCATTTTGTTAGTACTAAGCTCAAACAGACTGATAGAGTTGGGGTTGTTCCGTCTGGAGAAAAGAAGGCTCCCAGGAGACCTTATAGTGGCCTACCAGTATCTTCAGGGGGCCTACAAGAAAGCTGGTGAGGGACTTTTTAGGATGTCGGGTAATGGTAGGACTAGAGGGAATGGATTAAAACTAGAGATGGGATGATTCAGACTGGACATTAGGAAGAAGTTCTTCACCATGAGGGTGGTGAGACACTGGAACAGGTTGCCCAGAGAGGTGGTGGATGCCCCATCCCTGGAAGTTTTTAAGGCCAGGCTGGATGAGGCTCTGAGCAACCTGATCTAGTGGGAGATGTCCCTGCCCATGGCAGGGGGGTTGGAACTAGATGATCTTTAAGGTCCCTTCCAACCCTAACAATTCTATGATTCTATGAAACAGAACAAGTCTTATGAGGAGCATTTGAGGGAACCAGAGCTGTTTAGTCTGGAGAAAAGGAGGTTGATGGGAGACCTTATAGCTCTCTACAACTACCTGAAAAGAGACTGTAGAGCGGTGGCGGTCGGTCTCTTCTCCCAAGTAACAAGTGATAGGACAAGAGAAAATGGCCTCAAGTAGCGCATGGGGAAGTTTAGATTGGATATTAGGAAAAAATTTTTCACCAAAAGGGTTATCAAACATTGGAACAGGCTGCCCAGGGAAGTGGAGGAATCACCATCCCTGGAGGTATTTATGAGATGGGTAGACATGGTGCTTAGGGACATGGTTTAGTGGTAGTTTTGGCAGTGTTAGGTTGATGGTTGGACTCAATGATCTTGAAGGTTCCTTTGTCCACTTACCTTTATCAACACAAAATATAACGCTTATTTTGTTAGACAAATGCTACGGAAACTTTTCCAGACTTGTTCATTTACTATTTTCTGACTCTAAATGGACTCTGTAGTCATAATCTGGTTCTATGAAACTGGGGAATAGTCTAGACTTGGCATATATTCCCATCCACATAGAAATTATTGAAAAGGTTACACAGTTTTAGAGAAAGGAAAATAAAGATAACTGAAGATTTGTGGCCACTTTTAAGTATGCTGCAGAACAGTCTGTATCAGTATCTTAGTTCAATTCTTGTGTATTTTACTCATCTCAAGGTTCACTTATTGTCAATTTTGGATTATTTTGTAAAATCAATATACAGAACATGGATGAGCTTGTGTAACTTATAGTGATTGTAGTCATGGTAAAATGCCTCTGTCATATTCCTTAGAAATACAGGAAATTGAAGGGTTACTGAACAATTTTGAGTTCTAAGTCCACGAGCTAAAAAACAGCTTTAAAAAAAACAGCAACTCAGAAAACAAGTGAAAACTTCGCTTTTTGTCAGTTTTGGTATATTAAAATCTGTTACAACTCATAGCAATTTACAATTCATAACAATATACTTTAAAAATACAGCTTTATTCTTTTAAAGCCCACTTAAACCTATGCCCCAAAGCCATACCTTCTTGAATATTTTTGAAGTGTGTGTTTTTAATGAAGAAACATCTCCAATTGTTCAATTGCTCAACTTCACCCATGTTTTTTTTACGATGAGTGTGATGAGACACTGGAACAAGTTGCCCAGGTAAGCTCTGGATGCCCCATCCCTGGAAGTGTTCAAGGTCAGGTTGGATGGGACTTTGAGCAACCTGTTCTAGTGAAAGACATCCCTGTCTATGGCGGGGGGTTGAACTAGATGATCTTTAAAGGTCCCTTTCAACCCAAACCATTCTATGAATCTATACCAGGAATTATTTCCTGCTTTACTGAGAATACAGGAGCTAAAATTTTCATCTGAAAGAAAAAACAAAGCAAAACAAAAAAAGCCTCCCACAACAAAAAAAAAAAGCCCAAACCTTTCAGTTAGTGGCTCTTTTCAAATGTAGGCTCTTTGTGTTTCAAAATCACTTGGCCCCTGCACCCCACACCAGGTATAGTGTCTGTTTTACCTGCTCACCTGCTCTTCTGGAAGATCTCTGTACTGCTGTACCTCATCTGTCCGCTTTATTATCTTTAAGAGAATGGATATATGTTAAGTTTTTTAAGCAGCGGGGACAAACCCAGTGGAGTACTTGAGGGATGCATTTTTAAAAAATGAGAAAGAGAAAAAAAGAAGTCTGCAACCAAGTACATTTTAGTGAATCTGAAGCTCCATTGAATGCATCTGATTTATACCAATTTGCAGATTATAAATAAATGTACCTTCATCCTTTAACAACTCACATTGGAGATGAAATGATTGACTTTATGGATTTATATATTCTTTCTAGTCTTTTCTGTATTACTCCCTTCTTAACTGCCCCCTCTCCTTGGAGAAGAGGGACACTCTGGAAGCAGAAATCTGCCTGGCTAGCACCATCCTCTGCAGTTATTTGAGCTTAAGAACTAGCAATTTTTTTTTATTCCTGCTGTCATTAATAAGGATATTATTAGATATAGAGCAGGGGAGTTTACACTACATCTGACCTGAGTTAGAAGGTGCCAAACATCTTAAGTCATGGAGTGTTTCCACTTTCATCCTTGGTGAATTATTAATTGTGGATTCACCTAAAATGTGCTATGTAGATCCATGGAGGAGTGTTTTGCCATTTGCAAAGTGCTCAGGTTGTGTTAATGAAGCCCATATGGACTTAAAAATTAGCTAATTTTTAATCAATTTGATAACTTCTCCTAGAGGATTGACCATGGAAGTCAGAGCCAATGATAGCTGGCAAGAAATATTTAATGTAAGTTATGGAGTCTCTTCCTGATGAAGGTATGAGATAGATGTGCTGCTGTGCCAAATTCTGCTTGGGTTAAAAGGAAGAAGAGATGGAGCGTGAGTTTAGGAGGTGGCTATAAGTCCTATTCCTTTGCTACCCCTCTCGTGCCGTAGTTAGAGCTTCAGAAACTGTACCTTGGGCTCCTTCATTGGTTACACAGAAGGGATGATTGGATAGAGCTGAGTGAACACTTCTGTTCCCTGGAATATTTTTCACTCCCAGGCACACGTGGAGACTGGCTTAGGAACTAACTGTGCTGTGTCTGTTGACTTCTCCCATTCATCGCCAACATACATCTGTCTGCATGGTGCAAAGAAATCATAGTGAACTTGATGAAGCCACTTGCTGATCTTATATGTTTATTGATAGGATTCAGCCAAATGGATTACCTCTGCCCATTTCTTGAAAGAACGTGTATTTAAAAACTAAAGTTTGACAAAGCACAGAAAAGCAGTTTGGAAAACTCTATATTGAAAATACATAGCATAAGTACCAACTTAATATATTTTTTAAAGAATTGTTTCATATTTAAATGAATCCCTTATACAAAAAATAACTTTAATCAAAGGGTCTTTTTTTTCCAGAATTTATCTGTAATAGAGATGACTGAATTTCATAAACGGTGTAGCTGTGTACGCTTTGAGGGATCACTTTGCATCCCTGCAAGAGATGTAGGACTGTGCTGGTTTGGGCTGGAATAGAGTTAATTTTCTTCATAGTAGCTAGTATGGGGCTACGTATTGGATTTATGCTGAAAACAGTGTTGATAATGCAGAGGTGTTTTTGTTATTGCTGAGCAGCGCTTACACAGAGTCAAGGCCTTTTCTGCTTCTCACACCATACCACCAGTGACTAGGCTGGGGGTGCACAAGAAGTTGGGAGGGGACACAGCCGGGACAGCTGACCCCAACTGACCAAAGGGATATTCCATACCATATGATGTCATGCTCAGCATATAAAGCTGGGGGAAGAAGAAGGAAGGGGGGGATGTTCGGAGTGATGGCGTTTGTCTTCCCAAGTAACCATTACGCGTGATGGAGCCCTGCTTTCCTGGAGATGGCTGAACACCTGCCTGCCAATAGGAAGCAGTGAATGAATTCCTTGTTTTGCTTTGCTTGCACGTGCGGCTTTTGCTTTACCTATTAAACTGTCTTTTTCTCAACCCATGAGTTTTCTCACTTTTATTCTTCCAATTCTCTCCCCCATCCCAACTGGGGGGAGTGAGTGAGCACCTGTGTGGTGCTTAGTTGCCAGCTGGGGTTAAACCACGACAAGGACCAAGGTCCAGGAGCTCTTAATTTTCACATGAAGTAAAAAGCTTGGTTTTAAGTCTAATCCAAAAGATCCATGCTGTCTTACTAATATGATACTCTTTGGAATGTGTCGTTTTTGTCAGATGAATTAAGATTGCTGACGATTTCTCCCTTATTTAGAGGTAGACTTTACAATTAAACCTAGTTAAGGTAGTAATTCCTTTGGAGAATACTGTGGCCTGGGTTCTCTGGGGGAGAACTGGCAAATTCTGCCACATTCACATGACACTGGAGCCAAAAAATTATGCCTGAGGGGCTTCCATAGTGCCTGATGCATTTCTTCCTAGAATGGTACCCAAGATGGATCAGATTAAGAGCCATCTGAGGATACTTACTTCTCTTAGCTTTTAAACGTCTAAACCTGGGGAAGATGGATTTCATCCACCAAGCTCTCTTTACTGGGTCCATCCTTAAATTGTACCTCCTGCCAACATTATGATCCAGAGTTGTGCTTCCTGTTTTCTATGGAGGCAACACAGTGTCACGTTCCCCGGCATTGCTGCCGTGGCTCCCTGGTGGGCCGTTTCATTCACTTGGCCCATTCTACAGGTAATGGTTCCTATCCAGATAGCATAAGCCCCCAGAAGACCAGAGTAAAAGCTCATTGATCAAGTAAAAGTCCAAAGTTGCTTTATTGTAAGCCATTTCAGAATGTGCCTGAATGTACAAACAGTGTTCAGGCTCTACCAGCAGAAGCTGTGTTATTGAAAATAATTGTGTCATGTTGATGATTTTCTGTTGCATTTTGGTAGGCAGACCCCTTGCAGTGGAAGTTCAACAGCATTGACCTACTTCCTGCAGACATGGGTAAAAGTTAGAGGCAGGCACACATAAACACAGAAGTGGAATATTTTGTTTGTCAACAATATGAAGTACTTAATATATTCTCTTTTAAGGGAAGAGTTAGCTTGAAGAATAAATCAGGGAATGCAGTTAAATGGAGATCAACATCTCCTGTAATTTTACATCAGCTTTATGCTTTAAGGAAGCTTTCTGTACCTAGTGTCATATCTTTTGAGTTCCTTTAATATCACTGTAGATGCCACTGACATTTTGTAGTACAGGCAGAAATGTTTGCATTGATCGGTGTTTTGATTGTATAACAGGGGGCTCTGCTGAGATGAATTCAAGTTGCTGAATAGCACTTTGGTGAGATGTGGACAACTGACAATTCATGAGCAGCATCAAACTTACATAGGGACTACTTCCTCTGAGTGCTAACCTGTAGTTCATAGAAAAAGCACCAGAATCAGAGACTTCCCATGCATCAAATTTCTTTTTTTTTTTTTCCATCCATTTAATCTCCTTTTAGTAAATTTGACTCTAGGATCAACATAGTACAGTAAATGTAGACTTTTCTTGGATTCAGATTTGGTTTAAACAAGGCAAATTTATTACTTCCATTCTCTTAAAAAGCTGAGACAGAAAAAAACATGAGTGGCAGTATCCACTGATAAACATTGCGACTCACTAGCAAATTGTTTTGTTCAAACCTATGCAGTCAATATATGGTTTACTGTGATCACATAGTTCATGCGACTTGCTGCTTGTTTTTCAAAGTACTTCTGACAGCTCTATAGATGGTTTAGTTTGGGCTTTATATAGGCTATTGACTCTAAGTAATTGCATGGCTATCACAGGAGACAAATGAAACTTACTTAAATTTGCTACGGTCTCACATAGCTTCTGTTCCCTTAATGGAATAAAATTATTTTGTTGTCATCATGTAAACTAACAGTTCATCTCCTACGCTAACTTTGCGATTAATGCATGTCGTTCTATTTACTGGGAAAAGCAAATTGGCAATTGTAATGCAAAAATGAATTGCACCAGTAGTTATTATTTGATATTGTAAGATAACCTAATGCAATAGCTGGGTGGAGGACAAATAGTCATAATTCAGAATCTTTATGCAACTGCCTAATCACATATAAGTATTTCTGTAGGTCATTCTATAGCATGTCTTTCTGTTCCTGATAGTGAAATTGTGAGGCTCTACAGCTGTAATGATTGTTCTGCTAAATTCAGTGTTTGCTATGAAAGTAAGACAGGAACCAGCATTAAGGGGTCTTAGAGACTGAGATATCCTGTGGTATCACCAACAGAAGGTTCAACTAAGATCTAAAATAAGCACTTGCAAATCTTTCACATTTCACCCTTTCGTAACAGCTACTGTCTTCGGCAGAGGCACAACACACACCAGTTTAAGCTATGACAGTACCTAGAAATGCAGACAGAGGTTTGTGCAGAGGATCTCCACCCCTTACATGTAGTGTATGTCAGATTTACAGGGTTGGGAGAGGTCCCTTTAGCTACCTCACTGCTCTATATGTGGTAGCAGTTGCTCAGAGCATTGCTCTGTCTGTCTTTACTCTGTCATTGCAAAGCTGAGGATCTCTGCTGAGCTCAGTAGAATCAACCTGTAGCTGCAACAGCCTCATGGGTCACATCTATACAGCTAAATAAAACAGGCCTTGGCACCGAGGGCCATGATCTGAACCATATCTACATGTTATAGCAATGACACTGGATCTCTTCTGGGCCTACGTAGTGTCATTGCAGCCATAAGACACATTTACTGTTTCGTGTGGAGTCCTTTTCCAGTTCTAAATGCCTGCAATGATTTGAGGGCTGCATTGCCACCCACCAGAGTGGTATTCTCCTTGCACAAAAGCAAGGATGTGCATTGCATGCCCAGAAGTGTTTCAGGTGGGCGTGGGAGGGTTGCAGATTGCATAAAGCCTGGTAGGGTGATTTTGGAAGACTGTAGAGATGGAAGGGTGATAAACCTGACTATGTGCAAACTATGCTCAGGATCTGTCTGGCAGCTGGTGTGGACCTGAGCAGTTTGGGGAGAGTGCGAACTCCCTAGTCCGTATGGCCTTCAGAAGCTCAGGGCTTTTTGGCCCTGCTTTACTTAGTGGTGGAGATGTGGTCACTGGGAAAATAATTGTTCCTTGTCCTTACTACCACAGCACATTCAAAACTGAGAGAACTCTAGGGCACTTGAATACTCTCTTCTCTTTGTTACATTGCTGACAGAGTGTGGATTGTATCAATGTACACATAAATTGTTGTTATAGGTAGGATTTTTGAAAGAAACAGAGAGTTCAGTCTAGCCAGGGGCCTCAGAAAAATTAATCCATACTAATTCAAAATGTGAATTTACAGGTAAACTGCTTTAAATTCTTGTGTATACAAATGAGTTCCAGAATGAAAGTGGCTGTAATTCAGATCATTTTAGTGTCAGGGTCACCGTGTCCTGGTATCTGACTTGCCAATAACTGCATCATCTAATTGCTTTCATAAAGTGATGAAGTGCCATAGGAGCCCAAGACAATTTGACTTTCTTCACAGCCAAATACCTAGTCATTTCAGAAAATGGGATGTAAGTTCCTAAATAACTTAGGTTGCTTGTGAAAATGTAGTTTTGGTGGAATATTTGAAGTATTCAGCACCATAGCAACAGCAAGGAATTAGGCCTAGTGTTCAATAGTACTTAATGCACTAAAAAACTTATTTGGTATCAGTTGTGAAAAATATGAAATACATTACAGGTGTGAGAATAAACTACTTCCAGTGATACTGATAAGCAATTTCAGTAAAGGAACAAGGGCAAATCTTTTACTTTTTCAGAGTATGTGATAAAATTTTAGGTCTGCAAGGTTTTAATGTTTAGTGCAAAAAAAAAGCTAGAAATTAATTATCTATGCTTGCTCTTGCAAAGGGCTAAAAGTTATGAGACAGAGTTATCAATTTTGGTTTATGCTATATGGCCTTCATGAAGAGATAACCTAGTGTCTCTTTGCTATATAAAATTAAATGACTAAGACAAAAATGAGATCTTTTTAAAAGAATAAAATTAAAATAAAAGTTGAGCATCTTCAGAGAAATCAGGGATTTTCTCAGTGCTACTGTGATAATTCAGGTTAAATACAAGTCTTTTCCATTGTGATACAGTGTACAAAAGACATGCATAAAGCTGTTGTTAACTGTGTAAGTTTAATGAGAAACAGAGTTTAAATGTCACCTATGTAAATACATCCAGCATATACTAGCGGACAATACAAGAAGCTTGGAAACTTCATTGTTTCTTGTGGAGAAGAGTGACTCTTCTCTTTAACTTGGGTCAGGACTGGGATCTAAATCCCTGATTGAAAAGGACTGTAGCTGAAGCATTAATTTTGTGTTAATACCCAATCTTCTGCATCCCATGGTGTGCCTTTCAAGAGCTCTTCTATTGGTATTGACTCTTAGTGTTTCAATAAGCAGTGAACACTAACATACTTAGGCATTTTTTTTCTCTGGCTTTGTTATCTTCTGCAGGAGTACTGTGCTGGGTTACCATAGGGAACATTTCTGTGGAATTTTCCTTCCTTAAAAAGAATTTAATTTCCAGTCTTTTCCTCAGTGATAAGCTTCCATATTGAAAGGTGGTCTGTGTTTGTGTTGTGGTGGTTTCTATGGGCCCTGGGATGAATTAAGGCTGTATTATGTATTATTATCTGTATTACAGAACATGGATTTAGGTGGTGGATCTAAATAGAATATAGCCACTGATTTGCATTGCATAGTCTGCCATATAATGGAAAGAGTCTGTACCATTACTTAACCTCTTTGGTCAGCTTCATCCGTCAAGTCTGCAAAGATTTTGACCCTGCCCCAGTGAGATGTTGATAGGACAAGAGATGCCTAATAACAGGACTGTCTGTAACAGAACTGGAAAAGCAACTCTTCTGTCTGCAGGCTGCACGTGTGCTTTGGATGATTCGGAATCCGAGAGCATGGTCAAACTTAAAGGCTAAATGCAAGTGAAAGATCATATATGAAACACCTTGAAAGAGAAATCTGTAATAGCTCCATAAGCACCCCTCTTCCCAAATTTGCAGAAAAAGTTTCTGCATTTCTGTCTTGTACACTGACATAGTAATTGGGAGTTCAAGCATATTGTAGTTCCTTATTGAGCAAAGGGGTGTGCAAAAAGAACAATATATCCTGGAGTGGGATAAACCTTCAACATTTGTAGAAAACAATAGAATCCGAAAAGTCATGCTCTCACCTGCTGATTTCAGCCATTCAGCTGCCTTTCTCACTTTCCAGTAGGTGTGTGCATCTTTGTTATTAGTCACCTCACTTTAAATACAATGTGTTTCAAGGGCCTCCTTCATCTTTTTTGCTATGACCAAATTTGTCATTTAAGCTGTACACGTTATTCCAATCTAAAGAGATGGTTCACAACTATGATTCACAGGTCTCTGTCTGACGGAACAAAAGAAAGAAACGGAGCAAGCAGGTTCCTTTAAGAAGTGCACCACCTATAGTGCCCTTGCAGAACAGGTATGGGGCTCTGCAGGAGGAACTGGTTGCAAGCAAGGAAGAGGGCTCTCGAAGGCCAGAAGAGCCACCAAGGCCAACTCGCCTCAGGCCGGCCATCAAAACTGACCCCGAAAAGAAAAATCAAAGGGTCATTGTTGTAGGTGACTCCCTGCTGAGGGGAGCAGAGGGCCCAATATGCAGACTGAATCCGCTTCATAGAGAGGTCTGCTGTCTCCCTGGTGCCCAGGTAAAGGACATCATAGGTAAACTCCCCACCCTTGTGAGCCCTTCAGATTATTACCCACTTCTGGTCTTTCAGGTGGGAAGTGATGAGGTAGCAATGAGAGGCTCACAATCATTTAAAAAAGATGTCAGGGCCTTAGGGCAACTGGTAAAGGGATCAGGAGCTCAGGTTGTCTTCTCCTCCATCCCTCTAACATCAGTGATGGACGAGGGAATACATAGGAGGAGTCAACAGGTCAATTCATGGCTCCAGGACTGGTGTCGTAGACAGGGATTTGGGTTTTACAAGCACGGCTTGGTATATGAGGCACCAGAGCTGCGAGCAGCTAATGGGATGCACTTATCCCAGAGGGGGAAAAGGATTCTGGGGCAGGAGTTGGCAGGCCTCATTGATAGGGCTTTAAACTAGATTTGAAGGGGGAAGGGGTCAATAATTTCATGCTTGCCTGTGACAAACAGTGGGGCAGCACATCAGGGGCAGAGGGGTGGAGTCCTAGTAAGGGCTCCCAACTTGTTGCCCTAAGGCAAGCCGGAGACGACACACCGGGACACCCCAAGGGAATCAAGGGGGATTTGCGCAAGAGGGTGACATGGCCAGCCCAGCTGAAGTGCCTCTATGTGAATGCACGCAGCTTGGGCAATAAACAGGATGAATTAAGGGCCACTGTGCTGCTGGAAACCCATGACATAGTGGCTATTACTGAAACTTGGTGGGATGATTCCCATGACTGGAATGTAGGGATAGACGGATACAAGCTCTTTAGGAAGGACAGGCAGGGTAGGAGGGGAGGAGGTGTTGCCCTCTACATCAGTGACCAGCTAGAATCGATGGAGCTCCACATGGGGAAGGACGAGGAGCTGGTTGAGAGTGTATGGGTTAAGATTAAAGGGAAGATAGGGGAAGGCGATGTTACAGTAGGGGTCTGCTACAGGCCACCTGACCAGCAGAGCCAAGCAGATGAGGCCCTCTATAGGCAGATAGAAGTGGTTTCACATTCACAGGCCCTGGTCCTCGTGGGGGATTTCAACCACCCTGACATCTGCTGGAGGGACAACACAGCAAGGCACCAGCAATCCAGGATGTTCCTGGAATGCATAGATGACAACTTCCTCCTCCAAATGGTAGAGGAACCAACAAGAAAAGGTGCTATGCTGGACCTCGTTCTCACCAACAGGGAAGGGCTGGTGACCAACGTGAGGCTCAGGGATAACCTTGGCTGCAGTGACCACGAAGCGATAGAATTTAAGATCCTCAGGGCAACTAGGAGGATATATTCCAAGCCTACGACCCTGGACTTTAGGCACACAGACTTTGATCGCTTCAGGGATCTGCTGGCCAAAGTGCCATGGGACAAAGCCCTAGAGGGAAGGGGGGCCCAGGACAGCTGGTCAGTATTCAAGGATCACCTTCTCCATGTCCAGGAGCAAACTATACCGACAAAGAGGAAGGCAGGAAAGAATGCTAGGAGACCTGCCTGGATGAACAGGGAGCTCCTGGACACACTGTCACACAAAAAGAAACTTTATAAGAAGTGGAAGAAAGGACAGCTAGAATGGGGGGCATATAAGGAAGCTGTCCAAACAGCAAGAGACCTGGTGAGAAAAGCTAAAGCTCAGTTAGAATTAAATCTAGCCAAGGAGATCAAGGGAAACAGCAAAAATTTCTATAGGTACATTAATGGTAAGAAGAAGACTAGGGAGGGTGTGGGCCCCCTCAGAAAGGAAACGGGGGAGCTGGTGACAAGTGATATGGAGAAGGCCGAGGTTCTCAACGACTTCTTTTCCTCAGTCTTCACTGGCAAGGGCTCCAGCCACACTCCCGGAGTCACAGAAGATAATGGCAGCGGTTGGACAGAACTGCCCATTGTAAGTGAAGATCAGGTTCGTGACCATCTGATGAACCTGAAAGTGCACAAGTCCATGGGACCCAATGGGATACACCCACGGGTACTGAAGGAACTGGCAGATGAGGTTGCTAAACCGCTCTCTATTATATTCCAAAAGTCATGGCAGTCTGGTGAGGTCCCCACTGACTGGAAAAGGAGAAACATAATCCCCATTTTCAAAAAGGGAAAGAAGGAGGAACCAGGGAACTATAGGCCAGTCAGTCTCACCTCCGTGCCTGGTAAGATTATGGAGCAGATCCTCCTGGAGGCACTGCTGAGGCAGAAGAATAACAAAGAGGTGATTGGGTACAATCAACATGGCTTCACCAAGGGCAAATCGTGCCTGACAGACCTGGTGGCCTTCTATGAGAAGGTCACAACATCAATAGACAAGGGGAGAGCAACTGACGTCATTTACCTGGACCTGAGCAAAGCCTTTGACACTGTCCCACATGACATCCTGGTCTCCAAGCTGATAAAATATGGCTTTGATGGATGGACAACTCAGTGGATAAAGAACTGGCTTGACGGCTGCACCCAAAGAGTGGCTGTCAATGGGTCCATGTCCAAGTGGAGGCCAGTGACAAGTGGAGTCCCTCAAGGATCAGTGCTGGGACCAGTCTTGTTTAACATCTTCGTCAGCAACATGGACAATGGCATAGAGTGCACCCTCAGCAAGTTTGCCAATGACATCAAGCTGTGTGGGATGGCTGACATGCTGGAGGGAAGGGATGCCATCCAGAGGGACCTTGACAGGCTGGAGAGGTGGGCCCATGCCAACCTGATGAAGTTCAACAAGGCCAAGTGCAAGGTCCTGCACCTGGGTCAGGGCAATTCCAAGCACCAATATAGGCTGGGCAGTGACTGGCTTGAGAGCAGCCCTGAAGAAAAGGACTTGGGGGTGCTGGTGGGCGACAGGCTCAACATGAGCTGTCAGTGTGCACTAGCAGCCCAGAAAGCCAATCGTATCCTGGGCTGCATCAGGAGAAGCGTGGCCAGCAGGTTGAGGGAGGTGATTCTGCCCCTCTACTCCACTCTGGTGAGACCCCACCTGGATACTGCATCCAGTTCTGGAGCCCCTACTACAAGAAAGATATGGACGTGTCCAGAGAAGGGCCACGAGGATGATCAGAGGACTGGAGCACCTCTCCTATGAGGACAGACTGAGAGAGTTGCGATTGTTCAGCCTGGAGAAAAGAAGGCTCCCAGGAGACCTTATAGTGGCCTACCAGTACCTTAAGGGGGCCTACAAGAAAGCTGGTGAGGGACTTTTTAGGATGTCAGGTAATGGTAGGAGTAGAGGGAATGGATTAAAACTAGAGATGGGATGATTCAGACTGGACATTAGGAAGAAGTTCTTCACCATGAGGGTGGTGAGACACTGGAACAGGTTGCCCAGAGAGGTGGTGGAAGCCCCATCCCTGGAAGTTTTTAAGGCCAGGCTGGATGAGGCTCTGAGCAACCTGATCTAGTGGGAGGTGTCCCTCCCCATGGCAGGGGGGTTGGAACTAGATGATCTTTAAGGTCCCTTCCAACCCTAACAATTCTATGATTCTATGATTCTATGAACTATGTTTTCCTGGTTTTATGCTGATGTAACTCCACTGAGATCATGCAGATATTCCTTATCCCAAAGGAAAGAACAGATCTTTCATGGTCCATTAATGTTTCTACTACTCTCCCTTCCTTTGCTAAAAATTCTGATCAAGGATAAGGATTTCTTTGAATATTAGTTTTTTATTGTCCTCACTCAAAATATTTCACTCAAAGCAATTTCCTGGTAATTGTCTCTTGATTATAATTTTGAGAGGACTTACCCTTTTTTAATAAATTCCAATTTATCAAGTAAGATTTCCTTTTGCATGTGTGCATTAATCACAACTACAAATAAAAAGGCAATAAGCAGTAGGCATAAAGAAGTATTTTTGTTTTATTTCTTAAGTTTCCTTCTTACAAAAGCTGTCGTTCTTACCATAGCTTTCCCTCTTTTGCTGGTCTTAAATTATTTATACTGTAGATGACTGTGTCCTTCATGCACATAAGTTACACGTAAGTCTTTTGAGTGGCTGAATCTACTGGGCCTGTACAAGCAGGCAGCTTTGTATGAAGACTAACATGGCAGAACAACTCAAGACACTTCTTTCTTGCCTCTTCCTGGAATGGAAGAGGACCTAATGGCTCTGTGCTCCACTGCTTTTTCTTCAGCTTCCCACTCACTCCAGGACTCCTAATTAGGTATAATTAAATGAGAAAACCCCTTTCTGTTTCCAATTTTGCTTTGAATGTTCAAGAGAGGGAAAGAGACTGAAGACATTTGTTTCATTACCTAGGGCTTTAGGTAGTTCGGACTAGCAGCAAGACAAACTCTAAAACCATCATGTTTAAATCCTTTCTATCATGATGTAATTTTACACATTTAATAGATGACCACAGCAGATGCCCTTTGAAGTCTCTGAAAAGGGATGAAATCCCCAAATGCCTATTTAAAATTTCTTCTAAATCAGGATGTGAACTGAGGAGCTTAACTGCCATTCTCAGCATGAATGAGAGAGAAGGCTTCTTGGGAGCTTTTAGGAATACCTTGAGGGATGCTGCACTTATCTTCTGTGCCAACAGAGTCATCATGTCCATCTAATAGGACAGCCACATCATTCCAATGTAGGCAATAGCAAGTGTAGGCTGTTGCAGAGATCTCACCCTTCCAGCCTGGGACCTCAGCATTATCAGAAGCTTATGGAGCTATCTTAAGGCACCCTTTAAAGCTTACCATCTTATTCTCACAGCATTGTTTTCAGTTATCATTATTGCAGCCAGGACTGTTAAGTGTTCTCAGGCCCCTGTGGATGAACACTTTTGTGGCTTTATTTTGTATGGAGGATTTCATAAGAACCTTGTGCAGAATTCCTTCTCAAATTCACCAGAGTTTTACATAAACCAAAACACTTGCCTCACACTTCCAAAGAGGAGCAGCTACACTGCTACACTAGAGCTCTCAGATACTATGGTAACAGAATAAATCATTCACAGTCCCCCTTTGCTACCTTAAGCATAAAAAGCTGTTCCATAAGGCTCACCAGCAAGGCTGTCAGAAAGGATCATCCCTTGCTGCCAGCACAGCCAATGCATTGTTACCAGCTGGTTGACATACCTCTCCCACTGATTGGTAATGCTCACTCCACCAGATTCTTGGTCTGCTTCCAACGCATGCCACTATTTATAATCTGCGCAGCAGCTACAGGGATTCTGCTCTATTCATATTTGTCAAGTCTTATGGATTTAGTTACTATACCAGATACCAAATTTTGTAGTGAAAATGCTCCAATCTCTACTCAACTGAATTCCTCATCATTTCTGCTATCTCAAGACAGTACTGCTCACCATACATCTGCAGTGCAGATCATAGTGACACCTGAAGAAAAGAATTTACGTGCTCTTGAGTAACTGTAGTTCTTTGAAACCATGACTAGAGTAAGAAATCCAATTTTTAAATGAATTAATTTTAAGCAATGAATCCAATATTAAAAACCATAAAATATTAGTAAAGCATAATTCTGCACATACTTTATTTCTATAAATCTGAAATAAAACTTAAACCATGTTTTATAGTGTTGGCACTGCATACAACTCATCAAACAATGAATAAACAATACTGATTCAAAAAGTAGAAAACATCTCTTGATTTGGACTGTTTTGGTTTTTTGTTTCATGAAGGCATCTCTTGAAATAACTTCATTCTGAATGCAGCTCATTAACGTGTGCTCCCCACTCCCTGTCTTCAAAAGCCTTCTCCAACTGGCTAACTGTGGTGACTGGAGCTTTTTGGATTAATTTTCCTTAAGTGACCTACTTTGCAGAGAAAGATATTCATGCATTTATAGCCTCTGTCACTCTATTCAGGTCACAGATGGCCAGATAGCAAAGCTATTCCTCAGTGACTTTCTGGAATTGTAACTAATCCCCAATGGGAATGGAGATTAGCTTGATGTTAATTGGTCAGGATGCCTAAAAGTGTGGAAGATCATGGAGTCCTACTTGAATTTTCAGGAGATGTCACAGTTACACCATATGATACCAGTCAGCAATTGTTCTAGGAGTGTTTTGTGGTAGTGATTAAATTATTGAATGCCACAGATGTTAAATATCTGAATTCAAATCCTTTGCCTTGACAATGGAGCACTATGTGGTGTTCTGACGTGGACATGTCTGATGTTACACATGTACCAGATACTGTGGCCTGCACAGAGGATCGAAGATTCAGGGATAGTTTTGAGCTTTTGCTCACTAACAAGTGCTTACAATCCTATGAACAGTTGTCATTGTAAAGATAATTTTCCATGCAATAAGTACGACCTAAATCTCTGTTATGGAAGGGTTTTTTTGTATAGCATGATCAGTTGAGCCAATAAAACTCATATTTTGCTGTTATCCAGTAGAGGCCCATTCTCCCTCTTGTATTTGGCACTAATGTAGTGATGTTTGCAAAGCAGCTTTTTATCTTGTTTTCAGACGTTCAGAAGTTTCACAAGGGAAATGACCAGTCTTTATCCTCTGTTATGATATTTTTTGAAGTTTGGTGGAGCTTTTTATGCTGAGAAACAGGCAACAAGTGGGAGTATTAAGGATGGTTCCTTTTTTGAAAGACCGTCTTGAAACTTTGAGTGTGCCAGGCAGTCAGTGATGTTAATTCTGACAGGGCTGAAGAAATAACTGTTAAAATTGTGACAGAAATAACTGTTAAAATTGTGACACAGAAGAAAACAAAACAAAATACGCATGCAGGTTGAATTCTTGTGCTGCAGGACTGCAAACACGTGTGTGCCTGTGTCCCCCAATGTATACATACAGCTCTGCTCTTTGGGCCATGGTGTAAAACTGAAAGGTGTTCTGGCAGAAGTTGTGTTGCACTTTGGATCATTTTGATCACCGAATAAGTGTTCATATTTCATGTGCTTCCTAGAGCAAATAATCTCAGAACACATGAAGAATGATTTGGTTTTGGTTTAGATATTTACAACTGTTAAAACAACCTGTCAGAGCTGTGCATGTATTTCCTATGACACAATCTAATGCTTTGAGGGCAGAATCAATACCTTTTAGCAAAAAGCCTTTCAAACAGGAATTAAGTAAAAGGTTTTAGTGAGAGAGAGTACATGCAGCCCTCATGTACCTATCCTGAGGGAGTGTAGTGCAGCTGTTTCATGATCAAAATTTTGACCATGGGCTCTAGCAGTTGTTGGGAGCTCCACGTGTGGGCTTTCAGCTTCTAAACTTGTGTGTTCCCTGTCCCAGGTGTTAGCCCCAGCATCTTCTCTTCTGAGGGGGAATTATCATTGTGCCTGAACCATATGTTTCTCAGTGTTCCCTCTGGAACTGTTGATAAATTTGAACCAATGCAGCTCTACAGATATAGACATCAATGCAGATACTCTTAGTCTAGCTTAAGAATAGCCTACTGTAGGTGTGCTTTTATCTGGTCCTAAAATAATTAATTTAAATCCAAATAAGTCTAGTTTTAACCAAAATAATCCACAAAACATAATTTTAACTTTTTAATTTTTTTTTCAGTTTGTCAAGGAAGTATTTGAAAAAAGTAAGTCAGCACTCCCAGGATTGGTTATGGGCTATTTTAATCAAATTATGAATTTATGAAAAAAAATTCACATCTTTGGTTCTGTGTTTCCTGGTGTGATATCCATCACATTTCTGTGTTTATGTCAGAGAATGTGGAGTTTTATAAGAAGAAACAGGATAAGTCTAAATAGTTGGGAAGTCATTGTGTATTATCAGATACAAAACTAGACTAATTTAAGTAATACATTTCTATTTTATGCAGCCATAGTACAATCTGTAGAAGATACAGTAGAAATTATTTGTAGAAGAAAACAATATATGCTACAAACAAATAACATCTACATTACCATAGACATGCTCATGCCCACTATATAGATCTCTTAGGGATAAAAAGTATGATTGAGAAATAATACTGGTGCAGTGCTATTGAAAACAACCAATTAAAAAAAAAAAAAAACAGCTCCAAAGAAACCTTTTAGCCTTTGAACTAGGGTAGCCATAGCAGTAATAGAAAATATGTTTTGTATTTAATGCTGACAGTCCAGTATACAAGCAATAACTTCAGAGCTCCTGGCTGTTTTCTTGACAGGGTAGTAAGGCACTGTGCAAAGGTAAAGATGAAACACGCCACGAATTCCCCTCACATTATTACTCAGCACTAGCTAGGAGTCTGTCTTCTGGGATCTTCATGGCTTTTGTGTTTACCTTGTATCATTGTGGGCATATAAATTATTACATTGAAAAAAAAATCCATTTGCTACCCTTTTTGCATCTTAAATTAGGATATTAAGTGACCAAACAGTTCTCATCCTGTAACTGTCCTGGATACAAAGCTTTTTATCTGATACATTACATCAATATAAAATATTTTTTCTGTGAGGAAAATCAATAGTAAGGCACATTTGTAAATATGTATGCATGTCATGCACACATGGTTAGCTACTAGTCCTGCTGTAGCAGGACTACTAAATGGGATTACTCTCTTGCATGAAATTGCTGTTGTGGATAGTTGTTTGCTGGATCAGACCATCAAGGAGGAATTGTGAATATAATAATGAACTAGATTTTTGTAGCATGTTTTTTATGGAATTTTTTGATCTACTGTGCTACTATAAATGAAGAATAAATCTGATCAGAGAAACAGAAGAGTAGACATTGTTACAAAAATTAATTCTCATCTTCTTTCCTATGTGAGTCAGTGTTCCTTGATGAAATAGGATTATCGTTATTTTTAGTTTAGTGATTTAAGATTTAAAATTTCCAGTGGTGAACTTCTAATTTGTTGAATAGATCATGAAATGCTAGAGCAATTTGAAAGAACTCATATTCCTCTTCTGAAGGAACTTGTATTCCTGTTCAAGGGGATGAAATTGTGTATTTATAAGGAAATACTGGAGAAGAATCAGACATCATGTTTTAGTGAAACAGTAGATGTGATCTGAATTGGTAATGAATGTTCCTCAGTGACTGGTTGACTTTGAACACCTAAGGAGCTTTTATAGGAATCATAAAGTTTTTGAAATATGCTTTTATGGGATGGGCTGTGCATATATGCACGAAGTGGATGAAAGAAACTTGGTGGGCAAAATGGTGGCAGAATGTTTAATTGTTCATATGTACAAAGTTCAAATAAGCCTACAAACTTACATGCAAAATAATAATAATAATTTATAATTAAATTAAGCATATTAAAATATATTTATTATAATAAATAATTATACTAATTACTTGTAATTCACCATAAACCTATATACAGAGTTACATATCATTGATTTTTCAATGATCCCTTTAATAGTAAGCTAGTAAGACAAAATGAATTATTTTGTATATGTATTTTCCATATAGGTGTGTACCTCACATGCTGTTGACGTTATACAAGTAAACATGAATGAACTATTTACATACTAATGCATTCACCTGATGTGTCTGAGATGTTTTTCCCTTGCATATTGAGTGCAAGGATAGGGTCTGTGGATGATGGCAGACTAATTATCTGTGAAAAATAAAGCCTTGTGTTTCCTCAGAGAATAAACTGTAGGCAAGGATTGTTCCTCCATAGGCTACTTCAAGAGACCCCAACATCAGCTTCCTCTTTGCAATAATATCTCTGTGCTACTTGATCTTCGGTCTCTGATGATATTACTGAAGAAAGGCACATTAACAGTATTATGGTTTTGAAATTCAAGACTTTTGAATTTGTAAGTAGAAATTAAATATGGTATTTAATAAATAAAGTATATTTCAGACATAGAAGATTTGCATTAAGACAAATAAGCTGTAGTTCCAAAGCACTACATTAGCTCTCTTCAATCAAGTTGGTGACAAATCTTTTTTTACAATATATTTCATAAAATAGTGGATTAAAAAAGCACTTACCCACAATACTGTCCTGGGTTGAGCGACACAGGACTAATTTCTCTTCTAATGCTGGGGAAAACTCCACTTTTGGAAGGCTCTAGTGTCTGAATTCGTGAAAATGTTTACTTTATAGCCAGCTAGGCTATGTGGGATTCAAGATCTCGGTGTTTTCGAGCCTTGCCAGGTGCAGGGATGAGGAGGAGCGAGACCTGGGCACTTGACCCAGGCTGGCCAACAGGATTATTTCATATCATGAACATCATATTCAATATAAATTAGAAAGTTTGCTGCGTAGTCTCGCTTTCTCCCTTGATGGCGGCAGTCCAGAGAACTTCTTGTCCTGGTGCTGGACCCCTGAGGCCTTCCTTTCCTCATGAAGCTTTTACACTCACAGTGTCTGACATTTGCTGTCCACTGCTGGGAGTGCACAGCTTCCTGCTGATATAATTGGCTGAGTATAATTCTTGTATATCTTATATTAGTATAGGGATTAATACTGGTTCTTTAGTATTATTAATGTTAATTATTTAGTCTTATCCTATTAAATCTATTTATATTTCAACCCTTGTGTTTCCTTGCTTTCCCCGATTCCCCTTTCCGGGTGGGGAGGGGTCTAAACGACAATAAATTGTTATGGGTTTTCTCAAACCGTAACAAATACGTATATATTAAATATATATAATATATAAATATATATAATATATATATTATATATACATGTTCTAGAATTACATGTTGTTGCTTTTGGGAAGCTGATGTGGATTTCATCATCCTTAACATTTTATTAAAAAAATACCCTGTTGAACTGGGAAGGTAGAGGTTGTTTTCTAATAATCATATATCCATATTAAAAAATCTGTTGATGAATATTTTCTGAATGTAAAGTTTTTATGACTTGAGCACTTGGATTCTCATTTGGACATTCAGTCACAGAATTTTTGCATAATTCTATTTTTCCTGGATGTTTTGAAAAAAAAATATAAGACATTTTAAGAAAAAAAAAGATAAGAGATTTGAGGGCTCTGACCGTTCTCATTCTGTCTGTGCAGTTCGACAATCAGCAAGCACTGGGAGGCAGAACTGGCCACGCTCAAGGGTAATAATGCTAAGCTCACAGCAGCCCTGCTGGAGTCCACTGCCAATGTAAAACAATGGAAGCAACAGCTTGCTGCCTATCAGGAGGAAGCAGAACGTCTTCATAAGCGGGTAAGTCAAGGCAAATGGCCGGGATCCTTGAGGTGGAAGTACTGGTGACTGCATTCGCTCATTTTGAAGTAAAATAAGCTTATTGTTGGGGCTTTAGGTTAATCTTTGAGACAGAAATTAATGATGACTAAAGAACACCGGGTTCCTCAGTTGGGAAATTCTTTTGTAGCAGGTCCTTTTCTACAGAGGGTTTTGTTGCAGGGTTATCTAACCTGTGATACTTAGGACATGTCTGCCAGCTTTCACTCTTCATTTGCTGCCAGCTACATTACATCTGTTTCAGAACCTTCTCCGTAGCATTACACTTTAGTCCCTCTTGCATTTAAGCCCATAGAAACTTGACATCAGATCTGTAAGTTAAAGGAACCCTGTTGTAGTTTCCACATATAACAAAGACCAACAGCTTCCTTTCATCCTTGCACCTAAAGAAAACAGATCAGAGAATCAAGCTCATTATAGACAATTACAGATCTGCCTCTGCTTTCATACAGGAGGGGCAGGGTCCCATTCCCTTCACTGTAAATTTTGTTTGCAGAGGTCATTTGGCAAACCAGAAATTAGAGCACAATGGGGGCAGAAATGCCAGTGTTTGAGAGAGGAATAAAGTGTGTGCAAGGTTGAAGGCTGCATTATGAAAACAAGTATATAATATTTTTTTCTCTTCTCTTTTCACATGTAACTCTATATTGTATAATTTATTCATCTTTATTTATATGAATTTGTCATCATAGTTCATTTTTGTACAAAGTGAAAGCAAGATTAGCATATGTAGAGGGAAGATGTCTTTGATGGAGTTGCATTAGTTTTGTTAATATCAGTTAACTTAGAAAAATATCAAGGAGATGAACTTAGTTAAGAAAATAAAAACAAACAAAAGCCCTGTATGCTTTTTTGCATGAAGACCAGTTTCATTAATATATTGACAGAAGGGAAAGGTCAAGTAGCAAACATGTCAGACAATTTGGTTTTATATGCTGTACTCTCTTAAATGAAATAACGTATGGCAATTACGATTAGCCAAATCCTGCAAATTGTGAAGGGTTCTTTCAGCCCTGTGCTGGATCTGTCCAACTGGAGGCTAGTAGTCCCAGGAACAAGGATCATGTTGATCTGAGGAGGAGAAATTCAGCAGGCTGCATCTAACCTGGAGGTCTGGAAGAATACAAGGAATTCCCTTGAGCTTGAGGAACCTGGGGAAATGGCAGGTTGTTGGGGCTGTCCCATACCTGGACTGACTTGCAGATGAGGATCTTGAAATCCCAGCCAAATGATTTGATAGGGAAGAATGACAATTTCTGTTAGACAGTAACTGCGTGCGCCATGGCTGGCTGGACAAAATGCATGAAGTGTAATTAAAACTGGTGCTTTTTGCAAAGTGCTTTCATTTCAAGAAACTGGCGGTTGCTGACAAAATTGCTTTGCTTTAGAAATTTTCCAGTGAGAAACAAGTTTGTCATGTGTGTTTGTATAGAGAGATTTTCACTTTGTGATCTCATTTAAGCTTCTCCTCTGGAAGGGTGGAACTTCTAACCTGTGCTGCAGGTTTGTGAATAGATGATAATAGTCATTGTTGATAAAATTATTTAAATTATAACCTTATATTATAATTACTATAGTGCAAAAGTTCAGGTGGATTTGATCACCAGATTCAGGTTTTACAGTGAAGAACTCATTGCTAAAACATGGGCATGATGAGGTAGCATTCTTCATACTAAAATGTATTAACAGCTTTTGTTGCAAAGCTGAGACAATACAACAGCTGAATTGCCTTCCTGTGGGGAGACCCAATCAGACAAGACGGGCAAGGAACTGTGGTAGAAGATTTCCTGCAATTATTTTGTATTGCTGAGGGAATGCAAAATCTTATAACATGGGATCATCTACATTATGCTCTTTTGATCACCTTTTACATGCCTTATCAAATGTTTCTGTAATGTGTGACCTCGGAGTTTGTTGATATCTCACATAGAATATAGGAATGCTCTGTGCCTATGTCTCTCTGGGCATGCAGAGTACTGCCCTCTATTGGAATTGCTTTTAGAAAAGTATAGACTTGGCTAACTCTAGGCAAAAGTATGCAGATTATGTAAAAAAATCAATCTCAATCTGTTATCCATACAGTGTGATACAAGAGCTGTTCTAATCTGCATGCTGGAGACTAATCTTTTAAATTGAAATAGTGCCCCATTCAAAAAGAAACTGTAAATCAGATACTTCTCTGTTACACAGATAGAAAATGTGCTGTTGAAATGGCAGATGCAGAGTCTGTTGGTTACGGTATATGTGGTAGCAAGCAGTATTAAGTCACTGTATCATGTTATCTATCTGTTAGTTTTATCTGTGTCGTGGTTTGGCCTCAGACGGCAACAAAGAACCACGTGTCGCTCGCTCAGCGCTTCCCGGTACGGGAAGGATGAGAAGAAAAAGGCAAAACTCTTGGGTTGAGACAAAGGCAGTTTAACAGAACAGCAAAGGGAACAAGAAAACAACAACACTAACATGGACAGATGAATATACAAACGCGATTACAGAACCGCCGCTCCCCGGCAGTCCAGACCCAGGACACGCCAGACCACTCCAAACCCAACTTCCTGCCCCCTCCCCTCCTTTTAATCTCAGGGTGGGCGTGGCTCACATGGCATGGAATACTTAACCCTGTCCCCGCCAGAACCAGGACATTATCCACCCCTTATTCCATACTGGTTTTGCCATGCCCAGATCTTACAGTTTTTGGAACATGTGACTGGTGTACCCGGCATAGTTCATGCACACAGTCCATGGGACGAAGATGTAGATCTTGAGGAAGTTGCTGGGCGTCAGCTCTGATCCCATCACCACTTTGCTTTACTCAATTCTTCATCAAAGTCCATCTGTCCTTAATTTGGGTGATTCTTACTGCAGTACAGCCGATAGCAATTATAGTAACGAGGACATACAGTGACAGTGTAACATACGATTTGATTCATTGGCTATTCTCCCCCAAAATCAAGTCCCCATGAGGTACACATCGGACTTCCCCATCCTGCCGCATTACCCACCAAGTGCACCCAGGTCCTTGGGCAAAAGCAATCCCACGGATGGGTTGGCCTTTGCCTGAGGCAGGACTAACCCAGACTGTCTTCCCCAACATATTCTTCATGGGCACTACGGGGACCTTATCCCCTTCTACAGTACGTGGAAGTTTTGACTGGGCAGGGCCAGCCCGATTGGTAGATCCCCTGGTATTAACTAGCCAGGTAGCCTTTGCTAAATGTGCATCCCAATGTTTTAAGGTCCCACCACCCATTGCTCTCAGTGTAGTTTTTAACAGTCCATTGTACCGTTCTATCTTCCCAGAGGCTGGTGCGTGATAGGGGATGTGATACACCCACTCAATACCATGCTCTTTGGCCCAGGTGTCTATGAGGCTGTTTCGGAAATGAGTCCCATTGTCCGACTCAGTCCTCTCTGGGGTGCCATGTCGCCACAGGACTTGCTTTTCAAGGCCCAGGATAGTGTTCCGGGCAGTGGCATGGGGCACAGGGTATGTTTCCAGCCATCCAGTGGTTGCTTCCACCATTGTGAGCACATGGCGCTTGCCTTGACGGGTTCGTGGCAGTGTGATATAATCAATCTGCCAGGCCTCCCCATATTTATATTTCAACCATCGTCCTCCATACCAAAGAGGCTTCAAACGCTTGGCTTGCTTGATTGCAGCGCATGTCTCACATCCATGGATGACCTGTGCAATAGTGTCCATGGTCAAGTCCACCCCTCGGTCACGAGCCCATCTATATGTCGCATCTCTTCCTTGGTGGCCTGAGGTCTCATGGGCCCACTGAGCTAGGAATAGTTCACCCTTATGTTGCCAATCCAGATCCACTTGAGCCACTTCAATCCTGGCAGCCCGATCCACCTGCTGGTTGTTCTGATGTTCCTCCGTGGCCCAATTCTTCGGTACGTGGGCAGCTACATGGCATACTTTCACAACCAGATTCTCTATCCGGGCAGCAATATCTTGCCATAGTTCAGCAGTCCAGATGGGTTTGCCTCTGCGCTGCCAGTTGCCCTGCTTCCACTGCTGTAACCACCCCCACAGAGCATTTGCCACCATCCATGAGTCAGTACAGAGATAAAGTACTGGCCATTTTTCTCGCTCGGCAATGTCCAAAGCCAGCTGCATGGCTTTCACCTCTGCAAACTGGCTCGATTCACCTTGTCCTTCACTGGCTTCTGCAACTTGTCGTGTAGGACTCCACACAGCAGCCTTCCACTTTCGATGCTTTCCCACAATCCGGCGGGTCCCATCAGTGAACAGGGCATATTGCTTCTCATTTTCTGGCAGTTTATTATATGGTGGGGCCTCTTCCGCACGTGTCACCTCCTCCTCTGGTGACATTCCAAAATCCTTGCCCTCTGGCCAGTCCATGATCACTTCCAGAATTCCTGGGCGACTGGGGTTTCGCTGTGTGATCAGTGCAATCCACTTACTCCAGGTAGCATCAGTTGCGTGATGTGTGGTGGGGACCCTTTCTTTGAACATCCAACCCAGCACCGGCAGTCGAGGTGCTAAGAGGAGCTGCGCTTCTGTACCAACCACCTCCGAAGCAGCTCGAACCCCTTCATATGCTGCCAATATCTCCTTTTCTGTTGGAGTGTAGCGCGCTTCGGATCCTCTGTATCCCCGACTCCAAAACCCTAGGGGTCGACCCCGGGTCTCCCCTGGTGCCTTCTGCCAGAGGCTCCAGGTAGGGCCATTCTCCCCGGCTGTGGTGTAGAGCACGTTTTTAACATCTTATCCTGCCCGGACTGGCCCCAGGGCCACTGCATGGACTATTTCCTGTTTGATTTGTTCAAAAGCTTGTCGTTGCTCAGGACCCCATTTAAAATCGTTCTTCTTCCGGGTTACTTGATACAGAGGGCTTACAATCAGACTGTAATCTGGGATATGCATCCTCCAAAAACCCACAATGCCTAAGAAAGCTTGCGTTTCCTTTTTGCTAGTTGGTGGAGACATAGCTGCTATTTTGTTGATCACATCCATTGGGATCTGGCATCATCCATCTTGCCATTTTATTCCTAAGAACTGGATCTCCTGTGCAGGTCCCTTGACCTTCCTTCGTTTTATGGCAAAACCAGCTTTCAGAAGGATTCGGACTATTTTATCCCCTTTCTCAAAAGCTTCTTCGGCTGTGTTTCCCCATACAATGATGTCATCAATGTACTGCAGATGTTCTGGAGCTTCACCCTGTTCCAGTGCAGTCTGGATCAGTCCATGGCAAATGGTGGGGCTGTGTCTCCACCCCTGGGGCAGTCGATTCCAGGTGTACTGGATGCCCCTCCAAGTGAAAGCAAACTGTGGCCTGCACTCTGCTGCCAAAGGGATTGAGAAGAATGCATTCGCTCTATCAATCGTGGCATACCACTTGGCTGCCTTGGACTCCAGTTCATACTGGAGTTCTAGCATATCCGGCACAGCAGCGCTCAGTGGTGGCATGACTTCATTCAGGCCACGATAGTCTACAGTTAGCCTCCACTCTCCATTAGATTTTCGCACCAGCCATATGGGACTGTTAAAAGGCGAGCGAGTCTTGCTGATCACTCCTTGAACCTCTAGTTGACGAATCAGCTTATGGATGGGAATCAGAGAGTCTCGGTTAGTGCGATATTGCCGCCGATGCACCGTTGTGGTAGCAATCGGCACCTCGGCACCTGCTGTTCTTCGACCCTCAACAACCCCACAACAGAAGAGTCCTCCGAGAGACCAGGCAAGGTGGACAACTGTTTAACTTCCTCCATCTCCAAGGCAGCTATGCCAAAGGCCCACCGATACCCCTTTGGGTCCTTAAAATACCCTCTCCTGAGGTAATCTATACCAAGGATGCATGGAGCACCTGGGCCAGTCACAATGGGATGCTTTTGCCGCTCATTCCCAGTTAGGCTCACTTCAGCCTCCAATACAGTCAACTCTTGGGATCCCCCTGTGACCCCAGAAATACAAATGGGTTCTGCCCCTCTATAGCTTGATGGTATCAGAGTACACTGTGCTCCTGCGTCCGCTAGAGCCTTATACTCCTGTGGGTCTGATGTGCCAGGCCATCGAATCGACACTGTCCAATAAACCCGGTTGTCCCTTTCCTCCACGTGGCTGGAGGCAGGGCCCCTCTAATACTGGTCATGGTATCCGGTACTCACTTCTTGCAGAAATGACTTGGAGGTTCCTTCAAGAGGATCAGAAGCAAGATCAGGCCTTATGCTCTGTCTGGGGAACTGCCCACTGGAAACTGGGGCGGCACTTTTCCTGGAGGGATCCCCTTTTGTGGTTGTCCTTCCTTGCAACTCCTGTACCCGTGTCCGCAGGATCCAAGTAGGTTGTCCATCCCACTTCCTCATGTCCTCTCCATGGTCTCGCAGGTAGAACCACAGGGTGCCTCGTGGTGTGTACCCTCTGTACTCTCTCTCTCTTGAGTGGGGAAATGCCTGCTCCTAATAGCTGAGATGCTGGCCCTTACAGGTGGGGAGTAGGACATATTCTCCTCAAGTTGCTGGACCTTCTGGGACAGTTTCTCCACAGCTGAGACAAGGGGGGAAGAGAGGCTTTCTTCATATCGCCGGAGCCGGCCAGCCACCTCATCCACCCTTGGTCCCTCTTCACCTTTCCATTCCGTTACTGCCAGTGAGTTGGCATATGACGATGGTGCTCTCCGTACAAACTTCCGCCACATGGGCCTTGTGCAGTGCACCTCATCAGATTCCGTGGGTAAGTCTGTGTTGTCCAAGTCATAATAAATCATCTCCCGCACGGCTAATTCTCTCAGGTACTGGATACCTCTTTCCATGGTGGTCCACTTGCTTGGGTGACATACAACATCTTCACTGAAGGGGTACCTCTCCCTCACGCCTGACAGGAGTCGTTTCCAGAGGCTGAGGGCTTGGGTCTTCTTTCCAATTGCCCTGTCAATGCCACCTTCCCTAGACAGGGATCCCAGCTGCCTGGCTTCCCTACCCTCTAATTCCAGGCTACTGGCCCCATTATCCCAACACCGAAGCAGCCAGGTGACAATGTGCTCGCCTGAAAGTCGGCTAAAATCTTTTCGCATATCCTGCAGCTCACTCAAGGATAGGGATCAGGTAATTATCTCTGGTTCTGCCTCTTCCTCCTGTCCTTGTGATGGCCCTGGTTCATCGTCATCTCTTACTAAGCGAACTGATTTCTTTGTGTACTTCTTCTTCTGTATGGGGGCAACGGATACTGGCACGGGTTGGTTCCCTGGTTCAGCAGCAGTGGCTGTCACCGGGGTTGGAGTAGCTGCACTGGCTGCCACAGGGGTTGCGGTAGCCGCAGTGCCTGTCGCAGGGGTTGCAGTAGCCGCAGTGCCTGTCGCCACAGCGCCTGCCGCCACAGCGCCTGCCGCAGGGGCCGCAGCAGCCGCAGCAGCCGCAGTGCCTGCTGGTCTGGTCTCTGTCTCTTTCTCCTGAGGGTGCTGCATAGCACTGAGCAGTCCCTGGTAGACACTAGCCAGGGCCCAGCACAGTGCGGTGAGTTGTGCCTCTCTAGAACAGCCACAGCATTTTCCCTTCAGATATTCTACTACTCTGTCAGGGTCCTGTAATTGTTCAGGGGTGAAGTCCCAGACCATTGGAGGCGAGAAGTTCTCTAAATACCTGCCCATGTTCTCCCACATGCCATGCCACCCCTGACTGTCCAGCCTTGGAGCAGATCTCTGGGTGGTAGTCTTAAATAGTCTTTTAACCCTAAACAAGACCTGGAACATATTCAGCAGACATAACACTAGGAGCATGCTGGTTTGAGCATCCCAAGGATATTCAAAATTCTCAAAAGCTGTCATACCTGACCCGAAGGAGAAAAGGGAGACAAAAGAGCTGGGGAAAGTGTCCCTCCCTGTTTCCCCCATAGACTGGGTGTAATTATTAATGAATTCTGAGAGGTGGTGCCCAATGTACGGACAGGACAGCAATACCACATAAACGCCCCAAAATAACCGTCTAACAAGCAATGTTATCATATCATAATCCGATACTGCACAGGACAGTAAAATGATAATCCTCATCCCCCTCCCAGAAGTAACAAATATCATCACGGGGAGTGCATAAGACACACAGGAATTTACATAACACAGCCATGAGAACAAACTAAGCAACATAGTGACCAGTGACTATTTACCTAACAAATTCGGTTTTTCAAGCTCTAGTTGGATTCTGTCGTCTCAACCCTTCGAGCCCCACGTTGGGCGCCAAAAAGGACTGTCGTGGTTTGGCCTCAGATGGCAACAAAGAACCACGTGTCGCTCGCTCAGCGCTTCCCGGTACCGGAAGGATCAGAAGAAAAAGGCAAAACTCTTGGGTTGAGACAAAGGCAGTTTTACAGAACAGCAAAGGGAACAAGAAAACAATAATACAGACAGAGGAATATACAATCGCGATTATGGAACCGCCAGTCCTGACCAGGACGCGCCAGCCCGCTCGAAACCCGGCTTCCTGCCCCCTCCCTCCTTTTAATCTCAGGGTGGACGTGGCTCACATGGCATGGAATACTTAACCCTGTCCCCGCCGGAACCAGGACAATCTGTTAAACTCAGTATAAACATGTAGCTGCAACTGATCAAAAAAATGTTCCTCAAATTGGAGTCCATCTCACCTGAGATTATGCAGAAGTTATACATCAAGTCTAAGATGGTCATCTTTTTTCATTGCAATTCATGGAGAGACAAAAGCACGAAGAATAAGTGTCCCAGTCTAAGAAAACTAAGGTGTTCAGTTGAATTTGGTCCTGTAAGTGCTTGTCTTTCCTCATAGGATAATCATCTAGATAGTCCTATGAACATACTTTTAATCAGATGAAAGGAACCCCATCCTTAGTTCACAGAATCACCAGTTAATTTAGCATGGAGAGGAATTTTGGAGGCTATCATCTGGTCCAATTCCCCATTGAAATCAGGGACAGCTTTGAAGTTAGAACCAACTCCAGGGTTGCATCATGTTACTCAGGGCTGCAACTCAAGTCTCAAAAAATGGAGATCCCACAGCCTCTCTGGGCAACCTGTTCCAATGTTTGACCACCCTTCTTGTCAAATTATTTTTCCTAATATCTAATTGGAATTTGTCATGCTGCAACTCGCATCTGTGGCCAGTTCAGAAGAAAAATTGGGTTTGATCCAAAAGAACTTTTGTTGAAAAAAGTTGAATAGAAATGCTCCTAGAAAAATTTATTTCAAAGTTTCAAGTTTTATTTCAAACAAAAGTTTGGAAATCAATTTGCATGTTCAATTGTAATGTAGTTGTTGTTTTATATGGAAAAGTTGGCTGTCATAGCATCTTGCCCACTGGAGAAGAAGAATGTGTGTAGATATGTACGCATTGGAGGGATACGTCCACTTACAAGATCATAGTCTTTTATAAAATAGACCAGCCTCCAAAATGAAGAATGGTACTGCCAACACTAGGTGCTATATTTAGTTCAATTTAATAATACATTATGTGGCTTATATATAACGTAATTGTGGTATTCACTCCTTACGTGCTTTAGGTTTATATACAAGTTTTGGTGCCTGAGTCATCTGTTTGCAAGCTACAGCAGACTCATACCCTCTCTCAAGTGTGGTGTATGTGGGGAATTAATGCATATTGATTAGTAAACTTTGCATTATTATTTTCATCTTTAGCTTCCTCTTTATATAAATGGCCTTACAAATAGCCTTATTTACATAAATAGTTTCCTCTTTATATAAAAAAATATTTTTATTGCTAATACTGTCATATTAGTTGAATTCTCATGGTACCTTTTTACGTAGTTTGAACTTTGTCATGTTTTATTTATCAATATCTGTTGATTTTACATTATATCTCACCCTTCTGTTTTTCATTTTCCTCATTCACTGTGATAAACTGTCTTTCAGATTGCGCAGCATTTCTTGTAAACTTTACTTTTTTATTTAGTTTAAACCCAACATTTTTTGTTCTATACTTGTTTTCAAATTTGACTGAAATAGTTTTTCTGTGTATCACTGTCCTGGTTTGAGCAACACAGGACTAATTTCTCTTCTAATGCTGGGGAAAACTCCACTTTTGGAAGACTCTAGTGTCTGAATTTGTGGAAATATTTACTTTATAGCCAGCTAGGCTATGTGGGATTCAAGGTCTCAGTGTTTTCAAGCCTTGCCAGGTGCAGGGATGAGGAGGAGTGAGGCCTGGGCATTTGATCCAGGCTGGCCAACAGGATTATTTCATACCATGAACGTCACATTCAATATAAATTAGAAAGTTTGCTGCGTAGTTTCTCTCTCCCTTGATGGCGGCAGTCCAGAGAAACTCCTTGTCCTGGTGCTGGACCCCTGAGGCCTTCCCTTTCTCTCAAAGCCATAGCGCTCACAGTGTCTGACATTTGCTGTCCACTGCTGGGAGTGCACAGCTTCCTACTGATATAATTGGCTGAGTATAATCCTTGTCTATTTTTTATTAATATTGGGATTAATACTGGTTCTTTAGTATTATTAATGTTAATTATTTAGTCTTATGCTATTAAATCTGTTTACATTTCAACCCTCATGTTTCTTTGTTTTCCCCGATTCCCCTTTCCGGGTGGGGAGGGGTCATCGGGTGATAGAATAATTGTTATGGGTTTCTCAAACCATAACAATCACATTGTTTACACGTTTGAAAATACCTAAACAAAGCTAAAATGCCCCTCTCTGATTTTGGTTGCATTTTTAAAAATTAATTTCATTTATTATTTGTCATTTCTGATTAAGTATATTTCCTCATCTATCACTTTGGTTTTTCATATTATCCTACATATGTGATGCCCCATCAAGAGTTTAACTTGAGCTCTCAACCTTCTCTCCTCTAATCTGCTCAGAAGCAGTTTAACAACAAGGATTTCCCTTAAACAGGGTTGGGGAGCACTCCAATACACCTTGCATAGCTTTTCAAAGTCAAAGGGGGTTCATGAATTTAGAACAGCTCAGTAACAGAAAGAAAAACCCTGAAGTGAGATACTTCAGACAAATAGAATAGCATTGGTACTAACATTAATCCTGATATCATAGAAAGAAAAGGATTGTATGGTGATATGCATTATGGAAAGTAACTCAGAGATTCATCTTTGTCATGTATAAAATGAAAATTATAAATTTTTTTCTTGCATGCTAACTGCTAAAGTAAATCATCCCATGACACTGAGCAATAACGCAGAGTAATAACACCAGTGCATAATAAAAGAGCTGCAGTCCTTGAAGATCATTCATCTGCAGGAAAAGAAACCTGAGGTAACAAGAGATGAAGGCAAGTGATCAAGCTCTAGGGTTTTCCTGAAAGAACAGAGAGGTAAACTTTTGAATTCTAGACTGCTATTTTACCAGGATTTCCTAGGAAATAAGTTAAAATTAGCTTATTATGTTCCGGTTCTTTCATTCAATAAATTAAATAAGTATGAGGACATCTTATAGAATCATAGAATCATTTAGGTTGGAAAAGACCCTTAAGATCATTGAGTCCAACTGTAAACCTAACACTGTCAAATCCACCACTAAACCATGTCCCTAAGTGCCACATCTACATGGCTTTTAAATACCTCCAGGGATGGTGACTCAACAGCTTTCCTGGGCAGCCTTTTCCAATGCTTGATAACCCTTTCGGTAAAAAAAATTTTCCTGATATCCAGTCTAAACCTCCCCTGGCACTACTTGAGGCCATTTCCTCTCATCCTATCACTATTCTACAACACAGTAAGATCTGGAAAGGCTAATTCTTCTAACTGTGATATTCAAGTTTTTAGAAGACATGTGGGAATATAGTGACTTCGGGTTTTATTTTTGAAATTACAATCTTGCCTTAAAAAAGAGTTTATGTTTTAGAGCAGGCTGTAATTACCTGCATGAGGTCCATTATCCTTCTTACAGTGGAACTAGTTTCTAATAAAAAGAAATCCAGAGTAGTATTTTAAAAATCCTTAAGAAGAGAAACCATTGCGGAGACTGACCACCTTCTTTGCATGGAATTAGGGGAGACCAAAGAAAAAATATGAGCATTTTATTTCAGGGGATATGTATTTTTATGTCAGATGTCCTCCAATATCCATTTCAGCTATCATAAGTTTCATATTAATTTTTAAATGGAATATGTTGTCAGTCTTGACATTAGAGTATCAGAGCATTTCCTAGGACAGGATTTCTGAAATCCAGAACATACTCTCAGCTCCCTTTCTATGCATGATTCCTAATATAAATAATCCACATCTAGACTTTATCAAGATTCAACCATTAGATAATACTTGCAGTTTACTAAAAAGACCTCCCCTTTTCAGACAGAACAGGTGAATCTGGTTATGGTAGTTTTGTTTTCTGAAATCAAAATGTGAATTTGGCTTTTTTTTATGGATGGTGAACTGAAGGCAAGTCCTTTCTGTCTTTTTCTGTTTGCCTTGATTTGTTTTTAGAGCAGATTTGCATTTAGGACCCAAGACTATTTCATTAGGGTTTTTTTATGGGAATTCACTTTCACTGAATGTGGGATGATACAAAAGTGTCATATACAAGATTATAATTTGGAAAAGAAATAAAAACAACCAACCAAACTGTTGTAACTCTGGGAAAGGAAAAAAATGTTTTCACTGAAGGGTCCCTCATACCCATCTTCACCATCTTTCTAAAAAAATAAGAAATGATTTAAGATCCTTTTATCTGCAAGTTATAAAAAACATACACAAATATGCCACAACATTTTTATGTAGTCAAAACTTTGTAGAATAAAATGTATCCTGTAATACCAAAACTCCATTGGAGAATGAGGAAATTACTGGATTTAAATCCTCAGGATTAAAGGATGACATATGTTTTCTGCATTTTTACATTTCTTAGCACCAAAAAATCTTTCCAGAGTTTTTATTCTTGAAAGATATGCTAGAATTATTTTTATGATTGGCTTGTTTGCATGCTGTCTTGCATCTTACTGTCCACCATAAATTATCCCTGGAAGTGTTCAAGACCAGGCTGGATGGGGATTTCAGCAACCTGGTCTAGTGGGAGGTGTCCCTGCCCATGGCGGGGGGGGGTTGGAACTAGATGATATTTAAGGTCACTTCTAACCTAAACCATTCTATGATTCTGTGTTTCTATGTGAAACTTTATACAGTTATTCCCAGTTTTGCTGAGCCATGCAACATCATTTTTCTTGTCATTGTGGAAAGCAAAGGGCTCTTTTCTTTTTTGTAGGAGGTTCATCTTGAATTATTGATGGAATAATATTATCACAGTCACAGTTATGATCCATTTAGGGATGTAACTCAATCAGCTAAAAATACATAATTAATACGTAAATTCAGTCTTGCATGTGAGCACTCTGCCTGTTCCGCACTGTAGCCTGAGATAGTAGACCTTGTATATTGCATTCCGCAATAAATATAAGGGATAAAAATATATTTAGGCAACAAGAAGTTAATAGTGTCAGGTATATCTATGGAATAGGCTACAGCTAGACTGAAAATATGTTTTAATCTGTCTTTTTTTTTTTTTGCATTTCTGTAGCAGTTGAAGTAATTTCTGTATAAAGTTTAGAAGGAATTTCATGATCTGCTGGCATTGAATTTAAGATGCTGAATAAAAACTATTGTTGTTTGAGATCAGAAGTGTACATATTTATCTCAAGAAAGTGGTTTGAAAAAATGAATCAACCTGCAGCAAACAGCTCAGATTCATTCCGTCAATAATTGCTTGGGGAAGATTACCACTCAAAATATTTCTGTCACTCCCACTTCTTTGCCTCTGTCTAACCAAAGTCTACACTCATGAAGCAGTTGTCTGTGTTGAGATTTGGTGCAATCTCCTCTCTTGGTTTCTTTGTACTTTGATTTGGTTTGTTTTCTTTGAGACATTCTTCAGCCTTCTGAAGCTTTGAGCAGTCACTGTCACTGAGCTCACATCAAGCCTGTAACTCCTTGTTGGCCCAAAGCTTCACTCCTCCAGTCTTCCCAGCAGCCAAGTGTGCACTAGCTGTCTGCGACAATGAAAACTTCTGCCTGGCATCCTCCTCTATTTATATGCTGTTGACCCGAGATCAATATTTCCAGAAAACTCTCAAATGGCCTCTGCTGAGAAGTTCTAGAACAAGTTGCCTTGCTGTCTTATTTCAGCTGATGTATTTCGCACTGAAGTATGCAGTTAAGTATAATAATCGCCATGTGCTAGAACAGTTAGCTCATTAAATAGTCACTAAAAAGGCCTTTCAGAATTTTTTTCCCTAAGTGCAATCCTTACCTGGATGATAAATGCAAAATAAAGGAGAGGCTAAGAACATTTTTTTTTCTTTTTTAGAAAAAAATTAATTTTATGCAAAACAATTTTTAAAGGAATTTTATGCTAACTTCATAAGAACACCTTCACCATTTTAATCAACATAAGTCACCCAGAACTAAGGGTATATTTCAAATGCAGCTGTTTACGCAAAGAAGTTATAATACCTTGAATTTTTTGCAATTAATTCTGTATGTGTTGCTTCTACTTATTTCAACAGGTGACTGAGCTAGAGTGTGTGAGCAGTCAAGCCAATGCAGTCCACACACATAAAACAGAATTAAACCAGACAATACAGGAGTTAGAGTCTATGTTGAAGAAAAAAGAAGAGGTATTTGCTAACATTATTTTTGGCTTTTCTGTTACGTCATTTCTAAAGGCTTTCAATATTAAACTTGTGATGGCTGGTAAATACTGTATTATTTCCTATAGCGGTTAGAATGTAAAATCCATTTTTCAGCTTCTTTGAAATGATTAATATTTTTCTGTGTATATAATTACATCAATCCAATATAGAGATGGGTATCTGAACAACAAAAAAACATATCATTTTTTCCTGTTTGCTTTTACCGAGCATCTCTCTGCAAAAGTAAGTCTGCATTGAGGCATATGTAGTTTCGACAGAGCACTCATCACACTGATGCAGTCCAAATTCACTAAGAAGGGAAGCAGTCATAAGCACACTTTCCTTTTTCTGGAGAGTAGGATTTGGAGCAAGTAATAGATCAATGTCTTATTCAGGCCAATCTGTTTTTCAGGCTATGTTAATATAGTTGACTTTTATGATCCCTAAGATCCTTGTCCTTAAACGCATGCCAAACCCCCAACCTGTAACTTGATGATATTTATTGTGCCGTCTGCCTTGGGCAGACCAGCAGCAGGAAAATACAAGGAATTGGAATAACACCTGTGCTGGCATGGGTCCTAGAGGAAAGCAGATTTGTGCCACAGAATGATCAAGAATCACCCCTTTATGGATGGGAAAAAGGAGGTGGAATGAGCCACGTATGAAGTATTGTTTGCCCCTTGTAAGACCAGATCCCTTGAGCCTTCTGTGACAGACACAGTGGGCACTGGTGTGCATGTTCAGAGGGGCAGTGTATCTTGCAGGATTTTGCCTCCAGTGGGGCTGTTGTTAGGTGTTTCTGAGGAGGATGCATGAGACACACAGTAGTTACAGAATATCCTCCCAAAATGGAACAAAGCCTTTTCTAAACTCCCTCATACTTAAGAGATTAGCCTCAGGTTTGTAATGTTTCCCATTTTGGTGCCCATGTGCTTTTGAATTATGCTGAGCTGTTGGATGCAAAGAGATCTTTCTGAAAGGAGTTCTGGGAGGTGACTATGCCCTTCTGAGGAAAAATATTTATTAGTTTTAAGATTGATACCTTTTAGTTTCATTAACTGTTTCTATTCTTGTGTTCTGAAAGTAAGGTAAGAAAAGGTTTCTCTTCCATTAATTATTTTATCTATATTTGTTATTTTTATACCTTATTACTTTTGTCTTGCTAAATTAAAGATATCATTTCTTTTAGATTCTGATTTTACAGAAATCAATGGTCAAAGCAGGCAATTTTTTGATGCTCAACCCTGATGCTAGTGACATAATAAGCAGCTCACAGATGAAAATTGGGATTTTCACTTGAAACAATGGAGGATAGATTATAATATAATTTAAAGTATAAAATTGTTTCTCTAATTACAAGGACTCTTTATTTTCTAGGAAAACATTACTTCAAATTTTTTGTGTGGGAGAGAAAGACTTGGACTTTTATAGCAAAGAAAATGCTTATCTGTGTTGTTTACTCACAACAGAATTGTTGTTTTGGGACTGTGATTCAGGAATAGTTGAAGCAGAGCTTAAACTTCATGTGCTGCAATGGGCAGTAGCTAACTGCCAGTTTTGATATCATTGCAATGGCTTGCTCAGGAGAAGCAGCAGCAGCCAGCTTACCTGCACTGAGGCCAAGCCAGGTAATGTGTTGCTAGTGAGGTTGTTTCTTCTCCCTTAGGAAATAGAAAGACTGAAACAAGAAATTGACAGTTCCAAAGAGCTCCAGGCACAGAGGGATTCTCTGACCCAGAAGTTACAGGTGAGCTACAGTGCATCATCTTCATTTAGACAGAAGGGAAAAATGATCATGAAGTGAGCAGTTCACATCAGCAACTTGTGCTACATTCGCTGAAGGTGCCAGATAAATATGTAAGTTACATTGCATTGTGAAGTGGTGGGTCGGGATGCTCCTTGGGAATTTGTACCAAAATTTCCACCTGCTGTAATTCGTTATTTTTTCCTGAGTGAACAGACCCAAATTTCATTTACAAGTCCACAGAATAAGCTCGGGCTAGCAGATGTGCTTCATTGATACATGTTCTAGGCAATTCTGGTCTCATTTTCACTGCAGTGTCTTCCTATAGGTCTCATGTTCCACTGAACTGTCAGGCTGTGTATCATCATACTGGGATGAGTTTGTATTCATCTTTTAAACGTGCTTTGAGAAAGTAAAGGTTTAAGTGTTCTTGTGTAGTATAGACTTCAAAAAACACACTGACATTTTCTTGGAATTAGAATCATTGTGTTTTTACTGTTTTTTCTGGGTTGTTTCTTTATTGCACTTAAAGCCAGATACCTCAGCCTACTGAAAGCAGTATGCCCTCAGTATACCCTCGCTACATCTGAGCTCCTGTCCTTCTGTTGCTGGGCTGACCAGCCAGCACAGACGCACCTCCCTTGTGAAACCTCTATTCTGAATGAGGCTGACTCAAAGGTTAGAGACCACTTGGCCAATCTGGACATCCATAAGTCCATGGGCCCTGATGAGATGCACCCGCGAGTGCTGAGAGAGCTGGCAGATGTTATTGCTTGACCACTCTCCATCATCTTTGAAAGGTCATGGAGGACAGGAGAGGTGCCTGAGGACTGGAGGAAGGCCAATATCACTCCAGTCTTCAAAAAGGGCAAGAAGGAGGACCCAGGGAACTACAGACTGGTTAGTCTCACCTCCGTCCCTGGGAAGGTAATGGAGTGACTCGTTCTGGATGTCATATCCAAGCACGTTCAGGAGCAGGAAGTTATTGGAAGTGGTCAACATGGATTTACCAAGGGTAAATCATGCTTGACCAATCTCATAGCCTTCTATGATGTTATAAGTGGTTGGCTAGATGAGGGCAGAGCAGCAGATGTCATCTACCTTGACTTCAGCAAGGCTTTTGACACTGTCTCTCATAACATCCTCCTTAGGAAACTGAGGAAGTGTGGACTAGACGAGGGGACAGTGAGGTGGATAGAGAGCTGGCTGTGTGACAGGACTCAGAGGGTTGTGATTAATGGAGCAGGGTCGAGTTGGAGGCCTGTAACCAGTGGTGTCCCCCAGGGGTCAATATTTGGACCAGTGTTGTTTAACATATTCATCAATGACCTGGACGAGGGAACAGAGTGTATGCTCAGCAAGTTCGCTGATGATACCAAACTGGGTGGGGTGGCTGACACCCCAGAGGGCTGTGCTGCCATCCAGCGTGACCTAGACAGGCTGGAGAGCTGGGCAGAGAAGAACCTAATGAGGTTCAACAAGGACAAGTGTAGGGTCCTGCACCTGGGGAGGAAGAATATCAGGCACCAGTATAGGTTAGGGGTGGACCTGCTGGAAAGCAGCTCTGTGGAAAGAGATCTGGGGGTCTTGGTAGACAGTAAATTATCCATGAGCCAGCAATGTGCCCTTGTCGCCAAGAAGGCCAACGGAATTCTGGGCTGCATAGGGAAGAGTGTGGCCAGCAGGTCAAGGGAGGTCATTCTCCCCCTCTAATCTGCACTGGTGAGGCCACAACTGGAATACTGTGTCCAGTTCTGGGCTCCCCAGTTCAAGAGAGACAGGGAACTACTGGAGAGAGTCCAGCGTAGGGCAACAAAGATGACTGAGGGATTGGAGCATTTCCCTTATGAGGAAAGGCTGAGAGCTGGGACTCTTTAGCCTGGAGAAGAGAAGGCTGAGGGGAGCCCTTATTAATGTTTACAAGTATCTAAAGGGTGGGTCTAAGGAGGATGGAGCCAGACTCTTTTCAGTGGTTCCCAGTAACAGGACGAGGAGTAACAGGTACAAGCTGGAACACAGGAAGTTCTGATCAAATACGAGAAAAAACTTCTTTACGGTGAGGGTGACAGAGCACTGGAACAGGCTGCCCAGGGAGGTTGTGGAGTCCCCTTCTCTGGAGACTTTCAAGACCCATCTGGATGCAGTCCTGAGTAATGTGCTCTGGGCAATCCTGCTTTAGCAGGGGAGTTGGACTAGATGATCTCTAGAGGTCCCTTCCAACTCTGAAATTACGTGATTCCATGAAAGCTTAGTTGGGTTTAAATTCTGAATTCAGATTTCAGAGTTTTGATAGGACTGGAAACTCAGGCATTAAATAGCTCCAAATCCAAAGTGCTGAAAGGTGACCCTCACTGTTCTGTAGCTTGACCTAAATCACGCTGAAAACAAGCCCTGTCAGACTACCACAGCTTAAAAATCATTAAGCAGATATTCTTTGAAATGCATTACATTAATTGGAACTTCCTTGAATCTCATTTTAACTACAGAATAAACCACATAAGAACAAAATTACTTTATTCATTTTTCCCCATTCTTAAGTCAAATTATTTGGAAAAAGTATGTTATTACAATGTTTCTTTAAAGACTGTTTTGAATACACCTGAGCTTGCCTATTCCACTATTCCAAAAATTGTTGCTGGCTTTAGACTAAGCATGGGAGTTTTTAGCTGAAAAGGAATTTATCTGAGACTCAAAAGGAAGTTATAATGAAAGTTGTAAATTGTTCTAGGAGTAGCATATGCAATAATTTCAGTGTAGGATGACATGAAAAGTAATAATGAGCCAAGAACTAGCTATCCTTAGAATTATGAGACATTAGTAAGATGAAAGATGTTTGAGAATTAGAAAATCCTAAGGTTTTATTAAAAAGTGTACTTTATAAAGTCAGTAGCTTCCATTTGGTATATTTACCTTTAGTATCCAAATGGATATATTACATATGTAGTTCCATACATCACACTGTAGGCAATCAGTTTCTGAAAATGGTTCTGTTCAAATAAATTTAAAGCTGTCTTTGGATCCAAGTTAAAAGTTGCCTTTTGTCATGGTTTGGGTTAAGTTAGCCAATGACAAGACAACAGATGCTCTCCCCTACCTCTCACTCCAAGGAGAGGAAAAAGAGAGATAGAGTTATGAGTTTATTAAAAAAAAAAAAAAAAACTACTTTAATGAAATATTAATAATAAAAAAACAAAAAGGAAATAATGAAATAGATACAATATATACTACTTTAATGAAATATTAATAATAAAAAAACAAAAAGGAAATAATGAAATAGATACAATATATACAAAACCATATCAAGCTCACAGGGAGACATCACTAGCAGGCACTGGGAAAGTTCCAGACTGGACTCAGGGACAAATGGGAACTAGAACACACTGACCAGGATCAAAAGGCAGATGAGCTAACAGAATTCCCCTCAGACATCAATCATTGAAGAAGCAGTCCACTGAAAAGAAAACAAAGAAGAAGAGACATCCTGACCCCTTTGATCCCTCAGCTTTTATACTGAGCATGGCAGATGGGATGGAATACCCTATTGGTCAGTTAGGGTCACCTGTCCTGTCCCCTCTTCCCCACAGGTGGGACCCCTCCGCAGGGTAAATAACTGAGTCAGCTGACTCAGATTGCTACAGTAACAAGTGCAAGCAAGAGCCTCTCTCACTGAACAGAAAGTTGGCTTTGTTCTACCCCAAACCAGGACATCTTTCTTCAGTTTAAAGCTTATTACTGACTTGATACAGCCCATCTAAAAGATCTTGAATATTTGCTTTGCTATAATCTTCCTGCTTTGATAATACTGAGCCATTTCACCCTACATCTGTGACATCAGTGAAATGGTGTTTTCTTCTGTAGCTCCAGACTAACTATCTCACATTGGTTCACTTTTAGTTGATTCATCTGTTTTAAGGGTGATTGTCTTCAGGGTCCATATCTGTTCATCTCACTCTTTTTTCTTCTGCTTTATTTTTTCCCTCTTGTGTTTGCAAATGGATTATGTAAGTCTAAAATATTTTGGAATATAGCCTGTATGAAAATCTATATGCAAAGAAATTATTATTTCAAGGTGTATTACATTTGTGACACACTCATATCAGGGAATGAATTAGAAATTCATCATTGGCAAATTCCAGTGAAGAGCAGTATGTTATCGCTGTGAAGGGTAAGTATCAGGGCCCTTGTTACTTAATAATTTCATTAGCAAAGTAGAGAAGACCTATCAATGAGTCATGATCAGTGTGACTCTCGCAGTAAGTCAGAGTATCTTTATTATTGTGGCTGATTCCTAAATATAGCTGTTGTGTATGGTTTGAATATTTTATTCGGATCCTTGTACTGAATTCCACAAAAGATTATTACAGTGCAAACAACAAGCATAACTTGTTAATAATTTATTTCTTTTCTAAAACAAAACAATGTATGACAAATGATTCTCCCCACTGTAAGAAAAGCTTGAAAAAACAGTGTAAAATAAACCTTGTAAAGGGCCTGAATGTATCAGAAGAGTTAGTTTATTGTTAGATGAGATTAACTGCAAATAAAGTTAAATGACACAACTAGGGGAATAGATTATATCACATGGACACCTCTCCATTTCTTCCCATCAAGAAGCAACAGTTTTGAGGTACACTGACTAGTAATAGGAAACTGCACGAGCTGGACGTGAACTTGTAATACAATACTATTGCAAAAATCAGTTATGCTAATCTAGGGTAAATATGCATAAGGATCAAATGTAAAATTTGAGAAGAAGTGTTTTCCAGAAATTAAAAGCAACAGCTTCCCATAAGTCATTAAATATGTTTAGCACAGGTTAGGGAAAATAAAACAGAAGGAAGTATGGGAGAAAGTATATCTGAGGAAGTGTTTGGGGAAGCTGAATGTATATGGATTAAGAAAGAGATATCAAGAATGGACTATAAATAAAGTATACAAGTTGGAAGTTTTAACAAAAGAAGGGAACGCTTTTGGTTTGAAGAGATAGAGGGCAAGGACTAGCAATGGAGAGTTAAAGGGAAACACCTTATGCTGAATATGTCTAGAAGTTCCTACATCTAACATAAAGCTTTTGGTTTTACCTGGGTGCTCCCACCTAACAGCTCACAGCAGAACAATTCCTCGGTTTAAGAGCGTCTGAGGAGGGCCTGAAAGATGATGTTTAGTGCTAGATACAGGCCAATGATCTGCTCTTCACGCCCAGATGTCATGAAATAAAACCACATACATATCCATGGATTTGTTCCAAAGTGATCCCTTTCATCATTGGCTTGCCTACTTACAAAAAATAATTATCTCTGGGGTAAGAGCAGTGGCAAGGAGACTTCCTAGAGCACATGCATTTGGCGCATAGAAGAGGAGCAGTGACAGGAGAAGCAGGAAGCATGAGCAAACATGGAAAAACAGCAACTGGTTTTGTGTGAGCTAAAGGAAGAACTGTATCATTCCTGCAAAGCTGAGAGGACCCTGAATTTCCCTTTTCTTCCTGTACTGCAGTCACTTGGCCTCAGAGGGTCTTGAACCCATGCAGTCATTACACTGGGTAGTACTTGTCAATACTGTTTGGAGGGCAGGAGTAGAGTCAATGAAGGAGAGTCTACAGAGTGTATGGACTGGGTTATAATCAGTTAGCTTGTTCGTTTATAGCAATGTTGGGGTAGTTATTCCTTATATAAGCATTTATGTATTTTAGTTTATATTATTTCTACAAATACTCTTTTCAGTTAGCTTCTTTTAATGCTTTGGCGACTATATTATTCAGTGTTAAACAGATTAATTCTGCTCTTGGTCCTGGCAGCAAGGAGTAATTCCTGCTCTCAGCTGTGCTGTTCGAGACCAGTGGCCAAAACTCTGTAACTTGTTCATTTACAAACAAGAAGTAAGGGAGGTATTCCAGTTCAGCTTGGATATAATCCTTGGATGCACAAGCAACCACAGCTATGAGGAGATCTTATCCCCAAGGCTCTGCCTTCTCCACCTTCACCGCCGCTGGGGATCCCAGAGCTCTTCCCCTCCTGCAGAAGCTGGGAGCTGACACTGAGTTCTGGCCACATCATCTCCTCCTCTGGTCAGGGGTGCAGCAGACGATCGATGCTGCCATCTCACCCCTCACAGATGGAAAGGCCACGGACTTTGGCACAAAGCTGCCATTTTATACCTGTTACTTTTGACTACCCAAATACATATTCTGTATGGCTCAGGTTGTTACTTATGGTTAGCTGAGATCTCTCCAATGTAAACATGAATGTATTTGTTAGCTTTGAGGGAGACAGAAAAATCATAACAAAAACAGTGAGAGAGTGGGAGGGCAGAAAGCAAGCTCATGCTGGGAGGAATGACTGCTGCCAAATCGCCCACCCCATGGCTGTGTGAAACTAGTTGTTGTAAAAACTCAGAGCAGGCCCATTAAAGCTTTGTGACACAAAACCACTGTAAAGGTAAGTGGTGTTTAAAAATGTTAATGTATGTAAATATGAATACACGATGCACTTTTCCAGAGAATGGCTACGCAGGGTGTATGGTGTACTAAATACACTGTCCCTGTGCTATCTTTGAGAGCATTTTTCATAACTGAAATTATGAAATTCAGCAACAAATGAGACAAATAACAATATGCTATTCCAGCCCCACATGACTGCTACATTAGTAATTTGAAAAAAGAGAGGGCATCCAGTTTGCACAAAGCAGAACAGCCGTGACCTCCCTCCCTCACGCGCAAGCCAGAGCTGTGAGGGGTCCCAACAGGCAGCGCTCCCCTCCCGCTGGCTGGCACAAGGGAGCATCTCTTACCCATGAATGAGAGTTGAGCTTGCTCAGGGTCAGATCCCCTCAGCTGTGTAATGTGCTGCTGCTTCATCTTTCCACTCGCTGTATGGGAACAGCTTGTCTGTAACAGCACTGGTGACTCACGCACTTTCCCTGCTCCCACAGCTGCACTACTGCAGAGCTTGCAGGTGGGAGCTCCGAGGCACAGTACAACTAGACAAGACATTCAGCTTGCACTTGCTGGTTTAAATTTGTTACAATTGATTTCACCTTGACATCAGTCTTGCTAGTTTATGCTTCTGTCTTAATTTTCAGGGTGAAAAGGCCTATAATGTAGGACAGGCGTAAGGTAGTACTCCTCCATCAATAAAGCAGTATTCTGGATGAGCTTCTATATTTAATGGGGGCTGTGTACTTGAGCAATTCATGTTGTCTAAATAAGGGAATACTTGAACTTAAGTAAACCTTTGAGAAGCTGTTTTCAGTAGGTTGCATATTTCTGACCGATAGAAGCGATAACTTACCAGAACATCACATCTATTGTTCACCGACTAAATTTTATCCCTGTCCAAAAGTTTCTGTCCTTCAGATGAATTACTGAAAAAAATGGAGGAAATGATAGTATATATGCAATCCTAATAACAATGTTGGTTCTGGTTTTGGCTTAGTGGAAAGTGTAAAGGGTCACAATCACAAATTGTTTCAAAAACCAGTTGACAAAAACAGCACACGAATACCAGCAAGAGGTTAAACTGCTTTCTGTTTGCAGACAACACATTAACATGTTATGTATTTTCTCTGAAGGAAGCAGAAATTCGAAACAAAGACCTGGAAGACCATCTGTCTGATCTAGAACAACGTCTGGAGAAAAGTCAGAATGAGCAAGAAGCTTTTCGCAATAACTTGAAGACATTTTTAGAAATTCTTGATGGAAAAATATTTGAACTAACAGAGTTACGAGATAATTTGGCCAAGCTAATAGAATGCAGCTGAAGAAAATGGGATTTCAGTGTCAATCAGCTTAAAGATGCACTGTCTCTCTTCATAGGACTGTGTTGGGCTCTGCATCAAAGTTGCACAAAATTAGAAAATGCTCCTCTGAGAGGGCTTGTTTTAAATTTGAGTCATATTTCAATGTAAAATTTAGAACTCAGCTTGTAGCTAGTTGAAGAAAAAAACAACAAACTTGAATTACAAATTACCTCCTTGTACATTATTGGCCATAGATAACTTGAAAGATATTAACAGTAACTGAATGCAATCCTTTTCTAATTATCAGTGATGGAAGAATTAGCAGTGTCCCAGGTCACATCCCCTTTTTGTGATAGACACAATATAGTTTATCTGCTGTTTTATTTATTTAAGATATTTAATTGCTGTGTTTTGTGCAAGAACTGTATTTTGTTGTTCTTAATAATTTCTCAGGATACTTTCCACTGTGGAGCAGCAGTGCTGTTATCAATTTATTCTTGCCAGGAGTGAGAGAGAGTTGCATCTTTAATTGAAACAAAGTTAGTATAACTGCTTGTATAAAGTTATTCCTTTTGGGGTTTTTCAGTTGGTTGGTTGGGGGTTTTTGTTTACATATATATATACACACACTGGAAGATACCGTATTTCTTTATGGAGCTTACTCTGGTGTTCTACACTATTGTCCAATGTAAGGTTTACTTTTTCATATGAATTCCATGTAATTACAGTGAGATACTATCTTCTACTTACCTATATTTTGAAGCCAATCAATGATGGCAGGTGAGTCCCTCAGAAAAAAAAACCAAAGGGGGCAAAAAAACCCTGAGAATTTTAAATGTAAAATTTGACATGCACAGATAACAAAAATAGCCAGTTGTTTGTTTTCTGGCCATGATACATATATTGACTATCTATGTTCAATTAACTGTTAACCTGTTCTGCAGAAGACTTTTTCAGAATGTCACATGAATTTCAGGTTTTATGAATAGTGGCTTATGGGGAGCATTGTTTATTATAGATTGCATTAAGGGAATAGAGCTATTGCAAGAGATTACTCATACACTGAACTTGTCCAGCCAACTACACCAGGCAATATTCTGAACTGTTAACTAAATGTTTAAAAACAAGAAATCGAATTCAATTAGCCTCAGTGAGTAGGTTTTAAAGTTATTTTTGATGTAATTTTAACAGACTTTTGACAAATATGCATTTCTTTATATAACAGATTTATTTAAAAAAAACCTCTGAAAGCTAAGCCAAGTGTCATGTGTCTTGCATCAAAGTACATTTTTGCTATAAATTGCTTGTAATGTTGAAGAGGGCTTTTTTAAAATGTATGAATGAGTGTCAGACTTCAAAGTCAAAAGATGCACTGACCTTTGTTTGCTCCCCAAATTAATTTGAATGTTAAACATGAAATCTATCTGCTTATTAAATTTGTATAACACAATTTTCTCCACTTAGAAACTCCTATTCAAAACTGGAAAAGATAAGTTTGTTTTTATGTGTGTACTGTGTGTATATACCATATAATACACACAGGTTCTCATTTATATCAGAAATACATGCTTTATTTCTAAAATACTGGGGTTTTTTTCTTTACCATTAATTTATCAGGTGTCCTATGACTAGTCAGGAAAATGGTTTAGGTCAAATACTAAACCATCATGTATTATACTGTATGTAATGTACACAATGTTAAAGTTTTCACCATATTTTTAGGGTATTTTCTCAACTATTTTATTTATTAAAAGGGTGGGGGGAGCTTGGTTCAGCGTGCTACTGGTTGAAAACTTTGTGGTGAACTACATGTTTTTCATTCAGTGGATTTTAGATGGTGGTGTGTATATCTTCATCAGGTTCAGATGAGCAGATACAACCAGGTTTTAATTTACCTGGGGATGTTTTGGCCTGATTCTCTTGTCACTTGCGCTGTTGTAAACCAGATGTGTCCTTGATGTGATGTCAGCAACAGTTAGTTGGCATAACATCTGTAGAAGTGCAAGTATTTCTATGTATATGTACACAAATATGTATATACAGAACATGGAAAAATTTAGATGTGCACATTTTTAATATTTTCCTATTTAAATTAAATTTAAAATTGGAAATTGATATTTGAGAATTTCTTTTCTCAGGAGATATGCTTCCTTTCCTTTTTTTAAATAATACAAATACTGAGGGCTGCACCTTTGAATTCCCAAATAGTTGTCAAACATAAATATGGGATAAGGTGGACATACGTGCACATATAAATAAAACCCTATTGCAAAGAGTATTTTTAATGTTTATTTACGGTAGGTGAGTGTTTAGAAATTGCGACCTAAAGTTCATACTTAGGTGGTTATACCTACTGTAGCCTCTCCACTTCTGTTTTAAGATAAAACTTTGCCTGTTTGAAGCATTACTTTTCCCAGAGACAGGTATTATGCGTTGTATCTATCTTTGATGAAACTATGGGAATATGTATACCAGAAAACAGTGTTGAGTACTATAGCCTGAAAACATGACTGTGAACTTGCACAGGAGGGGAGAACAGTCACATCACATATAACTTGTTATATGGCAACTACAGTCTTGTAAAAAAAAAAAAGAATTACCCAAAAAACTAACAGAAATACCCAACAAAAAAAAAATCCAAAAGAAAAATCAAAAATACACTTTTTATTTTGAAATACACTTGCTGTATGTGCAAGTGATAGCAGCAGCTACTTTAATCTTTCAGGTGCTACTGGATTTTGCATTAGCGTGTTATGTTGTGAAATCCTGATTTTGACATAAAAGATTTTTGTAAGTATATCCCCATCTGGATAGTTAGTTTTTGGAGTGTCTTGTTCATAATTCGTATGCCTCAGTGATCCAGAAATTGCATTTTTCTATGTGGACAAAGTAAAACGTGTGAATTAATCTGTCAGTTACAGACTGGGAATTCCTTTTCCTGGCTAATATATCCAGGAAAGAGGTGACCAAAATGAACTGATAATGCAGAAATGCTGTTACAAGGTCTCTAAGAAAATAAGTTTTCAGGTATAATAAATATATAAAAGGCTAAACCAGAAGTAACACAAATAAGTATCATTTAATGTTATTGGTGGCATTCCCAGGATAATCCCTTTAAAGAGAACCCTGCAAGAATGAACAATGCATCAATTAAGGATTAATATTTTGGGATGGGTCTTTTCAGTTGTCAGTTGTGGAAGGTTTCTGATTTTTGCTCATTTTTCTACCGGTTAGCAAATAACTTCATGTTTATCTTCAGTAAGGAGCTAAACCTCAATTTGTTTTATCATCTTTCATATTCTAAAGTGGCTATTGAACAGCACATTGATTAGGAGGTTTATTTCAAAGGCAAAATCAAAGCCTTTTTCAGAAATACTGCATGAAAAGAGCAATGGAAAACTGTTGCAGACTGCAGAACTGGGGATGTCAAGAAAAGCACTTAATTTAGTTGATTACAGAAATCTTGAATCTTGAGGCCAAATATAAATCTGATTAGAGATTAGGTCTGAATGTCAAAAGACAATTAAAAAAGCCCTACAACCAACCATCAAGAAACTCTGTCCAAATGCATGTAGTTCAGTCTCAGTAACTGGACATGCCAGTTAAGCACACAGCTACACGCTGATTTTTTTTTCAGGGAATGGACCTGACTCTGCAAAGCAATGTTCAAATTGTCTTGTTTACATTTTCTTAATATGTGCACTACCTCTGAATGGTGCTAAGCAGAGACCATATCACAGAATAATAGGTATTTTTAAAATAAATTTCTATTTTTGCTTAGTAGCATTAGTTCCTTGTTATACTCCACTTACTTCAGACAAGTAGGATAAATTTTCCCCGTTATGTTAAATGTTTGGGAACGATGAACAGAGTTTTGTGTTAGATCCTGGAGTCAGTTCAGCTCATCTCCACTGTTCTGGCCATGCAACATAGCTGGAAAGCAGGTGCAACTGTTTATATCAAAAGCCCTGCAATACCTCTAGATAGTATGGGTTCTCACACCATATGGGGTCTCGTAGCTTGCCTGCCACAACCTCTCAGAGACTTGTATCTGCCAGTACTACCTCTGAGATGTTGGCAGCTCATCCTAGGACCAAAGAAACACAAGCGTAATTTATACCCACTTTCTTTCTCATTGTCTGGTCTTGCACAAGCAAAGTTCAGCTGCAACAATGCATCTGGCAGTTTTTGTCATTTTCAAATGCAGGCATGGGAAGGAGTAGTAACCATCAAAGAGGTTTTAGATTTTTGGGGGAAAATGTAGAGTTGTCAAAAATATTGCCTTACATGGACCTTCACAATCAATATGTGCATCCAGATGCTAAGGGGAGAAGGAAGACCTACACTGACAAGGTATGTTTAAGTGTAATCTGCATGTATGGATTTCCCCCCTTTGAGGTAAATTAAATATGGTCATGCAGATATTTGCAAACTTAAGTTTTTCAGAGAGGGAACAAGATCTTTGAAATTCTCTGAGTCTGGACTGTATTTTGTTAAATGTCGACATGAATTTTCTCTAAACAAAACAAAGGAAATGGGAAGCAAAATGATCTTGTACTTCCCTGAAAGAGAGCTATTACAGCCCTTAACTGTGGATGGAAATGTGAAAATTAAATCTACTTTCTCTGCATTCTTTTTTATAATTCCAGCAGTGTTTCTCAGGAATCAGAAATATGACTTTAAAAGCAGTGAAAGGCATAGCTCTCTCTTCGACTTTCACTTAGTGAGAGAAGCCAGAATAGTAATGTGTAGTTGAGCAACTCAAGTAGTATCTAGTGTGAGCATCCTGCACCAAAGTCCCTACTGCTCAGCTTCACTGCTACACTCTGCTAGCCATGTGGAAGCTAGCTCAAATGTGGATGCACTTGCTGTCTGTCCCAGAGGCGTCCCCAGAGGGTTTGTTGTCCTTTGTTCAGAAACTTTTGGTTTATATTATAGCCCTTTTGCTCCAGAGCATTCTGCACATTTGCTGATTTGTATGCAGAGAGCGAAAACAGAAGGAAAATTTTGTTCAACAGATATGAGAGAAGCAGAATGTGTTGGTTTGATATAGGCACCTTTTCCCCACTTCTTTGAAAGAAAAAGAAATTTTGAAAGCATTATTTAGGATGGTTATTATTATAATTTCAACCTACAAAGTAAAAACTTTTTTATCCTATTTTTCTTGTATTTTTCCTTTTCTGTGTCTATGTTCTTTTCTCCTGCATAACATGGAACAGCTAAGCACATGTTTTCAATAAATGTAAGAAAGCGCTAAACTGCTTATGGAACCAGATACATAATAATCCAGTGCCCTGCTCAGCAGGCAGGCACATCAGCAACCCAAATGAATAGCACATAAAAGATAGCTGTAAGTATGGGGTGCTGCCTGTTGTGTCTGAACATTTCTTAGCCTCAGTGAAGGAGTCGGACAGCCAAAGAAGCTCAGAGAAGAGGCAACAAGGAAGCATCAGGAAGTATTTTGAATCAAAGCTGGCTAAAACAGTGAGCAATGCAAGTATTTTCAGAAGACAGAAGTCTGTATGCTCTTTACTGATAAGGACTGCATTTCAGAAATAAAAAATTCCTATAATGTGTGTTTAACTCCTCAAGTCAAAATACAATAATATCTCAGGATTGGCAGGCTGTTTTCAGTGAGCTGATTTTCCTGTTAAAACAAAGGGATCATATACCAGGCAGCAAAACTTCCCATCAAGCCAGAGGATTTCAGTCATCACCTAAGGTATGAGACAGGAACTTTTCAAAGGAATTAAAGCAACATTTGGAAACTTCCTTGAGAGAACCTGAGCAGAGCTCTGTGCAACAGCTGCAATGTGCCTGAGTCAGACTGGGAAATCCAGCTACAAGTGTTCCAGTCTGGACTGGCAGGATGGGTAGGTAGCAAACTGTGCTGTAGGTTCAAAGATTCATAGAATCATAGAATACCAGGTTAGAAGGGACCTCAAGGATCATCTGGTTCAACCCTTCTTGGCAAAAGCACAGTCCAGACAAGATGGCCCAGCACCCTGTCCAGCTGAATCTTAAAAGTGTCCAATGATGGGGAACCCACCACTTCCCTGGGGAGATTATTCCAGTGGCTGATTGTTGTCATTGTGAAAAATTTTCCTCTTGTGTCCAATCAGAATCTCCCCAGGAGTAACTTGTACCCATTACCCCTCGTCTTTTCCATATGACTCCTTGTAAAAAGGGAGTCTCCATCTTCTTCGTAGACACCCTTTAAACACTGGAACATGGTGATAAGGTCTCCCCTAAGACTTCTTTTCTCAAGGCTGAACAAACCCAGTTCTCAGCCTTTCCTCATATGGCAGGCTTCCAGTCCTTTGATCATCTTTGTGGCCTTTCTTTGGACTATCTCCAGCCTGTCCATATCTTTTTTGTATAGCGGGGACCAAAACTGAATACAGTATTCCAGGTGTGGCCTGACAAGCGCTGAGTAGAATAATGACATCTTTATCTCTGCTGGTGATGCCCTTGTTGATGCAACCCAGCATCCTGTTGGCTTTCTTTGCCTCAGCAGCACACTGTTCGCTCATATTGAGCTTGTCCACCAGAACTCCCAGGTCCCTTTCCACAGAGCTGCTCCCCAGCAGGGTAGATCCCAGCCTGTGCTGCACTCCTGGATTCTGTTTTCCCGGGTGCAAGACCGTACACTTGTCCTTGTTGCACTTCATAAGGTTCTTGTTAGCCCACTCTTCCAGCCTATCCAGGTCTTCCTGCAGGGTGGCTCTCCCTTCCAAAGAGTCCACTTCCCCACTCAGTTTGGTGTCATTGGCAAACTTCATCAGGGTACACTTGATCCCATCATCCAGATCACTTATGGAGACATTAAACAGTGTTGGGCCCAATATATTTGAAAAGGAGCTATTTACCACCACCCTCTGGGCACGGCCTGTCAGCCAGTTACCCACCCACTGCGCAGACCACTTGTCTAGACCATAATGCATCAGTTTCTCTAGGAGGAGGCTGTGGGAAACTGTATCGAAAGTCTTGGAGAAAACCAGGCAGACAATGTCCACCGCTCGCCCCTCATCAACCGAGCAGGTTACTTTGTCATAGAAGGCAATCAGGTTTGTCCAGCACGATTTGTCCTTGGTGAATCCATGCTGGCTTTTCCCAGTCATGTGCTTCCCCCCAGGAGGATTCATTCCATAACTTTCCCAGGGACTGAAGTAAGACTGATGGACCTATAATTTCCTGGATCCTCCTTTAAGCTCTTCTTGTAGACGGGGGCGACATTAGCCTTCTTCCAGTCTTCTGGGACATCCCCCGTTCTCCACGACTTCTCAAAGATTGTGGAGAGTGATCTCGCAACTATGTCAGCCAGCTCTCTTAACATCCTCGGGTGAATAGCATTAGGCCCCATCGATTTGTAGGGATCACGCTCCTATAATAGTTCACATACCAACTCTTCCTTCACTGACAGTGGGTCTGTGTTTGCATCGACCTGGATTGTTGTTCCCAAGGCCTGGGGCCCAACAGTGCTGGTAAAGAAAGAGGTGATGAAAGTGTTGAGAACCTCTGCCTTTTCAGCATTGTTAGTGACTAATTCACCTCTCCTGTTTAACAACAGGCCAATATTTTCCTTCTGTTTCTGCTTGTTTATGTACCTGAAGAACCCTTTCTTTTAATTTATGACATCTCTGGACAGTTTCAATTCGAGTTGAGCTTTTGCTTTTTAAACTGCATCTCTGCATGCCCTGGCAATGCCCTTGTAGTTCTCAATGGGTATTTGTCTGCTTTTCCATCTCTGGTACGCTTCTCTTTTGTTTTTTAACAGACTCAAAAGCTTGCAGTTAAGCCAAGGGGGTCTCTTGCTCCACCTACTTCCCTTACCTTTAAAGGGGATGAACTGGTTTTGTACTTCCAGGAGACTGTTCTTGAAAAATTCCCAGCACTCACTAACTCCTTTATCCTCCACGGAAGCTTCCTACGGAATCTCTCCCAACTGAGGTTTTTAAGGAAATTGGAACACTGGCCAAATTGCAGCAATGAAGCTGTAACAACGACATATGAATCGAAAAATAAAATTCAGAAAGGAATCAAGGCATCACAGAGCGCAGCAGAAGTCAGCCCCATGGCTGAGCAAGCAACCACACTGGGGACTCTTGGTATGTCCAAATATATGCGATCACAGAACCACACAGAATCACAGAATGGTTCGGGTTGGAAGGGACCTTAAAGATCATCTAGTTCCAACCCCCCTGACATGGGCAGGGACACCTCACACTAGACCAGGCTGCTCAAAGCCTTGTCCAGCCTGGCCTTGAACACTTCCAGGGATGGGGTATCGACAACTTCCCTGGGCAACCTGTTCCACTGCCTCACCACCCTCACAGTAAAGAATTTCTTCCTGATATCCAATCTAAATCTACCCTCTTTCAGTTTAAAACCATTACCCCTTGTCCTATCACTACAGGCCCTGATAAAGTGTCCCTCCCCATCTTTCCTGTAGGCCCCCTTTAGGTACTGGAAGGCTGCTATAAGGTCTCCCCGGAGCCTTCTCTTCTCCAGGCTGAACAACCCCAACTCTCTCAGCCTGTCCTCATAGCAGAGGTGCTCCAGCCCTCGGATCATCTTCGTGGCCCTCCTCTGGACCCATTCCAACAGGTCCATGTCCTTCCTGTGCTGAAGACTCCAGAGCTGGATGCAGTACTCCAGGTGGGGTCTCACCAGAGCAGAGTAGAGGGGCAGAATCACCTCCCTCAACCTGCTGGCCACGCTTCTTTTGATGCAGCCCAGGATGCGGTTGGCTTTCGGGGCTGCGAGCGCACATTGCCTGCTCATGTTGAGCTTCTCATCCACCAGCACTCCCAAGTCCTTCTCCTCAGGGCTGCTCTCAATCCATTCTCCGCCCAGCCTGTATTTGTGCCTGGGATTGCCATGACCCAAGTGCAGGACCTTGCACTTGGCCCTGTTGAACTTCATGAGGTTGGCATGGGCGCACCTCTCAAGCCTGTCCAGGTCCCTCTGCATCCCTTCCCTCCAGTGTGTCAGCCGCCCCATACAGCTTGGTGTCGTTGGCAAACTTGCTGAGGGTGCACTCAGTCCCACTGTCCATGTCACCAACAAAGGTGTTAAACAGCACTGGTCCCCAGTCCCTGAGGAACACCACTCGTCACCAGTTTCCATGTGGACATTGAGCCATTGACTGCAACCCTTTGAGTGTGGCCATCTAGCCAGTTCCTTATCCACTGAGTGGTCCATCCATCAAATCCATGCTTTTCCAATTTAGAGACCAGGATGTTGTGCAGGACATAAGTCCAGGTAGATGATGTCTGTTACTCTCCCCTTATCTACGAATGCTGTGGCAACATCATAGAAGGCCACCAAATTTGTCAGGCATAACTTGCCCTTGGTGAAGCCATGTTGGCTGTCACCAATCACCTCCTTATTTTCCCTGTGCCTCAGAAGAGATTCCAGGAGGATCTGCTCCATGATCTTGCCGGGCACAGAGGTGAGACTGACTGGTCTGTAGTTCCCCAGGTCTTCCTTTTTTCCCTTTTTGAAAATGGGGGTAATGTTTCCCCTTTTCCAGTCAGCAGGAACTTCACCAGACTGCCATGACTTTTCAGATATAATGGAAAATGGCTTAGCAACTTCATCTGCCAGCTCCCTCAGGACCCGTGGATGGATTTCATCAGGTCCCATGGACCTTCAGGTTCCTCAGATGGTCCCAAACCTGATCTTCTCCTACAGTGGGTGGTTCTTCATTCTTAGAGCCCCGCCTTTGCCTTCTGCAACTTGGGTGGTGTGGTTGGAGCCCTTGTTGGTGAAGACCGAGGCGAAAAAGTCATTCAGCACCTCAGCCTTCTCCATATCCTGGGTGACCAGGTCTTCTGTCTCCTTCCTGAGAGGGCCCACGTCTTCCCTAGTCTTGCCTTTACCCCTGACGTACTTATAGAAGTTTTTCTTGTTATCCTTGATGCCCCTAGACAGATTTAATTCTATCTGGGCTTTAGCTTGCCTAATCTGGTTCCTGGTCACTCGGACAGTTTCTCTGTATTCCACCCAGTCAACCCGTCCTTGCTTCCACCCTCTATAGGCCTCCTTTTTGCTTTTGAGCTTGTCCAGGAGCTCTTCGTTAATCCACGCAGGCCTCCTGGCATTTTTGCCTGACTTCTTCATTCTTGGGATGCGCTGCTCCTGAGCTTGGAGGAGGTGATCCTTGAATACTAACCAGCTTTCTGGGGCCCCTCTTCCCTCCAGTACTTTTTCCCATGTTACCCTGCCAAGCAGGTCCCTCAAGAGGCCAAAGTCTGCTCTCTTGAAGTCCAGGGTCACCTTTATAACCCTGGCAGAGAAGAGGGTTTACTTATGGGATAACACACCAACAGATTAATTTTCCATTGAAGCTGGATTTACAGCTCAGGAATAGCTACTAGGTGGCTGTGGAATTCACCATGACACTGTAAATCACTCTTTCAATGTACTGCACCAGAAAACGAAGCCACTATTTGAGGAAGTTGTAAGCTGACCTCCATAAGACTAGCTCTGCGTCTTATATTGGATAAAAGCTGGGGCATAGCTACTTGGAAAATTAACTGGCAGCAGTGGTGACAGTGGTGTTCCAAGGGATCAGGCCTTCATCATCTGGAAGGTCTTGGCAGATATAAGTGAAGAAATTCTAATTTACAGTTTTTCAGTATCTTTATGAGAATTTTTTTTTAAGGAAATCCCTTGACTTTTTAGTGCAAAGACATGTTGATGGGCTAACAGAAAACGTATTAGTGTAGTCTTTGGAAACAGCTAGGCCCCTTCTACTCCTTGAGCTCCAAAGGCAGCAGGAGCTAAATTTTACATTCAGTCATTTATCCAAGCTGGTACTGACAGTACCAAATGCTTTATTATTCAGAAGCATCCCTGAAACTGAGAATCCACTAAGGATTTCAGCAAATTCATGTATCTGGGCCTCATAAGGCAGAAAGACTTTAGATCTGTTGGGCAGCTGATGGCTGGGAGAGAACCCAGGTTTATCCCAAATGTCTGATAGTGCAGTCTTGAAAAATGCTTGTTAGGACACAGAATTTCTGTTTAAAGTTTCTTATTGCAAATTGGGATTAAAAGATAAAGACTTGAAGGTGTTTGTTTTTCTGTGAAATGGGACAAAGTATTGACTTGGGACTGTAACTGCTTTTGAGTATTTAAATGTGTTTTAGATTAATAGATGTTAGGTTGTATACAAAGCTAAGCAAAGCATGTCATGATGTCATGGTAGATGACCTGCGGCTAATGTTTTCCCAAAAAACGTAGCCTGAGTAGACACATTATTTTAGAAAAGTGACAAACTTTCCTGAACAGAAATTTGCTCTATCAACCAAGCATGTTTAACTAATGCTACCTTTGACTAAGGACAAGTCCTGCACTCTTCCTTTCTCCCATCTTTTCCAGGAAAGGATTAAATGAGAGTAGACATGCAGTGAGTGTCACCTCGCTAGCATGCGGTTTTTCTTAATCCTGTCTGCTGGCCATGAGCACTGGAGGAAGTGGCCGAATGGCCAGACCTCACAAAGGCAGTTCCAATAGTGCAGCCCAGCCTAGCATGGCCTATGCCAGGCTGACCCACTGAGTGTAGTTTAATTTAAAGATGAGTGCTAGAGCAAGGCAGGGTGGGAGATGACGGGACACATAAAAGGCTGTTGCAGAGAAGGTGGAAATAATTTGTTCAGACAATGGCAGTGGGCAGGACAAGAATTAATGACCTTATGTTTCAGATATCAAGAAAAGCCTTCAGCCAGCAGGCACTGCAATGGATCACTTAGAGAGACAGAGAGGTTGTGACCTTCCATAAGTAGAAGCCTTCAGGAAACTGTTATGGGAATGACATACCTGCTTGTGCAAGAAAGGGATAGGCTATGTGATTTTTATTTTTTAATGCATATTCAACACTTTTTTTTTTTTAACACATCATTAGAAACCAAGAGCAGAGTGCAATGGCTTCTTTGTCAAATTGTTTTTGCAGGGCTCTGTCCACCCCAGCAAGTAGTGGGAGGGAGGCCATCACTTTATGATACTTCATATGAAGTTGATTCATAAAATATCTGTTGTGTTGTTTAAATTGTGCAGCTAACATGCATGGCAGTTTGAGCATGCATTGATGATTTTGTATGGTAAGAGCTCAGTTACATTTCTGTTGAAATTTAATGGATTAAAATAAAGTATGAGGAAGAAAAATTATAGTTAATATAAATGCTTTGTATGAATTGCATGATTCTTCAATTTTTTTCTTATTCCTGTGACTTTCAAACAGTAACATACAGAGGGAGTGTGATGCAAATTAGAGAAGTTTAAGATAAAAGAAAGACGTAAACAGTGAATTATGTTTAAAAGACCATGAATGTGCTTGGCAATGTGGGGTATAGTGAGATGTCTCATAAAAGTCAAGTCTGATGCCTTCTGTGGTGAGGAGAAAGCAAAAAGAAGATAATAAAGGTGATAGTCTGTGGCACAAGAGTCTCCAACAAATATATCCCACAGACAGCACACAAATATAGTGGAAACAAAGGGAGAAGGCAGCAGATACAGGGACTGATCCTTGGTCATCCATGCAGGCCTCCTGGCTTTTTTGCCTTGACTTCCTCTTTTTTGGGATGCATCACTCCTGATATTGGAAAAGGTGATCCTTGACTATTAACCAGCTTTCCTGGGCCTCTCTTCCCTCCAGTGCTTTATCCCATAGTACTCTACCAAGACGATCCCTCAAGAAGCCTAAGTCTGCTCTCCTGAAGTCCAGGGTAGTGAGCTTGCTGTGCACCCTCCTCATCGCCCTAAGGATCATGAACTCCACCATCTCATGGTCACTACAGCCAAGGCTGCCCTTGAGCTTGACATTCCCCACCAGCCCCTCCTTGTTGGTGAGAACAAGGTCCAGCATGGCACCTCTCCTTGTTGGCTCCTCCATCACGTGGAGAAGGAAGTTATCATCAACACATTCCAAGAACTTCCTGGGTTGCTTGTGCCCTGCTGTGTTGTCCCTCCAACAGATATCGGGGTGGTTGAAATCCCCCATGAGGACTAGGGCTTATGAACATGAGGCTACTCCTATCTGTCTATAGAGGGCCTCATCCTCTCAGTCTTCCTGGGTCTGGTGGCCTGTAGCAGACCCCCCACTGTAATGTCACCTGCCCCTGCCCTCCCTTTAATCCTGACCCATAAGCTCTCAGTTGGCTCCTCATTCATCCCCAGGCAGAGCTCAATGCATTCCAGCTGGTCCTTGACATAGAGGACGATGCCCCCTCCTCATCTCCCCTGCCTGTCCTTCCTGAAGAGCCTGTATCCTTCCATTCCAACACTCCAGTCATAGGAGCCATCCCACCATGTCTGCATGATGCCAATAAGATCATAGCCCTGGAGGCATGCGTGTGTCTCTAGCTCCTCCTGTTTATTCCCCACGCTATGTGCATTTGCATAGAGGCATTTAAGTTGGGCCCCCGATGAAGCTGACTTCCTGGCTGGAGTGGCTGCACTCCAGGTGCTCTCCTGTTGACCTGCAACCCTTCTTCAGGCTCTGGGCATCTATTGCTGGTACTGTCATCATACTGGTAGGAGTGAGATGGACTGAGGTTCCCCTCCCCCGGCAACTTTAGTTTAAAACCCTCTTCACAAGGTTGGCAAGCCTCTGACCAAAGATACTCTTCCCCTTCTGAGACAAGTGGACCCCATCAGGCCTCAGTAGACCTGGTTTCTCAAAGTGAGTCCCATGTTCTAAGCAGCCAAACCCCTGGCTGTGGCACCAGTCCTGTAGCCATTTGTTGATTTGCCAAATTTGATTGGCCCTATCGACCTCCTTCCCTTTGACTGGGAGGACTGATGAGAAAACTACCTGCACCCCAGAGTCCCTGACCGCCGCTCCCAAGGCTCTATAAACTTTCTTGATAGTCCTCAGGCTGCTCCTGGCTGTATCACTGATGCCCACATGAAACAACAGCAGTGGATAACAGTCAGAGGACTGTATGAGGTTTGGTAGTCTCTCAGTGACATCCCTGATATGAGCCCCTGGGTAAGCAGCACACCTCCTTAGAGAATGCATCAGGTCAACAAATGGGTGCCTCTGTACCTCACAGAAGCAAGTCGCCTACTACTGTCACCCATCGCTTTTTTTTGGTTGCGCTGGTTGTTATACAGGTGGATCGGGTTGCCTTACCCAGCTCCAGCACCTTTCCTGATGCAGTGGGTCTTTCCTCCTTGCTCTGCAGAGCTGTGAAGCGGTTCTGCAAGGGCACCTCAGGCTTCAGGGGAAGTCTCTTCCTCCTGCCATCCCTTGCTGTCACAAGCTTCCAGTCTTCCATGTTACTGGCCCCCCTCACTTCTGTGTGTGCTAGAGTGGAAGTTTTTGACTGGCCATGGGCTGTAGGTCCACTGCAGCTGGAACCAGCTGTCTATCTCCTTCTCAGTCTCCCTGATGCTATGCAGCCTCCTCACTGCCTCCTGCAGCAGGTGGCTGAGCTGCAGGAGGTCCTCCACCTGGGCACGCCTTTTGCAGGCAGGTGTGCTGTCTATCCCCGCCCCAGGAGAAAGATCTAGGCACCGCCTGCAGTCTGAGGTCTGCACTGCAGCCTCTCACTTTAGCAGCTCGGTCTGGGTGGAGGCATCGGCCGCTGCTGGGGTAAATGGCACAGACCCCCGAGCTACAGCCTTTGCTCTCAGAGGAACGCCCACCATTCTGCCTTGACGGTCAGGTAGGACGAGTGCCCTTGACCCATGCAGATGATCACAGGACGGTACCCGGTGCCTCTTTCTAAGAGGCACCTTTCAGCGCCACACCCTGTTCACCACGCTCCTAATCGTTCACTCGCCCTGGGATGCTTTTTATAGGCGGGGGGTGGGGGTGGGTGGTCACCGTTGTTCTGGCAACGCCCAGGCTTCGTCAGCGCCTCCCGCGAGAGAGCTGCTGGCTCCTGGTGGGTCCCTCCGCTGCCCTGACGTGTTCTTACTTCAGGAAAACCGCCTGTGCGCCGAGATCTGCCGCTCCGCTGCGGGTCGGGCCGGGCCGGCTACGGAGCAGCTCCCCTCGGCGACCTCGAGTTTGGTGATTCAGAATTGCTGCAGAAGTCCGGTATTCTTATAAGGTCCCTCCTACAGCAGAAAGAGTAAAACGGGCTTCTCTCTACGATGGGAAGCAGCAGTAAGAACTGCTGAAAAAAAAGGAATAGTTCATAGGTTTTGGAAAAAGGGATCTGACAAACTCACTTTCTGTTTTTACTTCTTTTCTTGCATCCAATCTGCTGAGTAATAACTGGTGTAACAGAAACAAACTCTACATAGAGTTTCTGTGAAAAAGAGGTGTTGTTTTATTTCTATAAGTTTGAGTACTGTGGCCCAATGAATATTTATTTACAATGTACCTGTCCTTTGCATCTGACATGTAACTAACATAAAAAAAAAATCTACTCATCTTCTGTGTGTTGTATAAACATTTAGGCCTTATTCTGAGTAGCATACCACTGCCTTCAAAGTGTGCCTACAGATTTATGCACTAATTTGCAAATCTGATGCATGCATTAAATATACTTTTAACCTGTAGGAATATCCATAAAAGCCATAAAAAAGCAGCTACTTACTTACTCAAGCCTGCCAATGCCAAAGTAGATACCAGTTGATGGCAGCAAATATTCTGAAATAGAAGTGGAGGAATGCACACCAGGATTACGCATACTGCTGAGGGCACAGTGAAAGCATTAGGAACAGATCCCGGCTACAAATATAACCCTCTTCTTTCAAAAGAAAAGTCAGTGATGATCAAAGAACTTGCTTATTTCAAAACACATTTCCTACTTGTTCTGCCACAATCCTAAATTAATAGCATATGCCATTATCACCAGAAGTGAAAAACAATACTAGAAAACCTGAGCCAGACAGGCCTTGGATTTTGGTAAAATACTTTGCAGTGTAGTGCTTGTACTGCAAATGCAACCTGTGTTTCACATTGCTATTAGAAATATCATACCGTTTTCTTGTTTTCTCAGGATTATAATTGCACTGAAAAGTTCTTGTTCCATAAATATACAATTTTTTTTCTCATGTTAAGGGACCAGCTGGGCATAAAACCTGACTATACTGACTTATATGCAGTGTAGTTTTTGTACCAGAAACACAGGAGGGAAAGGAAAAGATACACAGTACAAACATATCTCTGCCCACCATGAATATTTTCATAAGTTTTATGTCTAGATAAATAACAACACAAAATGGCTATAGGAGAAACAAAACAAAACAAAACAGCTGTCAGCTCTAGTCTGGAAATGATTGGTTGTGTATTTTGGGGTATTCCCTCCCCCCTCCAAAAAAAGAAAAGATAAAACTCTTCAAAACACTCATAAAGGTACTTCTAAAATATCTGAATTCTTCATATACTAGTTTGTTTTTAAAATATTATATTGCACATATGCCAAAAAAGCAATTAGTGGAGAAGTCATGTTTTTGATTTGAGCTTTTCCATTATCATTGCTTGTCTTTTTAAGTGATTGCAGGTGGAGGCTTGTTCTCTCCATGTAATGGTATTGCCACTAGCTAGCTCTAAAAGGGTAGGAGAGTGTAATATTTTAATATTTTGTCGTGGTTTTGGTCAAATTGGCCAATGGCTGGTGACAGATGCTCCCCCCCCCAGCCTCTCGTGCACGGAGAGGAGGAGGAGGGATAAAGAGATTTATGAGTTTAGAAGAAACTAAACTACTTTAATGAAATATTATTAATAAGATAAAAAAGGAAAATAATGAAATAGATACAGTATATACAAAACCATATTAAGCTCCCAGGATAATGTCACTGGCAGGCACTGGGGAAGTCCCAAACTGGACTCAGCGACGAGTGGGAACTGGGTTCCAGAGTTGGAGTCAGGAACACACAGATCGGGATCAAAAGCAGATGAACAGACAGGGTCCTCCTCAGATGTCAGCCATTGAAGAAAGAGACTGACCCTTTGATCCCTCAGCTTTTATACTGAGCATGGGGCAGATGGGATGGAATACCCTGTTGGTCAGTTTTGGGTCACCTGTCCTGTCCACTCCTCCCTGCAGGTGGGACCCCTCTACGCTTTTCCGCTTCCGACCCTCCAGTGGGGCAAATAACAAAATTAGCTGACCTTGGTTGTTACAGCAATAAGTATAAGCAAGAGCCTCTCTGCATACCATTCCTTGGCATAAACTGTTTTATCACTCTGAACGAACCGTTTCAGACACAACATGCTGTTAATTTCAGAGAGTTAGAAAAGGCCTAGCTAAGAAGTAAAATTACTGAACAGAAAGTTGGTTCTGTTTTACCTCAAACCAGGACATATTTCCAGGTTTAAACGTCTACTCTTTTCATGGAGTATTTTTGTCTTTTGCTTAAGAGATGGAAAGTGGGTTTGATTTGTATTTAAGCTCACCTATCCTGCATTATTTAAGAGCAAAATTCTTTTATAATACCTAAATCATTAGTGACTTAGTTTACAAAGATGTTACCTAAATATAATTATTCCCTGCTGCAACATAGCTTAGACACAACCATCTGCCATTAAGCAATGACAGTTAGGCAGCTTGAGGAGTTAAAAGAATAACAATGGAAGCCTAAATAAATGATATATGATTTTTTTTTTGAGGGAACCAAACTGTACTAAAAATATTTTTTTAACATTGGTGCATATTTAAAGTTAAAATGAGACATTGGTCAAATAAATATTCTTTAATAAAAAAAAAAAAGAATAATTTTAAAGCACCAAAACTGTGAGTATGATGTTACATTGCATGTACAAGAAGATGAGTTCAGTATTTTATATACAGGTTTAAACTTCTGAGTCATGATATTAAAAACCATGAAATACACAGCAATAAACTTGCATTGCAGAAAAGCTACACTAAAGAAAAAAGAGCAAAAGGCAGACAGTTAAAACTTTTCTTAGTTTTTAGATATTGCTAGAAATGTTTGCTTAGTTTTTTTACTTTTTTAAACATACTTGAATGTTTCCAGGGATGGGGCATCTACCACCTCTCTGGGCAGCCTGTTCCAGTGTTTCACCACCCTCATTGTAAAAAATTTCTTCCTTATATCTAGTCTAAATCTACCCTCTTTCAATTTAAAACCATTACCCCTTGACCTATCGCAACAGGCCCTGCTAAAAAGTTTGTCCCCATCTTTCTGATAAGCCCCCTTTAAGTACTGAAAGGCCGCAATAAGGTCTCCCTGGAGCCTTCTCTTCTCCAGGCTGAACAACCCCAACTCTCTCAGTCTGTCCTCATAGCAGAGGTGCTCCAGCCCTCTGATCATCTTCGTGGCCCTCCTCTGGATCCACTCCAACAGGTCCATGTCTTTCTTCTACTGAGGGCTCCAGAGCTGGATGCACTGCTCCAGGTGGGGTCTCACCAGAGCAGAGTAGGGGGGCAGAACCACCTCCCTCAACCTGCTGGCCACGCTTCTTTTGATGCAGCCCAGGATAAGATTGGCTTTCTGGGCTGCAAGTGCCCATTGTTGGCTCACGTCCAGCTTTTCATTCACCAGTACCCTCAAGTCCTTCTCAGCAGGGCTGCTCTCAATCCCTTCATCCCCCAGCCTGCACTGATAAGGGGGGCTGCCCCAATCCAGGTGCAGGACCTTGCACTTGCCCTTGTTGAACTTCATGAGGTTCACACAGGCCCACTTCTCAAGCTTGCCCAGGTCCCATCCCATCCCTCAGGCATGTCAACCGCACCACTCAGCTTGGTGTCATCTGCAAGCTTGCTGAGGGTGCACTCGATTCCACTATGTCATTGATGAAGATATTGAACAGTACTTGTTGCTTAATACTTTATAACATTGAGCATTTTTAGGTATAATAAATTTGCAGAGTTGTTTACAATAAAATATGCATTTAATATGTCCTTTTGAATATAATGGAGTTAAAGATCTTTCTTCAAGCCAAGCACAGTGTGCTAGTGTTTAAGTCTAGCAATAATATTGTACAAAGTTATTGAATGGTGAATTTTTTTCTTTTGATTATTTCTCATTTATTCAACAGACTTAAAAATGAAGTTAGTTTCATTAACCTTTACTGTCTTCATTCATGCAAGACAATCTGCAGCCATCTGTATTTCTTGAGCTTTCATCTTATGATGCTGTATTTGTATATATATAAGATGAAATCCAAAACATACAGCAACCACAGTAACACAGCTGGGAGATGTTAAATGAGCATCCCTAATCCCCAACATCTATTTCCCAATTCAGAAATCAAAAAAATGTTCCTAAAAGAATGAGAAATCAAGCCGGTCTGCGGCAAACTAATTACTGAATAGGTGACAGTTTCTGGAATTAAATCTCTGCAGAATTTGGACTATACTCACCAAAATGGCCATCATCCTTCTTATTCTTTCCAAATGGAAACACTACTGGTTAATAGCCTTAGATATCAGCTTCAAATAATACTCTACATTAGTATTAGAAACTCAGCAGAGTAAAATTCATTGCTTGGTCATTTTCCATATTAGAGGTACATCAGAGCATTCGCATTTGGGAATTGAAAGACAATCTTTTCTGTCAAAATCTGAAGCTCTGGGCCACAGAATATAGAAGACCTGAATCACAGTAAAAATACATAAATGTCAGGTTGCAGATTCACCACAGTCAGAGCTGGGAGTTTTCGATTAATAGTCAAATTGAAGGTGAAGTGCAAAGAAACATATATACAACAGCCCCTCCCCAAAATATACTGTCATGCCCACCCACCTACCCTCAACCCTACTAACAATTCTAATTTTAAGTACATGTATTAGGCAGCAATTAAATATAAATTTATTTTGTAGGAAAAATTTAAATTACAGTATGTTTATAGGTTAAAACCAGCCATTGTTGTACTTTTTACAGCACTGATAGCAGTATGTCAATGTGCTTGCTACACCGAAGAGCAATTTGGAGTCAAGTCTAGGATGACCTACTGTCAGCTCCGGTAGCACTGAAATTATGCAACATGCTCTCCCAGTAAGGTGCTTCTGTTTACTCCTTTTCTTTGCAAGGAGCTTCCCTTGTTAACTTGTTATATTAACTCTGTAGTGACAAACATAATATATTGTCCATGCTTATGGAATCATTACCAGAAAAATATACAGGTAAGTTAATTACATAAGCATTACAATGAAAATAAAATCTGATTACACACATGACCAAACTTGATTTACAAATTATACTCTTGAAATTCACTGCAATAAACAGAATAAAGGTAACATTAACCAATATTTTCTGCTTCCTCTTCTCAATAAGTTGCATCTTCAATAATGCACCTGTCATTACTTTAATATTAGACATTACAGAATATAGTGCTTATACTAAAAATGATTCTTTACAAATAACGTAGTCAAGTATGTTGAATTCTATCCCTGATGCAACAAAAGAACACAACACGTAATCATACTAATTTATTTTGCAGGTGTTTGTTGTAGGATGCATACTGTCAGATTTTTTAAAAAAAAACCAAACAACCTTAAACATGATGTTTAAGAAAAATAAAAAATCCTTCATCTACCCTAGACAGGTAACTTAACTAACACATGAAAACACAGTAAGAAAGTGAATAAAATAAGACTAGACTATTGGTCATTTTTAAAGGATCTATCACCTCTGTGAATGAGAGAATGAAATTTAAGTTGATGCAAATTCCATTCCATTGCTGTTTACCTTACATTTTTGTTATTTTAGTAGAAATTCAGTATTTTGTTTTGTGTTCCCACTCATAAAAAGATTTTTTAGTCCTCAGATAATAATTTGTACAGCAAACATGCATTCCAACTCTTTTACCTCACTGGATTAGTTATACTATACTAAAACAGCTTTAATTTGAACAAAGAAAGCAAGTTTCTAAAGATGGAAAAAGCCTGAAAAATTTGATGAACTGCTTAAGATAAATGACTAGAAACAGAACAACATAGCCACCGCAATGAAGTCCATCCACAAATGAAAAATACGAATAATAAGTAGAAAGGTCTTTTTCATGGAGGCTCTCTTTCCTTGCATACATTTAAGAATAAGTGTTTTTTCTGTAGTGATGCTTGCTAAGATTTCTCAAGGACCAACATAATTCTAAAAGGTTTTCTCAGCTATGGATCTCAATGCAGAATTGTCATAATTTCTGTAAGTTTCTTGTGAATATACTTAAATTTTCCCCATTTGGTGCTCCAGCCATCCCACTGCAAAATTTCATATTACAGAGGATGGGAAGTTTTATGCATTAGCCTGTACATTACATATGCCAAAATTTCATAGAAAAGTGGAGAATTACGTGAAATTGTGACATCTATTGACTTGTGGAAGATTAAAATTTAGGATTTTTTTTTAGCAGTATGTGGAAAAAACCCACTTACTTTCCACATTGAAGATGGCAGTTTTGAATTGATATAAACTGCTGTGCTCAGCACAACTATTTTTTTGTGTGCGCATAAAATACATGTTCCTATGAGAACTCCATTTCTATAAACTAAACTATTTCAGGAATCTAAGATTTCAGCTAAATATAAAACAGACTAAGGACAGCAATTTTTCTCAATCACGCACATGTTTTCAAGGCAAAGCTGACAGATCACATGGCAAACAAATCTGAAAACTCTGTAATACAGTACAGCATGGAGCTATTTAGATAAATAACAACACAGTGGTAAACCGTAGACGCAAACGTTGTGCAAGAGGACAATTACACCTATATTTTAAAATTACACTATTTTTCCTTGGCTTGGAATTTTGCTGGTGTCCCATATGTATACTGTAAGGAATAAAAATGCAGGCTGGAAAATAGGAAAAAATGGACATAAAAGTTGCTCAATCACCACTATTAATTTAGCACTAACTTTCAGATTAACTGTATAATCTGAATTACCATTCTACATCATAGTTTTGCTTTGTGCTACAGCCAAAAATTTATTTGATTAGCTTGAAGTGTGGTGTGACTGGAAATACAGACAAATGTAGAGCAAAAATACACCACAGCTTACAGTACAAGCAATGTCAAATGATTATGATAAACTTTGAAATTGCTGTTATTGCTGCATGAACACACTATTAGACAGTTTACAACCACACAATGTAACTCGGGGTTCAGAGAAATGGTTTAAGAAAAAAAAAAAGAAAACAACTAACATCGTATAGTTTTAGGTCCTTGGAAAGCCAGTATCGAGTGTTCCATAGAGTTGATCTCAGGACAGAAGAATACAGACCTCACAACTAATACACACAGCAAAATCGATAGAACTCTGCAATAATGTTGCTCACAGGTGCTTTGAAAATGAATGTTCACTAACTTTATAAATAAGGCAACAAGGTTAAGAAAATGCCTATTGATAGCAAGGGTGAAGTGACACCCTTTTGAGATGTTAGAGCTTTAATATCAGGACAGCCACAGCAAAACAACTGAAGGGTCCGACAGCTGAGGTTCCTTTAGGTTACACAGCCTACTGCTAAGGTAAGTTCTCCTGTTCTATGGCAAGACATGAAATCTCCTGTTATAAAAGTTAACACAGTACATGATCTATTACATGACAGCAGCAATGCATAACTCCGCTTAAAAATACCCCACGTAGTAGTCTTTCATGAGAGGAATGGTGAATGGAACATGCTACACAAAGGACAGGGATCGTGTATTTCTCAAAGACAGTGTATGTCATGCTAGTAAAAATAAAATGCTAGTGAAAATTCAGTTTTCTTAGAATTGTAATAGGCTGACTTTACCATAATATCACATGGAGTTTCTAGGTGGTACAAGGCTATTTATATTTCTGTACTGGCATAACTCTTAGTACTGTGATATCATAAGAGTAGCTGCCTGCAGCCATTAGTCATGAAGTTTAGGATTACTTCTAAGTATTCACTGCAGAGGAAGTTGTAACTCTCCTTTTAAAAAAAAAAAAAAGGATCAAAAGGGAATTATTTTTTTTTCAGCCAATAGGCTTTTGGGTATGAAATACAAATATTTTTGCAGCTACTAAACGCAATAATAAAAAAACAGCAAGTGAAGCATGATTTTCACAACTGAAGTATCAGTATGTATAAGTGTTTTGATCTTTTTTAAAGGTTGTTTACAGTAATCAAAAGCCATTTTAAACCAAAAGAGAAAAATAATTTTAAGTATGAAATTACAAAATATTGCTTCTTACAACAAATGATAAAGTATAATGAACTTGGTTCAGTGTAACTAAATATTATTTTTAAAAAGCATTTACACCTTTACATTTACATCTTTAAAAAGGTGTAAGACTATAAATAACCTTCTAAAAAGGTGCTGCAGTATGTCTTGCTAAATGTACCATGCTGGAAACAAACACATTATTGAACATGTACTGAATTCAACTCTTATTTCTCATTATGCTGCAGTCACTTGTTATTTTTCATACTGATATACACTTCTTCAAACTAAGACAAAAAAAATATCTTAGTTGCACATTACTCAATTTCAGCTACTGTAGTGCAACTAGGAATTCTGCTCATTCTGGAACACCACACCATTACACAGCAAGCTTCTCTGCAAGGAGCTATTTAATTGTTTTTTCAAGCAGATGATATATTCAGTGCAGTGAAAGGGAGGTTTTATAGCTGGTTTGATGTCTCAGCTGAATCCCAATGTTATCTAACAGCAAGTATTCTCCCAACTCAAAATGCCCCCATCACTTAACTGGCCACACATTATGAACACAAATATAAAAAGGCTTGAATCGGGCATTCTTGATTATATAAAATGCACATATGAACAACTTAGCTTTCTGCCCAATACAGAATTTTTGGAACAAATTAAAAAAAGCAGTGAACTGAAAATTAACATTTCAGGCGATTTTTTCGACATACTGAATCATTTGCCAAAGAAAGACTATTTCTTTGCCAAACAAAGCCTCCTGTGGAATTGATCGTCAAAACTGATGGCTCTGAATTTTTCAGAAATGAAGAGAAAAAGTAATCTTCAACTGGGGTTTCTTTTCTCACTTCAGTGTCTGTGAATCACCTGTTGGGGGGTGAGGAACATCTGAAAAAAGCTTAATGGCTGTACAAATACTCTCTGATCAACATATTCAGCAATTCCAACATGCAATACTGAGCAGTGTCTTTAAAAGCCTTGCTTCTCTTTGCTCCCAGGGTAATGACACTAACTTTGGAGCCAGGACACACAGAGTATGACCAAGTCTTTTTTTGCCTTTTGATATTATTGGCAATGAACACAGATTAGAGCTTGAAGAGGCTCGAAATACTGGATTAGAAGACTATGGAGAGCAAAAGCTCCCTTCTTCACCCAGTTACATTGTCTGTCACTCCCAGGAATCCAGGCTTCACATTACTTACAGTACTCTAAATGCACTATAGTGATTTATGTGTACCATTATGTACATACACACAGATAGGCTTGGGATACTTTTGATAACCAATAATCTTCTGTTTTTTCATACAGAAGCTACTGCATCTTTATACTGCTTGTTCAGCTGTACTTCAGATACACAGAATTCCTCAACATTTCTGTACAAGGGTTAGTGTCTGTAAGGAAGGAACTACTCTTGAAAAAAGTTAGTCATAACTTTATGTACAAGTTAACTCATAAAGCAAGTAATACAAGAGACAACTAGATCGCCTGCAGGAATTAGTTACTATTAGTCTTGAAACTTCAACAATTAAGGAAATCACTTCAACGTGCATTTTAATACTACTGCTGCACATACATTAAGACACTTTTTGGCACTTGATAAACATACATCATTATATCAGATTTAGCCTTCATTCCTAAGGCAAATAATTGCATTACATATAGCCTATAAGGATGTATATATTAAGCATAGTTTGTAACATATGTGCCAATATATTTGTATAACTGTTGTCAACATAAAATCTCTATGCAACTATTTTTTTGGATGTGCAGAGCTTAGTTAAAAACAGTAGATCAATCTTTTTAATAAAGCATGGTATTAAACTGATAACCTTATAATGAAGATATAATGAAAGCCAACCATATCCTGGGCTGCATCAAAAGAAGCATGGCCAGCAGGTTGAGGGAGGTGATTCTGTCCCTCTGCTCTGGTGAGACCCCACCTGGAGCACTGCGTGCAGCTCTGGAGCCCTCAGCACAAGAAGGACATGGACCTGTTGGAGAGGGTCCAGAGGAGGGCCACGAAGATGATCAGAGGGCTGGAGCACCTCTGCTATGAGGACAGACTGAAGGAGTTGGGGTTGTTCAGCCTGGAGAAGAGAAGGCTCCGGGGAGACCTTATAGCAGCCTTCCAGTACCTAAAGGGGGCCTACAGGAAAGATGGGGAGGGGCTCTTTATCAGGGCCTGTAGTGATAGGATGAGGGGTAGTGGTTTTAAACTGAAAGAGGGTAGATTTAGATTAGATATTAAGAAGAAATTTTTCACCGTGAGGGTGGTGAGACACTGGAACAGGTTGCCCAGAGAAGTGGTGGATGCCCCATCCCTGGAAGTGTTCAAGACCAGGCTGGATGAGGCTTTGAGCAGCCTGATCTAGTGAGAGGCGTCCCTGCGCATGGCAGGGGGGTTGGAACTAGATGATCTTTAAGGTCCCTTCCAACCCAAACCATTCTATGATTCTGCAATTTCTACAACAGGCTTTTATTAGATTTTATTCTTGTGTAATAACTACTGGGTAACCAGTCTATATGTTCAAGCAAGTACACTCATCTATGTGAATAGTATTTATTCAGCTGAATTTCATGAGGACTTTGTTTCAATCTCTCTTTTCTCTCAGATTTCACAAACTTCTATAGCAGGGGCCTGTTTTTCCTTTCTGAGCTGTTAGCTATTTTGTACAACCATTTTCAAATCAAATATGTACTATCTGTTCATCAGTCTCATCTCATGAAAGCAAGATTGTTTTCACAATAAAATATGGTATTGGTAAGAGAAAGCAGGTCCCAGGTGTGTGAAAAACCGCAAGGAATGCACACTCAGAACTCTGACACTGCATTCTGCTTTAGGTCCAAGTGATTTCCTGGGACCTCAGCATTTGACAGGAGTGCATCCTTAAAAAGGAAAAGTGCCATAACTGTAGACTGTTAAAAAGGAGACAACAACTGGTGCACTACAAGTACTGACTGCATGGCAGTGATTTTCAACCTGCACTCTGAACTGCTTCTAAAAGGCTGCAAAAGATAGCAGAGAAAAACACATGTATATTGTACAGCAATGTACACACAAGACTTCAAGAGGATACACTTCCAATGGAAAATGTTTAGGGGGTCCACCAACTAGATTAAAAAAAAAAGGAATTTATCCAAGAGTGACTTTGAATTTTTTTAAAATGACCCATAATGTTAAAGAGTTTTCTTGCTAAATAATGCAAACAAGATCCCAAAGAATAAGTTAGGTTTACTAAAACCATAAAGTCAAATCACAATGTTTAAATTTGCTCAGTTATCTAGGAAATGAAAAGAGAATAATTGCACTGAGAAAGCCAAGTAAATCCCAAGGCATGTCTTTTTTTATAGTTATTACTTGATTTCTGAAGGGCTGTGGTAGTGGGAATTTTCAGTATGCAAATAACAGAAAAAGTTAGATCTAAGCAAAATTATTCTCACTTTCAGTTTCAGCAAAAGTTAAGTACACCTCCACTCCTGGATTTTCAACTCCAAAACTAACAATACATTTGGTATAGAAAGAACATGCCATAATTAAACAGTATTAAACCATTAGTGTGGCCAATGGCTAGTTGATGAAGAAATAAAGGCAACATTTATATTTTAAATTTTTAAAAAAGAAAAATAACTATTTGAAAATAGCATACCAATGGAAGTGTTTGAGACACAGTATTTCATAATCACAACAGCATTCAGCAGATGATGTGCTAAGTCACCATCACTTTTTAAACAGCTGTATCATTTTATCAATAGTCACTCTCCAGCTATGGTAATAACTAACCAAGATAGAATTGCCTGATTGTAAACATCCAAAAAGGTTATCTTTTTTCTACTGCTAGTTGTGTTGCAAGGATTATATATATTTATCTCCCATACTCTTGAAATAACCTTTGATTTCTAAACAATTTTTAAAATTCTTTAGAGATTGTCATATCTCTCTTTTCTCCAAATTTTAAATACTTGCAAATAAGTTTAGTGAGACCTTTTATTCAGACTTAAGTTCATCCATATGCCGGTAGCAGAAAAGAACCACCACAGAAGAATAGTGCTGTATGGTGGTGTTGTAATCAAGAATCTCTTTGTGCTACTGATGAAGCCTTAATTTTGAAAACTAATCTCTTGCCAATTTCTGGTTTGTTCTGAAATCATTAACTTCATCTGCTGAAGTCTAATATCTGTACTTTCAGGCACTGTAGCTTAGTATAATGCAAGTTTATGGGATCTGTATAAGTAGCAGAAGTATAAATGATATTTGTATATTTACTGTATCAGAGTGTTTACAGATTGAAACCAAGATATCAGTCAGTCACACAGGGTAACCAATGAGATTTCAATGTGTTCAGCAGTCAAATCTAATCGTCCTTCACTTGGAGCTATTCAGTCTGAAGTGATAAACGTGCTAAATTTTTACAAGGCCAGAAGTAATTAGAAAATAAGTACAGGGTGCGTCCAAGAGAGACTGTACCGCTTTGTTACTTAAAAGCTTTTTAAAGCATTTTTGTAAGCTGCAAACAGTCCCTTCAAATTTACTAAATAAAATAGAGTTTTCTATAGGAGCAGTCCTGTCACTATTCAGCAAAAGTATTCAAACAATAAGAGGCTAAGATGTTGCCTAAAAAAAGTTTTCCTTGCTATAAACTTTAAATTCCTTTGAAAAGTCAGTGATACTAAATTCATATGTGCATGTTTTACCACGTTGGATGTCAGACAGTTTAGTCACATTCATACTAAGTCTCATAGAATGCATAACCTGAGGCTTAGCAGCTATTGCTATACAGAAAGTGTTGAAGAAATATTTTTTTTAAATGTAGGTTAATTACAGGTTAATTTTCCCAGTCTGTGCAAGGCAAACTCTCCTCTTCATCCTCTGATTCAGGTGATGCTTCCTTAATTCGTCGCAATGCTTCATGGATGCTCCTTGTCAGAGGGTCAGTATCAGGCAGAATTGTAAAGGATTCTCTCAAAACATCTTTCTGCACTTTCTTCAGTTTCACCCCTTTCCTGATCTGTGCCAAGATGTTATTGCTATCATCTTCACTGGGAAAAGGAGGAAGACTTCTCTGCTCAACTTTTCTTAAGTGAAAGCTGCCACGCTTCAAGGAAGCCAGCACTTCATCCATTGGGGAACTCACTGCAGAAAAAAATCGAAAGAACATCAGTATTGTTTTTACTTAATTTATTCAGTCGTCTTTTGTATTTCCTACAGACCAAAAAGTAGCCACATGCAATTAATGTGATAGTCCCATACCATAAGCATAAAGGAGACTGTAGTATTTTCAATTTTATCATTCTGTAGCTCTATTACTATTTTAGGCTCCAAATTTATCTCCCCTATTACCAGGTCAAAACTGGATTATACAGCCAATTACAGTTTCTGAAACTAAGTAACCTCATATCAGGCAGGTGTGGTGGTGTGCTCTCCCCTTCCCCCCCACGGCTCCTGCTCAAGCCATGGCCATCAGTGGGAGTTGTTATGAGTTGCACTTGAACTTTGGGGGATGGCTGGCACCACAGTCAAAACACTGTCTGGAGTGGGGACCTAGATATTTTGTTCCCTTGTGAATATGACTATAGGTCAATTATCTTACTCTATAAATAGTGAACAACCCAAGAGCCCTTTGAGCTCTCCTGCACGGCAGCGGGCTGCACGACAGGGTCTCCCCTTGAGTGGGGATGCTCACTTAAGGTTCTACTCCTTGAGGCTGAGAGATTCCTTGCCGCAACAGATTCTCAGCAAGTGACTAAGAGCACGCTAAACTTTGAAATCTTAGCTAAGTGATATAAAGGATTGATTGCGCATATATAATCCTTTAGACATAAATGGTTGACCAAGTCTGGGACTAGGATTGGATCCAGCCGCACCTAGACTCCTCTCTGAGAAGGAGTTTAGAAAGCAAGGGGGTCCTTTCTGAACGTGTGACTCAACGGGAGGGTCCCCCTGACAGCTTGTCTGACCCTGGCCTCTATGCAGTAAATAATCAAGTGTACCTTGCCATCGAATCTCGTAAAACACTGTCACATTCACTACTAACTTTGTTAAATCACTGTTTTATATTAATAAATATTTCACTACTTCTCTCTTACAAGTGAGGTTAATCACTCCGCCCGTGACACCTGGCGTAGTCGGCAGGATGTCAGGAGTTATCACTGATTATTTACAGAGGCATGGAGTGAACCCGAGCCCCAAAATTCTATAACTATTCAGTTGCTTCAAAGTTTTTCAGTCATTTAAGGACAATTCTAGAAACATAGAATCATTTAGGTTGGAAAAGACCCTTGGGATCATCGAGTCCAATCATCAACCCCACTCTACAAAGTTCTCCCCTACACCATATCCCCTAACACCACATCTAAACGACTCTTAAACACATTCAGGGATGGTGACTCCACCACCTCCCTGGGCAGCCTGTTCCAGTGTCTGACCACTCTTTCTGTGAAGAATTTTTTCCTAATGTCCAGCCTAAACCTACCCTGCTGCAGCTTGAAGCCATTCCCTCTTGTTCTATCGCTAATTACCTGTGAGAAGAGACCAGCACCAACCTCTCTACAATGTCCTTTCAAGTAGTTGTAGAGAGGGATGAGGTCTCCCCTCAGCCTCCTCTTCCTCAAACTAAACAGTCCCAGCTCCTTCAATCGCTCCTCATGAGATTTATTCTCCAGGCCCTTCACCAGCTTCGTTGCCCTCCTCTGCACTCACTCCAGCACCTCGATATCTCTCTCGTATTGAGGTGCCCAAAACTGGACACAATACTCAAGGTGTGGCCTCACCAGTGCTGAGTACAGGGGGACAATCACCTCCCTCCTTCTGCTGGTCACACTCTTTCTAATACAAGCCAGGGTGCCATTGGCTTTCTTGGCCACCTGGGCACACTGCTGGCTCATGTTCAGCCACTTGTCAATTAGAACCCCCAGGTCCTTTTCTGCCAGGCAGCTCTCCAGCCACACTTCCCCAAGCCTGTAGCGATGCATGGGGTTGTTGTGGCCCAAGTGCAGGACCCGGCACTTGGCCTTGTTGAAGCACATTCCATTAGCGTTGGCCCATCGATCCAATCTATCCAAGTCTCTCTGTAGAGCCTCCCTATCCTCATGCAGATCAACACTCCCACTTAACTTGGTGTCATCTGCAAACTTGCTGATGATACACTCTATGTCCTTATCAAGATCATCAATAAAGATGTCAAACAGAAATGGTCCCAACACCGAGCCCTGAGGAACACCACTTGTGACCGGCCGCCAGCTGGATTTAACTCCATTGACCACCACTCTTTGGGACCGTCCATCCAGCCAGTGCTTGATCTAGCAGATCGTATGCTCATCCAGGCCATGAGCAGCCAGTTTTTCCATGAGAATTCTATGGGGGACAGTGTCAAATGCTTTTCGAAAGTCTAGGTAGACAATGTCCACAGCCTTTCCCTCATCCAATAATCGGGTCATCTTGTCATAGAAGGAGATCAGGTTCGTCAGGCAGGACCTGCCTTTCATAAACCTAGGCCTGATCCCCTGCTTGTCCATTATATGACTTGTAATGGCACTCAAGATGATCTGCTCCATGACCTTCCCTGCTACCGAGGTCAGATTGACAGGTCTATAGTTTCCCGGATCCTCCTTTCTGCCTTTCTTGTAGATGGGTGCTACATTTGCTACCCTCCAGTCCATTGGGACCTCCCCAGTTAGCCATGACTTCAGGTAGATAATGGAATGTGGCTTGGCAAGCACGTCTGCCAACTCTTTCAGCACTCTTGGATGTAACCCATCCGGCCCCATAGACTTGTGCGCATCCAAGCGGTGTAGCAGGTCACTGATCACTTCCTCTTTAATTGTGATGACCTCGTTCAGCTTCCCCTCCCTGTCTCCTAGCTCATGAGGCTGGGTGCCCAGGGAACAGCCAGTTCCACTGCTAAAGACTGAGGCAAAGTAGGCATTGAGCACCTCAGCCTTTTCCTCATCCTTTGTGACTATGTTTCCCTCTGCATCCAATAAGGGAGGGAGATTTTCCCTAATCCTCCTTTTGTTGTTAAGGATAACAAAAAATGAACTTACATTAACAGCTGTAGCTAGGTTGAGCTCTAGCTGCGCTTTGGCTCTCCTAATTTTCTCCCTGCATAGCTTCACTACATCCTTATAGTCTTCATGAGAGACCTGCCCCCTCTTCCAAAGGTCATAGACTCTCCTTTTGTTCTTGAGGTCCAGCCAAAGGTCCCTATTTAGCCAGGCCGGTCTCCTTCCCTGCCCACTTGTTTTTCGGCACACGGGGACAGCCTCCTCCTGTGCCTTTAAGACTTTTCTCTCGAAGTATGTCCAGCCTTCCTGGGCTCCTATATCCTTCAGGGCAGCCTCCCAAGGGATTTTGTCCAGCAGTCTTCTGAACAGGTCAAAGTTTGCCCTCCGGAAGTCTAAGGTGGCAGTTTTACTAACCCCTCTCCTTGTTTCTCCAAGAATCAAAAGCTCAATCATCTCATGATCACTGTGCCCTAGACGGCCACCAACCTTTACTTCCCCCACAAGTTCTTCCCTGTTCACAAGAAGCAGGTCCAGGAGGGCACCTTCCCTGGTCGGCTCACTTACCAGCTGTGTGAGGAAGTGGATTGTTCCCTCTCTGCTGGAGCCTCTCTGGCCTCTCTGCTGTGTTGTATTCCCAGCAGATATCCGGGAGGTTAAAGTCCCCCACAAGAACAACGGCAAGTGACTGCGAGATTTCCCCCAGCTGCTTATAGAAAGCTTCATCCACCTCACTGCTTTGGTTGGAAGGTCTATAGCAGACTCCCACAGCGATATCAGCTTTATTGGCCCTTAACCTAATCCAAACACTCTCCACCCCATCGTCACTATACTTGATTTCTGAGCTCTCATAGCATTCTCTAACATACAGGGCCACTCCACCACCTCTCCTTTCCTGTCTATCCCTCCTGCAGAGCTTGTAGCCATCGGTTGTGGCACTCCAGTCATGTGAGGCATCCCACCACGTTTCTGTGATAGCCACATAGTTTTCCTGGTGCATCATGGCTTCAAGCTCCCCCTGTTTGTTGCTCATACTGCGTGCATTGGTATAGATGCACTTCAGATGAGCTAATGATTCCAACACCTTTTTGTGAGTGTGGGCCCCATTTCCTACCAGACCCTTCTCAGGTGCTTCCATGATTTCTAAATGTCCATCCCTTCCCTCAAATGAAATGGCAGAGCGAGAGTCCTCGCTAGTCCACCATCCTTCAAGCCCTGGCATGCTTCCCTTGGGGTTAGTCCTGACAGGCCCAGTTATCTCCCCTTCCCCCCTCATATCTAGTTTAAAGCCCTGTCAATGAGCCCTGCTAACTCCTGCCCCAAAATTCTTTTCCCCTTCTGGGACAGGTGCATCCCACCTGCCACCAGCAGGTCAGGTGTCTCACACAGCAACCTATGATCAAAAAACCCAAAGCCCTGCCAATAACACCAGTCCCAGAGCCACACTCATCTATCAGGAAGAAACACTCCTTGTTTCTTGCTGATAGATGAAAACAGTTCTAATTTTTATTTTATCTGTATGAGAGAAAATGCCAATTGAGGGATGTTTTCTGTAGTTCCAACTGACAGAGCCAGATAGAACTTTTAATAAAAGGTTATTACATCTATATTACAGTAGTGTGAACCAAGGCCCACATGAGGTACTTTTTCTCAGTGACTATTTTATTAACAGTTCAGCTGAGCACTTTTGAAAATCCCATCTCTGATTTTCAAATAAAAGCTTTGCTCTAATATAGCATGTTTCATCAAAACATCACGATTATTTTGTTCAAACGTGGCTGCTGTTCTCCCCATTTTATATACGGGATAAAGGATAAACAGTTAAAAACAAGTAGCACAGAATCACAGTGAAGTTGTAACATCTCCCAACTCAGCCCTGTGCTCTATTCACTCGCCTCAGTTTCCAAAGAAGTTTTTGATCTTTTAACTATGTATTAACATGCTTTGATGAATGATTATAGATTTAATTCTTGACTGTAGTTAAATGTATATATTCTTAGTCGGGTCTCAAGGGGACTTGAGAGTTTGCGGATTTTTGTATGAAAATTTGAAGAAACCTTGAAGAAAGCAGTCTCATGGTTTCCTATGTCCCAAGACAAGTATTCATTTTACTAGCTCATGAATTATGTAAAATTCTGTTATTAAAAAAAAAAACAAAACATTGCACCCTCGGGTGAAGCATATAATATTTGCAGTGCTAGCTGTAAACAAGACAGGAATAAAGAATCTTTTGGGCAACATTTAGCTCCATTTTCCAGCTAGTCTAACGTGGTATATCATAGGATCAGTTTCACAAGTGTTTTCTGTCTAACTGAACAATTATACCACACGCTGTCATACAGGTCCTAACGTTTGCTTGAGTTGCCAACATTTGTCAACTGAAAATGATTTAACAACTTTCCCATTAATAATTATAAATAATAATAAATAAATCACAGCATACACTTCTCTATATAGCAATTCAAAAGAGGAATTGATGTGCATTACAATTAAAAACACATAAATGAAAACATTACCTCTCCTCCTGTGTAAACCCTCTAGATCACTGGTCTTCTTAAGCTTCTTCTTGGCATTGACTAGCTGACTGCTGTCAAACAGATGTGCTGTTGGGACACTAGAAGAGTGCTGGACTCCCTTCTCCTCACTCTGACATTTAACAAAGCTGTCACTTTTCTCTAAGGATTTGGTGTCATCTTCCTTGGAGGGCAAAATTGGAAGTGGAGGTGGAGGTGGTGGAGGCAAAGGGGGTGGAAGTGGTACTACAGTAACAGTCTCTGGTTGAAGCTCATTACTGGTGAGCTGAGAAGTACTAACACAAGGCAGTTCAGAGGTAACACCATTGGGAGGTAACGAGATATCTTGAAGTTGTTTTAAGCTCGTGGATTCTTGCACTTGCAAAGGCTGAACTGCATTTTCCAATTCTAACTCCTCACTTTTCTCTTGGATTTGTATGGTTGCTGGCAAAGATTGAGGCTGATCTACACGGGACACTGAGCTGGCTGCACATTTTCTTCTTGCATGAGGCAGTCGTAGTCTGGTTGATTTAAGTATTACTTGCCCAGGGTACTGCTAAAGTGAAGAAGTTATTTACAATTAGATAAGTACATGCAACACACTATTTTAGAGACTAAGTACTCATCATTAGGGTTTGCCTTTCTGAGAAGTAGAACTCATCTACTATTTTCATTCATTTTGCTCTGGGCATAAAAACAAAGCAAATATAGCCTCACCTTTATGCAAAAATGGTCCGTTCCTTATTTTTTATTCTTGGTTAAGCCATAATTTACATGTGATTGGCCTAGTCAGGGATACACATGAGTTAAAGTTAGGATTTCACTAAGAAACAGATTGTACATTTGAAACTGTTTTTTCTGAAAACTAAAACTCAAAATTTCCTCTTGCTTCCCTTTTCTAAAACTGGTCAGTGGTGCTCTCTGCAGCAAAGTCCTCTCTGACCTTATATGCTGGCCTTAGATGTGAATCATACTGCTTGAAAAGGTATCTCTTGAAAATAACAAACATTTTGAGAATTTCCAAAGTGTTTTTAATTTAGTTCTTAAATTTGATGCTTCAATATCTGTCTTCAAATTAGCTTCATCCACAGCCATTTTTATGCAAAAGTAAAAACTACTTCTGAAATGCAGGTCTAAAATGTTTTAGACAAATGTGGCAGGCCTAAAGCAATAGAGATCATAATCAATAGAAACATGCTCATGCATACAGTCAGTTCATTAACAGGTGCTGGTTTAAATAAGTAAATTTGCTTTAATTTACAGAAGCTATGCAATTCAAAAGCCTTGCAAACAATAAGAATATGAAGTGTACTGCTAAGCAGACAGCTTTCCAGTAAAGAAATTTCTCGTATCTATATTTTTTATGTATTCAGCAAAACAAGCCAAAAAAAGTCTTCAAGAATTAATACAGTCTCTGTTTTCTTGCACTTTTATCCCCCTCCTTATTCTCTCCCCTTCATTCCATCTTCTATCCATTTTCTGATACTTACATTGTAATAGGAAGGGGTAGGTATTGGCAGATGTTATTGCAATCAGTGGTAGTGGGGGTATGTCAGATGATAATAGTCTTTGTGGGAAATACCATTTGGATTATACTTCTTCTCGGAAAGTTTGCTATGTATCTTGTCACAATGTGTAGATGTGACAGTGAACAGAAGCTTATTACAACACTGTGAATGCAACAGCCAGAGAAATTCGCTACCACCAATGCCATATTTTGTTGTAAAATTTCCAAAGAACAGTTAACTATAAAATGACAGAGAATAGCTAATAGCATAGTATAGTCCTGGAATGAGTGAAAATTTCTTTCGCAAAATAAATTAGTGGAAAAGAGCAACTCTTCTTCTGTTACCTGTTTAAATGTGCGAAGTCTGTCCAGTGTTTTCTGTCGTTCCTGACTAACCCAGGAGTTCTTTCTTTCCTCTTCATCTTGTAGTTGATTGTGCTTCTAAGAAAATATATGGAAAACATGTAAATGTTACATCCAGTGCTATGGTTAGCATCATAAAAAAACCAACTGAACTAACTCTTCTACTAATTGTTAGGAATTACCTAACAATCTACTTCTCAAATAAACACATTTCTGACTTTCAAAACTTTGCCTTTGTCTTCAAAAAAATATTGTCTTAAAAAAACTATTATGCATTTCATATTTTATAACTTTGAAGAAATGCAAAGCTCAGTAAAGAAAGATTTCAATCTGGAACTGGAGCACTTGAAGACTGGAACTTTTTACCTTGAAAGATGATAAGTAACTAGAGATGTAACAGAATATTATACTGAAAAAAAAAAAATCCCATAAATTTTAAATTGTATAAGTTAGCCAGACCACAAACCAGTATCCATTTTCTCCCATTCCAAAACCAAAATGACAGTTCAAATTGCAATGTTGCACATTTAAAACAAGTCATAAAGTTTTTACAGTACAAGAAATCACAAAACTCAGTGCCACAAAGTTTTGAAGCCAATATCAAGCAAATTAAATAAACATTTTCATTATAATTTACACTAGTAAACTAAAGTTTCATATTTAATTAACTTAAGCGGTCATTATTTAATCCAGCTTGATTTTCCATAATCTTTAAATAAAGGTTTGAAGCTCTTCCCTGCAGCTAAGACAGTTATATTTTTTCTTGTTTGGGGATCTTACCTCAGTGAAAACACACATTTGGATCCACCTCCTTTAAATAGTCATCCATTTTCACAAAACTTCAGCAAAATTACAGAATCACAGAAATTACTACATCTTTGAAACAAAATACTACAGTCAAATTTACTGAAAGTGGACACTAGTTATCACATGGCAAAAGTCACTGTATGTATAACTTTAGAAGTTATCACCCAGACAAACGCTCACTGAGTAGTCACTCGCCAAAACAAACAGCTCCAGTGCTGGCACGTCGGCAGCAGAGCCAGGCGATCGCAGCGAAAAGGGGCTTTTCCCGAGCTTTTCTGAGGCCGGGACAAGCCCGGGCAGCGGCAGGGACCCGCAGCTCGCGCGAGGGCAGCTGACAAGGCAGAGGCGGAGCGTGCAGCAGCAACGACCACAGACCCACCCCCTTCAAAGGCGGCCCCCGGGAGCGCAAGCGACAAGGAGCGCGGCGACCATGACAGGCACACAGGGCGTGGCACGTCAGCCAGGGCGCGCCGCGGCAGTTCGCGTGGAAGGGCGCGGAAATCTCGGGAGGGAAGCTCAGCCATGGTCTCTATCCGAAAGATGCAGCTTTCTGCATCTTCTGCACGTGCCAGAGCAGACGTAGCCATACAAACAGAGCTCCTGTGGAAGCATGCAGACACCCAGGTCTCTGGCTGCAGGGAGTGCCTTAACCTCTCAGGGCTAGTGGATGGTAGAAGAGGTGACAGCTGTGTGAGGTGTGACCTGGTGGATGATCTACTCAGCCTGGTAGCAGAGCTAAAAGAGGAAGTAGAAAGGCTGAGGAGCATCAGGGAGAGTGAGAAAGAAATTGATTGGTGGACTCAGACTCTGACCTCCCTGAGTAAAAAACCAGAAGAGGCACCAAAAAAACCCCAAGCTGAAGGAGATCTGGTACCCTCCCTCTGCCAGACTGAAGGCAGAGGACAAAAGGAGGCTAGTGAATGGAGGCTAGTCCATAGTAGGGGTGGCAAGCGAACTCCCTCCTTGCCCACGTCCCCTAACCAGGTGCCTCTGCAAAACAGGTATGAGGCTCTTGAGGAGGTAGGCCAACCCAAGGATGGCATGGAAGATGGTTTGGCTACACCAGAAGAGTTGCCAGGACCAGAAAGGCCTACCCCCAGTTTAAAAACTGCCTCTACAAGGAAGAAGAGGCGGGTTATAGTAGTAGGTGACTCCCTTCTGAGGGGAACAGAGGGCCCAATATGCCGGGCAGACCCTCTTGACAGGGAGGTATGCTGCCTCCCCAGGGCCCGGGTCAAGGACGTCACTAGGAAACTTCCCAGCCTGGTTTGGACCTCAGACTACTACCTGCTGTTGCTCTTTCACGTGGGTGGTGACGAGGTGGCAACACATAGCCCAAGAACAATCAAAAGAGACTTCAGGGCCTTGGGAAGGTTAATAAGGGAGTCTGGGGCACAGGTTATCTTTTCTTCTGTTCTCCCAGTTACAGGCAGGGACTCTGAAAGAGAGAGACGTGCAGTCTGTCAATACATGGCTCTGTGGCTGGTGTCACCACCACAATTTTGGGTTTTTTGACAATGGGATGGCCTACACGGCACCAGACGGGGCTCATCTTTCTGAAAGGGGGGAGAGGATGTTTGCTCATGAGCTAGCAGGGCTCATTGACCGGGCTTTAAACTAGGCTTGTTGGGGGAGGGGGATGCTACCTGACTTGCTCATGACAAGCCAAGGGATGATGCTCCAAGGTCTGAGGGGTGGGTCGCTAGCAAAGGCCCTCAACCTGTTGCTCCGAGATGTGCTGGGTACGCTGCAGCACACTTGAAGTCTTATGGGGACGAGCCAGGAGCTCCTGAGGAGATAGGAACTGGGGCGTCAGAGATAAAACACCCCAGAGGAAGACCACCTGAAGAGCAGCATGAAGGAAAAGCAGCCACTCTAGCCAGTCAGACAGCTTCATTGGGCGCCCAGCTGAAGTGCCTTTATGCAAATGCACGCAGCATGGGAAACAAGCAAGAGGAGTTGGAGATGTGCGCACGCCTCCAGGGCTATGATCTTATTGGCATCACAGAGACATGATGGGACGGCTCTTATGATTGGATCGTTGGAACAGAAGGATACCGACTCTTCAGGAAGGACAGGCTGGGAAGACGAGGAGGGGGCGTTGCCCTCTATGTCAATGAACAGCTGGAGTGCATGGAGCTCCACCCGGGGATGGATGAAGACCCAACAGAGAGCTTATGGGTCAAGATTAAAGGGAACGCAGAGGCAGGTGACATTATGGTAGGGGTCTGCTACAGGCCACTTGACCAGGACGACAGAGCCAATGAGGCCCTCCATAGACAGATAGGAGTGACATCGCGTTCACAGACCCTGGTCCTCACGGGGGACTTCAACCACCCCAATATCTGTTGGAAGGACAACACAGTGGGGCACAAGAAATCCAGGAAGTTCCTGGAATGTGTCGATGACATCTTTCTTCTTCAAATGGTAGAGGAGCCAACGAGGAGAGGAACTATGCTGTACCTTGTCCTTACCAACAAGGAGGGGCTGGTGGCAAGTGTCAAGCTCAAGGGTAGCCTCGGCTGCAGTGACCATGAAATGGTAGAATTCAAGATCCTTTGGGCAACGAGGAGGGTATGCAGCAAGCTCACTACCCTGGACTTCAAGAGAGCAGACTTTGGCCTCTTGAGGGACCTGCTTGGCAGGGTAACATGGGAAAAAGTACTGGAGGGAAGAGGGGCCCCAGAAAGCTGGTTAGTATTCAAGGATCACCTCCTCCAAGCTCAGGAGCAGCGCATCCCAAGAATGAAGAAGTCAGGCAAAAATGCCAGGAGGCCTGCGTGGATTAACGAAGAGCTCCTGGACAAGCTCAAAAGCAAAAAGGAGGCCTATAGAGGGTGGAAGCAAGGACGGGTTGACTGGGTGGAATACAGAGAAACTGTCCGAGTGACCAGGAACCAGATTAGGCAAGCTAAAGCCCAGATAGAATTAAATCTGTCTAGGGGCATCAAGGATAACAAGAAAAACTTCTATAAGTACGTCAGGGGTAAAGGCAAGACTAGGGAAGGTGTGGGCCCTCTCAGGAAGGAGACAGGAGACCTGGTCACCCAGGATATGGAGAAGGCTGAGGTGCTGAATGACTTTTTTGCCTCGGTCTTCACCAACAAGGGCTCCAACCACACCACCCAAGTTGCAGGATGCAAAGGCAGGGTCTATGAGAATGAAGAACCACCCACTGTAGGAGAAGATCAGGTTTGGGACCATCTGAGGAACCAGATGGGACCATGGGACCGTATGAAATCCATCCACAGGTCCTGAGGGAGCTGGCAGATGAAGTTGCTAAGCCATTTTCCATTATATTTGAAAAGTCATGGCAGTCTGGTGAAGTTCCTGCTGACTGGAAAAGGGGAAACATTACCCCCATTTTCAAAAAGGGAAAAAAGGAAGACCTGGGGAACTACAGACCAGTCAGTCTCACCTCTGTGTCCGGCAACATCATGGAGCAGATCCTCCTGGAATCTCTGCTAAGGCACATGGAAAATAAGGAGGTGATTGGCGACAGCCAACATGGCTTCACCAAGGGCAAGTTATGCCTGACAAATTTGGTGTCTTTCTATGATGTTGCCACAGCATTCGTAGACAAGGGGAGAGTAACAGATGTCATCTACCTGGACTTACGCAAAGCGTTTGACACTGTCCCACATGACATCCTGGTCTCTAAATTGGAGAGACATGGATTTGATGGATGGACCACTCAGTGGATAAGGAACTGGCTAGATGGCCGCACTCAAAGGGTTGCAGTCAATAGCTCAATGTCCACATGGAAACCAGTGACGAGTGGTGTTCCTCAGGAGTCAGTACTGGGACCAATGCTGTTTAACATCTTTGTTGGTGACATGGACGGTGGGATTGAGTGCACCCTCAGCAAGTCTGATGATGACACCAAGCTGTGTGGTGCGGCTGACACACTGGAGGGAAGGGATGCCACCCAGAGGGACCTGGACAGGCTTGAGAGGTGCGCCCATGCCAATCTCATGAAGTTCAACAGGGCCAAGTGCAAGGTCCTGCACTTGGGTCATGGCAATCCCAGGCACAAATACAGGCTGGGCGGAGAATGGATTGAGAGCAGCCCTGAGGAGAAGGACTTGGGGGTGCTGGTGGATGAGAAGCTCAACATGAGCAGGCAATGTGCGCTCGCAGCCCAGAAAGCCAACCGCATCCTGGGCTGCGTCAAAAGAAGCGTGGCCAGCAGGTTGAGGGAGGTGATTCTGCTCCTCTACTCTGCTCTGGTGAGACCCCACCTGGAGTACTGCATCCAGCTCTGGAGTCTTCAGCACAGGAAGGACATGGACCTGTTGGAATGGGTCCAGAGGAGGGCCACGAAGATGATCCGAGGGCTGGAGCACCTTTGCTATGAGGACAGGCTGAGAGAGTTGGGGTTGTTCAGCCTGGAGAAGAGAAGGCTCCGGGGAGACCTTATAGCAGCCTTCCAGTACCTAAAGGGGGCCTACAGGAAAGATGGGGAGGGACACTTTATCAGGGCCTGTAGTGATAGGACAAGGGGTAATGGTTTTAAACTGAAAGAGGGGAGATTTAGATTGGATATTAGGAAGAAATTCTTTACTGTGAGGGTGGTGAGACACTGGAACAGGCTGCCCAGAGAAATTTTTGAGGCCCCATCCCTGGAGGTGTTCAAGGCCAGGCTGGATGGGGCTTTGAGCAGCCTGGTCTAGTGGGAGGTGTCCCTGCCCATGGCAGGGGGGTTGGAACTAGATGATCTTTAAGGTCCCTTCTAACCCGAACCATTCTATGATAAGTTATCAGGAAAAGTGATAGAATAGGTAACTATAAAGAAAATCTTCTGAGCAGAAACAGCAGCTTTAATTCTTAAAAGACTCACAGCGTTAAGTATTACTTTTAAAAAATGATGATCATCATCCTTGATAAAAATGATGTCCTTTATAAAGGACCAACTCCTGTGATTTCAAGCAAGATAAGTATAGATGCATTAGGGAGAGGAAGAGAAGGACGTCTGAAAAATGGTAAACACAGGAAACAGGAAAGGAAGAGGACTAGAAGCACGTGGTGAAAAGAAAATAACTGAGCAATGGGGCAAAGAAGTTAAAACAGAAGCATAAAGAAAAGATTATAGCAAGAAGAAAGGATAGATCTTTTACCACCACACATGCGTGTTTCATATGCAATCAGGTCAAACTTTTCCTGAATCTGTCTCAAACTCAAGGGTTTTTTTGTTTGGTTTAGGTTTGGTTGTTGGGGGAGTGGGGGGGAGTGGGGTGTTTTGGTTTTGGGGTTGTTGGTTGTTTTTTTTTGTTTTTAAATAAGAATAGTGAAATTACAATTCTTATTTGGTTTCAGGTTTGGACACCTTTGAGGTTATCTTTTCAAAATTCTTCATGAAAACCAGTGGCTGAAAACCTATTTTACAATAATAGCAGAAATTTTCAGTCAAATTATTAACAGATAAAAGACAAAAAAATTAGCATAAACTTCTTTATAAAGTACAAGCGGGCAACTCCATGAAGTAAATAATGAAAAAGCCCGGTAGTGTTTCAGAGACAAAAAAGACCTTCAGCTTTGTCATCTTAGTTTGAGTGATAAATGCACTGTAATCCACATAGCAAATTCTTTTGCCTTATTGTAAGAACTGAAAAAAAATAATCTATTTTTCTAACTTCCTGAAAGATTATGCCAATATATGCAGTCTTTCACAAGTAGGCTTTTCATAAAATAAATTATGCATCTGACTGTGGAATAATTACTAAATTGGCCAAAAATACAAAAGTACAGCATTGTTCACACATTAAGGAAAAGTATAAAATCAAGAGGCTTCTGAGGTAGAGAGCAGCTGCAGCTGGCATGCGAAGAATGCAACATCTGTGGTTCCCTGTACAAGGATGCTTGCGAAGCTACATGAGGTACGGGACGGAAGGTAATTATTCCGCGGCCTTACCTTATGATGTATAGCAGATATGGGAATGGGATGGTACCATGAAACAGAGAAGCTGCCTAACTAGCTTACTGTGGAACAGATAAGCTGCCTACTCGCTACCCTGAGCCAACATTTTGTCAAATTTTGATGAAATGCTGTCCTTTGTGCGAACTTTGCTCATTATAATGTCATTATAATACCAAAACACACCTCCATCCCAAAGGTTACCCACCTCCAAGGTGCGACCACTCCTTCTTGAGTCTGTCCCCTGAATTTCTCGTGAACTATACCGTTAATTGTGAAGCGAGAGAATTTTACACCAATCATAATTAAAGTATGTATGACTAAAGTCACTCAAACTCCACCTTGAAGATAACAAATAGTATAAAAATAGCCCGAGAGAGGGGGGATACTCAGGGAAGACACCATCGCAAACAAGTCGAGAACTCCATCACTGACTTCTGGGATCAGTCGACAGGCTGAGCCTTTCTTCCCCCCCACAGGGATGCCTGTGGGTAAGACTTAGATTATACTGAGTGCTTCCTCGGGGAACTTAGAAATTTCTCTAGAGAATCTCTTTCCTCCATTTATAGCCAGGCTGTATTGTTTATAACTTTGTTGCGTGTTTTGTATATGCAACAATACTTTCATTTGCACGTGCTTTGCAGACGGTGTATTTATCACCAGCAATCCTAAGAACCTATATATCTGTTGTTTAAATAAACTGCACTGTTTAAGTAGCTAGTCGTTTCGGTTTCTCACTGAACGCGACCAAAGACTCGAGAGTGGCCGTGCTAGTTCATGAGCACGACTAGACTGAAGGTGCAGTCCACTATTAGTGTATCCAAATCGTAATAGTTTAATACATATTAAACGCGATTGGACTGATAGTGCTGAATTGGGCATCACTCAGAATTTAAACCCAGCCGCACCTAGCCTCCCACCTCGGTGAGGAGTGTTAGAACGCAAGGGGGTTTATCTTCTGCCAAAACCGCTTTGTCCCTTTTCTCGCAACACTGACACCAGCAGGCGAGGTGCCTGAGGACTGGAGGAAAGCCACTCCAGTCTTAAAAAAGGGCAAGAAGGAGGACCCAGGGAGTCATCCTCCCCCTCTACTCTGCCCTGGTGAGGCCGCACCTGGAGTACTGTGCCCAGTTCTGGGCTCCCCGGTTCAAGAAGGACAGGGAACTGCTGGAGAGGGTACAGCAAAGGGCTATGAGGATGATTAGGGGACTGGAACACCTCTCTTATGAAGAAAGGCTGAGGGACTTGGGTCTCTTCAGTCTGGAAAAAAGACGACTGAGGGGGGATCTTATCAGTGCTTATAAATACTTAAAGGGTGGGCATCAGGAGGATGGGGCCAGGCGCTTTTCAGTGGTGCCCAGTGACAGGACAAAGGGGTAATGGGCACAAACTTGAACATAGGAATTTCCACCTAAACATGAGGAGGAGCTTCTTTACCCTGAGGGTGGCAGAGCACTGGAACAGGCTGCCCAGAGAGGTGGTGGAGTCTCCATCTCTGGAGACATTCAAAACCCACCTGGACGTGTTCCTGTGCAACCTGCTCTAGGTGACCCTCCTCTGGCAGGGGGGTTGGACTAGATGATCTCCAGAGGTCCCTTCCAACCTCTACCATTCTGTGATTCTCTGACTTCCTGAACAAATGTATCAACAGTAAAAATGTATAATGCATACGGCTGGAACTACATACTTTGTACAACACAATTCAAGTGATTTCTTTTGTAGAGAAAAGAGAAATAACCAACAAGCTTATTAAGATTCAAGAATAAATGTGTATGGTTTCTTTACTCATTCCAGCATATCTGACACTGTACTCAGAGATGTCTGTAATCATCTATATGCACATGATAACAAACTGCATGCAGCTTAACCCTAGCAGTAATCACTTAAACTGTGAACCTAGTATTCATGAACTTTTTTATTTGCTTGGGTTTAATGTCATCCTAACACAGCTATATAGTCCCCCTTACCAGCATAATATGATACAGAAATCCATGGTCCAAAGGTCAAGGATACACACCATCTTTTTAAAACAGCTAGCACTCCGAATGCTCTACTAATTAATGTGTAATGAGGAATACAAGCTATTAACTAAAGGCTAAACTCAACAGGAGAAAAATCAAACTTACTAGCTGAACAGTATGGTGCATTTTGTATTCCTCCTCACTCTGGTGATGTTGATGGATCTTTTCATTATGCTTTGCAATACAGATCTCCTGTAGAGACATAAAATGTTATCTATAAAATATAAATTTCAAATATCAATTTACAGTGTATAATATCACATTTAGCAAACAGCACTAAGAATTAGAAAAATAAAAATTACAAAGCCTATCTCAGACAAGCTAATTTAACCAAGCTAATTTAACTTACAATAAAACCATAAAATGGAAACAAAACCAAGAGAAACAAACCCAAACCTATTACTTTTAACTGTCAAAAGAATATATAAAACTAACAGCTGGTTGAAAAGTTTATTCTACAATACCAGTAGAAAAGTGGCAAGAAATGCCGATTTGTCAAATACTTCATAAGTTCATCTTTTGCATGTAGAATTTGCAAGAACAAACATTAATAAAGTTGTTACAATTTTATGCATACAGAAGCAGGTTCACTTATTATACCGAGTTCACATCTGTAATGTCTGGTTTAAAAACAAGCATTTATAACATTGCCTGTGAATAAGAACAGGTTAAAAAGAAAACAGGACATGTTACAATAGATGACAGAAGAAGCATGACAGTCAAAGTTAAGGCAGATTATATAAAAAGAACTGAATTAAGTATCAGTTGCAAAGAAAAGGCATGTGCAGGAATTTATAGTAGCGAAGAGATAGACAAGCTCACAGGACAATACTGAGGGTCAGGAAATCACAGTGTGGGCAATTAAGTTAGGCCTGGTACAAGCACCAGACAGAACTAGAACAAGGTCAGATGTGCAGTTAGAAACAGGACTCATGGCTGTGTAAGAGGGGGCAGTATTAGGAAACAGTTTGGAGCGTGACTGCAGCTAGAAGAACACGGAAGTGATGGGCTTTCCAGGCATCAGTCAGCTTGACTTACTGGGTGGAGCCAGACAGGAGCTTTGCTGTCGCAAGCATTGCTTGGGGCAGCTGATGGAGTATCAGCCATCAAGCAAGATACTACAGTAGTGTCAGGAAGACACAAAAACCAAGGAGGGGACAGATAAAAAAGCCCACAGTTTTGGACACTGGGAACTGCAGAAAAAGCTATGTTCTCCTAAAAGCTATGGACATACTGTCATCAGGGTTCCTGTACAGGAAATAAATACCATGCTGTCTTGAATGTTTCTAAACAGAAAAGACCATCAATTTTGCTACTGTATACAGGTAACGCTCCAACAAGAGCACAGGTTTCTGTAGAAATACTGTCCCAGCTTCATCAGAGGGAGGTGTGTGTGTATATATCTCTATATATCTAAACTCTGTTCTCTGTTGGTTTTTATGTTTGTTTGTGGGCTTTTTCCCTGATGAAAAGAGTTTAATACAGCTGGAAAAGTTAATCCATTTAATTTCTAACTGCAAAAGTACAAACTACTTAATTCCTATATTTCAAAGAAACAGCAATAACTTTGGAACGTTATTAGAGAATCTGAAAGACTTTTTGTAATACTACTACTGATTTACCTTTATAGTTTATTCTCTATTGAAGTGTTAAGTTCGATTAAAAGAATATTTAAAGTAACAAGAAAGACCGTATGTTAGGTTTGGGCTGGTTTTTGTGGGTTTGTTTTGTTTTGGTTTGGTTTTTTTATTTTGTTTCGGGTTTTTTGGGTTTTTGTTTGTTTTTTTTTTACAGGTTGGCAAGACTGAAGAAATAAAACCAATATGTAAGATCCTTTAATATGCAAATTAAAGGAATAAACTCTCATAAATACTTGGGGGGCACACTTTTCTAAAACATCTTCTCTTTAGCATCAATATTTAAATCTTTCTGATTAAGAGCAATAATGAAAGCTATTTTAAGCATGTAATGAAAGAGGTTAAACCAGATGTCCTGGTTCCGGCAGGGACAGGGTTAAGTATTCCATGCCATGTGAGCCACGCCCACCCTGAGATTAAAAGGAGGGAGGGGGCAAGCAGTTGGGTTGGGAGCTGGCTGGTGTGTCCCAGGGCCGGACTGGTGGGGAGCAGCGGTTCCGTAATCGTGTTTGTATATTTCTCTGTCGGTGTTGTTGTTTTCTTGTTCCCTTTGCTGTTCTGTTAAACTGCCTTTGTCTCAACCCAAGAGTTTTGCCTTTTTCTTTTGATTCTTCCCGTACCGGGAAGTGCTGAGCGAGCGACACGTGGTTCTTTGTTGCCATCTGAGGCCAAACCACGACAGTCCTTTTTTGGCACCCAACGTGGGGCTCGAAGGGTTGAGACAATGACAGAATCCAACTAGAGCTTGAAAAAACGACTTTGTTAGGTAAATAGTCACCAGTCACTATGTTGCTTAGTTTGTTCTCATGGCTGTGTTATGTAAACTCCTATGTGTTTTATGCACTCCCCGTGATGATATTTGTTACTTCTGGGAGGGGGATGAGGATTATCATTTTACTGTCCTGTGCAATATCGGCTTATGATATGATAACATCACTTGTTAGACGGTTATTTTGGGGTGTTTATGTGGTATTGCTGTCCTGTCCGTACATTGGGCACCACCTCTCAGAATTCATTAATAATTACACCCAGTCTATGGGGGAAATGGAGGGGGGGACACTTTGCCCAGCTCTTTTGCCTCCCTTTTCGCCTTCGGGTCAGGTATGACAGCTTTTGAGAATTTTGAATATCCTTGGGATGCTCAAACCAGCATGTTCCTAGTGTTATGTTTGCTGAATATGTTCCAGGTCTCGTTTAGGGTTAAATGACTATTTAAGACTACCACCCAGAGATCTGCTCCAAGGCTGGACAGTCAGGGGTGGCATGGCAGGTGGGAGAACATGGGCAGGTACTTAGAGAACTTCTCACCTCCAATGGTCTGGGACTTCACCCCTGAACAATTACAGGACCCTGATAGAATAGTAGAATATCTGAAGGGAAAATGCTGTGGCTATTCTAGAGAGGCACAACTCACTGCACTGTGCTGGGCCCTGGCTAGTGTCTACCAGGCACTGCTCAGTGCTATGCAGCACCCTCAGAAGAAAGAGACAGAGACCAGACCAGCAGGCGCTGCGGCCCCTGCGGCAGGCACTGCGGCTCATGCGGCTCCTGTGGCAGGTGCTGCTGCGATGGGCACTGCGGCTACCGCGACCCCTGCGATGGGCACTGCGGCTACCGCGACCCCGGTGACAGCCACTGCTGCTGAACCAGGGAACCAACCCGTGCCAGTATCCGTTGCCCCCATACAAAAGAAGAAGTACACAAAGAAATCGGTTCGCATAGTAAGAGATGACGATGAACCAGGGCCATCACAAGGACAGGAGGAAGAGGCAGAACCAGAGATAATTACCCGATCCCTATCCCTGAGTGAGCTGCGGGATATGGGAAAAGATTTTAGCCGACTTTCAGGCGAGCACATTGTCACCTGGCTGCTTCGGTGTTGGGATAATGGGGCCAGTAGCCTGGAATTAGAGGGTAGGGAAGCCAGGCAGTTGGGATCCCTGTCTAGGGAAGGCGGCATTGACAAGGCAATTGGAAAGAAGACCCAAGCCCTCAGCCTCTGGAAACGACTCCTGTCAGGCGTGAGGGAGAGGTACCCCTTCAGTGAAGATGTTGTATGTCAACCAAGCAAGTGGACCACCATGGAAAGAGGTATCCAGTACCTGAGAGAATTAGCCGTGCGGGAGATGATTTATTATGACTTGGACAACACAGACTTACCCACGGACCCTGATGAGGTGCACTGCACAAGGCCCATGTGGCGGAAGTTTGTACGGAGCGCACCATCGTCATATGCCAACTCACTGGCAGTAATGGAATGGAAAGGTGAAGAAGGACCAAGGGTGGATGAGGTGGCTGGCCGGCTCCGGCGATATGAAGAAAGCCTCTCTTCCCCCCTTGTCTCAGCTGTGGAGAAACTGTCCCAGAAGGTCCAGCAACTTGAAGAGAATATGTCCTACTCCCCACCTGTACGGGCCAGCATCTCAGCTATTAGGAGCAGGCATTTCCCCACTCAAGAGAGAGAGTACAAAGGGTACACACCACGAGGCACCCTGTGGTTCTACCTGCGAGACCATGGAGAGGACATGAGGAAGTGGGATGGACAACCTACTTGGATCCTGCGGACATGGGTACAGGAGTTGCAAGGAAGGACAACCACAAAAGGGGATCCCTCCAGGAAAAGTGCCGCCCCAGTTTCCAGTGGAGGAAAGGGACAACCGGGTTTATTGGACAGTGTGGATTCGATGGCCTGGCACATCAGACCCACAGGAGTATAAGGCTCTAGTGGACACAGGAGCACAGTGCACTCTGATACCATCAAGCTATAGAGGGGCAGAACCCATTTGTATTTCTGGGGTGACAGGGGGATCCCAAGAGTTGGCTGTACTGGAGGCTGAAGTGAGTCTAACTGGGAATGAGTGGCAAAAGCATCCCATTGTGACTGGCCCAGATGCTCCATGCATCCTTGGTATAGATTACCTCAGGAGAGGGTATTTTAAGGACCCAAAGGGGTACCGGTGGGCCTTTGGCATAGCTGCCTTGGAGGCGGAGGAAGTTAAACAGTTGTCCACCTTGCCTGGTCTCTCGGAGGACTCTTCTGTTGTGGGGTTGTTGAGGGTCAAAGAACAGCAGGTGCCGATTGCTACCACAACGGTGCATCGGCAGCAATATCGCACTAACCGAGACTCTCTGATTCCCATCCATAAGCTGATTCGTCAACTAGAGGTTCAAGGAGTGATCAGCAAGACTCGCTCGCCTTTTAACAGTCCTATATGGCCGGTGCGAAAATCCAACGGAGAGTGGAGGCTAACTGTGGACTATCGTGGCCTGAATGAAGTCACGCCACCGCTGAGCGCTGCTGTGCCGGACATGCTAGAACTCCAGTATGAACTGGAGTCCAAGGCAGCCAAGTGGTATGCCACGATTGATAGAGCGAATGCATTTTTCTCAATCCCTTTGGCAGCAGAGTGCAGGCCACAGTTTGCTTTCACTTGGAGGGGCATCCAGTACACCTGGAATCGACTGCCCCAGGGGTGGAGACACAGCCCCACCATTTCCCATGGACTGATCCAGACTGCACTGGAACAGGGTGAAGCTCCAGAACATCTGCAGTACATTGATGACATCATTGTATGGGGAAACACAGCCGAAGAAGTTTTTGAGAAAGGGGATAAAATAGTCCGAATCCTTCTGAAAGCTGGTTTTGCCATAAAAGGAAGTAAGGTCAAGGGACCTGCACAGGAGATCCAGTTCTTAGGCATAAAATGGCAAGATGGACGCCGCCAAATCCCAATGGATGTGATCAACAAAATAGCAGCTATGTCTCCACCAACTAGCAAAAAGGAAACGCAAGCTTTCTTAGGCATTGTGGGTTTTTGGAGGATGCATATCCCAGATTACAGTCTGATTGTAAGCCCTCTGTATCAAGTAACCCGGAAGAAGAACGATTTTAAATGGGGTCCTGAGCAACGACAAGCTTTTGAACAAATCAAACAGGAAATAGTCCATGCAGTGGCCCTGGGGCCAGTCCGGACAGGACAAGATGTGAAAAATGTGCTCTACACCGCAGCCGGGGAGAATGGCCCTACCTGGAGCCTCTGGCAGAAGGCACCAGGGGAGACCCGAGGTTGACCCCTAGGGTTTTGGAGTCGGGGATACAGAGGATCCGAAGCGCACTACACTCCAACAGAAAAGGAGATATTGGCAGCATGTGAAGGGGTTCGAGCTGCTTCGGAAGTGGTTGGTACAGAAGCGCAGCTCCTCTTAGCACCTCGACTGCCGGTGCTGGGTTGGATGTTCAAAGAAAGGGTCCCCACCACACATCATGCAACTGATGCTACCTGGAGTAAGTGGATTGCACTGATCACACAGCGAACTCGAATGGGAAACCCCAGTCGCCCAGGAATTCTGGAAGTGATCATGGACTGGCCAGAAGGCAAGGATTTTGGAATGTCACCAGAGGAGGAGGTGACGCGTGCAGAAGAGGCCCCACCATATAATAAACTGCCAGAACATGAGAAGCAATATGCCCTGTTCACTGATGGGTCCTGCCGGATTGTGGGAAAGCATCGAAAGTGGAAGGCTGCTGTGTGGAGTCCTACACGACAAGTTGCAGAAGCCAGTGAAGGACAAGGTGAATCGAGCCAGTTTGCAGAGGTGAAAGCCATGCAGCTGGCTTTGGACATTGCCGAGCGAGAAAAATGGCCAGTACTTTATCTCTGTACTGACTCATGGATGGTGGCAAATGCTCTGTGGGGATGGTTACAGCAGTGGAAGCAGGGCAACTGGCAGCGCAGAGGCAAACCCATCTGGGCTGCTGAACTATGGCAAGATATTGCTGCCCGGATAGAGAATCTGGTTGTGAAAGTACGCCACGTAGATGCCCACGTACCGAAGAATCGGGCCACGGAGGAACATCAGAACAACCAGCAGGTGGATCGGGCTGCCAGGATTGGAGTGGCTCAAGTGGATCTGGATTGGCAACATAAGGGTGAACTATTCCTAGCTCGGTGGGCCCATGAGACCTCAGGCCACCAAGGAAGAGATGGGACATATAGATGGGCTCGTGACCGAGGGGTGGACTTGACCATGGACACTATTGCACAGGTCATCCATGAATGTGAGACATGCGCTGCAATCAAGCAAGCCAAGCGTTTGAAGCCTCTTTGGTATGGAGGACGATGGTTGAAATATAAATATGGGGAGGCCTGGCAGATTGATTATATCACACTGCCACGAAGCCGTCAAGGCAAGCGCCATGTGCTCACAATGGTGGAAGCAACCACTGGATGGCTGGAAACATACCCTGTGCCCCATGCCACTGCCCGGAACACTATCCTGGGCCTTGAAAAGCAAGTCCCGTAGCGACATGGCACCCCAGAGAGAAGTGAGTCGGACAATGGGACTCATTTCCGAAACAGCCTCATAGACACCTGGGCCAAAGAGCATGGTATTGAGTGGGTGTATCACATCCCCTATCACGCACCAGCCTCTGGGAAGATAGAATGATACAATGGACTGTTAAAAACTACACTGAGAGCAATGGGTGGTGGGACCTTAAAACATTGGGATGCACATTTAGCAAAGGCTACCTGGCTAGTTAATACCAGGGGATCTACCAATCGGGCTGGCCCTGCCCAGTCAAAACTTCCACGTACTGTAGAAGGGGATAAGGTCCCCGTAGTGCACATGAAGAATATGTTAGGGAAGACAGTCTGGGTTAGTCCTGCCTCAGGCAAAGGCAAACCCATCCGTGGGATTGCTTTTGCCCAAGGACCTGGGTGCACTTGGTGGGTAATGCGGCAGGATGGGGAAGTCCAATGTGTACCTCATGGGGACTTGATTTTGGGTGAGAATAGCCAATGAATCAAATTGTATGTTACACTGTCACTGTATGTCCTCGTTACTATAATTGCTATCGGCTGTACTGCAGTAAGAATCACCCAAATTAAGGACAGATGGACTTTGATGAAGAATTGAGTAAAGCAAAGTGGTGATGGGATCAGAGCTGATGCCCAGCAACTTCCTCAAGATCTGCATCTTCGGACCATGGACTGTGTGCATGAGCTACGCCGGGTACACCAGTCACATGTTCCGAAAACTGTAAGATCTGGGCGTGGCAAAATGGTATGGAATAAGGGGTGGATAATGTCCTGGTTCCGGCAGGGACAGGGTTAAGTATTCCATGCCATGTGAGCCACGCCCACCCTGAGATTAAAAGGAGGGAGGGGGCAGGTAGTCAGGTTTGGAGCAGGCTGGTGCGTCCCGGGGCTGGACCGGCGGCGAGCGGCGGTTCCGTAATCGCGTTTGTATATTTCTCTGTCGGTGTTATTGTTGTTGTTTTCTTGTTCCCTTTGCTGTTCTGTTAAACTGCCTTTGTCTCAACCCAAGAGTTTTGTCTTTTTCTTCTGATCCTTCCCGTACTGGGAAGCGCTGGGCGAGCGACACGTGGTTCTTTGTTGCCATCTGAGGCCAAACCACGACACCAGACCAAAACATATTTGGTGCCGACTTTCATAGATTCATTTAGGTTGGAAAAGACCCTTAAGATCATCGAGTCCAACTGTAAACCTAACACTGCCAAGTCCATCACTAAACCGTGTCCCTAAGTGCCATGTCTACACCTCCAGGGATGGTGACTCAACCATTTCCCTGAGCAGCCTGTTCCAATGCTTGACAACTGTTTCAGTGAGGAAATTTTTCCTAATATCCAATTTAAACCTCCCCTGGTGCAACCTGAGGCTGTTTTCTCTTGTCCTACTGCTTGCTACTTGGGAGAAGAAACCGACACCCACTTCCCTACAACCTCCTTTCAGGTAGTTGTAGAGAGTGATAATGTCTCCCCTCAGCCTCCTTTTCTCCAGACTAAACAACCCCAGTTCCCTCAGCTGCTCCTCATAAGACTTGTTCTCCAGACCCCTCACCAGCTTTGTTGCTCTTCTCTGGACATGCTCCAGCACCTTAGTGTCTTTCTTGTAGTGAGGGGCCCAAAACTGAATGCAGTATTCGAGATGCGGCCTCACCAGTGCAGATTTTTTCTACGAGAGTCTTACGGGGTTGGAAATCAAAACAGGCATCTCACATCATGTCGTTCTTAAGCAAAATGCTATATCATGCCTTTAGAGAGCTTTGTTTAAAGTTAATTGATGCAATGCTGCTTAACCTGCTGAATGTGTTGTATAGTTTATTTGTTCTTTGTATTTGTATGCCGTGGTTTAAACGTGCTATTCTGCTGTGGTTTGGGATGCAGATCTAGAATATGATAAACTGGATAATGACTTTACCTGAATATCTCGGGCATCACATAATGGATTCTATTAATGATTACAATTTTGATTTTACCTTGGGAAAGTTTACTTTGCCCTTTAAGGCTTATGCGAAATTGACACTATCAGAGCTAGGGGATGGAAACCTTTTGAGTTTCGGAAATGAATGTTACTTTTCTAAAATCATGATTTTATTGTGGATTCTCCTGAATATGTTGCAGGGATGGTTTCTTATTAAAAATCAGTGCAGGAGTAGATATTATATGACATACGCTGCTGCTACTCAAATCCCACAAGCCACTCCACAGCTGGCACCGGCACAAGCTATTCTAGCCTCCACAACGAGCACCGTCACTACTCCAGTTGCTTCAACAATGAGTACCACTGCTACTCAAACTCCATCAGAACTGATACAAGTTGCCCTGGTGTCCAGGAAGCAGAAAAGGAGGTCAGCTCGTTCCCCTGCTCCTTATGACAAAGACCAGCTCAAGCAAGACAGCATGGGAGAGAGTTCTTCTGATGAAGATCAAAGAGAGGGTCCTTCTAAAGCAGACAAAGGAAAGGGTCCTTCTAAAGCAGATCAAGGAGAGGGTCCTTCTTGGGCAGCGTCAACACAGGAGGAGGAATCAGACACAGAGATAATCGTTAAATCCTTCTCTATGAAGGATTTGCAAAATATGAGGAAGGACTTAAGTCGTCATGAAGGTGAGCCACTTATCACCTGGTTGCTCTGATGCTTGGATAATGAGGCCGATACCATAGACTTAGACAGTAGAGAAGCTAGGCAGTGGGGAAACCTGTCCAGAGATGGAGGTATCGATAAAGCGATTGGGAGAAAGACAAACACTCTCAGTCTCTGGAAGGGACTGCAATCAGCCATAAAGGGCAGGTATCCCCTTAAGGATGATATCGAATGCACAAGAAGGACATGGACCTGTTGGAACGGGTGCAGAGGAGGGCCACAAAGATGATCAGAGGGCTGGAGCACCTCTCCTATGAAGATAGGCTGAGAGAGTTGGGGTTGTTCAGCCTGGAGAAGAGAAGGCTCTGGGGAGACCTTTTAGCAGCCTTCCAGTACCTGAAGGGGGCCTACAAGAAAGCTGGGGAGGGGCTGTTTGCAAGGGCATGTAGGGATAGGACGAGGGGCAATGGTTTTAAACTAGAGCAGGGTAGGTTTAGATTAGACATTAGGAAGAAGTTCTTTACAATGATGGGGGTGGTGAGGCACTGGAACAGGTTGCCCAGAGAGGTGGTGGAGGCCCCATCCCTGGAGACATTCAAGGCCAGGCTTGATGAGGCTCTGAGCAACCTGATCTAGTTGAAGAAGTCCCTGCTTACTGCAGGGGGGTTGGACTAGATGACCTTTAAAGGTCCCTTCCAACCCAACACATTCTATGATTCTATGAATGCCGACCAAGCAAATGTACCACCATGGAGAAAGGTGTTAAGTACCTGAGGGAACTGGCTGTGCAAGAGGTGATTTTTGGTGACTGGCGAGTGAATGTAGATCTTGATGAAATTCCATGCAAAATGACCTATGCTGAGGAAGTTTGTACAGAGTGCACTGTCAATGTATTACCATACTTTGTCAACAATGGTCTGGGGAGGATCTGATGCTGATGCACCAACTGTAAATGAAGTGGCTAACAGAGTACAACAGTATGAAGACAGTCTCTCTTGTCCCCACACTGTGGTAGCCATGGAAAAACTGGCTGAGAAAACCGAAAAAACAACCAAGAAAATGGTTGAGCAAAATGAGAAAATGACCAAGAAAATGGCTGAGTAAAATGAGAAAATGATTGAGAAAATGTACAAGAAAAATGAGAAACTGTCTGATAAACTGTCTGATAAACTGTCTGATAAACTGTCTGATAAACTGTCTGATAAACTGTCTGATAAACTGTCTGATATGGATGAAAGATCCCACTCTTCCCCTGCATGGACCCATGTCACAGCAGTTAGGAGAAGATGCCCTCCTATGAGACCGGCTCAAAAGAAACAGAACACTCTACGCTCCTGTTGCCTCCGCGACTATGGAAAGGATATGAGGAAGTGGGATGGACAACCTACCTCAGCCCTACAGGCACAAGTACAAGAGCTGCAAGGTAAAGCAGATGGAAGAACTAAATATTCCAGGAGCACTGCTGCTCCAGTCTGCAGGGGGCGGTTCTCCAGTCCAGGTAGAAACTCATTTGCTAATTATAGACGTTAGAGGTGCCCTGCCTCCAGCCAGGAGGAGGAGAGGGACAACTGAGTTTATTGGACTGTGTGGATTCGATGGCCTGGCACATTAGAGCCACAAAAGTATAAAGCCCTAGTGGACACTGGTGCACAGTGTATCCTATTGCCATCGAATCATAAAGGGACAGAATCTGTCACTATTTCTGGAGTGACAGGCGAGTCTCAAGAACTGACTGTACTGGAAGCTGAAGTGACCCTAACTGGGAATAAATGGGAGAAGCACCTCATTGTGACTGGCCCAGATGCTCTGTGCATCCTTGGCATGGACTACCTCAGGAAAGGGTATTTCAAAGACCAGAAAGGGTATCAGTGGGCTTTTGGTATGGCAGCTGTAGAGACTGAGGATATCACACAGCTGTCTACCTTACCTGGTCCATTGTGGGACCACTGAAGGTTAAAGAACAGCAGGTGCCAATTGCTATTGCCATGGTGCATCGATGACAATATCACACTAACCGAGACTCCCTGATTCCCATCCAGAACCCGATTCGTCAGCTGGAGACCCAAGGAGTGATCAGCAAGACTCTCTCACCCTTTAACAGCCCTATATGGCCAGTGAGAAAGTCTGATGGAGAGTGGAGATTAACAGTAGACTATTGTGGCCTGAATGAAGTCACACCACCACTGAGTGCTGCTGTGCCAGACATGCTAGAACTGCAGTATGAACTGGAGTCAAAGGCAGCCAAATGGTATGTTACAAATGACACTGCTAATGCCTTTTTCTCTATTCCTTTAGCAGCAGAGTGCAGGCCACAGTTTCCTTTCACCTGGAGAGGCATCCAGTACACCTGGAATTGACTGCCCCAGGGGTGGAAACACAGCCCTACTGTTTGCCATGGGCTGATCCAGCCTGCACTGGAGAAGGGTGGAGCTCCAGAACACCTGCAATACATTGATGACATCATTGTGTGGGGTAACACAGCAGGAGAAGTTTTCAAGAAAGGTAAGAAAATAATCAAGATTCTTCTGAAAGCAGGTTTTGTTGTAAAAAGAGGTAAGGTCAAGGGGCCTGCACGAGTGATCTAGTTTTTGGGAATTAAGTGGCAAGATGAATGTGATTAACAAAATAACAGCTATGTCCCCACCTACTAACAAAAAGGAAACACAAGCCTTCTTAGGTGTTGTGGGTTTCTAGAGAAGGCATATTCCAGGTTATAGTCAGATTGTGAAACCTCTATATGAAGTGACTCAAAAGAAAAATGAGTTTACGTGGGGTCCTGAGCAATGACAAGCTTTTGAGCAAATTAAACAAGAGACTGTGCATGCAATAGCCCTTGGACCAGTCGGAACAGGATGGGACATTAAAAATGTGCTCTACACCGTAGCCAGGGACAATGGGCCTACCTGGAGCCTCTGGCAGAAAGCACCAGAGGAGACTTGAGGTTGCCCCCTAGGATTCTGGAGTCCTGGATACAAAGGCTCTGAGGCCAACTATACCCCAACTGAAAAAGAAATCTTGGCAGCATATGAAGGAGTTAGAGCTGCTTCAGAGGTAATTGGTACTGAAGCACAGCTCCTCCTGGTGCCCTGATTACCAGTTGTCCTGGTTCCAGCAGGGATAGGGTTAACTTTCCCAAGTAATCATCTTTTGTATATTCCTCTATCAGTATTATTGTTGTTGTTTTCCTATTCCCTTTGCTGTTGTGTTAAACTGCTTTTGTCTCAACCCACGAGTTTAAGCCGGGTGGTTCTTTGTTGCCATCTGAGGGTAAGCCACAACAGTCCTTTTTGGTGCACAATGTGGGACTCGAAGGGTTGAAATAATGACAGATCTGACCAGAGCTTGTTAAAATGAATTTGTTGTATGCATTTATTATATTAGTTAAACAGTCACTGGTCGCGATGTTGCTTTGTTTGTTCTCATGGCTGCGTTATGTTAATTCTTACATGCTTTATATACTCCCTGAAATGCTGTTTATCACCTCTGGGAGAGGGATCAGGATTATCATTTTACTGTCCTATGTAATATCAATTTATGATATGATAACATCACTATTCAGACGGTTATGTTGGGGTGTTTATGTGGTATTGCTGTCCTGCCTGTACCTAGGGCGTCGTCTCTCGGAATTTATTAATAATTACACCCAGTCTATGGGGGAAATGGAGGGGGACGCTTTCCCCAGCTCTTTTGCCTCCCTTTTCTCCTTCAGGCCAGGTATGACAGCTTCTGAGAATTTTCAATATCCCTGGGATGCTCAAACCAGCATGTTCCTATGGTTATGTCTGCAGAATGTGTTCCAGGTCTTGTTTAGGGTTAAACGACTATTTAAGACTACCACCCAGAGATCTGCTCCGAGGCTGGACAGTCAGGGGTGGCATGGCAGGTGGGAGAACATGGGCAGGTACTTAGAGAACTTCTCACCTCCAATGGTCTGGGACTTCACCCCTGAACAATTACAGGACCCTGATAGAGTAGTAGAATATCGGAAGGGAAAATGCTGTGGCTATTCCAGAGAGGCACAACTCACCGCACTGTGCTGGGCCCTGGCCAGTATCTACCAGGCACTGCTCAGTGTTACGCAGCACCCTCGGGGGAAAAAGAGGGAAACCAGACCGACAGACATTGCAGCTACTGCAACCCCTGTGGCAGCCACTGCAGCTACTCCAACCACAGTGGCAGCCACCGCCGCTGAACCAGGGAACCAACCCTTGTCAGTATCCATTGCCCCCATACAGAAGTAGTAGTACACAAAGAAATCAGTTCACTTAGTAAGAGATGACGATGAACCAGGGCCATCACAAGGACAGGAGGAAGAGGCAGAACCAGAGATAATTACCTGATCCCTATCCTTGAGTGAGCTGCGGGATATGCGAAAAGATTTTAGCTGACTTTCAGGCGAGCACATTGTCACCTGGCTGCTTCGGTGTTGGGATAATGGGGCCAGTAGCCTGGAATTAGAGGGTAGGGAAGCCAGGCAGTTGGGATCCCTGTCTAGGGAAGGCGGCATTGACAAGGCAATTGGAAAGAAGACCCAAGCCCTCAGCCTCTGGAAACGACTCCTGTCAGGCGTGAGGGAGAGGTACCCCTTCAGTGAAGATGTTGTATGTCACCCAAGCAAGTGGACCACCATGGAAAGAGGTATCCAGTACCTGAGAGAATTAGCCGTGCGGGAGATGATTTATTATGACTTGGACAATACAGACTTACCCACGGACCCTGATGAGGTGCACTGCACAAGGCCCATGTGGCGGAAGTTTGTACGGAGCGCACCATCGTCATATGCCAACTCACTGGCAGTAATGGAATGGAAAGGGGAAGAAGGACCAAGGGTGGATGAGGTGGCTGGCCGGCTCCGGCGATATGAAGAAAGCCTCTCTTCCCCCCTTGTCTCAGCTGTGGAGAAACTGTCCCAGAAGGTCCAGCAACTTGAAGAGAATATGTCCTACTCCCCACCTGTACGGGCCAGCATCTCAGCTATTAGGAGCAGGCATTTCCCCACTCAAGAGAGAGAGAGTACAGAGGGTACACACCACGAGGCACCCTGTGGTTCTACCTGCGAGACCATGGAGGGGACATGAGGAAGTGGGATGGACAACCTACTTGGATCCTGCGGACATGGGTACAGGAGTTGCAAGGAAGGACACCCACAAAAGGAGATCCCTCCAGGAAAAGTGCCGCCCCAGTTTCCAGTGGGCAGTTGCCCAGACAGAGCATAAGGCCTGATCTTGCTTCTGATCCTCTTGAAGGAACCTCCAAGTCATTTCTGCAAGAAGTGAGTACCGGATACCATGACCAGTATTAGAGGGGCCCTGCCTCCAGCCAGGTGGAGGAAAGGGACAACCGGGTTTATTGGACAGTGTGGATTCGATGGCCTGGCACATCAGACCCACAGGAGTATAAGGCTCTAGTGGACACAGGAGCACAGTGCACTCTGATACCATCAAGCTATAGAGGGGCAGAACCCATTTGTATTTCTGGGGTGACAGGGGGATCCCAAGAGTTGGCTGTATTGGAGGCTGAAGTGAGCCTAACTGGGAATGAGCGGCAAAAGCATCCCATTGTGACTGGCCCAGAGGCTCCATGCATCCTTGGTATAGATTACCTCAGGAGAGGGTATTTTAAGGACCCAAAGGGGTACCGGTGGGCCTTTGGCATAGCTGCCTTGGAGATGGAGGAAGTTAAACAGTTGTCCACCTTGCCTGGTCTCTCGGAGGACTCTTCTGTTGTGGGGTTGTTGAGGGATTGCTTTTGCCCAAGGACCTGGGTGCACTTTATGGGTGATGCCGAGGGATGGGGAAGTCCGATGTGTACCTCATGGGGATCTGATTTTGGGTGAGAATAGCCAATGAATCAAATTATATAATGCTAATTGCTAAATAACCCTGCCACTATATGCCATCATTACTATAATTACTATCAGTTGTACTACAGTAAGAATCACCCAAACTAGTACCCATGAGTCAGGTCACTGAGGAACATCGAAAGAATCAACAAGTGGATCAGGCTGCTAAGATTTTTCCGACAGATTTGGACTGGGAACATAAGGTCAACTATTTTTAGCTCAGTGGGCCCATGACACGTCCTTGGTCAAGGACGTGAAGAGGATGCTTCCTTCCCTGGTACGGCCCTCAGACTACTATCCACTTTTGCTCTTTCAGGTAGGCAGTGACGAGGTAACAAGAAGAAGTCCAAGGGCAATGAAGAAAGATTTCAAGACCCTGGGACGCCTGGTCAAGGGATCAGGAGCGCAAGTGGTGTTCTCGTCTATCCCCCCTGTTGCAGGGAACGATGAGGGGGTAAATAGGAGGAGCCAGCAGATCAATGCCTGGCTTCGAGCTTGGTGCTGCCGGCAGGACTTTGGGTTCTTTGATCATGGCCTGATCTACAAAACGTCTGGCCTGCTGGTAACAGGCAGGAATACCTTGTCCTCCAGGGGAAAAAGGGTTCTAGGACAGGAGTTATCAGGACTCATTGAGAGGGCTTTAAACTAGATTTGAAGGGGGGTGGGGATGGTACTGGGTTTGCTGGTGAGGTGCCAGGGCGTAGTTGCTCAGCGCTTGTGGGCCAGTGTGCCAGTATTTCTGAAAGCCAGGAGGCACACCACATCTCAAGGGTAAAAACTACACACACAACTCCCTCTCTAAAATGCTTATACACCAATGCACGCAGCATGGGGAATAAGCAGGAAGAGCTGGAGCTCTGTGTGCGGTTGCGGGGCCACGATCTCATTGCAATTACTGAGACGTGGTGGGACAACTTGCATGACTGGAATGCTGTCATGGGTGGCTATGTCCTTTTCAGGAAAGACAGACCAGCAAGGCGGGGAGGTGGAATTGCACTCTATGTGAGAGAGCATTTGGAATGCATTGAGCTCTCACTAGGGGCGGATGAAGAGCGGGTCGAGAGCTTATGGGTGAGGATTAAGGGACAGGAAAATATGAGGGACACTGTTGTGGGTGTTTATTACAGGCCACCTGATCAGGATGGGGAAGCTGATGAGGCTTTTTACAGACAACTGAAGGTAGCCTCGCAATCGCAGGCCCTGGTTCTCATGGGGGACTTCAATCACCCTGATATCTGCTGGGAAGACCACACGGCCAGGCATGGGCAGTCCAGGAGGCTCCTCCAGTGCATTGATGACAACTTTTTGACACAGGTGGTACAGGAGCCAACAAGGAGAGGAGCACTTCTAGACCTGGTACTGACAAACACAGAGGGATTGGTGGAGGACATTAAGGTTGGGGGCACCCTAGGTTGTAGTGATCATGAAATGATTGAGTTCAGGATCGTGGGCACTATCCACAAAACAACAAGAAGTAAAATTACAACCTTGGATTTCAGGAGGGCTAACTTTGGCCTCTTCAAGAAACTGCTTGGAGAGATCCCGTGGGCTAGGGCTCTGGAAGGCAAAGGGGCTCAAGAAAGCTGGTTGATATTCAAAGACCACTTCCTCCAAGCTCAGGATCGGTGCATCCCGAAGAGAAAGAAATCGGCCAAGGAACGCAGGAGACCTGCATGGTTAAGCAGGGAGCTTCAGAAAAAGCTCAAGTGGAAGAAGGAAGTTTATAATAAGTGGAAGAAGGGACTGACCCCTTGGGAGGATTACAAGAATGCCACCAGAGCGTGCAGGGATGAAACAAGGAAAGCCAAGGCCGCCTTGGAATTAGACCTGGCTAGGGATGTTAAGCACAACAAAAAGAGCTTCTACAAGTATATTGGAAGCAAAAGGAAGACCAGAGAAGTTGTGGGCCCACTGTTGAATGAGACAGGAGTCATGGTGACGGAGGATGCGGAGAAGGCAGAGTTACTGAATGCCTTCTTTGCTTCGGTCTTTTCTGCTCGGCCCAGCCCTCAGAAGTCCCAGGCATTGAATAAAGTAACAGGGAAAGAAGAAGACTTCCCTTGGGTTGAGGAGGAGCGAGTGAGGGATCAATTAGATCATTTAGATATTCACAAGTCCATGGGCCCTGATGGGATGCACCCGAGAGTGCTGAGGGAGCTGGCAGAAGTCATTGCTGAGCCGCTCTCAATCATCTTTGAAAGGTCCTGGAGAACAGGCGAGGTGCCTGAGGACTGGAGGAAAGCTAATGTCACTCCAGTCTTCAAAAAAGGCAAGAAGGAGGAGCCAGGGAACTACAGGCCGGTCAGCCTCACCTCCATCCCTGGAAAGATGATGGAACAGCTTGTTCTGGGCGTCATCTCAAGGCACGTGGAGGAAAAGAAAGCTATCAGAAGTACTCAGCATGGATTCACCAAGGGGAAATCATGTCTGACTAATCTGATAGCCTTCTACGATGGCATGACTGGATGGATAGATGAGGGGAGGGCGGTAGATGTGGTCTATCTTGACTTAAGCAAAGCGTTTGACACGGTCTCCCACAGCATCCTCATAGGGAAGCTTAGGAAGTGTGGGTTAGATGAATGGACAGTAAGGTGGATAGAAAACTGGCTGAAAGATAGAGCTCAGAGGGTTGTGATTAGGGGCACAGAATCTAGTTGGAGACCAGTGACGAGTGGTGTTCCCCAGGGGTCAGTACTGGGTCCAGTCCTCTTCAATATATTCATCAATGACCTGGATGAGGGGATAGAGTGCACCCTCAGCAAGTTTGCTGATGACACAAAGCTGGGGGGGGCGGCTGACACACCGGAGGGATGTGCTGCCATACAGAGAGACCTGGACAGGTTGGAGATCTGGGCAGAGAGGAACCTTATGAAATTCAACAAGGGCAAGTGTAGGGTGCTGCACCTGGGGAGGAACAACCCCATGCTCCAGTACAGGTTGGGGGCTGACCTGCTGGAGAGCAGCTCTGTGGAAAGAGACCTGGGAGTCCTGGTGGACAACAGGATGACCATGAGCCAGCAATGTGCCCTTGTGGCCAAGGCAGCCAATGGCATCCTGGGGTGCATCAAAAAGAGTGTGGCCAGCAGGTCAAGGGAGGTCATCCTCCCCCTCTACTCTGCCTTGGTGAGGCCACACCTGGAGTACTGTGTCCAGTTCTGGGCTCCCCGGTTCCAGAAGGACAGGGAACTGCTGGAAAGGGTGCAGCAGAGGGCTACCAAGATGATTAGGGGACTGGAACACCTCTCTTATGAGGAAAGGCTGAGGGATTTGGGTCTCTTCAGTCTGGAAAAAAGACGGCTGAGGGGGGATCTTATCAACACTTATAAATACTTAAAGGGTGGGTGTCAGGAGGATGGGGCCAGGCTCTTTTCAGTAGTGCCCGGGGACAGGACAAGAGGCAATGGGCACAAACTTGAGCACAAGAAGTTCCACCTAAACATGAGGAGGAACTTCTTTACCCTGAGGGTGGCAGAGCACTGGAACAGGCTGCCCAGAGAGGTGGTGGAGTCTCCATCTCTGGAGACATTCAAAACCCGCCTGGACGTGTTCCTGTGTAACCTGCTCTAGGTGACCCTGCTCTGGCAGGGGGGTTGGACTAGATGATCTCCAGAGGTCCCTTCCAACCCTATGGTTCTATGATTCTATGATTCTATGACACTTCAGGTCATCAAGGAAGCGTTTGCGCACATTATCCATGATCGTGAAACATGCACCAAAATCAAACAAGCTAAAAGGTTAAAACCTTTGTGATACGGGGGACGATGGTTGAAATATAAGTTCAGGGAGGCTTGGCAAATTGACTGTATCACACTCCCTCAGACCCGCCAGGGTAAGCGCTATGTGCTTACTATGGTGGAAGGAAGCACCAGATAGTTGGAAACCTATGCCGTGCCCCATGCCACTGCCCAGAATACCATCCTGGGCCTTGAAAAGCAAGTCTTGTGGCAACATGGTACTCCAGAAAGAATTGAGTCAGACAATGGGACTCATTTCAAAAACAGTCTTATAGGTGATTGGGCAAAAGCACATGGCATTGAGTGGGTATATCATATCCCCTATCATGCACCAGCTTCTGGGAAAATTGAGCGATACAATGGACTATTAAAAACCACCCTGAAATCAATGGGGGGTGGACCCTTTAAAAATTGGGACAAGCATTTAGCACAAGCTACCTGGTTAGTTAACACCAGGGGGTCCATCAATTGAGCTGGTCCTGCTCAATCAGACCTTTTACATACTGTAGAAGGGGATAACGTCCCTGTGGTGCATGAAAGGATTATGCTGGGGAAACCTGTTTGGGTTTTTCCTGCCTCTGTCAAAGGCAAACCCATTCGTGGGACTGTTTTTGCTCAAGGACCTGGATGTACTTGGTGGGCGATGCTGGAGAATGGAGAAGTTCAATGTATACCTCAAGGAAAGTTAACCCTGGGTGCAAATACTCAGTTCTGAGCTGTATGATGTTACTTGTTATATAATACTAACGGTGTTCAATAAGTGTTTTTCAGGATAACATAGTGGTGATGAAACCTGAGCTAGCTTCATCAAGTAGTGTCTAGCAAACTCTAGTAAAATGCTACCCGTGGGCATGAACCAAGATGAATTTCATACCATCTTTCCTGCCCTGAGAGTCTGCTATGATAGATGAAATCCTGCAATTATGAACTAAATGAATTTAACAAACTTTTGTGTATAAAGATAAACCATAAATTAGTTGTGTATATATATATGTATGTATATATTTGAAGATTAAAAAAAGTAATAGTGATCTGAGCACAACGCAAATGGTATGGAGTAAGGGGTGGAATGTCCTGGTTTGAGGTAAAACAGAACCAATTTTCTTTTCAGTAATTTTACTTTTCAGTTAAGCCCCTTCTAACTGACTGAACTCTCTGAAATTAATGGCATATTTTTCAAACCCTGTCTGCTTCCAGAGTGATAAGACCTTCTTTATAATTTATGCCAAGGAATGGTATGCAGAGAGGCTTATACTTATTGCTATAACAACCAAGGTCAGCTAATTTCATTATTTGCCCTGTTGGAGGGTCGGAAGCAGAAAAGCGTAGAGGAATCACACCTGTGGGGAGGAGCAGACAGGACAGGTGACCCAAAATTGACCAACAGGGGTATTCCATCCCATCTGCCTCATGCTCAGTATAAAAGCTGAGGGATCAAAGGGTCAACTCTCTTTTCTTCAATGACCAGCGTCCAAGGAGGACCCTGTCTGTTCGTCTGCCTTTGATCCCGATCCATGCATTCCTAAATCCATATCCGGAATCCAGTGCCCATCCATCATTGACTCCAGTCTGGGACTTTCCCTGTGCCTGCCAGTGACATGATCGTCATCCTGGAGCTTGATTCTGGTTTTGTATATATTTTCTTTTAAAAAATATTTTATTATCATTATTATTTTATTATTGATATTTCATTAAAGTAGTTTAAGTTTCTTTTAAAGTCATAAGTCTCTTTCTCTCTCTTCCTCCTCTCCCTGAAGGGAGAGGTGGGGGAGAGCATCTATTGTTCATTTCAGTGGCCAGTCCGGCCCAAACCATGACAATTATATTTTACTAGTTCCAGTGAGCCTTGCTTTCACATTGAAAAGCATCTCAAATGAAATGTTAGCTTCTCATTTAGTAAGCTCAGTATGTGCAGACAGCATATCTTTATTATAAGTGCTATATGTAGTTATGTCCTTATATAATAATAATAAAGCATACCAAGTAACCCTATGTCAGCTGTCACTGCAACTAATTAACACCTGTTTTGGCATGGGCTATGTTTTAAACTGTGGGCTTGAAAAGTAGTAAAGGTGTCCAATTAAAATGGACACAGCACATGGGGATGCTTCCCCTGTCAAAGCACACGTTATGAACGTACCCCAAACAGTTTCACTGACCAGCTGCTTCTCCCAGTCTGCTCATCATAAGGAATACTTTTCCTGGATGCAAAATAATTTGATTTCTTCGTAACTCTGTTTTTTCAAAGATATTTTTCTAGATGCCTTCTACATCTTTTTTTTTTTTTTTTTTACCTTGGCTCTTTGCTATAAATTTAGCTCCCTAATAAAACAGCTGTTTGTTTCATATGATAACCTAATTAATACTACTGTGCAGCCAGCAGGGGGTAGACTGGGATAACAATAGAGAGATAATGTGCATCAAATATCCATAACTAGCTTTCAAGAAATAATAAAAATAAAGAGTAATGAGACTGCTATTAAAATCTTATTTTTGAATAACTAAGTCATCAACACAAAGGAACATCAGGAAATGATTGCTTAACAAATGCAAATAGGTTTGTATAAAAAAAAAAGAGAATAAAGAGTTTATACTCATGTTAGTACAGTGAAAGAACATCAACCTCAGTCAAACCATACATTTAAAAAATGCTGTCCCAGTAACTCAGAATCACAACTGAAAGAGGTTTCTAACAAACCTTTACAAATGTTTCTAAATAAAGGTTTGGTACAATTATTTGACAACTTTATTAAAAAATAAAAGCATCAACTGCAAAAACAGGGAAAGTATTTCTGAAAAAAATAATGAATAGAGTCTATAGTCACAAAAGTTTATATTTATATTACATAAAATCTTATTCTACACACAGTAATTGATTCCCTTTCACCATGTTATCTTCAACAGACAAGATTTTCAAATACCTCCTCCAAAAAATAAAAAACAATAGAGAATTGTTTCCTATTGTTTTCTTAATCATGATATCTGCTGCTAGAAAGGAGGTGTTCTCTTAAGGGAACCTTCAGTTGCGAGGAGGAGGAGGAGTAGTGGTGGTGTCAGGAACAAAATCTGAAAATCATTAAGCAGACTCTCATCTCAGTTCAGCAATAAATGTTTCATAATTGAGAGAGTGTAATTGACAGAGAGACAGACCGACCGACCTTCAGAAAGAGTTTTACCACCTAGTACATACTTTCCAAATCCAACCTAAGATAAAAACATCATTCTTTTCTCCACTTAGCATTCAGTCAGCGCTGCGCTCATTCTCACCATCTAGACTCCACTTTTGCATCCCATCTGGCTCTGTTCTGCATGCTTAAAATAAACTACAAACTCTTTAGACTAAGAACCCTTTTTTTCCTCACAGGTTTGTAAAGTACAACGATCCATATCAGGCACTATAAGTAGTGTTCATTAACAATGTTTTGCAATATCACTAGAATGGTCACTCAAGATACAATGCTTCCATATGCTTGAATCGAAGACACAAGAGTCTTGATTTTTCAGGTAATTACTAATAAGCTGTATTGGGTTTGCGTGGCAAGGTTTGGATAGAAGGAGGGGCTACAGGGGTGGCTTCTGTGAGAAGATGCCAGAAGCTGCCCTCATGTACGACAGAGCCAATGCCAGCCAGCTCCAAGACGGACCCACCACCGGCCAAGGCCGACCCAATCAGTGACAGTGGTAGCGCCTCTGTGATAACATATTTAAGAAGGGGAAAAAACTGCTGCACAACAGCAGCTGGGAGAGAGGAGTGAGAATATGTGACACCTGGCGTCTAGACAAGGTCAACCTGCCGCATAAGCTTAGTAGGGCTCCACATTATTCAGTAGTATTAAGAGCAGCTACAGTAAATACCTCTAACATTATTATCCATCAAAATGCCTATGTTCTTTTCTCCCCAACAAGTGCTGCAAAATGGCACACAACAACTGGTTCTGCCTATTCTTTTTGCTCAAATCAAAATCTTTGATTTCCTCCTGCAAGTTTAAATACATGTTATTCTAATCTGTGATTTCTTTAGTAGCTGAAAGCTAAGTATCTCACTGCAGCACTCAACTGCAGATAATGCTACACTGGGCAATGAAATCAGCAGAGAGCTGGAACTAGTTCTGAGAGTGCTGTGATGTCCAGCAGTGAAGTTCCACATGGACACATTACCTCAGGTCCTGAAAGCAATATAGCCATGTTGTTCCAGCACAATGTTGAGCAGGCATGACTACATTACTCCTGCATGCAGACCCAGATGAGCATTACTGCCATATACATCTCTGCATCATGTCTCTGTGCCAAGTAGGCATGCTGCAACTAGTGTTACAGCCTAGAACAACGAATTCCTTCAGCTTAAACAAGGTATTTTATCATAGCATAACCTGGAAACAAATGAGCCAGTTGAAGGTGACGAGTTAATTATATAGATAAGAAGGCATACTGAAAAAATCTCTGCTCCTGCTTCAGGATCACTTCTCAACTTGTTAACTTCCATAAGTTAAGTAAGGAACAGCAACTATTCTGTTGCTTTTAAACAGGTTTGTGTACTCCATAAGGTACCAGTAGTGTCTTTTCATATTCAGGAGAAAATAGCATAACTATTATAATGTAGCCTATATTAATTAGCATAACATGACAGATAGGAACTATTCCTTAAAGTACTAAAAAGCCCAGCTTCTTGATACTTTTTTCTTTTTACAAAAATCACATAAAACAAATTCAATGACTCTGAGCAAACTACTTTCCATAACTGGCTAACAAGAGACATTTCTTTTATAATAATTTATTTACAGTCCTCTCCATATTGTGTTAATCAGAGATAAGACAGTAACTGAAGAAATACAAAGAAATCCAAAATATAAGATGAATCAACTACTGTTTTGCTTCAGATTTAGGTATAGAAATAGATATATTACTTATGAAGGAGAGGAAAGATCTGAATGTTTTACCCTCAACCTACTCCCTTATCAACTGACATGACTGGGAACGTACAACCACCCCAACCCCTGATCCTAATTTAGAATGAGGTCTCAAGCGAGACTTCTACATAGCCTTATAGTATATAGCATAGGATAAAAACCTATTTTTTAACAAGTATCACACTGCTCTCTCAAAACTTTGATCTATTCTGCTCATTAATAATGCATACTGAAGTAACCGCAAACTGGTAGGGAACTGTAAACAAGTCATTCTGGAAAAAAGGAATGAACATATTTACCTACATTTGATATGCAATTTCAAAACATTAGCTATATTAAAACAATTTTTCGCACAACATCCCAACCAAGTAACACATAAAGAAAAGTGGCCCTAAATAGCACACCTAGTTCTACAAATTAAGAATATATACTGGATTTTGTGTATATTTCCTGAATATAGATAATCAATGACACATGACATACATTTAAATGGATGAGGTGAGAGAATGAAAATAGAACTCATTAGTGAGTTCTTGATTCTCTACTGCAAATACTACTCTCTGTAAAAACATGCATTCTAGCATGTACTTTCCACATGAAAGTATTCTAATTACTTAACAGAAACAAGTTTATTTGTTGACTTCTAAGTGATTAAAGGTTCCTTTAAAGCTAAAAGGTAAACTGAATCTTAAATATATCAATTTAATAATACATGCTATTGTACTTGGTACTCTGTAAAACAACTTTTAGTAAATAGTAAATATAATCCACAAAAAATCTGAGAGACTTGGAAGTTGTATCTGAAATTAAATCTTTTGAAGTTTTATTAAATTTGCTAATTACGCTAGAAATTTGCAGTTTAATAATACCTTCTTGTTTCTGAGGTAGGCTTTCTTGGCTGAAATATGTCCACGCCTTGCTTCCAGCTGGCGGATTTTTTGTTGTAACTTTTGCAGCTCCTCTTTTTGCAAGTGTACAGATGTTGCCATATCCTCTTTTTCAAGCATGGCTTCCATACTTTCGTAAGTGTCATAATATACCACTTCATCTCTCTTCTCTGTTTTAAAAACGTCAGCAATGAAAAAGTAAAAACAATAGTTTGTATTTGTTTAACATTTTGTTTTGTTCAACAACCCCCCACACTGAGTTGCAAGATTTAATGTAGAAAAATGCTATAGTCCTTTCAGAGGAAGAGCAAAATCAAAAGGCCAGAGGAAAAAGCATTAAAGAGCAAAGCACTGTAGGGCTTTAAAGTTTATATGAAGAACAGAAATCAATACCAATTGAAGCACAGCCTGGTATTTAGGTAAGTTCAGAGCATTAAAGAACAAATGCAACTGTAAATATACACTTGTGTCTGTAGCCTAACTTGGTCACAATGTCCATACGTGTCTTTGGGTCTCTTAACTAATACAAGGGGCCCACGATGTGCAGCAATATCCTCTGGTCTTCACTACAAAGTTTGGGATATACAGACTCTCTCAAGTCTTTGGCATGAGATTCTTCTGCCACAACCTACTATTAATTTAATGAAGGAATTAAACAACAAAACACCAAAAATCCTCTCTTAGGAGGTTTTTGACCTCTCAGTCACTGCTACTGCTCAGAGGCTGCAGTGGGAGGCTAACTTCAAAGCAATCCTTCAAAGCATTACAGGCCCGAAAAGAAGGTCATTACTAATAGGAATTACTTTCAGGAAGACTGTAACTTCCTCCTACTTCTGCTACTAGATTATTTGGGGAGAGGGGCAGGGTTTTCTTCAGAACACTGTCCATTTTAAAAGCTGTTGTCACTTCGTGTTATTTGTGTGTAAGGTCTCTGCTGCAACCAAAATTCTGATTGTGTCATGCTAATTTCAGCTCAGCACAGGATATGGCAGGAGCGGAAAAGAAAGAACATCAATATATTAACCCTAAAATAAACAGACCTGCTTGAGTCTTTAATGCTCAGTTAAAAAAAACCAAAACAAACAATATAAAATTTCATGCATTCGTAAAACAGGCAAGTCATTAGAACCCACTTTGAGACATCAGTGAGTAAAAACAAAACTCGTGGCTAACAACAACTATATTTTGCTACATACTTATAAAATGTAATAGTTTACATGCAAATTTTGTTTTAGAACACTTTCATGCAGTGTTAAAGATTGGAATTTACAAGTGAAACCTTAATAGCTCAGCTGCAAATGAGTCAAATCTACCAGATCTAAAACATAATGCTAAATTATGTTTTACTGTTTGAAAAAAAACTTGGCTACTCTATTGCAACCTCCATCAAAAATTCTAAGAGTTTTCTACAAACAGCTTTTGAGCTTTTCAAATGCCTATAAATTTGGTAAGTGCTTAAGCTTCTGACTCCCCCACTTACAATAAAACAATTAGAATGATTCCTCTTTAGATACAATCCACACCATTTGCACTTGTTCAACCCATTCCCTAATCAAAGCAGGAACTATCACATTCTCTGTTGATAGCAATGCATCCACCACAGAAAACATCTTACAAGGATGTATAGATATTTTGCACAGATAGGATAAGACCCTTTAAAATTCTAACCTAATAAATACACATTTTGTCAATTACAGTGCAGGTATTTGGTTAATGACAGTAAAAAACTTCTACTGTTGTTTATGACAATCTATTATCATTTGATACTTTTCAGATCCAATGTGCTGAATTTGCAAAAGAAAATGTTTTTCTTCTAGCATATGACCTTGCAAATTCAAACTGGCCATCAAATCGAATTATGCTCTCAAAAAATTCTCAGTTGGGACTTCATTAGTAGTTCTGTGGATGTCCCTCAAATCAGAACAGAATCCAAAACTCTCCAAAATATCTCTGCAAAGCCAATACAGTCAAAGAGTAAAGAATAGCAACAGCCTCTAGAAGTCACTAAGATGCATGTATTTCAAATCATACAGATGTGCTCAGTTAAAAGGCTATTACTTTACTGACTATAATTACATTTTAAAAAGGAAGCATAACAGAAGATGCAACAGACCATTCTTTTCTAATTGACTCCATAGGAAACAACACATGTTAAAAGACCACTATATTTTGGAGACACTTTCATTCAGATAAGGTACAGAACAGTCTTAAAGAGATGTAGCCAATTCAGTGTCACATTCTTCACAAGAGTAACTGTTCTATTCCCCCTGCCTGAGTAAAGTCTGAAGAGGTAGTTTCATCCCTTGACCAAAATACAATTTAGGAATTGTATTTTTCATTTTCTGTCCTATGGGATATAACTGATAGTCGTTAAAAAACAGTAATTCCTTCTAACATAGACAGCTCTCTGATTAAAAAAAATCCTTTTATATTTTATATTAAAGAATAATTTAAATTAACAAACTTAAAACAGCAAAGAACAGTGAACTATTTTGTTGTCATGGGGGAAGAAGAGGGCTGTATTTTAGCTGACTGGGGGTTTTATCTTTGGTCAGGTTGGGGGTTTCTTTTGAGATTTCCAGAGAAAACATTAGTGACAAGTCATAATGACCTATGGTGTTTTTACAGCAAGCTTAATCTCTGATTTACTATCTCTGTTTTACTATCACTACATCAAAGAGAAAGGATTTTGATACACATTTCTTCTAAGCCTCCTGTTCAAGGGATTTCCTTTGCAGGTCTGCAGGTAAGAAAACCATACAGTGTTTTCAGTACCAAAATTAAATGTCTGATTTCCCAAGTACAAATAACTATCTATCTCTAAAGCACTAACTAGCTCCCAACAGAGGCAAAGCTATCACATTTCTTTGAAGTCATTTATAGAGTTTTCAATCCTCATCCTCCGTACATGCAGTTAATGGTTGTTGCCATCACAGGCCTGACAAGAGGAGATTCACACAACAGTGAGAAGAATCTGTGATACTTGTGTTTTCTCTTTTTACAGAGGCAACTCACAATACAACCCAGCTTCAAATCTCTCTTCTTAAGTGACTTTTCTACCCATAACAAAATTTGCTATGCAAGCCTTATGCATTAAACAATAAAACAGCTTGTGTGAATAAAAACATTAAGTATAAAAAGGTACAAAGGACAGAACTGGATTCAAAATGCTGTATGATTTACCTGTACCATTTCCATAGTTTGTAAGTACACAGGATATAGTAGGTTCTCAAAACATAAGGTTTGCATCACTGCTCTAAATCAGTGACATGGTAATACAACAAGATTCAAAGTTTAGCTGAAGGATTCTGATTTGCAGGAATACCTTTTGAAAACCAATAACTTCAAAGAAATTAATAATACCAATGCAAATTTTTTTTTAATGAGACAAGTCCAGTAATTAAAATATTTCCTCCTCCCTAAATTTAGTTTTCCAAACCTTACATAGTATCTTATATGCTTACTTCCAAACACAGACAATGAAAACCAGACCAAAACTTCTGTATGTGTATGTATAAGCTTTATGAACAGGTGAAAATTTTAATTCAACAGTACTTATGTTAGAAGATTCAGCTCTTCACGTGGTAAACAAACTGTTCTCATTTCATTCCCACAGGCTTTACTAGACTCTTAGGAAGAGAATTATCTTTTACAGATTGTGTCTTAATTAAAATGCATAAAAAGCACCTGACATCAGTCTTCTGATGCTTTCAAGTTGTGCTGTCAGCAGCAGCTCTTCACATTTCAAGATCTCAAACTGCACTTCATATAACTGAAGCTGTAGATCATAATAATCAGCTTCTAACTGGTCCAAATGGGCTATGGCTTCTGCACCACCTTTCAGACTCTGCATCTACATGGAAAGAGAAAAAAAATAAACACACAACTCCAGGATAATAAGGAGAACAAAACCACAGACTTTACGATTACAGCTAGATAGGCTGGTACACTAAATATAACACATTAAAATTAAATAAATCAAGAGAATACGGTTTTGATCAGCCACATAACTTTCAGACATATTTAATACTTGACATTTTTTTCTACATGGTAATAAAAAATATCCATGGCATTGGATTACTCTTTGTGACTGTCAAAGTGACAAATCATATAGTGAGTAATGGGAAACATCCTTACTGCTCTTTTACTCTACTACTTGATTCTCTGAAGATACATAATGAAATTAGTATTTTCTTATCTTCAATCAAAAAAAGTCTAAAAGCTGTTTTGCTAACAGCATCTAGATAGAAAATGACAGTTAAAACTGACACTTAAGTTGACTTTGAAACTACATGCACTGATCCTCTTGTAATGACAACTTAACTGAGGAGATTATCTACAAATATAGAAAAGTGAAGGGGACAAATCAGTGCTTTTTATCATATTTTATATATTGTACTGCATAGTTAACCTTCTTAACACAGCAGAATATCTGTCAAATCACAGGCCTTTATATTCATAGAAACATAGAATGGTTTAGGTTGGAAGGGACCTTTAAGATCATCTAGTTCCAACCCCCTGCCACGGGCAGGGACACCTCCCACTAGACCAGGCTGCTCAAAGCCCCATCCAGCCTGGTCTTGAACACCTCCAGGGATGGGGCCTCCATTACCCCTTGTTCTATCACTACATGCCCTTGTAAAAAGTCCCTCCCCATCTTTCCTGTAGGCCCCCTTTAGGTACTGGAAGGCTGCTATAAGGTCACCCCAGAGCCTTCTCTTCTCCAGGCTGAACAACCCCAACTCTCTCAGCCTGTCCTCATAGCAGAGGTGCTCCAGCCCTCTGATCATCTTCGTGGCCCTCCGCTGGACCCACTCCAACAGGTCCACATCCTTCTTATGTTGGGGGCTCCAGAGGTGGATGCAGTACTCCAGGTGGGGTCTCACGAGAGCAGAGCAGGCGGCAGAATCATAGAATCATAGAATGGTTAGAGTTGGAAGGGACCTTAAAGATCATCTAGTTCCAACCCCCCTGCCCTGGGCAGGGACACCTCCCACTAGACCAGGTTGCTCAAAGCCCCAGCCAAACTGGCCTTGAACACCTCCAGGAATGGGGCATCCACAGCTTCTCCGGGCAACCTGTTCCAAAACTGTTTTGTTTTTCATTGACATTTCTTGAACTTTCTGTTTGGCTTCACTTGCCATTGTGTTGGCATCCCAGACAGCAAGGAACCAGGTTGAGGGTTTGTGCTGGCAGGACTGTGGTGGAGATCAGTTTTGGGGCATTCATTTGCAGACCAAAGGGTGAATGATTGAATCTGCAGGCAGAACCTCAGCTTATGCTCCAAACTGTGCCATGGGCAGGGCTGAGGTAGCACCAGCCTGGAGGAAAACAGCTCATGGCAAAATGTTGTGTCTGTGTAGTTCCATACAATGCAAAAATGTGTCTCAAAACAGATGGTGAGACTGTTTTGCCCAAGTGTTTTAAAGCACAGGGGGTGTGAGGTTAGGTTTTTCTCTGCCTTGATTAAAACTGTGATTTAAAAACATCATCAGTTTTCTGAGTCTGCAGCAGCAGATACTTTTCCTTCAACAATGTTTTTCTAATATACCTTTATCACCCAGTACTCCTCCCAGTTTGTCTCTCTTTGGATCTTGACAGCCAACCTCTGCATGTTGTTGCACCCCCATCCCTCAGTTGGAGAGATGGCTTCAGGCTGGATAATAGGCATTAGCAATGATTTATTAGAAATATATCATTAGGAAAATGAGGTTACTGATGGATCATTTTCAGATAGCCTGTTGAAGCCTGTTTTTTTATCTAGATTCAAGTATTACCTTTAAAACATTGGACATATTTGAAAACCAGGGCACATCTGACCAAAGCAGGCTTTTCAAATTTATGGAGTTCTGCCTCCTCACTGGAAATGAGGACAGCTATACTTTCTGCTTAATGGTATTTAATCTCCATGTAAAACTTTAGTAGGCATATTTATGTTGAAATTGGTGGAAAAGAGGCAGTACAAAAGGTACAAATTAGGAAAAAGATGATGGTCTTGAAGATTTGAGGTTCTACGCAAAATAGATGTGTGTGCTGTAAGGAGTGGATGGCTTGAGTGAGGCATATCGTGGAAGGTGGAAGATAATATGAATATAATTTTGATGCAGCATCTGGGATTAGTGATTACTGGATCTGTCAGTGTTAGCAGTATTTCTGATTTGTGATCGGGGGAGGAAAGCAAGCTGCAGGTCTGTCTGTCCAGCCCCTCTCTGGACTAATATCTGAGTATGAGATAATGGTCCTGTTGTCTGTGGTTATGGACTTTGAAAGAATATAATGCATTACTGTTTCTTTCATTAAATTGTTTTTTTTTTTTGTGGAAGGTGCTACCTGACGGCACCTGTCATCCATAGGAGAAGATGCACCATACACAGTCTAGCAAGTCACACCATCGGCATAGAAATCCCCTGCCAGCTCTGTGCCAGCTTGGTTTGGTCTGGAGCTGAAGGATCAGACAAGTGGGAGGTTGTTTTGTCCTGGAACAGTCCATGTTGTTCATAAGCTACACTCATTAGTGTTGATAAATGGCTTGTGCTGGGGTAATGAAGGTATAGAAACCATCTGTGTCCAGCTCTCAGTTGCTGCTGCTGGACAGTGTGATTCTAGGTGGTTGATGGAAATAGCTTTGCGCCCCAGAAGACAGTTGATATGTATTAATTGAGTAATAGAGTGGATCATGTTAAATCACTGAGCAGGAAGAAGTGTTTTTTACGTGTTACTTGCCATTTTGTGGCCTCTCTGTGCTCCAGCAGTGCTTGCTGTGATTCCAGGTTATTTTTCTGCTGTGGGATCACATGAAGCAGTAAATGATATGATATCCCTTTTCTGTTACTGAGACAGCCAATAAACATCCTAATCTCACTTGCTGCGCTGAAGAGCAGATTTACAGCTGTGTGATGAGCATAAAACAAATGATCGGAGGATGCAAGGGCAGACTCCTGCAGCAGACAAGCATGCATGGTAGCAAAACTTGATTATTTTTATTTTTTTTGTGTGTGTTTTGAAATTAGCTGATGTGATTAATACGGCCTGATGCATGCCAAGCTGTTCAGCATAAACTCAGACCTTCTCATCCTTCATTTGTTTCTGAATGGCTTCTTACATAAAGCAGTAACTGCAAAGAATTCACAGTAAAAAATGTGCTCCATAAATTTATTTTATTTTATTTTATTTTATTTTATTTTATTTTATTTTATTTTATTTTATGTGTTTCCTTGCATGTTCTCTTGATTGCAAACTTGGGCTTCATGTAGAATAAAGATCTTGGACCTGGGAAAAGTGGCAGTGTCCACAGTCCAGTATTGCCGTGGCCTCTGTACCTGTCCACATCCCTGGTTCCCTGTGGGGCGGGTGGGGAGGACACAGGGAGTTGGTCCATGGATGTGCCAGGCAGAGGTTTATGCTGAGTCCAGTATCTGTGGTTGGTCTGTCAGTCTGTTCCCGAAGTGAAAAAAGCTGTGTCTGAACCTTGGACCGAGGATGGAGTAAACCCCCTTTCTCCCCCATTTAAGGACAAGCGACGCTTCTCAATGAGAGCTCAGCGAGCTCCTTAAATTAAACCCAGTGCCATACATTACAGTTTTGTGAGCATGATTTAATGGGACATAAAATGCCTCCTTACTCTGATATCCCATTGATCTAAATGAGAGACAAAACTGTAAGGTATCTGTTTCTTTTTGCTATTGATTCACAATTTTTTTAAATAAATCCTATAAGCAGGTGCCAACCTACATTTAACTGGAGAGAGCAGGATCTAGTGAGGAAAATGTAATTGTGTAACCTGCACTAATTATTTTACAGGTGTTGGCAAGTAAGTAGTGTTCTGTGCTTTACCAGTCGAGTGTTTCTTATCTAGCAAAGAGGGGATTGTGAGGGATCAACTGGAGCTGGCTTAAATTTTATCGTCAGAAGTGTTTTGAGATGTAGAAAGCCAGGTATTGCCCTTTTGTATACTGCACAGTGCCTCTGCCCGGCAGCGTTGCCTGGGGTCCACTGCAGAAGTGCCCTTGGCTGATGAGCACACGATAAACAGGGAGGAAAAAGTTTCCAAGACAGCCTTTTTGTAATGATGAAAAACTGAAAGTGGACAAATTTCAATTTAAAATGAGGTGCTGGTCTTTAATCCTGTGGGTAACTAATCACTGACACCCACAGGAATGTACTGTGGCAGTCTCTCCATTTTATTTCATTAAAATGTAAAAGTTTTCAAATATAGGGAGTGTTCCCTTGGAAATCCAACTTACTGGACCAAGACTTGCTTATGGGCAGACCAGATAAGGTGTGATCTGAGCATTAGAAATAAAACCTGCGATTCTCCTAGAAGATGTGAGGAGCTGTGAAGATTTTCCAGCCTACGTAAGAAATGGATTTGCTTTGGTGTCAATTCAGGTTGTAGAAAAGCTTGGCAAAAATCTCAGAATAACAGGCTTATTCCTAGAGCTTCTTGTCTCCCGTGTGCTGCTTAGCCTCAAGCTCCCCTGAGAACCTTCTTGAATTTATCTCATTAATTGCTAATACCCAAAGAGACCAGACCATGGTCTGAGCTGAGGACTACAGCTGTGCTAGACTCCAGTTCTGTCCCTGAGCGTCCCCTTTTGGATAATTAGTGAGACTTGAATCCTGAATTTAGAAGTATTTTGGCCTGGGATCTGAATTTTGAAGGCCCTGTCTGGCAAGCACACAAACGCTTTCTCGTCTAAGGGGCAATAGCTGTGGGCAGAGGGGGATGAAGTGTCTCGGGTGGGGTTTGATAGCCTGTGCATTGCTGGGGACTCGTCCCCGAGCCCCTCCTCATTGCTCCTGCTGGGACCCGGGGTTGGTGCTGGCTTTTCCATGCTGTTCCTCCGAGTTGCGCTTGAAACACTGAAGGCAGCAGAAATTTCAGATCCTGTGTCTTTCCGCCTTACACATGGTTTTAGCAACATCATTTAGTGATGGTTTATGTCAGTGTTAGGTTGATGGTTGGACTCGGTGATCTGAAAGGTGCCTTCCAACACAGGCAATTCTACGATTCTACACTGTTACAGGAAAATGCAGCCCTGCAGGGTTGGAAAGGTGTTGTGCTTTGGGGTAGGGAGGGTGGAGCTGGAGGATGGAGCTGCGTGAGCTGGAGCGATGGGAGACCCATCAGCCTCGCCTGCTTCCTGTCCCCAGGAGCCAGCAGGTCCCCACCTGCTGCAGGACGGTGAATCCTCCCTAAACTGCTGTCTCAAGTGTTTCTAGGAGCAAAACAGTCAAACCTCTGTGCCTCCACATGTAAATAAGGCTGAACCACAAAGTCCAGATCAGCCATGGAATCATAGAATGGTTTGGGTTGGAAGGGACCTTAAAGATCATCTAGTTCCAACCCCCCTGCCATGGGCAGGGACACCTCCCACTAGACCAGGCTGCTCAAAGCCCCATCCAGCCTGATCATGAACACTTCCAGGGATGAGGCATCCACAACTTCTCTGGGCAGCCTGTTCCAGTGTCCCACCACCCTCACAGTGAAAAATTTCTTCCTAATATCTAATCTAAATCTACCCTCTTTCAGTTTAAAACCACTACCCCTCATCCTATCACTACACTCCCTCATAAAGAGTCCCTCCCCATCTCTCCTATAGGCCCCCTTTTAGGTACTGGAAGGCTGCTATAAGGTCTCCCCGGAGCCTTCTCTTCTCCAGGCTGAACAACCCCAGCTCTCTCAGCCTGTCCTCATAGCATAGGTGCTCCAGCCCTCGGATCATCTTCGTGGCCCTCCTCTGGACCCATTCCAACAGGGTCTTCCTTGTGCTGAGGACTCCAGAGCTGGACACAGTACTCCAGGTGGGGTCTCACCGGAGAGAGGTAGAGGAGCAGAATCACCTCCCTCAACCTGCTGGCCATATTTGGAGTGAGTAAGAGGCTAGTTTTCAAGACAAAAGGACTGATTCTCTGGAACCTTCCAGTTCATTTGCCAGGCAGGGTATCTTGGGTTTTGGCATTTTCAAAGGATTTTCTCATGGTTAAAAAAACCCACAAAACCATAGGAAAAAATATATTATTCTTTTTTGCAAATTAATGCAACATCATTCAAACTTCTACCATACTTAAGAACTTTTGCTTTGTCAGTGAACTGTGAAATTCACATAAATTTATACATTTTTTTCTTTAAAAGAAGGTGTTCCCAAATTTAAATCCACAGACTTTGTATAAAGACTGCAGAGAGACATAAATGGACTATCTTCAGAAGTATCAGCTAATCATGTTATAGCAGGTCAAAATTTCATTCAGCCGCACCAGTATCTGCCTGATAAAGGACCTGTCTGACAACCAAATCTTAGCCCTGCAAGCATACATTACAGATGCTACAAGCTACCTGGTCTGTTTTAAGGGTACAACATCACTGTATTCCATTTTCAGGTGCAACAGCAATTAATAGTGTTGTATGGTCCTGAGCCAGATATCCTAGTTACATAATAGCCCCTCATGAAAAAGAAAAAGAGGGACCTTTAATTTGAACCATTTATGTTAAAACTTTATGTGAGATACTATATATGTATGATAATTCAAACCAACATCATCAGTTTTAGGAAAGTTTCATCATTGTTTGTTAAAAATTTAAGAGTGGTTCAATTATTAATGCTACAAATTGCTATCTAATATGTACTAGTAATTTGCTGCATCCTTGGTAGGAAAGATATACATGTAAAAAAAGTCTCAGGCTGATCAACACCGTGAAAGAAAGACATAAAACTTTAAAGTGAGAATGTAATTATAGGAAAGAAACATTTTGCAGTTGGACAAATAAATAGAACTGAGGAGATCAGAGTTCAATTTCCTGCTATGCCACAACTTCCTGCATTAACTCAAGCAAATAATTTAATCTCTCTGGCCCTAATTCAAGTAACAGTGTTTAAGGTCTTTGTTGTCTCATTCATAGTAAGTGAAGAACTTAAGCAGGAACTTAGCTTTCTTAATAGTTCTATGGCAGGAAAGTATCATCTGTAAACTCCCACACAGGTTAAAAAAAAAATATATAACAGATTAAAACAGAAAGCCTCTGACAAGAACTATAAACACATACACTAAAAGGACAAGCATCAAAATTAATAGAAATACAGCCAAACATGGAATAAAGAACTGAGGGCCATCAAATCCAGCTTTCTACCACCATGGAATGCTTTCCGACAAATCTGCTTTCATAAACTGGGCTCTTAAAATAATTTCCATGTTGTTGTTCTTACTCTGCTTTTGTAAAAACAAAAACAAAACAAAAAGCTTCCACAAAACTCTCTGCTTGTTACTCCCATTGGAAGTCTGTTCCAGATACTCTCTCCTAACTGCCAGAAAACTTCTTCCATATTTCCAATTGTCATGGTTTAACCCCAGCTGGCAACTAGGACCACGCAGCCATTCACTCACTCCCCACCCCCTCCCCCAAGTAGGATAGGGAGAAGAGGGAGAAAAAGGATAGGGGGGAAAAAAACCCCAAACAACTTGAGATAAAGACAGTTTAATAGAACAGTAACGAAAGAGGGGAAAAAAAAGATAATAATGGTAAAAAAATATACAAAATAAAGTGACGCAACACAAATTGCAACCTGAGGATCGGTTGCCAAGCCCATCCCAAGCAGAGACCACGGATCCCTGCCCCCTGGCCAACTCCCATTTATATACTGAGCATGACATCTATGGTATAAAATATTCCTTTGGCCAGCTTGTTCTGTCTATGCTCCCTCTCAGCTTCTATGGGAAGCTGAAAGAGTCCTTGACTTACTGGAAACATTACTTAGCAACAACTAAAACAATATGTCTTATCAACATTATTCTCATACTAAATCCAAAACACAGCAGCTACTGTGAAGAAAAATCACTCTATCCCAACTGAAATCAGGACACCACTGTATTCACAATCAGATAATATCATTTGTTCTTGTGCAGTACTGAACAGCAACATGCATTGCTCTTATTGACTAATATTTATTCCCTTTACTATATTTGTGGAGAGCAATTTTGTATCATTTCAGCCTTCATTTTATTTGTTGAAACAACTTCAAATCCTCTTGTAAAATAGATCCCATTCCTGGCATCATTGTGGTAGCCCTCCTTGCAACTGCTCAATTAGAAATAATCTTTCTTGGGCGATCATAAACGCATGGAAGAAAGGTATAGAGGAAATCTCACAAGTCCATGTGCAGTGACACTAACATCTCTCCTTTTGCTGAAAATACCTGATTTGACAGACCGGAGAGCATCAGATGCTGTACCACCCTGTTGTATTGGTGGCTCAATCACGTTGCTACCAAGCTATAAGACTATGGTCATTCTCATGTGCTGTCATTTACAAAGTAATTCATGGTAAAAAAATTGTAATACTCTTCCCTAGCAATAGATATTAATAGCTATTACTAAATTTTCTATTATACAGTCTTTTAAGTAATCTGTTATTGTTCAAATAGAATACAAAGTCATGTTTCAATCCACCTCGTGATTCCTGACTGTTCTCTAATTTAAATACTCATTTTAATTCATAACTGTTGCTGTCTGAGAAATCTTAGAAGGGAGTAGAATTCAGAAAAAAGCTCATGTCTTTAAGTGTGAATACAGCAGCTCATCCTCAAAACCCACTGAAAATAATTTGAAATAATTTCTAAATGATTTTATGGGAAACTAGGAGAACTCTGACCACTGATAAAAGACAGGCTCTCACTCATATCTACCAACTTATGGAACAGAAGTATTCCTCCAACCAATTAAGTATCAGGAATCAATTATAATGTCCTGGTTCTGGCGGGGATAGGGTTAATTCTCCCCAGGCTCTGGCAGGGACACAGGTATTCCATTCCCTGTGAGCAGTGCCCAGTCGGTAGCCAGGAGTTGGCCGGGGGAGGGGGCAGGAAGTCACCCCTTGGGAGCTGGCTGGGATGTCCCCGGTCTGGTTGGTGAGCGGTGGTACCATAATCGTGTTTGTACATTCCTCTATCCGTAATCGTGTTTGTACATTCCTCTATCCGTGTTATTGTTGTTTTCTTGTTCCCTTTGCTGTTCTGTTAAACTGCCTTTGTCTCAACCCACGAGTTTTGCCTTTTTCTTCCGATTCTCCCCCCTCGTGGGGAAGTTTGAGAGCGCAGCACGTGGTTCTTTGTTGCCATCTGAGGCTAAACCACGACATATAAGATACTACAGGATACAATATTATAAAAAATGAGGTTAAGATGATCACTCACTATTAGTATCCTGGGCAATCAGAAACATTTCAGACAGTAAAAGAAACATCTGTGCCAGGGTGGTGAGACACTGGAACAGGTTGCCCAGAGAAGTTGTGGATGCCCCATCCCTGGAAGTCTTCAAAGCCAGGTTGGATGGGGCTTGGAGCAACCTGGTCTAGTGGGAGGTGTCCCTACCCATGGCAGGGAGGTTGGAACTAGATGATCTTTAAGGTCCCTTCCAACTTAAACCATTCTATGATCTTTCCCCCATGAAAAGGGTGTACCACTATTTGTAGAAACTTTTATTTTCCAAGACTAAGTGTTCAAAAGTTCATAGACAACCTGCTAAACACCAAAGTGTTCTCAGAGAGATCTGGTCTTGTCTCTGAATTTTCATTCTTTCAGTCTATTAATTCTCAACTCAAACTCTTACTGATAAATTAGTTTCTTGAGCATTTTAATTTTTTTTAAAGGAATATCCTATTTTTATTTTCTATGCCTAGAAAAAAGTAGCAAAATGGTTTGCCTGAGAAGGTATTTCAGTTCTGATTTTCTAACACTGCAGTGAGTCGGTTTTAAGTGACCCTGAGTACCTGAATTTTTTCTTTCTCTTGGCAAATGGGAACTAAACATCAGTGATGCACAGAATCCTTCAAACAAACAAACAAAAAAGTATCTTCAAGTGCTGGGATTTGCCCTCTTCAATACTCTTTAAATTAGATTACCCCGTCATTCTCTGTGAAAAACAGTATAAAAATAAATTATGTTCTAATAATGTTATTTAAAACAAAAACCAACACACTTATGTGAGATTTTGATAACTATATTCAAAGTAGGTTTGCATTTTTAATGAGTAATTTTCTAATAATTTCTCACTGCATTATTAAAAGCGTAACTATGACTACAAGTTTTGTCTATAGAATGCACCCCATTACTTCACTCAAGTTCCTTAAAACATTCCGCTTTTTATTTTCTTTAAACACAATGACCATTTAAAATAGTTTTTATTTCAAAGTCTTTTTGAACTTTTGATTGAACTGGAGAATGTTATACAAATATTTAATGTAAGGTTAAAGAAAAAATAAAATTGTCATCTTTACCGCCAATTTTAGTTTGCCAGTTTGAACACTGAAAGTGAAGAAAGCAAAAGCATTCTTAATCTGTTATTAAAATTAATAATTCAGATATGTTTAAATAAATCTTCAAAGATTTCACAATTTTAGTTTCTTATTTAGCCTTTCCAAAAAGCTGTCACAGAAAGAAAAAGTTAAAAAAGAATAGGAAAGCTACCAAGGTGAAACATACTTTTCTGAAAAATATAATGTTGCATCTCTACCAGTCACTGTCCATTTCTTACAGAAGATTAATTTTCCAGAAATATCTATTCATGCCTTCTTGAATAGAATCCTTAATAAAATTCTTACTTTTGCTGATGTGTCCAACTCAGACAAGAGTAAAATGACAGTCATGAAATCCAAGATATGCTTATGTACTCAAAGTCATTGGAAGCAAATATATCTTTGATTCATGCTTAATGTACAGGAAAGTACTCTTAGAATTATGAAATTATGAAAAACATTCTTAAGAAACCTGAGCAGTACTTTGTTGGAATATGATTTTGTTTATGGAAACATCACAGAACATTTATCATGTAAATTAAAAATTGTTTTTGAAGTGTATCCTTAGAACTGAACTATATGCTTCTAAAAAGAAAAAAGGGAAAACTAGTTACTGAATCTTATACATGCAAGAAGGGACTTGTTAGAATTTAAGTCTCCAGTCACTTCCATTTGTCCAAACTATTTTACATATTTAGAGAATTACAAAGGATTCTCACTGAGATTTAATGTTTCTGTTTACTGTCATAAGGACAAGACTTGACAACCAATCCATGAAAGGACTCTGGTCTACCTCAAAAGGAAAGTTTTCATCATTCTCATCAAACAAAATTTAGAACAACAGATGGAACAGAAGAGGTACAAATCAGGAAAGTATAAGAGCACAATATGTAATTTATGTAATTTCTTTTAATTTTTTAAAATACAGATAGCCATAGGGCTAACATAAAAAAAAATTATAACTAACCTAATTTTCTCTTCAATTCAGACTTCACAGATGTTGCTCAAATTCCAAGTATCTACATATGGCAAAGTTACAGCCCATATGTGGTCCCTCCTACTGTACCTGAATTGCTTAAAACCCTTATCACACTATACTTGCAATTATCCTCCTTCCACCTATGGAGATGCATTAGTGATATATTAGAATCTCTAGTTTTCCTAGATAAATCAAAATATTAAAGTTGTCATTTTATTAAAATTTAGAAGACACTATTGCTATTTAAAAGACACCATCATTGACATGGACAGCTTCTGCAAGCAGTTTTTGACATGTGACTGGAGTAGTCTTCAGATAACCTATACACAAAAAAAAGCAAATACATTTATTTGGTTTACTTTTTATAAGAGCTTGTCACAATGACAAAGAAATTAAGTATTAAAAAGAGGACTCTTCTTAAAGTTCAACCGCCAACTTCAGCAGTTTTATATTATTTTATCCACTAAACATCCATGAAAATTCAAAAGAATCAAATAGCAGCAGACCAGCTGTTCTTCCCTAAGAACTACAGGTAATTCCAAGCAAATAACTTCACAGTCAATATAATCCTTTAGTGAGACTTTGCATGCTACTTTCTAGCAAGGTTTATTGTACTTCACAAATATCTATTCCCTCCAAACAGAAGGACTGAATCTCCCTGAAGTGTACGCATCCACCAGTACAGCTGGTTGGCAGACCAAGTATCTGCTGTACCAAACAGGCGCACAGAGCAGAAGAGAGGCTGTAGCATGTCCAGCAGAGGTATGGCTTTAGTGGCTTTGGGAAATTTTGCTCCCAGACCTTCATAATGCTACAGATACTTGCTGATACAAGTGGAAGGTAGAGGAACAGGTGGTGCTAGGTCTCTGTAGACCTGTCAGGAGTCAAGGGCAACATGATATCCAATATGGCTCCTTAAATTTTAATCCAAAAGATACATTAACACCAAGACAGAGATAATCACTAACACAAAGAACAATTCTGAGATTGATCCTTGCTGTACTACACTAACAAATGTCTTGCACTCTGATCCAACAGTGCTCCTTCCAACACAGCCTGCCCTTAACTCCAGCTTACATAGGCTTTCTCAAGGTTGCAAATTTTTGTGCTTATCTCCATCTTCTCCAACTAAACACAGTACGTGGAAAACTCTTGTATTGAAACCAAAAATCAGAAGATGCTGTTCCTGCACAGAAAATTTAAAATAAATAAATAAATAAATCAGCAAGGTGGCTTTAGATTTGAAGAAGAGGGAATTATTAAGTGCAAGAGAAACAAGTATATTATTTTCCATGTGTCTCCCTTTCCTACTCAGTGGAGGAAAGTTTATATAGCCAAGCACAGCAGGAAGGTCTTAACTTCTTAAGCCTAAAGGAGAAACTGTTTCACCTTTTTTTTTTTTTATTACTGTCATCTCTTCCAAATATATCAGCTAATGTAATCGCCAAATATTTTCTTCATAAGACTGCAACCCTTCTTCTCCAATATGGGATTCCCAGTCACTTTTGTCACATCCAACTCTGCATACTTAGGGCTATAACATTTTGGAACAGAAGTTGGTCCTGATATCTCCCCATCAACCATGTTTTGATCCAGAGCTGTCTATACCTTGTAACACACTAACCCAAAGCACCATCCCCATGCATGCCCATCAGATGTTCCTCATTCCCCAAAAGCCCCAACCTCTCAGTTCAGAGCCCTCCATCCTCTCACTATACTGCAACAAATCTCTCCTTTTTCTATACAACCCCTGATGCTTTTGCATATCAAAACAAACAGTCATTCATTTACCAGACTGAGATCTCATTCAACAAAAATTCATGGAAGGACTCCACTGTGAGAAAAATAAGGTGTGCTAGGAAAAAGACAATGCATGTCTGCCCCAAGACATGGCTGCCCTAAACATCTGAACATATTATATTTAATATTTCCAATTGGTACTGCTGGATTATCTCATCAACTCTTAGCCAAGGATGGCAGCAGCCTGATAAACTCAGGTTTCCAGACAACTCTTGGCTTTCTAAATATAAAGAGCATCAAAATGAAGCAAGCTTTATTTTTGTGCTCTGGGTCTTGCATGTGCTCTCCCTTGCAGATCAAGATGTCTTCTACAGAAGCTCCTCAAATATGCACATAGTCTATCAGGCTTGGAAACCTACCAATCTATACAGTGCTGAAGTCTTGAATTCTCTGGATAACCTTTTCATAACAGAACCACCAGTTTAGTCAAATTTTTTGAAAGATTTTAAAAGTGCTTTAAAACACAAGCAACTGATTGGATAAAATGTAAATTAACATTAGTATGACAAAGCTCTTAGCACAGAATATCCATATGATAGCAAATTTTAAAATAGGATTTGTAGCATTTTTGCTTTTGAGGAGGTGTCATGAAATCCAATAAACATGGTTTTTTTCTCCTAAGACATTTAAACACAGTGTAATGCATGCACTCTTTCCTCAGGAAAGCTGTAGCTAGCACAACCCCCTCTGAAAGACTGCCTTAATAATTAGGGTAAGCAGAGACAAAGAGAGTGCAGTACAACAGGCTAGTCATCTGTATATTTACTAATGTTCGGATACCTTCCATCTGGAATGTCAAAACTATTCCAAAAAGGTGATCATGCCTCTGAGAGCTAAAGCATGAAGATTACATAGCAGTAGATTTCTGTTCCTATTCCTTCTCTTCATTTTATTCATCTCAGTGGATAGCTGTAAACATTAACAGTAAAAACTGTCTTCCTGGTTGACTAACTAGGAAAAGGTGAACAGAAAACATAAATAAGTGGCACAAAACCCACCACACCTACACTGCAACTCCATTTGCCTAACATGGTAGAATGTGGTAAAAATTAAAATACAGACTTTTATTATTAAAAGCTGAAAAATAATGACTTTCAAGTCTGTTGGGTTTTGTTGGGGTTCCCCCCAGGTACATCAACATTCTTCAAAGTTTATTTTTTTTCCTGCATATTTTATTTTTCTATTTATTGGTATGAAAAATTACCTCCTCCTTCAGTGCATGTTTCTTCTGCTCCAAACAGATTTCTTTAGCACGCATCAACTGCAAAGTCTCCTTAGAAACTGCATACTGAAGCTTTTCCATACGTTCCACTGCTGCTGCCCATGCTGCCTTACCAAATTTTTTCTGGTCTGCTCGCATTCGATCATACACAGCTAGAGAAGGGAAGAAAAAGCAGACAGCTTACCAGTCTACTCTTCCGATCACTAGTGATTCTACTGTAGAGACTATGCACACATTTGTATCCAAAACCAAAGTTCTCTTAGCAGAGAGTAGTCATTCTATGGAGCATTAACCTTCATAGCCAATATGGAAGTATTCTTAGGATTTGTGTAAATATGTGATTAGCTATTTGTTGATCATTTATTCATTATAATTGCAATTTTTGTTACCCACAGAGGAACCATTCTGAATACACAATACTTGAACCACACATTCAAAACTCTTGACTTAATAAAAATATCTGGTTAATGTTACCATGGGGCCTTAAACTACATCCCAATTTTTCCTTGCTTCTGAAAGCCCCAGCTACTAAAGTCTCCAGTTTACCTTGATAACTTTTACAGAGCAGTCATAAGTTTAACACAAATCTGCAGAGTGAAATAAGAATTACAATTTAAAACAAAAATTTCAGCTTGACCTCAAGTGTGATTCTGTAAGAATACTGAATTAAATTTAAATAAGAACATCATCTTTTTTTTAACTCAAAATGCAGGTCGATTTACAAAATTAATTCAAATTAACTAAACAAAGTACAATCTGTCCTTAATATGCAGAGATGAATGAGAATCTTTTCAGTAAGTGTTTAGAGTAGCAGTAGTCCCTTGCTTGATTCAGACTTTCTCTTCTTGAACCCCAGACATTGTCTAGGCTGATGCACATTAGACTTTCACCATTTTTAAGATACAGAACAATCACATAAATCTGTACACTTAGCTTTGCAAAACAAAAGCCATTACAGTCACAGAACCAAAAGGGGTAGCATTCAGTCCCTAGGTGCTAGAAGATGTTATGTGCTGTTGTTAGGTAATAAAAAAATACCTTTTTGTTCTCATGCATTTTTCCTCTGTTATCTGTTAATATTTTGGCATGTAAGACCACCCTGTGATCAGCAGGAGGCCAAACAAACCCAAAACATAACAAAAAAGGCAAGCAATCTGTACACCAAAGGTTGTCAACAGTCTCCAGGCATTTCATTTCCCAGTGTTTTTCCCTACAGTCTTGACTGCTGTACATAAAAACAGCATGTAAACAAAATGAAAATTAAGTAACTGTAAATATACATGTCTGGGTTTGAGGTAAAACAGAACCAATTTTCTATTTTGTAATTTTACTTTTTAGCTGTGCCTCTTCTAACAGCACATTGTTCAGAAACTGTTCACTCTCAGAGTGATAAGACAGTTTGTGCCAAGGAATGGTATGCAGAGAGGTTCTTGCTTATACTTATTGCTGTAACAACCAAGGTCAGCTAATTTCATTATTTGCCCTGTTAGAGGGTCAGAAACGGAAAAGCATAGAGAGGTCACACCTGCAGGGAGAAGCGGACAGGACAGGGGACCCAAAACTGACCAACAGGGTATTTCACTCTCTTCATAGAATCATAGAATCATTTAGGTTGGAAAAGACCCTTGGGATCATCGAGTCCAACCATCTGCATCACGCTCAGTATAAAATCTAAGGAATCAAAGGGTCAACCCTCTTTCTTCAATGGCCGATGTCCTCTGTTCATCTGCCTTTGATCCCAATCCGAGCATTCCTGACTCCAGATCCAGAATCCAGCTCCTGTCTGTTGCTGACTCCAGTCTGGGACTTTCCCTGTGCCTGCTGGTGATGTGATCGTCATCCTGGGAGCTGAATATGATTTTGTATATATTGTGTATTATTATTATTATTATTTCATTATTTATTAATATTTTCATTAAAGTAGTTTAGTTCTTTTTCTAAACTTGTAAATCTCCTTATCTCTTCCTCTCCTCTCTTTGGAGAGAGAGGGGGGGAAAGGGGCCATCTGTCATTCTGATCGGCCAATCTGGCCAAAACCACGACCATACATTCTCTATCAACTAATGGGGTATTTTACTTGTCTTTGTCATACTAGTAAAGGAACCAAATTGATTAGATACATTTAGAATTTGCTCCAATTAAATTAATTCCAACATGCTTGAACTGGTTTAGTCACTTTTTTCAAAATAAGGTGGAGTTTCATGTTATCCTTGACTTGGGTCATCACTGAAAGGAATAATTTTGCAGTGACTACTTCTCTTGAAATAGATCTAGCAGTCATGCAGGAAGATGACAGGAAACCTACCCATCAAAAAAAAGATTTTCTCCCAGGGATAAAGCTCATTTATCTGGTTGCACAATTGCTATCACCAAGGCAAAGAAACAAACAGGAACCTGCACTCAAGGCAGGGAGAAGAGTGGGACAAACTCTGTCAGTGGTAGCCCACAGTCAAACTAAAAGAGGTGACGTGAAACCACATCCTCAGGTTTGTTTGCCCTAATAAATTGATTATTTAGGTTAAAATGGTACAAGGATGAGAGCGCAGATGAATATGCAAGTCATATGACCTGGTTTAACTGCACCAACACTTTAGTAAAACTGTTGCATTCTTCCAGTATAGAAATGCCAAGGTTATATCCATGAATATTTCTGAAAAACAGAGCAGCTTTCACTGAGTAGTTAAACTGAGTTGTTGATTAATATTTAAAGCTATGAAAAAAATTACTGAAAGGCAGGGATGACAGGAAAAGGAAATTCATTGAAAGGTAATCAAAATTTACTATGGTGGTCTGCCATATCCAGGATAGAAGACAGAATCCATCAGGGACTCAGTGCTCCCTAAATCCTTTGCAAGTGTACAGTGCAGCTAATACAATCACATTGAGAAGGTGGTTGTGAAACTATATTTAAAAATTTCTATTCTGCCTACTTCTGATGATGTTCTGAAAAGGCTTTTTGTGAAAAATTTGAATAGACACAGAAGAAAAGACAAGTGAGAATGACGACTGCATTTTCCTCAGAGGACTGATGAAAAAAATAAATCAATCACACAATACAATACAGAACATGGTAAACATTAAATAAACTTTGAAAGATTCGTTACTTGAGGTATAGGATAATAGAAAATAGCTACCTTTCTGTGCTTTAGCTGTTATTTCAAAGTATTTAACTGTAAGATCTTGAATAGAAAGCACAGCCATGTGGGCTTTTCTCTGCCAATCAGCATCTTCTTTTTGTAGACTCTCAATTCTTCTGGGGCCTAGGTAGTCATTCTCTACCGAGATCTGAAAATAAATCAGTCCATAATCAACAATACAATCATTGCTATTTTGCCAACAGCAACCAGTTTCAGGGTGGCTAAGAAAGGAAAACATAAAGGAGAGAAAACTACCAGCAAATCTCCATGACTTCTATTCAACAGAAAAAACTCTTTTGAAGTGCTCCTTTCTGATGAAAAAGTACATCCACAGTTTCATTACTATTCTTACTGGAACCACAACAAACTCAAATGTAAGTTTGATCTGCCAGTATCTTTTTGTTAAATATCTTATTATCTTCAGATAACAAGCATGCTTCATCCAGGCTTTCTTCTGGCCTGAAATATTCACCTGGGAGGTGATTGTCCCCCTCTACACTGCACTGGTGCAGCCCCACCTCAAGTACTCTGCAGTTTTGGGCGCCTCAATATAAGAAGGACAAACTACTAGAGTGCATCCCGAGGAGGGCAACCAAGATGGTGAAAGGTCTCAACGGCAAGACTTATGAGGAGCGGCTGAGGTCACTTGGCTTGTTCAGCTTGGAGAAGAGAAGGCTGAGGGGTGACCTCATCACAGTCTACAACTTCCTCAAGGGGGGCAGCAGAGGGGGAGGTGCTGAGCTCCTCTCTCTGGTGACCAGCGATAGGACACAAGGAAATGGAATGAAGCTGCGTCAGGGGAAGTTCAGATTGGACATTAGGAAAAGGTTCTTCACTGAGAGGGTGGTCAGTCACTGGAACAGGCTCCCCAGGGAAGTGGTCATGGCACCAAACCTGTCAGAGTTCAAGGAGCACCTGGATGACATTCTTAGTCATATGGTTTATTTTTAGGTAGTCCTGTGAGGAGCAGGGAGTTGGTCTCTGTGATCCTTATGGGTCCCTTCCAACTTTAGATATTCTATGATTCCATTCCGAAGTAAATGAATGCTCTTTAGTCAGAATGAAGGTAGAAGCAAGGGGATGTGCTGGGGTAGTGGGAAGTAGTCATCAATATTTCAGCGGTTTTCCTTTGTTATAGATGACTTCAAGGCCAGGCTTGATGAGGCTCTGAGCAATCTGATCTAGTTGAAGATGTCCCTGCTTACTGCAGGGGGTTGGACTAGATGACCTTTAAAGCTCCCTTCCAACCCAACACATTCTATGATTCTATGACTTTTTATAACATATTTTCCTAGTGACTGGGAGTTGAAATATCTTTTCATTGCTAAGACCAAAGCAATTTTATTTTGAAGAGACAGCTATCTGAAGTCAGTAAAAGATATGGAGTTTCTTGTAATAATTAATAAAAAAATACAGCTTTCCCAAAACTGAATTTTTTTTTTTAACACACTTTTTAAAAGCTAAGGTATTATATAGTCTTTTGTCTGAAGTGGGACCACTTATTTAATAATTAAATATTGAAGCCTGCTGCTGCAACACCAAGGTCCTAATTTTGAATTTCTTTTTTTATTTGCATCACTTGAGACGACACCTCACTAGTATAAACAAAAACCCCCAAACCCAAAAGCGCTCACAGTCTTCTATGCCACCAGATATTTTAACCTGAAGTTCTAATGCCTCAAATACTCACCTTCATTTCACAAAGTTTCAATCTGGTTTCAAAGACCGATTCCACTCTGTAATTAAGCTACAAACAGTAGGTTTTTAAGTGACTGTTCAGGATCTACCTCTGCGTATCCATTTAGCCTATCTCTTAGAGGGATGATTTTTAAAAGTAAAAATATATAGATGCCTTCTATGTAATTGTTCATTTCTTGAAAAACGTTTAAAGTAGTTTAATAAGATATTTTAATCTGCTTCTTATATATTTCCAAAACCCTTAGAAAGGCAACAGGCAAAAACAAACCAAAAAAAAAGTAAAAAACCCCTGAACAAATGATAAGTGAATAATAATTCTACTAGATACGTTGTAACATGTAATTTGCTGAAGCACATAGGTACTGTGATTTCCACGGGGAATGCTTATGAATGGAAAGACAAGAATTTCCAAATAAACATCAAACTGTATGTATGTACCAGTGAATGATGACTGGTGAAGTTAATGCTTTCCATTTATGCAGAACTCTGAAACAGCAAGTTCCTTTGAGAAACAGGAAAAAACCAATACAGTTAAAAGTCTTCCTTTTCTATTCCTTAGTAAAAATGAGGTAATTTGATACTGGAATTGACATGGGATCACTGAGTAATGCAAGTAACGTTCTTGATAACCATCATATCTAAAAGAATAAGAAGCCTCAAAGTAACATTTCTTCATAAAGTTTTGCCTGCCAAAACATTATTCATACACAGTGCAAGCTACACAGATTTATGAAGGCTCAATAAAATTGTATCTTTGTTCACTAGAGCAAGTGTTTAGAATTAGAATCATAGAAACATAGAATTGTCAGGGTTGGAAGGGACCTTAAAGGTCATCTAGTTCCAACCCCCCTGCCATGGGCAGGGACACCTCCCACTAGATCAGGTTGCTCAGAGCCCCATCCAGCCTGGCCTTAAAAACTTCCAGGGATGGGGCTTCCACCACCTCTCTGGGCAACCTGTTCCAGTGTCTCACCACCCTCATGGTGAAGAACTTCTTCCTAATGTCCAGTCTGAATCGACCCATCTCTAGTTTTAATCCATTCCCTCTAGTCCTACCATTACCCGACATCCTAAAAAGTCCCTCACCAGCTTTCTTGTAGGCCCCCTTAAGATACTGGTAGGCCACTATAAGGTCTCCTGGGAGCCTTCTTTTCTCCAGACTGAACAACCCCAACTCTCTCAGTCTGTCCTCATAGGAGAGGTGCTCCAGCCCTCTGATCATCCTCGTGGCCCTCCTCTGGACACGTTCCAGCACGTCCATATCTTTCTTGTAGTAGGGGCTCCAGTTTACAAGTAACAAAAAAGAAAAGCACCTTTTCATTAACTACAATCCCAAGTATGTCACCCATACAGTCCTTCAAACTGAGGGTATTCATATGGCAAGGCACAGAAAACCCAAGAAGCCTTTGCTTTAGCAATACTCATACAAGTATGCGTATTTATGTGTGACCTCAAGCAGATGATCATGGTCCTGCAAAGCTTTAGAAACTGGGAAAACAAGGAAGAAGACAGAACTGTAAACATTTATGAGGACAGACCAGTTCAAGGTGGTACAGTTACTGAGGAGTATCTTCCCTTTATGCATCTATTCATATACACATTCACATTTAAAAGACACCAAGCAGCATACTCCACAAATGACTACTGTCTGGAAGGAGGTCCCCAAGTAGTTGCATGAACAAGAACAGACCAATATCATGCCTTGAGGCTGCAACAGTAGTGGAATGCTTAACAAAAGCCTGAACAGAGCCCCAGAAAGAAACACAGAATCACAGAATGAAAGGGATTGGAAGGGACCTCTGGAGATCATCTAGTCCAACCCCCCTGCCAAAGCAGGGTCACCTTAGAGCAGGTTACACAGGAACAGTGTCCAGGTGGGTTTCGAATGTCTCCAGAGATGGAGACTCCACCACCTCTCTGGGCAGCCTGTGCCAGTGCTCTGCCACCCTCAAAGTAAAGAAGGTCCTCCTCACGTTGAGATGGAACCTCCTATGTTCAAGTTTGTGCCCATTACCTCTTGTCCTGTCACTGGGCACCACTGAAAAGAGCCTGGCCCCATCCTCCTGACACCCACCCTTTAAGTATTTATAAGTGTTGATAAGGTCCCCCCTCAGTCGTCTTTTTTCCAGACTGAAGAGACCCAAGTCCCTCAGCCTTTCTTCATAAGAGAGACGTTCCAGTCCCCTAATCATCTTGGTAGCCCTTTGCTGTACCCTCTCCAGCAGCTCCCTGTCCCTCTTGAACCGGGGAACCCAGAACTGGACACAGTACTCCAGGTGTGGCCTCACCAAGGCAGAGTAGAGGGGGAGGATGACCTCCCTCGACCTGCTGGCCACACTCTTCTTGATGCACCCCAGGGTGCCATTGGCCTTCTTGGCCACAAGGGCACATTGCTGGCTCATGGTCATCCTGTTGTCCACCAGGACTCCCAGGTCTCTTTCCACAGAGCTGCTCTCCAGCAGGTCAGCCCCCAACCTGTACTGGTGCATGGGGTTGTTCCTCCCCAGGTGCAGCACCCTACACTTGCCCTTGTTGAATTTCATAAGGTTTCTCTCCGCCCAACTCTCCAATCTGTCTAGGTCTCTCTGTATGGCAGCACAGCCTTCCGGTGTGTCAGCCACCCCTCCTAGCTTTGTGTCATCAGCAAACTTGCTGAGGATGCACTCTGTCCCCTCATCCAGGTCATTGATGAATGTATTGAACAGGACTGGGCCCAGTACTGGCCCCTGTGGAACACCACTTGCCACTGACCTCCAACTAGACTCTGTGCCCCTAATCGCGACCCTCTGAGCTCTATCTTTCAATCCCCCCCACTGTCCATTCATCTAACCCACACTTCCTAAGCTTACAAAGGACAGAAGCTTACAGGACAGAAGCATTTCTCTAGTGCTGCTTGAGTTGACCTGCCCTGATGCTTAGCAGTCTTATAGCCTATTCCTATACAGCTTGTTATCTAGCAAGACAGTGAATGGGATCACCTGGCCAAACCGGTTTCAGAGCACAAAAGGTGAAATGCAGGGAGCTGTCATTCAACTCAGCTCCATCTCCCCTAGGCAGATGATTATTGATCCCTATCTATGCAGAGATAACTTAGGGGGAGCTGTGGAAATGGCTCAGCGGGTGGGGGGGGTGGGGGGGGGGGGGTGGGGTCGTGTCTCAACACTGCATCACAATAAGAACCGAAACCTGAATGGTGCTTTTAACAAACAAAATGCCCTGATGCCCTGAGTCACATCCCACCGCTATTCAGTGACTTTGAGTACCAGACATCACAAAATAAACATTGCTACCTAAGGGGCCATCAAACCACCAGAGATAACCATCCCAGATAGTGCAATCCATTCAGGCACAATCCTGCCCACCCATTGAATCAGGATACTTAAACCCTAAATTTTGGGGAGGAAAAGGGGGAATCTTCCAAGGATACAGCTGGCCTGTAGGAGATTCTTCCCCCCTTGTCCAGGACGCTGTGCAAGGTAACTTCCCAGGGATTGAGTAGCCTTACCTGAGAGAGAGGATAAGTGATTTAATAACATACATACGATATTTGGCATATTTTAAGATCGTGATTAGTGCACTCTTTTAAGGTATTAATATCTAGTGCGCTTGTGGTTTGTGTTTGTACTTTTCGGGATCACTTGTAGGTTGTAATAGTGTATTCTGTGAATTGTTTTTTTTCTTAAATTGCAATAGTGCATTCTCCATTGTACTCATAAAACTTGCAATAGTGGTGTATCGGACCTGTGAGTGAAGTCCAAATAAATTGTTAATTTGAACCTCTCAGTGAAGTCTTTTTCTCTCCGCCACAGACAGTCAAACTCTTAGAATTATGGACCATGAACATGAACAGATGAGGAGACCAAAAGCACATCTAATGTTCATGATATGCAAGGACAATACAAAGTGACACTTTGGCCTTTGCATTCTGCAGCTTGGATAAGGCGCACACACGCAATGTTAACTTCCTGTCTCCAAAGCCATGAAATGACGAAGGAAGGAGTGGGCTCTCATTGTTTCAAAGGGAACATCCATTCAACAGGCAAAGACAGAATCTAAGTACCAGTGGGGAACAGTCTTTGACAGGTGAAAAACCCAGATGCTTCTTTAAGAAAGGTGGCTAGGTAAGAGCTGAGGATGAACTGAAAAGCTTGTTTCCTTCACATCTGACAAGTAGCCTAGGTTAATAGGAAAATAACCTGGACCATTTGACCATAAATAAATGTTAAGTTTAGTCCTTACTGCTATTTTTTAGGACACCCATGACCGGAAACCAGAGTACACTGCTTGTCCCAACAATCATTTAACAGATATGTCAGCCAGAGGCAACTGAGGTTCAAGGTGACAAATTCAGAATGAGAAAGTTCAAGAATAAGGAACAAGAGTCACGGAAATCAAGAGTTGCAAATGCTCAGAAGATCCAGGCTGCTGGGTTGATTCCTGGAGTCCTCAGCCACAGAGATCTTTGTCACTCTTTGGATAGTCTAGTTAAGTTCAGGATAACACACTGTGGCCACTTGCTGCCAGCAAAAGGCATCTCGGACCACTCATGGGGCAGCAGGAGTCAAATGAATCAAAAGAAATCCAGGGAAGTTAACTGTTTATCAGCACACCAGAAGCTTGGCACTGTGTATTAAAACATAATCTCACCTAGAGCAGCCAGAGATATTCTCATGCAAGGGGAAGGAAAGCAATCAAGTTACCTTAATATATTACTTCATAAGAGGATCTCATTTTGTGGAAAGCAGACTGTCAGGAGACTCCAGAAAGGTATTCAATGAACACACTCTGCACTTTAAACCAGGTCCTTGCTTCCCATCTTTGTTTCTATTAGGTCAATGACTTCCTGAGTGGCAGCAAACCACACTTTGGTACCTTGGAAGTTGCAAACCACTCAAAGTCATTGACCTAATAGAGTAGAATAGAATAGAGATTGCAGCTTCCAAGGTACCAAAGTGGTGTTCCTCCCCAGGCTCAAGGTTTCCTTTTCTGGGCTTGCCGGACATACACACTCTGTGGCCTCTGAGAGCCTCTCCATTGACCTGAACATGCTCCAGTGCTCCCCAGGGAAAAAGCAATCACTTCCTATCCAGCCAGTGCATTCCACCCAATTCAATTTCTCCATCGAGAAATGTAACAAAGAAAAATTGATTTATTAAAAAAAAAAAACAAAAACAAAACAGCAAACCAAAACCAGTGTAGAAGAAAATACTACTAGCAACCTTTCCAATGGTAATTAATATCATTCTTTATAATCTAAGCACAATAACTGTGACAAAATAAGAGATAGAGGGCATTCAAACAGCCACTTTTGGCAATGTACCTGGCACACTCTAGGGAAACATGGGGGGGGACAACAGAAAAAACAGATAGCCGTACTGTGAATGTAAATACTGACAATTACCAATCACTCAAGAGAAGAATTATTAGTCTTCAAATACAACCTACATAGAAAGTTATTATAAACTCTCAGTCATTAATGAAATTTATGCCTGTCATCCTTACAGGGCAGGACAGACAACCACCAGAATAAAACAGAGATGAACAACTGAGACATAGTGGTAAAATATACATTCTCTCCCTTACCAAATGGCTGGCTGAGCATTATAGAATCATAGAACTGCCTAGGTTGGAAAGGACCTTTCAGATCATCTAGTCCAACCATCAACCTAACTCTGACAAAAAACATCACTAAGCCATATCTCTAAGCAATACGTCTACTCGTCTTTCAAATACCTCCAGGGATGGTGCCTCAACCACTTCCCTGGGCAGCCTGTGCCAAGGCTTAATAACCCTTTCAGCGCAAAAATTTTTCCTAATATCCAGTCCTAAACCTCCCCATGTGCAATTTGAGGCTGTTTCCTCTTGTCTTATCGCCTGTTATTTGGGAGAAGACTGACCCCCGCCTCTCTACAACCTCCTTTCAGGTAGTTGTAGACAGCAATAAGGTCTCCCTTCAGCCTCCTTTTCTCCAGACTAAACAACCCCACTTCCCTCAGCCGTTCCTCATAGGACTTTTTCTCCAGACCCCTCACGAGCTTCGTTGCCCTTCTCTGGACCCGCTCCAGCACCTCAATGTCTTTTTTGTGGTGAGGGGCCCAAAACTGAACACAGTACTCAAGGTGGGACCTCACCAGTGCCAAGTACAGGGGGACAATCACTTCCCTAGTCCTACTTACCACACTATTCCTGATACAGGCCAGGATGCTATTGGCCTTCTTGGCCACCTGGGCACACTGCTGGCTCATATTCAGCCAGCTGTCGACCAACACCCCCAGGTCCCTTTCTGCCAGGCAGCTTTCCAACCACTCTTCCCCAAGCCTTTAGCACTGCATGGGGCTGTTGTGACCCAAGTGCAGGACCCGGCACTTGGCCTTGTTGAACCTCATACCATTGGCCTCAGCCCATCGATCCAGCCTGTCCAGATCCCCCTGCAAAGCCTTTCTACCCCCAAGCAGGTTGACGCTCCCACCTAACTTGGTGTCGTCTGCAAATTTACTGAGGGTACACTCAATCCCCTCGTCCAGATCACTGACAAAGATATTAAAGAGAACTGGCCCCAATACCGAGCCCTGGGGAACACCACTCGTGACCAGCCACCAACTGGATTTAATTCCATTCACCATCACTCTCTGGGCCCAGCCCTCCAGCCAGTTTTTTAACCCAGCAAAGAGTACTCCTGTCCAAGCCATGGGCAGCCAGATTCTCCAGGAGGATGCTGTGGGAAACGGTGTCAAAGGCTGCGACGAGCGAGGGAAGACAAGCAGCCGACTCAATGTGAGTGATAAAGCAAGCTTCAGTTTATTGCCCGAATACGCTTCATTATATAGCTACTGGTTACATCATCGCTTGAATATTGGCTAATTATAAAAGTCATCTGCTCACTGCGATTGGCTCTCTGTCAACACGACAGGGTTCAGCCTTAGTTCCCTATTCTTATCAGCTCCTTATTCTTGCTTCTGCATTCTCATGGCTTGTTTACTTAGTACTTTCCCATCGCCAAGCTGTAACTTGCTTCTATGCTATTCTCATCTCACATAACTCCTCTATTGTCCCATGACCTTGCTCCTCAAGCCATTCTGCAACAATTCCCCCTTTTTTTTCCCTTTTTTTTTCTTTTTTCTTCTTTTTTTTTCCTTTTTTTTTCCTTTTTTTTTTCTTTTTCTTTTTTTTTTTTTTTTTTTTTTTTGAGCAATCCAGGCTTGGTTTATTACTTTTAACATAGCTCTCTTAATACAAGAAAGGACTACACATAAGCACAAACTTATGATTACAAGAATTATTATAATATGCAAGCCTTCAACAAGCAATTCTAATACTTCCAAACAAGCTAGTTAGCCACTCATCAAAAAACCCATGTTCTTTTAACCACTGCAACTGTTTGTGAATTGATTCACTGTGATCGGACAAATTCATACAACACATACCCTCAAAATCTTCGCAACCATGTCCTTGAGCTAATAACAAAAAGTCGGTTGCTGCTCTATTTTGCAAAATCGCATGGCGCAGGCTATTCTGATCTTCTAACAAACTTTCAATTATTTCTGTGGTGACATTGGCTATCGTTACATTTATAGTATTATGCTATCTGTTCACGCGCTCTAACTCTTACTGATTGGGTGCATGCTATTTTCACGAGCTGTCCACGCACGGGCAGCATCCTGCTGATAGGTTGAAGGTCGATTGCCACGCGCTTCTCAGTGTCTTCTAACTGATCGTCTCTGACTGTTCACGCGGAGCAGCAGCTTTGCTTTTCGCATTCCTTTCCTTGCTGATATCTCCTGGCACTTGCTTCTCAAGGCGCCTCTGAAGGGTACAGCTTTGTCTCATCAAGGCCAAACAGATTCCCTACGCTGCTCTCTATCATCTCCACAATTTCCCCTTTTTTTTTTTTATTTTTTATGCAACAAAAAGCTTGATTAATCATTTTTTGCACTATTTTCTGTAAGCAGCCTAAAATACAGCGCATGACAAGCATTGGATGACAAAGATGACATGTTTGATACCCCATGTCTGTAAAGAGACCTGTATTTTAGCGAACACATAAGCTGGTCTGTTATCAGTTTTTACAGTTTTCGGTACTCCCATGACTGCAAGGCGATGGGAAAGTACTAATGTCGAATAACATCACGAGCCTTCTCTCCTATATGAGCACTAGCTACAACAAGGTGAGAAAACAGATCAACTGAAACATGTACATAGCGCAAACGTCCAAATTCCATAATGTGCATAACATTGGATTGCCAAAGTTCATCAGGTGTAAGCCCTCGCAGGGTAATCCCCGCAAATGATGGCAGAGGAGCCGGCTGCTGACAGCGCAAACGACCCTGCAAAATCAATCGTGCTAACATTTCAATCATCATAGTTACTGTTTTTTGAAAAGTTATGTGGCAAAAATACCCACTCTAATGCAGTCAGGCTCTTTGCGAGTGTATCATCCCACTGTCCTATCAGGGTGTAAGGTTGAAATTTTTGATGTATCATAAACAAATCTACAATGTGCTGTAATGCCTTCTGAGCTGTTGGGGTTAATGAACGTGGAACCTACCAGGGAGGGGGGGCAGGCAGACACAGCACTTCAGGGCGTCCCCTGTATCTTCAAAGTGCGCTCATGTCTAACCCCCTCTCTCCGACCTGAGACAGCCTCCTTATATCCTGTCCCGGATTGAATGGAAAAGTACAGGCTAGGGTCGCTGCATGCGTGGCCAGCACATGCAGCGAGCCTCACCAGACTCATGATCCAGCTTTGCTAACCGCGGATGTCTGATACCTGACTCCCTTGTACTCCCTTCTTGTTATCTTCTTCTTTGAAAGTTAGGTTCTCATAGATACACATATAGTTTTTCAGCAACAGTACTGAGTCCCTTTTTCCCTACATGCATACTGGGTTTGGTTCAACTAGTAATTCTCCGTCATGTCTCACTCGAACCATCCTCTATTATTCCTTACGTATGCCACCCCGTGGTCCATAGTTGGGACACAACAGTATTCTATAACTCGTACAAGCGTATGATGCAAAGCAACATCTGCAACTGATCGTATAATGCTTATTAAACACGGCAAACAGCATACTAAACATAACAGACAGATTCCTTCCACACAGGCAATGAGTATAATTTCCTTCAACCAACCCCACTCCCAAGTCCATCCAGCAAAGAGATTTCACCCAGTGGTCTCCACAAGTTCCTGGCTCGGTCGGTGCAGTTCTTGCAACTGGGCATGGATGGATTTGGAGTGGTCACTTAGATTCATACAACACAGTCCTTTAAAATCTTGACAACCGTGTCTGTGAGCTAAAAGCAAAAAATCAATAGCAGCTCTGTTTTGCAGCGTTGCATGTTGAATACTATCTACATCTAGCAATAACTCAGAAATAGCTGTACTAGTAGCATTACTAAACTTATCCCTGGCAGCGAGAGAGTCCTTGTTATCAAGAATCCTTGGCATCGAAAGAGTCCTTGTTAGCAAGAGCGCATGCGGACTCCCTGTTCTTGCTGGTACTGTGCTTTGATCTTCTTCCACAACAGGCCAAGATTCTCAGGCAGCTAGATAAGGTGTCCCTGAGTCCATTACAGACTGATGTCATCTAAGTGGTTTTCTTGCAAGCACCTGAGACTGAATAACAATTAGTGTGATAGATGTGTTTTCCAGCACCCAGGTGCGAGTCCCTTGAGCATATTTACAATCCTCCTTGCTGATCTTCTGTTGCTTTCCCATATTCCACCCCCCTGCTCAAGAGACTGCTTCTGCTGGTGTTCATTTAGTCTCACAGGGTATAACACAGAGTAATTTACAAAGGCATGCAATAACATATATACATATAGGAAAAAAACCCCAAAACATATCTCTATAATACTGCTTGAATCAGGTGTCTTATTTCTCTTTTTCTGCTGCTGTCTTGTAGCATATATGGCATACTTTTGTGCTAAGACGGCACATTTCCCTTCTAATTGTTCCCTTTTTCTTCTCTCATCACTTACGGCTGACATAAAAGTCTGCCTTGCAACAAGAGCTCACCCTTAAGTTTCTCATTTTCCTACAGAGCATCCTATAGATTCTAGCTTAACTCCTTTTCCCAATCAACCATGATCTTATAGGCAAACAACAAACAACCAGCCATACGCCCTGCATGGGTAAGCTGTTCCCGAGAGCGTAAGCATGTCGGCTGGCGAAAACGCCCCCAATATTTCAGGACTTCCATCAGTTCTACGGCCCATCATGGTCTATCTACCTGGGGTGCACTAGCCTTACATCTAAACATTGTGTATGTACAAACTTCTTCGCTTGACAGAGTGTCAGCCCTAGTCACGTACAAGAACAGTACCACACCGGGCAGAACACCTGCTCAAGCGGAGTCACCAAACGACACTGCACACAGCAACAAACAAACAGTAGCACAGATGTTGATCAGCAGATATAAATTGGCGCCCACACACACTTACACAGCAGACATACAAAAAACACCACTTCTATCTCAGGGAGATGGCTGGGGCAGGGGGGGGGAAGGGGGGGAGGAGGGGGGGGGGGAGGGCGGCTGTTTTCACTTGTATAAGCAGGTCCATTATCGGTCTTAATTTCTCGTGGTAGTCCCATGACTGCAAAGCAACTCGTAAGATGCCTAATTACATGTAAGGCCCTCTCGCCAGCCTGAGCTGTGGCCCAAAGAAAGTCACTATAAGTATCAGTAGTAACATGTACATATTTCAGTCGTCCAAACTCGGGAACATGTGTGACATCCATCTGCCAGAGCTCACAAGGACCCAATCCTCGCGGGTTAACGCCTAAACCGAGCCCAGGGCCGTGGTGACTACAGGTGGGACAAGCACGCACGACTCCTCTGGCTTCATCTATAGTGACATTGAACTGTCGATGCAATCCCTTAGCGTTTTGATGGAACATGCCATGTGATTCCCTGGCTTTGATGAATTCGCTCAGGGGGGCTGCCACTGTCACCAATCTGTCTGCTCGGGCGTTACCTTCTCCTAACCCTTGGTCCCACATGTGACTCCGAATGTGGATGACACAAAATGGAGCAGTACGTTGCTTAATCGCTGCCTGTAGCGCTCTCAGCAGCTCAAAGAGCCGCCGATTGGACAGCTCTTTTATTCTTGCGTCCGCTCTGGCTCTGTCCTTCTCCCCTGACATTCTGACAATACACTGCTATACCCTGATTCTGGCTGCGCACACATAAGCGGTTGAAAAGGAGGAACAAACGCGATACCTGGCGCAAATGGAGGAGGCTTAATAATGGAGGAACGCGATAACGACTTTCGTCTCTGTTGCTGTAAAATCTCCTCCGCAGTTGTAGCAGAGGCAGCCATAGCTTTAATCAGGGTTAAAGGTGGACATAAATCAGGTTCAGTCTCTGGATTTATTAGGCCAGGATCAAAGGGATCTTCTGGCTCTTTGCCTCCTGAATTCTGTTTTTGGTAATGTTTTTCAGAATTGGGAATTTGAGCATATTTAGGCTAAGGGTCTGCAACTGGGGGTGTCATTTCAAAAGACTGAGGTTCCTTTGGGGGAGCTTGTGGTGCCCCTCCAGCAACCCCTTGCAGGGCTCTGGCAAGGACAAGTGCGGCGTCTCCCGCGTTTGCAATTCCTCCCCCACTTTTAGCCACTGAGCCAAATCGTAGGACCACCCTTCAGGGAACCATAAGCAATAATCACGTATCCATACAAGCAAAAAATTTCCGAGTCAAATACTCATTCGCATCCTATGAACCCATCTCTGCTTCTTCTAGCATAGTACAAATCCATCTCCTCACTTTCTACTCTTTAACATTATCTCCCTTTTCTGATACATTACACTATTGCGTATCCCCAGACTCGTCCGCTGCTGTCTCAGACGGATCACCCGTTCCCGGACTCCCACACACCCTCTCCTCAGCTGCCTGCAAACCCTCCTTGATAACCTCATGAGCCTTTTTATAAGCAGCCCGTATCGCACCCGCTTTCAAACCCTTATCAAGTCTCTGCATTTCCGTGAGCAATTGCTGCATAGTGTTCTGTTGATCATGGAGAGTGTCGCAGAGCTCCGCAGTATCTTTAGGTGGATAGACGGTTTTCAGATGAACGCCCTCGGAGGATGATGATGTTTCCATAGGCTGAGGAGAGTCGGGGGGAACCTGCATGGATGACTCCGGTAGACCAGAGTACGGTGGAGCGGTCGGTTGCGGAGGTGAAAATGTCCATTCGTCAGACACCCCCCAGAACTCCTTTTCTGACTGCTTTATCACAGGAAATGCATTGGAGGATGAACTGTTTCCCTCTTCCCCAGCTGCATCTAACACCCTCCAGGCTGCAGCAGCAATAACAAGCTGATCCATGCATGCCTGCAATCAGTCCCTTCACCTGTCGATAAGTGCCTGCCAGGTTCCGGGCTTCCTTATTCTCTGCACATTTCCACTCCAATTCTAGTCCATGTTGAAAGGTCAAAAAAACTGAGTCGGATCTCTGAGCAATCCTCATTGTCGGCATCAAGATAATAGTTCCAGTAAAGCACTCTCACTAAGGTTTTCCCTGGCACTTTTTGCCAGCTGCAGCAAACTTTGTACCGCTGCCTTTTCGCCTTATACTTTTTCATACAGTTAATAACGTCTCATCAAGATTTCATAAACTTTTTTGTAGTTTTATCGTCATCTATAACTTTATCCCATAAGCAATCTCCAAACGTTCGCCACTCTTCTACTTCAAACATATCGTCTGGGTCCTTAAAGTATCCTGGAGCTTTGCCTAATGCAATTAACCCGGCCAGATCTTTTATAGGGCCTACTCCCCGCTTTTCTAAAAAGCATTGTAAAAATTGTAAAGCTACCTCTCTATCCATTTGCGATGCGTCGACTTCCTCTTTATGATCCCTTGATTACTTATGATCCCTTGATTACTTTGATCCCTTGATTACTTATGATCCCTTGATTACTCTGTTTGCAGCCTTTTTCCTTTCCGTTTAGGTAGCTTTCCTCGGACGGCGATCCTCCTCTTAATTATCCGAAGATCAGGTACGGACAGACATATCATGTGCCAGCCATATCATGTACTGTCTTTTACCCCCTGGTCGCTGCTACCAGTGCTTTTCCGAGCTCGCTGTCCGGTGGGAACAAGGCTGGGGGTCCCTGTTCGGGCGCCACTTGCGACGAGCGAGGGAAGACAAGCAGCCGACTCAATGTGAGTGATAAAGCAAGCTTCAGTTTATTGCCCGAATACGCTTCATTATATAGCTACTGGTTACATCATCGCTTGAATATTGGCTAATTATAAAAGTCATCTGCTCACTGCGATTGGCTCTCTGTCCACATGACAGGGTTCAGCCTTAGTTCCCTATTCTTATCAGCTCCTTATTCTTGCTTCTGCATTCTCATGGCTTGTTTACTTAGTACTTTCCCATCGCCGAGCTGTAACTTGCTTCTACGCTATTCTCATCTCACATAACTCCTCTATTGTCCCATGACCTTGCTCCTCAAGCCATTCTGCAACAAAAGGCCTTACTAAAGTCTAGGTAAACAGCAACCACAGCCTTTCCCTCATCCACCAAGCGGGTCACCTTGTCATAGAAGGAGATCAGGTTAGTCAAGCAGGACCTGCCTTTCATGAACCCGTGCTGACTGGGCCTGATCGCCTGGTTGTCCTTCATGTGCCGCATAATGGCACTCAGGATGATCTGTTCCATGACCTTCCCAGACACCGAGGTCAGACTGACAGGCCTGTAGTTCCCCAGATCCTCCTTCTGACCCTTCTTGTGGATGGGCATCACATTTGCTAGACGCCAGTCAACTGGGACCTCCCCGGTTTGCCAGGACTGCTGGTACATGATGGAAAGTGGCTCGATGAGCACTTCCACCAGCTCCCTCAGTACCCTTGGTTGGATCCCATCTGGCCCCATAGACTTGTGTATGTCCAGGTGTTGGAGCAGGTCCCTCACCATCTCCCTCAGTATTACAGGGGCTTCATTCTGCTCCCTGCCCCTATCTACTAGCTCAGGGGTCTGGGTACTCAGGGAACAACTGGTCCTAATACTAAAGACTGAGGCAAAGAAGGCATTAAGTACCTCAGCCTTCTCCTCATCCTTTGTCACTATGTTACCGCCTTCATCCGATAAAGGACGGAGATTGTCCTGAGTCCTCCTTTTGTTACTAATGTATTTATAGAAACTTTTCTTATTGTTCTTAACATCCAAAGCCAGGTTAAGTTCTAGTTGGGCTTTGGCCTTTCTAATTTTATCCCTACATAGCCTCACAACATCTTTGTATCCTTACTTAGTGGTCTGCCTCTTCTTCCAAAGGCCATAAACTCTCCTTTTTTCCCCTGAGTTGTATCCATATCTCTCTGTTCAGCCAGGCCGGTCTTTTCCCCCAGTGTCTTCATTTAGGAAGAGAAAGAATCCACCTCTGAAGGTTGCATCTTATGAAGAAAATACAGCAGCTTGCCTCCCCATCTGCGACACCTTCATGAAACAGAGGAAGAGACCACTCTCAAACCTACTGTTTATCCTAGCTGAGAATTTAAAGAGGAAATGGGAAACGCAAGTGGACCATTAAATAGCAACATGAACAGGCTCATGAGTTTTGAAGACTTTGTTTTCTATATTCTCTTCAATAATTAATCACCTTTAATCTCAATCTGTGAAGACAGTAACTCTCATTATGGAATTAAAGGAAGTTCTTATGTGCTTCTGGATTCCATTACAATTTGCAATGCATGCATAACATGTTTATGCTTCATTTTGCTCACTGCATATTTTACTTTTATAGTCCGTAAAAGAGCACAGGTCATTTTATAGACTAAACAGAAACATATTATTAGAATGACTACTGTCCACATTAGATATGACTGAGAAAAGGCACCAGATAATTTAAATAGACAGTGAGGAAAGAAAAACTAAATGCTGTCATCTAAATGATACTTCTTTTAAACACACGTATCTGCTTTCAATTCAGTAAAAAATTATTTTAGTTAAAAATTAAGAAACTCTGATATAGTTGAAATTTTTTCTAACGTAAAAGGCTTTTCAGTTCCCTAACATTTTCTCAAACTCACTTTTTGGTCTCGAAGTTCCTCATTTAGACTTGAATTTCTGGAGAAAGTGTGGTCTAACAGAAAAACCTCTTATCTCACAACTAGATCACATAGCCAAATCTACAGTTTCCCTTCTAGTAATCATTTTCTCAAAAAGCCCAATTCCAGCTAATTCTTCCTAAAAAAAAAAAAAAAAAACACCACCTATATTATCTTTGAGAGGAAACCAAGCCTCATGGTAAAATTGGCTAAGATAAAATTATTTTTTGTGTGTGCGAAGATGAGACTCACTTTTGAAGACTTTCATGTTTTGCAAGCTTTACTTCAGATAATGCTTTGAAACTAATAAAATTATGACAGCTTGTGGTTGTTGGAAAGCACACAAGAAGAGGAAGAAACAGCAGAAGCCATTAACTTCAACACATCATGTAAACATCTATTTCTATCGGCTATTGCTTCAGAGTAACAGAACATAAAAGAACAGTTCTACACCATATGGATATATTTCTAAAAGAAAACCAATTAATTCTTCAGAGGAAACAAAATGAAAGGAGGTCCCTAGTCTAGCCTGTGAGCAAGTGAGAATGAATCAGAGAGGCAAGACTGGAGCACAGAAACTTCTTCTCTGGAAAAGTTCAGATTGTTGTTATGTTGACTTTTTAATAGAGTAAAGTAAGCTTACTGTGAGAAGACATGAGAAACAGGCCTGCAACTATAGGATTTTGTTAAGTTTTATATAGTATACATCTTCTAAATAAATAGTCCTCAAGGGTCTTGAATACTTTCCAGGTTTTTTCTGAAGACATCTTGGACAAGAATAGACAAGACTGACAAAAATAGACTTAGGTCAGGTCACATCATAGCTTCAGCAGAGATCTGTCACATCTGTCCAGCTCCCTTCATTATCGTTCTCCTAAATGGACTTGTAATGGGCAGAAAAGGAGGAAAAACCAAGATGTAACAACAGCAGATCAGTTAATTATGAGGAAAATAAAAAAGTTGAGGAAGCACTACAGAGGCAGAGGCAACAGACACAAAGGAAAACAGCTTCATACATAGAGGAGTGTTTCAGCTCAAACACTTAGCTACCTTCTTTTAACACATTCCAGGAGGCCAAACTACCAATTCCAACCACATCCTGCTGGATATATTAGCAAGAACATATGCACTACAGCTTCATAGAAACATAGAATCATTTAGGTTGGAAAAGACCCTTGGGATCATCGAGTCCAATCATCAACCCCACTCTACAAAGTTCTCCCCTACACCATATCCCCTAACACCACATCTAAACGACTCTTAAACACATTCAGGGATGGTGACTCCACCACCTCCCTGGGCAGCCTGTTCCAGTGTCTGACCACTCTTTCTGTGAAGAATTTTTTCCTAATGTCCAGCCTAAACCTACCCTGCTGCAGCTTGAAGCCATTCCCTCTTGTTCTATCGCTAATTACCTGTGAGAAGAGACCAGCACCAACCTCTCTACAGTGTCCTTTCAAGTAGTTGTAGAGAGGGATGAGGTCTCCCCTCAGCCTCCTCTTCCTCAAACTAAACAGTCCCAGCTCCTTCAATCGCTCCTCATGAGATTTATTCTCCAGGCCCTTCACCAGCTTCGTTGCCCTCCTCTGCACTCACTCCAGCACCTCGATATCTCTCTCGTATTGAGGTGCCCAAAACTGGACACAATACTCAAGGTGTGGCCTCACCAGTGCTGAGTACAGGGGGACAATCACCTCCCTCCTTCTGCTGGTCACACTCTTTCTAATACAAGCCAGGGTGCCATTGGCTTTCTTGGCCACCTGGGCACACTGCTGGCTCATGTTCAGCCACTTGTCAATTAGAACCCCCAGGTCCTTTTCTGCCAGGCAGCTCTCCAGCCACACTTCCCCAAGCCTGTAGCGATGCATGGGGTTGTTGTGGCCCAAGTGCAGGACCCGGCACTTGGCCTTGTTGAAGCACATTCCATTAGCGTTGGCCCATCGATCCAATCTATCCAAGTCTCTCTGTAGAGCCTCCCTATCCTCATGCAGATCAACACTCCCACTTAACTTGGTGTCATCTGCAAACTTGCTGATGATACACTCTATGTCCTTATCAAGATCATCAATAAAGATGTCAAACAGAAATGGTCCCAACACCGAGCCCTGAGGAACACCACTTGTGACCGGCCGCCAGCTGGATTTAACTCCATTGACCACCACTCTTTGGGACCGTCCATCCAGCCAGTGCTTGATCTAGCAGATCGTATGCTCATCCAGGCCATGAGCAGCCAGTTTTTCCATGAGAATTCTATGGGGGACAGTGTCAAATGCTTTTCGAAAGTCTAGGTAGACAATGTCCACAGCCTTTCCCTCATCCAATAATCGGGTCATCTTGTCATAGAAGGAGATCAGGTTCGTCAGGCAGGACCTGCCTTTCATAAACCTAGGCCTGATCCCCTGCTTGTCCATTATATGACTTGTAATGGCACTCAAGATGATCTGCTCCATGACCTTCCCTGCTACCGAGGTCAGATTGACAGGTCTATAGTTTCCCGGATCCTCCTTTCTGCCTTTCTTGTAGATGGGTGCTACATTTGCTACCCTCCAGTCCATTGGGACCTCCCCAGTTAGCCATGACTTCAGGTAGATAATGGAATGTGGCTTGGCAAGCACGTCTGCCAACTCTTTCAGCACTCTTGGATGTAACCCATCCGGCCCCATAGACTTGTGCGCATCCAAGCGGTGTAGCAGGTCACTGATCACTTCCTCTTTAATTGTGATGACCTCGTTCAGCTTCCCCTCCCTGTCTCCTAGCTCATGAGGCTGGGTGCCCAGGGAACAGCCAGTTCCACTGCTAAAGACTGAGGCAAAGTAGGCATTGAGCACCTCAGCCTTTTCCTCATCCTTTGTGACTATGTTTCCCTCTGCATCCAATAAGGGAGGGAGATTTTCCCTAATCCTCCTTTTGTTGTTAAGGATAACAAAAAATGAACTTACATTAACAGCTGTAGCTAGGTTGAGCTCTAGCTGCGCTTTGGCTCTCCTAATTTTCTCCCTGCATAGCTTCACTACATCCTTATAGTCTTCATGAGAGACCTGCCCCCTCTTCCAAAGGTCATAGACTCTCCTTTTGTTCTTGAGGTCCAGCCAAAGGTCCCTATTTAGCCAGGCCGGTCTCCTTCCCTGCCCACTTGTTTTTCGGCACACGGGGACAGCCTCCTCCTGTGCCTTTAAGACTTTTCTCTCGAAGTATGTCCAGCCTTCCTGGGCTCCTATATCCTTCAGGGCAGCCTCCCAAGGGATTTTGTCCAGCAGTCTTCTGAACAGGTCAAAGTTTGCCCTCCGGAAGTCTAAGGTGGCAGTTTTACTAACCCCTCTCCTTGTTTCTCCAAGAATCAAAAGCTCAATCATCTCATGATCACTGTGCCCTAGACGGCCACCAACCTTTACTTCCCCCACAAGTTCTTCCCTGTTCACAAGAAGCAGGTCCAGGAGGGCACCTTCCCTGGTCGGCTCACTTACCAGCTGTGTGAGGAAGTGGATTGTTCCCTCTCTGCTGGAGCCTCTCTGGCCTCTCTGCTGTGTTGTATTCCCAGCAGATATCCGGGAGGTTAAAGTCCCCCACAAGAACAACGGCAAGTGACTGCGAGATTTCCCCCAGCTGCTTATAGAAAGCTTCATCCACCTCACTGCTTTGGTTGGAAGGTCTATAGCAGACTCCCACAGCGATATCAGCTTTATTGGCCCTTAACCTAATCCAAACACTCTCCACCCCATCGTCACTATACTTGATTTCTGAGCTCTCATAGCATTCTCTAACATACAGGGCCACTCCACCACCTCTCCTTTCCTGTCTATCCCTCCTGCAGAGCTTGTAGCCATCGGTTGTGGCACTCCAGTCATGTGAGGCATCCCACCACGTTTCTGTGATAGCCACATAGTTTTCCTGGTGCATCATGGCTTCAAGCTCCCCCTGTTTGTTGCTCATACTGCGTGCATTGGTATAGATGCACTTCAGATGAGCTAATGATTCCAACACCTTTTTGTGAGTGTGGGCCCCATTTCCTACCAGACCCTTCTCAGGTGCTTCCATGATTTCTAAATGTCCATCCCTTCCCTCAAATGAAATGGCAGAGCGAGAGTCCTCGCTAGTCCACCATTAATTCAGGGACTTCTCAAAGTTAGTCTTACAGGTTTTAATTTAACTATGCTCCCAGCTGGTAAAACAAACCCAGCACTATTTGCCAAAATATGTTATAATTACATATGCACAGCCTCAAATATATCAACCAAAAGCACTCAGCTGTAAAATGGATTTTACAGTTTTACTGAGTTTATCCTAACAAATACCAACATGTACTTTTAATGTTAATACATGCAAACTAACTAAGATTGGATGGTCTAAAGCACTTAACGTATCTGGAGCCTGGGACTAGCAATACAAACTACAGGGGGTTTGATTATCTGAATCAAGATATAGGAGAATGACATACACAGTTCAATAAAGATATGGACTGTAAAGGCAGCATCAAGCTAAAAAAGCAAACAAGATGTTAGGACATACAGAAAGATGATTAAAGAATGTAATTGTACTGCAAAGTGCAGTAGTGAACGTTCTTTCCAGAACTATAGAGAATGCTGAAAAACTAAGAAGTATTCAGAAGAGAAAAATCATAGAAGATTAAGGTTATGGCAGGAGTAAGAGGAATGACTGGAATTATTCAACTGTTGTTTTTTTTCCCAAACACACAGAAGTGTATATAAAGGAGCATTAAAACCATTAAGATAAAGTATTTTATATTGGCAATTGACAGGATTAAGGCTAAATTGTGCACCCTGAGTTATGCCTTCCCTATTTATCCATGTGTATGTCACGCAACCTTTATTTACATTTCAACTTCCTTGACTGAGCTCCAGGCTAAAAAAAAATGTTCACCTTCAAAAGAAGGTTTTATTTAGAAAAAATATTAAAAAAATAAAGACATATTCTACTAGTTACTTGAAAACTTTGTCTAAGCAAGTGAGCTTGAGTGTTAAAGGAAGTGGGCTTGAGTCTTTCAGGACGTTATAGATTCCTTTTGTGGATGAAAAGGATAGGATGGATTTTTAAATCTTCAGTTAAAAAACTTAATATATACAATAGACAAAGTGTTAAGCACATCCATCAAGAGTTCATCAAAACATGGTTGACAATTTTTATATACAGATATACTGAAAAAAGATAAATAATAAGGACACTTAAGTATTAGACAAGAAGAAATCTGAACACATATAAATACCCAAGAATAGGAGTACTGTAATAACTGCAAATAAAGCCCTACAAGATCCAGTATAAAGTCAGCAAAGATCATGAAAGCTTACAGAAAACTTTTTCCAAGGCCCTACTGAAAGAGAGTACCAGACTGAAAGGGTTATTAAGCATTAGAACAGGCTACCCAGGGAAGTGGTTGAGTCACCATCCCTGGAGGTATTTAAAAGATGGGTAGACATAGTGCTTAGAGATATGGTTTAGTGATGGTTTTTGTCAGTGTTAGGTTGATGGTTGGACTAGATGATCTGAAAGGTCCCTTCCAATCTAGGCAATTCTATGATTTCAATATATTAACATAAACACGGACTTGCAAAATTTACAGTCTCATGATCAAGTTTTTCTGTCTTTGAAGACCTCTGTAGGCCACTTTCCTTGCCCTCCACAGCCTGCATAATGTTACTTCAAAGTCTCTTCTTTCTTCCTTTCTCTCTCCTTCCCTGTCTCCAACACTGAAAGAAAAAAATCATTTATCTCCAGTTTTCACCCTCCTTTACTCTTATCCTCACAGGGACACACAATTTAGTATTTTCTGCATGTTTAAAATCCTTTCAGAGTTTCATCAAGATGCCTTTTTGAATGTAAACTCTGATTCTGTGTCTTTCCTCACTATTTCCCCATATACCCTAATCTTAGGTCAGATCCAAAACTGTCCTGACCCTTGCTTCCAACTGTAATAACTATCACTTGGAGGAAAATAAAAAAAAAATAAAAAAAATACATAAGGTATGAATAGAGTGATTATCTCCCAAATTCTGTTACCTGAATGCCTTAAGGGCTTCCTGAGCTGATGGCTAATCTGAATCTTTGTTAATAGCCACTGAGGGGTCTGTCTTTCTAGACTACATATATACTTAGTGTCCATAATTAAACTGTGGAAACTATTGCCACAGAGCATGTGAGGTTCATTTAATAAGAGTTTAATTATTTTTCCTTTACTTGCAGGCTGTTTTAAAGCACCACAAGTTTATTGAGGGGCCCCTATTTTATTTTATTTTTTTAGTATGAGGAAGACCAAAAGAAATCATTCAATGTTTCCTCCACCATACCACTCATGATTTATAGATCTCTCCACTCCCTTCCCAAAAACATCTTCAGCTGACTCAGATTTTTTTTCCAAGTATTTATCTAAGTATTTTTAATTCTCTCTATTTTGCTAGCTATCCTCATCACTAATTTTATGTTCTCCTTTGAATGTTTCATACTTTGCAAAAACATTTTTTAACCCAAAAGTTAAAATGTTCAGTGTAACATAATTTATTTCAGAGTATTTCATTTTACACAAATCAAAGGCAAATTAGCTATAAGGTTCACTACTGCACTTCACCACCAAGTATTAAACCAACAAATAAATCTGTGGACATTTGAGCCACAGTTAGATTTTTAACTACACTAGTATCTGCTTAAAGGAGCTTCAAAGAGAAGCTCAACTAATAAAGCATTCTACAATTTCAAAAAAATGAATTTGATGCATTATCAAGCTATATACTGCTCTAATCTCTTATTTCCAGTGCTAGAACTCAACATTAGTATATTTAAAGTCCTTAAAAACCCCTCACATTCAAGTGAATTAACGTATCAGTGAAGATAATAAATATGTATGCAATGAAATTAAGAGTGCTTTTAAATATATTTAATGTATAACTACATTTTAATGTTCTCATTTCCTGAAGATAAATTGAGAGGTAACAATGACTGTAGTCTCTCATCTGTATCAAGATATTATCAGTGCTCAGTTAAGCAAATCCAGTCCAACTCAGACCTTCAAGAATACTTGTGCCAAAGTTTTGTTGGCATCTATGTGTAGGTTATAAAACAATATATCTTACATTTTATCTATAGTCTAATATCAAGCACATTAAAAAATAAAAATTCAAAATAAGAAGGTAGTTTCTTTCTCTCTGTGAAGACCAGTGAATACAACTGTACATACTTAAAAGGCTTTGGGTTTTTGCCCATGAAGTTATTCTTCCGAAAGATTTTTATTTTTTTTTTAGTAACCAGATTTGGTAACCTGTATCAAAGACCACTTTATATCTTGGTCTTAAAGGGCTTAAGGCTCGATCCTATTAATCTGTCAGTAAGTTCTATAACAAAACGTCAACCACTAGAACTGGTCCTTCCCCTCCATACTTTCAGAAGATGACTGCACTATATATGGAGGACCTGAAAAAAATAAGACTGAACTATCTGAAATCAAAGGCACCAGAGCACAGGTAGTTAACTTTGCTTCTTCCAAATTTCAGGAGAAGTATTTCACCTTCAGGTTTCCAGCTACTGATGCCTACTACTTCCCATTTTTCTGCTATGCCAATGTGTATTTTTAACATACAAAAAAAAAAAAAAAAGCTAAATTTCCACAGGGAAATGATCCATTTTGATAAATGAAAAATTTGTAGGTATAAATGAAATTAAGATCAAAAATATTACAGCTTTTTTAGTTCATTAGAAGTGTGATTTCTAGCAAAAAGAGCATCTTAAAATCCATTTAGAATTCCAAATGCTAGATAAAATAATCTATAAATATTGTTTACAATCTGGTTTTCTATCATGGACAACACTAATCTGCATTTTCAAGCTTCTAAATGCTTTTAACTTTATTATTAACTTTTGTTCTGGTTTGTTGGGTTTTTTTGGTTTTGGGGATTTTTTTGTGTAAGAAAGGCAGGTATTGTTTTTGCAGAGGAGAAAAGCCGTTTCCATCAGAGGTGACATGATAAGGGAACAACTAAGACAAAGAGGCTCCAGCAAAGGCTTGTAGAACATCTCTTATCACACAGACAAAAGGACAAACTGATTCATACTGGGTTAGTGCCTAGAAGGGTAGTCAAACATTTAACCAGGGCTAATGACATTGGGCAATTTTTTACCAAAAAGGAAAGAAATAAACTGTTCAGATAATCCCTCTAGGTGTAGCATAAAGAGAAGTAAACAGAGGCAGGACATTTGGGAAGGATTTTAGGTGCTCCAGACAGGCTGTGAACCCTGGAGTACCTAACCAATGGGAAACAGGGGAGGGAAAATTCGGCCGGGATTAGGAAATAAAAAGGTGTGTTTCAAGAACCAAAAGTGTGCCTACTTGCTAGGTCACCCGTTCTTGCAAGAATGTTCAAATAAAATGTGCTTCATATCATTCACTGCCTGAGCCGTTGTTATTGGATAAGGAGCGTTTCTCACATTTTGGTTGTGGTTTTTTGTTTGTTTTGGGTTTTTTTTGTTTTTTTTTTCCCTCAAAGAAGGAATCTGCAGAGAATTCAGCTGTCCAACTCTAATAAGCCTCCGTTAAGGGCAAAGAATTTGGTGTTTGTTTCTCCCTTTCCTCCTGTAGGCTTGTCTCTTGCTTGAAGTTTCACAGCAACAGCATAAATTTAACACCCAGATGATACATCTTCCATGTTTTATGTCTTACTCCAAAAGAAGAGGACACTAAACGCTGTTCTCAAAGATTATAGGCAAAGCAATTAATTTCCTCCTAATTGCATTCTGAAAACAAACAAAATTAAACTGATTAAAATAAAATACTTATTAAAAACCCCAAATTCTTAAAAAGCAAACTAAAACAACTTCCCACAAATCAAAGACAGATATGTACTATAGAAAAACTCTAAAAATGTTAAATAAAGTTGTCGTGGTTTGGCCTCAGACGGCAACAAAGAACCACGTGTCGCTCGCTCAGCGCTTCCCGGTACGGGAAGGATCAGAAGAAAAAGACAAAACTCTTGGGGTGAGACAAAGGCAGTTTAACAGAACAGCAAAGGGAACAAGAAAACAACAACACTAACACCGACAGAGAAATATACAAACGCGATTACGGAACCGCTGCTCCCCGCCGGTCAGGACCCGGGACACACCAGCCCGCTCCAAACCCAACTGCCTGCCCCCTCCCTCCTTTTAATCTCAGGGTGGGCGTGGCTCACATGGCATGGAATACTTAACCCTGTCCCTGCCGGAACCAGGACAAAAGTAATTACAGAATGCAGAGGCAATCTTGACTAAACACTGATATTTGTATTCAAGCTTAATTATCCTTGTAACTTTTTTTTCATTTTAGTAACTCATTCTGCAGTTTCTTCCATCCTTAACCTGTCCTATTATCCAAACTTTATCTTTCTCCTTGTCAGTCTTTATATTTAAACAGCATTACGTGTTCACAACTTCCATTCCACTGAGGTAGTAAGCATCAGAAATACTCCTGTTATGCATGAAAATGGAGCTAAACCGTCATGAGGGTTTATAGAAACCTAAAGGATCTTCGTTCCAATATTAAGCCTTCCAGAAAAACATATGCAGCAAGTTAACACAAACCATTGCATGCACAATTTCTATTTATAAACCAATTCCTCTACCCTAGCTACCAAGTGTAATATATATTTTGTCATCATAGATACAAGTACTGCTTGCTCTCAAACAATGAAATGAAAAAAAAAAAAAGAGAGAAGAGAGATGGCATCTTTCTCTACCACTTAATACAGATGACCAAGTTTTATAACTCAAAAATTGCCAATTTAGGAAGAGAACTTAATGTACTATGTCTGACTAAAGTAATTAACCACAGAACATGCCGCTGAAGTTTACCAAGGTTATTCTTTGAGGAAAAATAAAAAAGGAGGTATTTTGAAACTGAAATCCAAGAGATCAATGAGATATAAAAAACCCCCAAACAAACAAAAAAGAAACCCCACACCACCAAAAAACCAACTACGACTCAATTCATGTTCATATTCAATATATTTATCTTCTCTTGTTTGACAAAACAAAAAATTAAATAATAATAAAAAAAATCATCTTTTCCCATGCTACAGCTACAAATTCAGATAAAATGGGAAATATTTCATCATGCTGAAGGCGGCTTTCTATTAAATGTATCGTGCATAATCTTCAACAGTATAATACATCTGAAAACACTATTCAACCCAATTCTCCATGCAGCAACATTTATCATTCAAGGGGGGAAAAAGCACTTTACATTATCTCACAGAGTTAGTTTCAGATTGCTGAACTTTCTGAACAATTACTTTATAGACACAGCAATAGCTCAAAATAAAACTAGTTTTGGAATTGTAAATCCTCTTGCCTGCCTCCCTCATTCTATACTCAAACACAGAGAAAAACACTATATTTTAAAATTGAAACCAGTAAAAATAGCGTTGACTAACTGAATAAGGTGCCAAACAGATGAACTGACATTTGCAATACAGATTAAAAGAAACAAACCCATTTTAGCTTCTATGCTACAATACATATTTTAAAAGAATCAGAAGGCTACAATCTTAATCTGCATAGGAACTGCTGATTTTAATCAAAAGTACTTCTGAGATGCAATAGAGATTACATCTGTTATTTTTGGTTAAGTATTTTAAATTAGAATTATTTTTAAATAAAACAAACATATGCATTATAAAACAGTTTTACCAAAATGTAGTATTTTTCAGCTGGCTATACTTTTTTAGCTCTTAGGAAAATACACTGTTAAAGTGTTACAACAAATTACATACTTTTAATATGCTTCCATGTTTAAGTGTTTCACAACATGATATGAGAAGCTACTGATTTATAATTTATCAGATTATCTCAGAAAACTAGAATAAAAAGTAGCTTCCTGTAGAATCCTTTAAAAGAATTAACAATCAACACAGATACTGTACAACATGACTCTTTCTGTTTTATGTATTAGTCAGTATTCCCAGTAATCACAAAATTGTAAGTTTCATCTATTAAATTCAACAATGAATTTAAATAGTCAAATATAGTAAGTTAAACAGTTGATGGTTAGCTATACATCAGAGACATTCTCACTCTTCAAAAGCACTCCTCTGAGTGAAGGAACCAGAAAAATAGGGTCAACATTTAGTGGAGAAACCATCACTGCATATACTGCACAATAAAAGTAGTAAGTAGTAACTGAAAAGCATGATTTTCCCATTAATAAGTTTGGCTACCCTTACCATACCTTTATCTGCTGTCTTCTAAGCATTGCAAGTTCCCTCATATCTCGGAATGGCTGTAGTAAGTACTGGTAGAGCTCCATGGTAGCTTCTGCAAGACTAGCGTAGGCTTCATCTTCCATTTGATACAGTTCAAGCAGCTCTACCATGCTTTCAGTGTTCTTATGTTTTTCCAGAAGCTGTAAAAAAAAGTGCCAATTTTGGTGAATGTGTTCAAATATTCCTGCTAAAAGTGAGTCATTAAAAAAAAAATTTTTAGCCTATCCTTTTGTATTATCTTCTCTAACCCACAAAATCATCACTCAGCCATACAAAAAAAAAAAAAACTTAAACCCCACACACATCTTGAATTTAGCCAGTCAAGTATGAGCATGTCTCTGATAAGCTTAACTCAAGATGTGCACCATTCCTAATAAATTTTTCATTTAAAAAAATCTTTGTAAAGTAATGAGTATGAGCACAAAAAGCAACTTAGTACAAGAATGTATAACACAGTAATCAGATAAGCTACTTCACACATTTCACACTTTCCGGTATGAGGGGAGAAGGAATGAGAGAAAAGGAGACAAAAGAGGAGAAGTCACATTTTGATCTTTCTAGGCTTCTTTTTTTTTTTTTTTTTTTTTTTTTTTTTTTTGGCCTATATGTACTTTGGACCTGCACAGCCCCATTATATCAGTGCGGCTCCAGACACAGATTCTTGTCTGTGTCTGGATCTATGTGAAGCAAAACAATGATCTGCATTTCTGGTAATTTTGTCTTCTGTTCTATTATTTTTCCCTGGACAGTTTAGGCATAAAAGTTCCAATCCACAAAGTTGGTGGCTGTTTTTTTTTAAAAAAGGAAATGATCAAAGTATTATAAGCTTTAAATAAAATACTCCAAATAAAATAATTTATATTTTAATTCATATAAGAAAACACAACACTGAAGTCTGTCCCTTCCTGCCTTTAGTTCTTATGAAGCCAAAGATTCATTTGTTTGTACAAATTTGCTACAACGTATATTTTTAATTTATGTTTGTTTTGCATCTATTTGGGGCATGCTACTGGAAATCTTCTACCATTTCTAAAAAAAACCATTCAACTTCAACAAAAACTAATCTCATACAGACGTGGAGTACTTGATGTATTTACAAAGACAAGATTATGTGAAATTAATTCCCCTCATATAATTTTTAAAGTCAAAATCTCTTGTCCTTTAATATTATAATCTCAAAAGCATATAATCACAGTCCAAGTTATTTAAATTTAACACAGATTAGGAACACTATGGAATAAATACATCATATCTTCTATCTGTTCATTCAAGTTGGATGCCAAACCCACATAAAATACCCTCTGTATACTCAACTGCATAGAGTATGATTATTGGAAGACAAAATAGAGGGAACTGTAGATTAGAAACTGAAGCTTTGATCAACAGTCCTTTGGTGTCTGGCTCATTTACATCCCAGGACAGTCAAGAGAAGTCTTGATTACCATACTGTCTACTCTGTTTGCTCCGTTACATTTATATTACTATGCTGTGTTTCAGTTACCTGACCAGATAAGAAAAGATTTTCTTTCTTCATAACATAAAGTTTGCTTCTGAAGATCCCCCAGGTTCCTTTGAAGCACTAAAGATTGGCCAAGATTACAAACAGGATGCAGAACAGAACATAGAGAGGCTTGTAGTAGCTTCATTTACACGTTCAGCATTAAAATGATTGTCAGATGACAAGCCAGGAAGATCTTTCCCTCAGCAAGGCTTAGCAGAGATGAAAGGTCTGGGAGAGAAGGTGTAGAACAGATGTGACATTCCTCAGCAGCATGAGAATTTGTTGTATTACCTAAACAATTTCACCTAGGAAATTGTTCCTATTGCAAGCTCATTTGCTATGCCCTTCTGCTCTCCTACAGCAGCATGCAATATTCCGTGGCATCTGAGTTCTCACTGAGAATATCGGGTAGTGCTTTGTGGCTTGCAGTCTGTAAAACCAACATTTTATTAATTTCCTGGGATAAACACACACAACCTAGCCTGCAGTTATAGGGACAGAAGTCATCCCAGATGCTCTTAGGTTTGAGTCCTAAATTCCTATGGATTTCATGTGTTAATCCAACCCACCAGCAGATTTAACCATCTAGGTCTATAAAATCCATCTTCCTCAGCTCCTCTTGCTTGTCACTAGTGCCTCAAAACAGAGCTACCATACTCAAGCCTTCTCCTACTTCCACCTGGCACTATCAGAAACCCTCTAGCAGTCCCAAAGCTGTAATTATCCCTCTGTTAAAGTAGTGAAAAAACAAACCTTTCTTCTCAAGCCACCCTTTGCAGGAAGGGTCTTTATTATTAGCAGCAGCTCTACACCACACTATAGTGTGAGTTTCCTTTTAGTTGCTTAGGTTATTAGTATCTGCTTATTGAATAAATTTACACATTTGTTTCATTGTGAAACCCTACTATTCTACTGTAGTGATTTGGCCTCAGACGGCAACAAAGAACCACGTGCCGCTCGCTCGGCTCTTCCCAGTACGGGAAGGATCAGAAGAAAAAGGCAAAACTCTTGGGTTGAAACAAAGGCAGTTTAACAGAACAGCAGAGGGAACACGAAAAAAAAACAGCAACAATAACACGGATAGAGGAATATACAAACGCGATTATGGAACCGCCGCTCCCCGCTGCTCACCAACCAGACCCGGGACGTGCCAGCCCACTCCAAACCCGACTTCCTGCCCCCTCCCCTCCTCTTAATCTCAGGGTGGGCGTGGCTCACATGGCATGGAATACTTAACCCTGTCCCCGCCGGAACCAGGACATCTACTATGATACAAATCCTAGAGAGCAACAAAAAATGACAAAGATTAGAGAAAACTTATCACCATTTAAAAGAGAATCAATCTAATTTCAGGAACAGAACAATACAATACAGGGCTTTTTTTTTTTCCCCTCTCCTTTATAGACCATTCTTAAAGTCTGTTTAATAGTTCTGATATTCTGGAAGACAGTCACAACTTTGCAAAAGTTGGAATTAAAAAGTGCCAGGAAATGAAGGACTGTTTCAATTTTATGATCATCAATCAGTATAGTACAAAGACATTTTAAGGGCACTAAAAGCAAGTATCTACTTATAATTAGTTGGTTATTCAGTGAAAATCATGTCCATGACTGGAAATAGTATGATAAAGTAAATAAATTTCATGACACTCCTGCACATATAGATGATAAGTAAATGTGCATCGTTTCAAGATCTTGTCTATTTCCAGGTCTATTTGGTCTACTGATGGGGTTTCTCCAATCCTAAACCTAGAGGTATTCACCAACTCCTTCAGAAATATCAAAGCCCCAATAAAAAAAAAATTACAAGTGAGGGCAGGTTATTTATAAAGAACATATATATTCTTAAATTATTAACACAAGGTAAGCAACCATTCTTCCTTCTTAAGGCAAGGATCCACACAAATTCCGTTTCCTGTGCCTAATGAAGACCTTTTTGAATGAAAATGGTGATGAAGTTTCATTTAAACTACAGTTGCCAGAAAAGACATAACAAAACTGGAAAACTGATTTGGAAACAAAAGAGTATCACCTTATTTGGTTTGGAGCAAAGACCAAAGAGCTATCGAACAGGGATATTCTTCAAAACAGGTAGGAAGGTTACCAACCTGCAAGTACTGGTTACAGACAGCCTCATTACACCTATCCATCTATTAAAGGCTCATTCAGACAGCGTTTTGGGGAAAAAATCTGAACATTAACCTTTTCTAAAAAAGGCTGCAAACGAGCTCAAAAGCACATTGAAATTATTTTGTCCTGTCAGATCAACACCATAAAATTGCTGCCTCAAATTTCACTTGGGTTAAAAGTTACATGAGAGAAAGAAGAGTCTGAAAAAGTATAAAAAATTCCAGTTTTGGGAAAGAAAAACAAGCAAAACAGAGAAATTATGACGTGCATTTGAAATTATTGTTAAAATATACAACATTTAAGAGACTAAAGAAGGGTCAAACTATTCTCTCTCACTTTTTGGAACTGATGTGATTACCACTAGAAGAACAGAAGATTGATAGCTTTGATTCTGCTTCTAGACAGAGCCTTGTATGCCTGATGAAGAGTCCAGGCTGCTTTAGTGCTACCAGTCCTAAATGGGCCACTGAAATAGGAGACAGATGGTGCTAAGCTAGCCATGTAGAGGACCTCTACCACTTTGCTCTATAAAGCAGTCCAATGGAAGCTTTCCTGTTCTGGATCAGCCAGCTGAAGCGTTTTTTTTTTAGCTGGCTGACATCCAGATAGTATTCAGACTATCAGATAACAATGCTGTGTCTAGGACAGAATTCCAATGAATTAATAATGTCATACGGCAAACCAGGCCCTCCATAGACTCACAGGTAGTTTAACTGTGTATGTTCCAATTTTCACACAGACAGTACCTAAATGATACACTATATTAGAAACATAAAAATTCAGCTAATACCTTTTAGTAAAGATGGAGACATTGGGTTATCTGGCCAAATATCTAAACCAACCCAATACCTTAAAACTGTGCAGTTTTCAAGGTGTTAGCATAAAATACATGAACAATTTCTGTGGCATATGTTATGCCCCACTCATGATTAATTCTCAATACAGACATTCAATGTTACTATTCATTTAATTCAACAGTCTCAGTATGAATTTTTTTACTTTCACAGCTTTTAATTATATTACTTAAATAAGCAGGTGGAGGAGGGTAGAGTAATATCCTGTACAGGCCTGACTAGTGCTATGCCTATTGAATACTGCATTTATTTAAGAATCATGTTTCACAGATGTTACATTGTTCACAACTAAATGAATCCATATATTTTAGGCAATTATTATTGCAGATAGACTCTAGCCAGCAGGAAACATTTTCCTCAATTTAACAGCATATATTTGAACTATATAGCTCAGCCCTACTTGAAGAGAGGGATATCTTGAAATGCCTCCATATATTTTAGGCAATTATTATTGCAGATAGACTCTAGCCAGCAGGAAACATTTTCCTCAATTTAACAGCATATATTTGAACTATATAGCTCAGCCCTACTTGAAGAGAGGGATCTCTTGAAATGCCTCTGGGCCAAAGTAATTCTTGGTGTATCTGCCCTGGTGAATGGAATCGAACAGAATTAGAATATTTTCAGTTGGAAGGGACCTACAATGATCATCTAGTCCAACTGCCTGACCAACTGAGGGTTGACCACAAGTTAAAGCCTATCATTAAAGGCACTGTCCAAACACCTCAAACACTGACAGGCATGGGGCATGGACCACCTCTCTAGGAAGCCTGTTCCAGTGTTTGACCACCCTCTCATTAAAGCGATAAAGAAATGCTTCCTAACATCCAGTCTAAACCTCCCCAGCACAGCTTTGAACCATTCCCACGTATCCTGTCACTGGATACCAGGGAGAAGAGATCAGCACCTCCCTTTCCACTTGCCCTCCTCAGGAAGCTGCTCTCCAGCCACTCCTCTCCCAATTTATACTTGTACCCAGCATTACTCTGTCCTAGGTGCAGAATCCAGTATTTGAACTTGTTAAATTTCATCCCATTAACCATAGCCCAATGCTCCAATCTATCCAAATCCCTCTGCAAGGCCTCTTGCCCCTCAAGAGAATCAACATGACAGTTTGGTATCATCAGCAAACTTGCTAATGGTGCATTCAACTCCTGCATCCAGATCATTGATAAAAATATTGAACAGAACTGGCCCTAGAATTGAACCCTGAGGAACACCGCGCTGGTGAATGGTCGCCAGCCAGATGTAGCCCCATTCACTACAACCCTTTGAGCCCTGCCCTTCAGCCAGTTCTTCACCCAGCACACCATGAACCCATTCATCTCACATTTGGAAAACTTGTCCAGAAGGATGCTGTGAGGGACAGTATCAAAAGCCTTACTAAAATTAAAAAAAACCTACATCCACTGCCTTCCCTTCATCCACTAGGCAGGTGACCTTATCATAGAAAGATATCAAATTAGTTAAACAGGACTTTCCGTTTGTGAACCCATGCTGACTGTGTCTGATGACTGCATTGTTCTTTAAATGCCTTTCATTAGTGCCCAGTATGATCTTCCCCATCATTTCTCCAGGTACTGAGGTAAGACTAACAGGTCTGTAGTTCCCTGGGTCTTCCCTCACACCCTTCTTGTAAATTGGAATAACCTCGGTTAGCTTCCAGTCAGCGGGGACCTCCCCAGACTCCCAAGACCTTTGGTAGATGATCGAGAGGGGTCCTGCCATAACATGTGCTAGCTCCTTCAGTACTCTGGGATGAATCCCATCAGGCCCCATGGACTTGTGAACATTCAGCTGATAGAGCTGGTCCCTTACAGTTTCAGTGCCACAAATGGAAAGCCACTGTTCCTACACTCATGGTCCTCCGACTCAGGGGACTGGACAGCCCAAGGTCTATCAGTATTATTAAAGACCAAGGCAAAGAAAGCATTGAACGCCTCCGCTTTTTCTTCATCTCTATTAGCCAGGTGACCATCTTCAACAAGTATTGGCCCAATGTTGTCTTTAGACCTCCTTTTGCTATTAACGTACTTAAGTCCTTCTTGTTGTCTGATGTGGAGCATTGATTCATGGACTCTGGCAGGGTATGGACCAAAGACCTTTATTACAACAATTTCACGAGTTTTATAGGTACAGGTACTGTCCACGCGCAGGCAGCATCCTACTGATAGGTTGAAGGTCGATTGCCCCGCGCTTCTCAGTGTCTTCTAACTGGTCGCCTCTGACTGTTCACGTGGAGTAGCAGCTTTGCTTTTCACATTCCTTTCCTTGCTGATATCTCCTGATCCTTGCTTATCTTTTCTCTCAAGGCGCCTCTCACGGGTACAGCTTTGTCTCATCAAGGCCAAACAGATTCCCTACGCTACTCTCTGTCTCCACAATTCCCCCTTTTTTATTTTTTCTGCAACAAAAGCTTGATTAATCATTTTTTGCACTATTTTCTGTAAGCAGCCTAAAATACAGCACACGACAAGCATTGGATGACAAAGACAACATGTTTAGAAAATTTAAAACATAAGTTGCTTTATACAATCGCTCTTGAGGTGTCATACCTACGGGATTCCCCCTTTTTCATTTATCAAGCATGGTTTTTAAAGTATGATGCATACGTTCCACAATTGCTTGCCCAGTCGGGGAATGAGGAATACCGGTGCCATGTTTAATACCCCATGTCTGTAAAGAGGCCTGTATTTTAGGGGACACATAAGCTGGTCTTTTATCAGTTTTTACAGTTTTCGGTACTCCCATGACTGCAATGCATTGCAACCCATGTCGAATAACATCACGAGCCTTCTCTCCTGTAGGAGCAGTAGCTACAACAAGGTGAGAAAACAAATCAACTGAAACATGTACATAGCGCAAACGTCCAAATTCCATAATGTGCATAACATTGGATTGCCAAAGTTCATCAGGTGTAAGCCCTCGCGGGTTAACCCCTGCAAATGATGGCAGAGGAGCCAGCTGCTGACAGCGCAAACGACCCTGCGAAATCAATCGTGCTAACAGTTCAATCATCGTAGTTACTGTTTTTGAAAAGGTATGTGGCAAAAATACCCACTCTAATGCAGTCAGGCTCTTTGCGAGCGCATCATCCCACTGTCCTATCAGGGTGTAAGGTTGAAAGTCTTGATAACAAATCTGCAATGTGCTGTAATGCCTTCTGAGCTGTTGGGGTTAATGAACGTGGAACCTACAGGGGAGGGGGGGGGCAGACACAGCACTTCAGGGCGTCCCCTGTATCTTCAAAGTGCGCTCATGTCTCTTCCCCTCTCTCCGACCCGAGACAGCCCCCTTATATCCTGCCCCGGATTGAGTGGAAAAGTACAGGCTAGAGTCGCTACATACGTGGCCAGCGCATGCAGCGAGCCTCACCAGACTCATGATCCAGCTTTGCTAACCACGGATGTCTGATACCTGACTACCTTGTACTCCCTTCTTGTTATCTTCTTCTTTGAAAGTTAGATACTCATGGATACACATATAGCTTTTCAGCAACAGTACCGAGTCCCTTTTTCCCAACCTGTATACTGGGTTTGGTTCAACTAGTAATTCTCCGTCGTGTCTCACTCGAACCATCCTCTATTATCCCTTACGTATGCCACCCTGTGGTCCGTAGTTGGGACACAACGATATTCTACAACTCGTACAAGGGTATGATGCAAATCGGCATCTACAACTGATCGTATAATGCTTATTAAACATGGCAAACAGCATACTAAACATAACAGACAGATTCCTTCCACACAGGCAATGAGTATAATTTCCTTCAATCAACCCCACCCCCAAGTCCATCCAGCAAAGAGATTTCACCCAGTGGTCTCCACAAGTTGCTGGCTCGGTCGGTGCAGTTCTTGCAACTGGGCATGGATGGATTTGGAGTGGTCACTTAGATTCATACAACACAGTCCTTTAAAATCTTGACAACCGTGTCCGTGAGCTAAAAGCAAAAAATCAATAGCAGCTCTGTTTTGCAGCGTTGCATGTTGAATACTATCTACATCTAGCAATAACTCAGAAATAGCTGTACTAGTAGCATTACTAAAATTATCCCTGGCAGCGAGAGAGTCCTTGTTATCAAGAATCCTTGGCATCGAAAGAGTCCTTGTTAGCAAGAGCGCATGCGGACTCCCTGTTCTTGCTGGTACTGTGCTTTGATCTTCTTCCACAACAGGCCAAGATTCTCAAGCAGCTAGATAAGGTGTCCCTGAGTCCATTACAGACTGATGTCATCTAAGTGGTTTTCTTGCAAGCACCTGAGACTGAATAACAATTAGTGTGATAGATGTGTTTTCCAGCACCCAGGTGCGAGTCCCTTGAGCGTATTTACAATCCTCCTTGCTGATCTTCTGTTGCTTTCCCATATTCCACCCCCCCACTCAAGAGACCGCTTCTGCTGGGGTTCATTTAGTCTCGCAGGGTATAACACAGAGTAATTTACAAAGGCGTGCAATAACATATATACATATAGGAAAAAAAACCCAAAACATATCTCTACAGTACTGCTTGAATCAGGTGTCCTATTTCTCTTTTTCTGCCGCTTTCTCGTAGCACGTATGGCATACTTTTGTGCTAATGCGGCACATTTCCCTTCTAATTGTTCCTTCCCCCCCCCCCCCCATCAGTTACGGCTGACATAAAAGTCTGCCTTTGCAACAAGAGCTCACCCTTAAGTTTCTCATTTTCCTACAGAGCATCCTATAGATTTTGGCTTAACTCCTTTTCCCAATCATCCATGATCTTGTAGGCAAACAACCAGCCATACGCCCTGCATGGGTAAGCTGTTCCCGAGAGCGTAAGCATGTCGGCTGGCAAAAACTCCCCCAATATTTCAGGACTTCCATTGGTTCTACGGCCCATCCTGGTCTATCTACCTGGGGCACACTCGCCTTACGTCTAAACATTGTGTATATACAAACTTCTTCGCTTGACAGTGTGTCAGCCCTAGTCATGTACGAGAACAGTACCACACTGGGCAGAACACCTGCTCAAGCGGAGTCACCAAACGACACTGCACACAGCAACAAACAAACAGTAGCACAGATGCTGATCAGCAGGCATAAGCTGGCACCCACACACACTTACACAGCAGACACACAAAACCACCACTTCTATCTCAGGGAGACGGCTGGGGAGGGGAGGGGGTGAGGCGGGCAGCGGCGGGTGCGAAGCGGCTCCGGCTCTGTCCTTTTCCCCCAACATTCTGACAATACACTGCAATACCCCGATTCCGGCTGTGCACGTATAAGCGGTTGAGAAGGAGGAACAGACACGATACCTGGCGCAAATGGAGGAGGGTTAAGAATGGAGGAGCGCGATAATGACTTTCATCTCTGTTGCTGTAAAATCTCCTCCCCAGTTGGAGCAGATGCAGCCATAGCTTTAATCAGGGTTAAAGGTGGACATAAATCAGGTTCAGTCTCTGGATTTATTGGGCCAGGATCAAAGGGATCTTCTGGCTCTTCGCCTCCTGAATTCTGCTTTTGGTAATGTTCTTCAGGATTGGGAATTTGAGCATATTCAGGCTGAGGGTCTCTTATTGTGACGTCGATGGCTGTGGCAACATCCATACTGGCGCTTCCGGTGGTCTGTGCTCGGAGGCTGTCCAGACCCATGATGTCCGCGGGCGCATGCCTAATAGGCTTGGGTTGCGGGGCATTTGTGTCGAGGCGCGCCCCTGCTTCACGCTGGTCCTCCCGTTTCCCAAATGTGGGGATAGCAGTTGCCCGACCTTATTATATCTTGAACAGCATTGATTTGCAAAATGTTTGCCTTTACCGCAGCGTGGACAGATATCTGGGGTCAGATCATTGGCTCCTGTCCCTTGCGGACAACTACGCTTAAAATGACCTGGTTTGCCACAACGGAAGCATATTCGCTCTTTTGTTGCAACGGCGGCAGCGAATGACGCCGCAAGCATATCGGTTTGATAGGAAATGGATCCCACTCTATTACAAGCCTCTATCATGTCTATTAGGCCTGGATTCTTTAGGGGTTGCAAAATACGTTTACAATCAATATTAGCATTTTCCACTGCTAGTTTTAGCATCAGAGCTTCTTTGGCCTCTAGATTATCCACTTGCTTATGAATAGCTTCTTGTAAACGATCAATAAATGTCATGTATGGTTCATTGGGACCCTGCTTGATAGTTGTGAAAGATTGGGTTGCCTTGCCTGTGTCAGGGACCTTAATTATAGCTTTCAGGGCAAGGTCTGCCGACTGCTTTAAAATTTCTGGTGCTAGCCGCGCTTGGAGCTGCGGAGTATCGACGGGTGACTCCCCCAACAATTGAGGGAGACCTGCCCTCTGTAGAGGATCTCCATCTTCTCTAGACAAATTATCTATTGCGGCAAAACTGCATGCGTCTCTCCAGCGTGCCATAAAGAGAACACGCTGCGTGGGGGTAAAGATAACATCTGCCAATTGTCTGATATCAAACGGAGTTAGTATGTGTCCCTTCATAATGGTATTTAATAATCTTTGTGCATACGGGGAAGTTAGTCCATGCTGCATAATCGTTTTTCGCATTTCTTTAACTAGCTCCCAGCTCAGCGGTTCCCAAGTCTTTGGTCCTTGTTAAGTGATTTTCACAGGACACACGAGGGCAGTAGCAGCTTCTAAATCGCCGTCTTGTATTGCCTGTTTACGTAACTTCTGCCAGTGCTGGGCGGGATCGTAAGTCGTGGGAACTGCCTGACTTGGTGGGGGATCCTCCCAGCCCGGTAAATCCCTTTCCTGCAAGCACTGTCGTATTCGAACTAGAGGCTCGGACCCGGGGGGCTGCGGCGGTGCTGCCGCCGAATCTAACGGGAGTGCTGACGGCGTAGCAGGATGGCCCGGGGGCTCGAGCTTCTCCCTCCCCTTCTCCTCTATATGAGCGGCAGCCGGGCTGTCTGGCATCACCGCGGCAACGGCGGCGGCCGCGGCAGCCCGTTCGGATTTCATCTGCTGTAATGTGTCCTTAATTAGCCTCCAGGTTGTTAAGACCTTCATAGCTACCACATCCCCTTTCGTTGCTGCCTCAAACAAAGTTTCACCGGCTTGCTCCCAACTTGATAATTGGAAAGCTGTTGTAGAATCAGTGGGAAGGCCCTTGCTTTTTAGCCATGCTTAGCAAAAGCTGAAGAGTTCCTTCATCATATTGTATACCCCTTTTACTTAAAAACTTTTCTAATATACATACAATCGCCTTTTCCTCTGAGGACGTTTTTGACCCCATTCTCACACGTTCCCGGCTGCTCACCTTTCCTTGGTGATTAGTCGTCCGGACTGCAGCTCTCAGATACCGCCGCTTTTTTTTCGTTCAGCCGGGCTGCTCCACCAGTTGTATCTTCCTACGATTCAAGTCCCGATTCGGGCTGCCATTTGTGGAGCATTGATTCACAGACTCTGGCAGGGTATGGACCAAAGACCTTTATTACAACAATTTCACGAGTTTTATAGGTACAGGTACTGTCCACGCGCAGGCAGCATCCTGCTGATAGGTTGACGGTCAATTGCCACGCGCTTCTCGGTGTCTTCTAATTGGTCATCTCTGACTGTTCACACGGAGCAGCAGCTTTGCTTTTCACATTCCTGTTCTTGCTGATATCTCCTGATGCTTGCTTATCTTTTCTCTCAAGGCGCCTCTGAAGGGTACAGCTTTGTCTCATCAAGGCCAAACAGATTCCCTATGCTACTCTCTATCTCCACAGTCTGACACAACACTGGCCAGTTTCAACTCTAGTTGAGCTTTGGCCTTTCATGTCTTCTCCCTGCATATGCAAACCACAGCTCTGCAATCTTCCTGCAAAGCCTGACCTTGCTTCCTGAGATCATACAATTTCTTTTTCCTGCTGAGTTCCATGAGGAGTTCCCTGTCCAGCCAAGCTGGTCTTCTGCCCCACTTGTTTGACTTGTGACACAATGGGATTGCCTGCTCCTGTGCTTCTAAAAGGTGGTTCTTAAAGACAGACCAGCACTCATGGACTCCTAAGCCCTCAAAAGCAGATTCCCAGGGTACTCTGCTAAGTAGCTCCCTGAATAGCTTAAAGTTTGCTCTCCTGAAGTCCAGGGTAGCAACTCTGCTGACCTTTTTTCTCATTACACTGAAAATTTTAAACTCAAACTTTTCATGATCACTGTGGCCAAGACAGCCACTTACCATCACATTTCCCATGAGTCCTTCTCTGTTCACAAATAGCAAGTCTTCAGAGGGTATCTTTCCTATTTGGCTCCCTGAGCACCTGTGTCAAGAAGTTATCTTCCACAAACTTCAAGAACTTCCAAGACCTGCTCATCACAGCAGTATGGTATTCCCACTTGATGTCTTGGAAGTTGAAATCTCCCATAAGGACAAGGGCTACCGATCCAGAGATTTCTCCTAATTGCCTATAGAATAACTCATCGGTCCTTACATCCTGGCTGGGCAATCGGTAGCAGACACCCACTACATCATCTCCTTTGTTTTCCATCCCCCTAATCCTCACCCAGAGGCTCTCAACCACATCATCACTAACTGTAAGGGCTGTACAATCAAACCTCTCCCTTACATACAGTGCGACACCTCCACCTTGCCTGCCCAACCCTCCATCCCAGCACTCCAATTGTGGGACACCAAGTCTTGCTAATATCAATGACATCATCGTTCTGGGAACTGATCAGTACTTCCAGTTCATCCTGTTTGTTTCTCATACTGCATACATTGGTGTACAAGCATTTCAGATACACTCCTGAACCCTCCATGCTCCCAGAAGCAGTGTAAATATTCCCACTAACACACCACCCTCAGGCAATGCCATACCAACCCTTGGCTTACCTACTGCAATCCTGTTAGTATCCCCTTCCTTCATGGATTCTAGTTTAAGACGCTCTCAGTCTCACCAGCTTACACACAAAGACATGTTTTCCCCATTGTGACAGGTGGATCCCATCAGGCCCCAGCATACTTTGTCTCTCAAAGGCTCTCCCATGGTTGCAAAACCCAAAGTTTTGGTGGAGGCACTAATCCTGAAGCCAGTTATTGATTTTCTGGGCTCACCTGTTACTTCTAGAGTCTCCCTCCATTACTGGGAGGAATGAGGTAAACACTGCCTGTGCTCCTGAACTTTTTAGCATTTTTCCCAGGGCTGTGAAATCTCTTTCAGAATTTTTGTTGCAACATCATTAGTATGTGAAAGAGCAGGAATGGATAGTAGTCTGAAGATTGTACTAGGCTCTTCAGTCTTGTGGTGATGTCCCTAATTCAGGCCCTAGGGAGGCAGCAAACTTCCACAAAAAGAGGGTCTGGTCTGCAAACAGGTGCTTCCATTCCACATAGGAGGGAATCACCAGTGACCATAACTCATCATTCTTTCTTTGTGGTAGAGGACACTGCTTTTTGCCAGGTGGTCACCATGCTGTCCACTGCCATGCACCTGCCCACTGGGAAATATATCTGCTAATCCATTGCAATCAGCTGGGCTGATTGTTTTAGCCTGTTTAACTCTCTGGCACTGCCAGGTGCAGGCTCCACCCCTTGCTGTCTCATCCAATCAGCAGGTCAGGTCCTCAGGGAACACCCCCTGTTCAGGCAAGCCTCTCCTTGTCCACACGTATCTGTCTTGTGTCCCCTACTGCTGCTTGCAGTGAAGAGTCAAGTCTTGACTGGTGCTCCTCGCACTGCTCTGGCATCCATTGCCATGAGCTGAGCTGATATAACAAAGATTATTTTTGTCTTCAGTATTAAAAAAAAATTGTCCATAAAGCTTTAAAAGCATTACAGAGGACAGTGCAATTATGTGCAAGTTGCCCTCAGTTGGGAGCATAATCCAAAGTTTGATTTAATCAGAGAAGAGTCAAGTCTTACATTTCCTTTGCTATTATTCCCAAAACTTTTGCTGTTATTCCCATTTTATTTTGTGTATTTTATAAAAACATTGCAACACAACACACATCCATTAGCTAAAACAAGCCATAAAGATATTTTTTAGTCTCTTCCTCAGCTTTTTCATATTTTTGGAATAACAATAGTTACAGAATACCCTGTTCTCCTATGAATTTAGGTTCTCGGAAGCCTGATAGCATTACTTGCCATTTCCAGGAAGAATTCTAAAGATTTTTAATTGGAGAAGAATGTTTAAGATCACAGGTAAAACTAAGGATAGTTATTTTCAGAGAGGAGTACTGCTGATAGAGTCATTTTTAGATACTCTGTCCTTTCCACCAAACAGCAGTCATAAGTATAAAATACCAAATCTTCCTGCTGATACACTTGCAATGAGCTCCAATGACTTCCAAAGAAGTAAAGCTCCAGAATACATAAAATTTGTATGCAAAATTTTAGGAACTGAACTTAGACTACAAGTTCTTATATTAGAACATGCTTAAAATTGTTCTATTCTCTCTCTTTTTAAGCTATCTTTAAACAAACAAAAAATCTTGTTAAAAACAAATACATACACTCACACATGTCCTGGTAATGAGCAGGAGTCTCAAGTACATGAAATCTGTACTATAGGCAAACTACTTGTATGTCCAGCATACAGCTAGACAAGTCCATAATACAATGGGTGGACAATTAGCTGACGGGTCAGGCTTAAAGAGTTATAGTAAAGACAGGACAATGGGGTTACATCAGGCTGGCGGCCAGTCACCAGCAGGGTTCCCCAGGGCTCAATTTTAGGGCCAGTGCTCTTTAATGATTTTATAAGTGATCTGGATGCAGGAGTCGAATGTACATTAAGTAAGATTGCCAGTGATACTAAACTAGGAGGAGCTGTTGACCCCCTTGAGGGTAGAGAGGCCTTACAGAGAGATCTGGATAGACTACAGAGCTGGGCAATCACCAACCGTATGAAATTAAACAAAAGCAAGTGCCGGATTCTGCACCCTCTACACTGCACCGGTGCAGAGTGGGACAATCACCTCCCTTGAACAGCTAGCTATGATGTTCTTGATGCACCCCAAGAGCCAGTTGGCCCTTTTGGCTCCTAGGGCACACTGTTGACTCATATTCACATTGTAATGTAACTTGATGAATAAAACAAATGTTTACCATATTTCAAAGTTAATATGTCAGTCTGGGACTCCTTCCCTTTGGAAAGGGGCAATATAACTAAAAGATAAAATCACTAATGAATCACTGATCAGTTGGAACACGGTAACTCTGAACAAAAAGACTTCTAGGCAACATCTCACCCTGAAGGCTTGGCAAAGAGCTTTATTTTACTCATTCTGCAGGAATATGATCGGAAAAAAGAAATCCAAAGCCAGAAGACTAAGAACATACATTACATAAGTGTATGCTGTGCCATAAAATACATTAACTTTTGGTCCACAGATCCTCTTCTCCCATGCTTCTGAACTATGCTATTAGTCAGAAAAACATATTCAAGAGTCTAAATACTGACAACCGTCTAGACAAACTAATATTTGCATACAATGAAAACATTTACTTATCAGGTATTACGACCCTACTGTAAGAGACGGACCGTAAATTCCCTGATGAGGGGCAGAAGGCCCTCCAAGCCTTCAATGGAATGCCTCAAACACTCACAAGGAAATAAATAATGCAGGCCTGGCCTTCAAAGAACTGATAAGGCCAACACTTCTGGCATCTGAAAGTGTGGGAGAACTGCCTTGTGAAGACAGGATAGTTCTGCCACTCGTGTGGTAAACTTGCTAGTTCTCGGTTCTCAAGGCCATTGTGTCTGATAAGTGACCTTTGCTTCATTATCTGTGAAATGCATATGAAAGCGCACAGCCCTGCATATGCTAATGAAGATTACAGAGATCATGCTAAACATGTATGACTATGGCACTCGTCTCTCCACCCAAATCATGCTACACGTCACCTGGGAGAAGGGAAGGGAGAAACCTGAGACGAGGCTGTCCTCAGCAAGGGGGGTGGACCATGCTAATTCAGCAAACATAAAAGGGGAAAATAAGTGCCCCTGGAGAGGGAACAAAGAAGAAACAAAAGAAGAAGATAGTGCCTGGGAAGATTCTTCCCAAGAAAGACTGTACCTGGGAAGATTTTTCCAAGAGAGAAGAAGATTATGCCTGGGAAGATTCCCTGAAACCAGGACCAGTGATCTCTTTATCTCTGTCTTTTTCTCTCTCTTCCTTTCTCTATCCCTCAGTTTCTCTTTTCTCTTAGAATTGTTAAGTAATGGTTAGAGTTGTTAAGTAATGACCTTAAGTATGACCTTAAGTACCGCTTGACATATGTTGTCCTATATCTGTTGTTAAGTAACACAATGCATACCTCACCATTTGCCATAATTTGTTATATACCTAACCAATTATCGTGGACTTGTTAAGACCTATACTAATCATTTTGGGCAGCTAATAAATGTTTGTATATGGACCTTGAGATTTATCTCACCTTAGTCCATGCCGTTGGGAATTTACGAATCTAAAGTCACTTACCCCCCCTCTTTCCTGAGAGTGGGACGTGACACCTACTCTTAAAAACCTTTCTTTGTCTAAGGTTTGCAATGTCAGGACACACAGGCCTAGCCAAACACCCACTCCACTAAAGAACAAATATTCTTCAACAAAAACAAAGGTAAAAATTTGATAGGAATGTCTGCTATTAATCTAATATTAAGACATTTAAAAAAATCTAATTCAAAGGGACTAAAGCATTGTGACAATACCAGATTCAAAGTACTGGTAAGGGTAAATTCACTTTTAAAAGCAGAGATAAGCTAATGGCTTGCTTCTGCTGAAAGCAGATCGCACTTCCCATCCCTCTTCCTTTTCTTCTTCCAACTCCACCCCAGTTCCTTGTTCCTTCTACTCTCAGTTGTACTCTTCCTCCTCTACATGGGCTTTGGTATTCCTCAGACCTTTCAACAAACTAGCTTTCTGCCAGATGCTCAGTTATTTCTGTATTTTCTCTTGGATTAATTTACCGAGGTTTACTGTGTTGAAACAGCACACCGCAAGGACAGAGAAGTACAACAGGAAGGAACACAAAGCTGAAAGCAGAAGGACATAAAGAGATGGGATCCCTCCCTTTCAGCACCAGCAAGCTGATGATCCAGTTCTTCAGCTCCCTTCAACAGCGCAGCTGATGAGCCACCTTTAAACCTTGGACAGCAGCTGATAGGTAACTCAAACGGCCATCTGTGTAATTTCCCAAGGCTGGTATAGTTCAACATGTTTTCAACCTCTAAAGCACCTTATTACAACGGTGAAATCATAGAAAGTCAGGCCTAAGGAGAAAACAGCATTATGAATGACTAAATCCAATTTTTAAAGTTTCTAAACTAAAAAAATTATATTTTTTTTGTTTAAAAGTTGAATACAACATGCAAAAAAGCCCAAAAGAACACATTTACAGCCCACGGTTATTAATAAAAGGCTAGATAAGATATCAATCATAGAATCATTTAGGTTGGAAAAGACCCTTAAGATCATCGAGTCTAACCATAAACCTAACACTGTCAAATCCACCACTGAACCACGTCCCTAAGTGCCACATCTACACATCTTTTAAATACCTCCAGGGATGGTGACTCAACCACTTCCCTGGGCAGCCTGTTCCAATACTTGATAACCCTTTCAGTGAAGAAATTTCTCCTAATACCCAATCTAAACCTGCCCTGGCACCACTTGACGCCATTTCCTCTTGTCCTATCACTTGGTACTCAGGAGAAAAGACTGATACCCACCTCCCTACAACCTCCTTTCAGGTAGCTATAGACAGCAATAAGGTCTCCCCTCAGCCTCCTTTTCTCCAGACTAAACCACCCCAGTTCCCTCAGCCACTCCTCTTAAGACTTGTGCTCTAGATCCCTCACCAGATTTGTTGCCCATCTTTGGCTCCAGCACCTCAATGTCTGTCTTGTAGTGAGGGGCCCAAAACTGAACACAGTATTTGAGCTGCAGTCTCACCAGTATCAAGGACGGGGGGGAAGGGCGATCGCTTCCCTAGACCTGCTAGCCACACTATTCCTGACACAGGCCAGGATGCTATCGTCAATCTTGGCCACCTGAGCACACTGCCAGCTCATATTCAGCCAGCTGTTGACCAACACCCCCAGGTCCTTTTCTGATGGGCAACTTTCCAGCCACTCTTGCCCAGGCCTGTAGTATTACATGGGGTTGTTGTAACCCAAGTGCAGGACCTGGTACTTAGCCTTGTTGAATCTCATATAATTGGCCTCGGCTCATCCGCCCAGCTTGTCCAGATCCCTCTGTAGAGCCTTTCTACCCTCAAGTAGGTCAACACTCCCATCCAACTTGGTGTTGTCTGAAACCTTACTGAGGGTGCACTCAATCCCCTTGTCCAGATCACTGATAAAGATATTAAACAGAACTGGCCCCAGTACTGAGCCCTGGGGAACACTGATTGTGACTAGCTGCCAACAGGATTTAACCCTATTCACCACAGCGCTTTGGGCCCAGCCATCCAGACAGTTTTTTACTCAGCAAAGAACACGCTTGTCCAAGCCACAAACAGCCAGTTTCTCCTGAATGCTGTGGGAAATAAACATCAAGAAACTCCTGAAATCCCATATCATACATGCTATTTTTCCTCCTACTCTAACAGGAAATATGTAAATAGCAAGCTATTAAATCACTTTCATAGCAGCAGAACATTTCAGAAAAAAGCAATTTAAATTACTATCAGGCAAACACAGATGTGTATTCTGTAGTGTTACCTGTTTGGGTTGGTTTTGTTACTCTTTTCATGAAGAAATCATAGAATCATAGAATGTGTTGGGTTGGAAGGGACCTTTAAAGGTCATCTAGTCTTTAACTAGATCAGATTGCTCAGAGCCCCATCAAGCCTGGCCTTGAATGTCTCCAGGGATGGGGCCTCCACCACCTCTCTGGGCAACCTGTTCCAGTGCCTCACCACCCCCATCATTGTAAAGAACTTCTTCCTAATGTCTAATCTAAACCTACCCTGCTCTAGTTTAAAACCATTGCCCCTTGTTCTATCGCTACATGCCCTTGCAAACAGCCCCTCCCCAGCTTTCTTGTAGGCCCCCTTTAGGTACTGGAAGGCTGCTATAAGGTCTCCCCGGAGCCTTCTCTTCTCCAGGCTGAACAACCCCAACTCTCTCAGCCTGTCCTCATAGGAGAGGTGCTCCAGCCCTCTGATCATCTTTGTGGCCCTCCGCTGGACCCTCTCCAACAGGTCCATGTCCTTCCTGTGCTGAAGACTCCAGAGCTGGACACAGTACTCCAGGTGGGGTCTCATGAGAGCAGAGTAGAGGGGGAGAATCACCTCTCTGGATCTGCTGGCCATGGTTCTTCTGATGCAGCCCAGGATGCGATTGGCATTCTGGGCTGCGAGTGCACATTGTTGGCTCATGTCCAGCTTTTCATCCACCAGTACCCCCAAGTCCTTTTTTGCACGGCTGCTCTCTATCATGTCATCCCCCAACCTGTATTGATAATGAGGATTGTCCCAATCCAAGTGCAGGACCTTTCACTTGGCCTTGTTGAACTTCATGAGGTTTGCTCGGGCCCACCTCTCCAGCTCATCCAGGTCCCTCTGGATGACATCCCGTCCCTCTGGCACATTGACCGCACCACCGAGCTTGGTGTCATCGGCAAACTTACTGAGAGTGCACCTGATCCCACTATGTCATTGATGAAGATATTAAACAGCACCGGTCCTAGTACGGATCCCTGAGGGACACCACTTATCACCGATCTCCATCTGGACATCGAGCCATTGACCACTACCCTCTGGATGTGACCATCCAGGCAGTTCCTTATCCACCGAACAGTCCACCCATCAAATCCGTATCTCTCCAGCTTAGAGAGAAGGATGTTGTGGCAGACCGTGTCAAAGACCTTTAGGGGGAAATAAGAGGGAAAAGATATGTAGACTAAATATTATGAAGATATCAAATCCATGCATGATGAAGTCACACAGCAAAACACAATCGAAATAATACAGACAATTTACCTATTAATTAAAGTCTTTAACAACTCCTCTAATACTCCAAGAAGTTTGGGATTTTTTTTAAACTCCTCCCACATATAGATTTTTCCTGAATTATATACTACTCATACTGATGCTGGGACAATGGGGCTGATACCACAGACTTGGAAGGTAGAGAGGCTAAGCAGTTGGGAAACCTGGCCAAAGATGGAGGTATTGATAAAGCAATTGGGAATAAGAGAAACACTCTCACTCTCTGGAGGCAACTGGTGTCAGCTGTAAAGAGCAGGTATCCCTTTCTCCTGGGTTAAGCAACACAGAACTAATTTCTCTCCTAATACTGGGAAAAACCACTTTTAGAAGACTCTAGTGTCTGAATTTGTGGAAATATTTACTTTATAGCCAGCTAGGCTACGTGGGATTCAAGGTCTCAGTGTTTTCAAGCCTTGCCAGGTGCAGGGATGAGGAGGAGCGAGGCCTGGGCATTTGACCCAGGCTGGCCAACAGGATTATTTCATACCATGAACATCACGTTCTATATAAATTAGAAAGTTTGCTGTATAGGCTCTCTCTCTCCCTTGATGGCGGCAGTCCAGAGAAACTCCTTGCCCCGGTGACAGACCCCTGAGGCCTTCTCTTCCTCCTGAAGCCGTAGCATCCGACATTTGTTGTCCACTGCTGGGAGTGCACAGCTTCCTACTGATATAATTGGCTAAGTATAATTCTTGCACATCTTATATTAGTATCGGGATTAATACTGGTTCTTCAGTATTATTAATGTTAATTATTTAGTCTTATCCTATTAAATCTATTTATATTTCAATCCTCATGTTTTCTTGTTTTTTCCGATTCCCCTTCCTGGGTGGGCAGGGGTCGTCAGGTGATACAATGATTGTCTAAATGACAATAAATTGTTATGGGTTTTCTCAAACCATAACACCCTTTAAGGATGATATCAAATGCTGTCCAAGCAAATGGACCAGCATGGAAAAAGGTATTAAGTACCTGAGAGAAGGTGTGAAAGAGATGATTTATGGTGAATGGCAAGCAAATGTAGACCCTGATGAAATGCCACGCAAACAATCTTTGCTGAGAAAGTTTGCGTAGAGGGCACCATCAATGTATTCCCACACATTGCCAACAATGGTTTGGAGAGGATCTGATGCTGATGCACTAACTGTAAATGAAGTGGCTAACAGGGTATGACAGTATGAAGACAGCCTTTCTCGCCCTCTCACTGTGGCAGCTGTAGAAAAAATGACTGAGAAAATAAAGGAAATAACGAAGACAATATCTAAGCAAATTGAAACATCTAAGAAAAATGATAAACGGTTTGAAAAACTGTCTGGGATGGAGAAAGAATCCCACTCTTTCCCTGAACGCACCCACACCACAGTCATTAAGAAAAGATGCCCTTCTACGAAACTGATTCAAGAGAAACAGGACCTACTCTGAGATTTCCTCTGGCTTTGCCTCTACAACTATGGAGAGGACATGAGTAAATGGGATAAAAAAAACCTACCCTGGTCCTACAAGCACGCGTGCTTGAGTTGCAAGGTAAAGCAGATGGAAGGAAGAATTCTTGAAGGATGATGGCTGCTCCAGTCCATGGTAAGCAGTTCTCCAGTCCGGGTAGGAACTCATTTGCTAATTGCAGATGTTGTCCTCAACATTAGGGGAGCCCTGCCTCCAGCCAGGAGGAGGAAAGGGACAACTGAGTTTATTGGACTGTGTAGATTCGATGGCCTAGCACATTAGAGCCACAAAAGTATAAAGCCCTAGTGGACACTGGTGCACAGAGTACCCTATTGCCATTGAATCATAAAGGGACAGAATCTGTGACTATTTCTGGAGTGACAGGTGGGTCTCAAGAACTGACTGTACTGGAAGCTGAAGTGACCCTAACTGGGAATAAATGGGAGAAGCACCCCATTGTGACTGGCCCAGATGCTCCATGCATCCTTGGCATAGACTGCCTCAGGAAAGGGTATTTCAAAGACCCAAAAGGATATGGGTGGGCTTTTGGTATAGCAGTTGTAGAGACTGAGGACATTACACAGCTGTCTACCTTACCTGGCCTTTCAGATGACCCTTCTGTGGTGGGACTGCTGAAGGTTAAAGAACAGCAGGTGCCAATTGCTATTGCCATGGTGCATCGACGACAATATCACACTAACCGAGACTCCCTGATTCCCATCCAGAACCTGATTCGTCGGCTGGAGACCCAAGGAGTGATCAGCAAGACTCGCTCACCCTTTAACAGCCCTATATGGCCAGTGAGAAAGTCTGATGGAGAGTGGAGATTAACAGTAGACTATTGTGGCCTGAATGAAGTCACACCACCACTGAGTGCTGCTGTGCCAGACATGCTACAACTGCAGTATGAACTGGAGTCAAAGGCAGCCAAATGGTATGCTACAGTTGACACTGCTAATGCATTCTTCTCTATTCCTTTAGCAGCAGAGTGCAGGCCACAGTTTCCTTTCACCTGGAGAGGCATCCAGTACACCTGGAATCAACTGTCCCAGGGGTGGAAACACAGCCCTACTGTTTGCCATGGACTGATCCAGCCTGCACTGGAGAAGGGTGGAGCTCCAGAACACCTGCAGTACATTGATGACATCATTGTGTGGGGTAACACAGCAGGAGAAGTTTTCAAGAAAGGTAAGAAAATAATCAAGATTCTTCTGAAAGCAGGTTTTGTTGTAAAAAGAGGTAAGGTCAAGGGACCTGCAGGAGAGATCCAGTTCTTGGGAATTAAGTGGCAAAATGGTCGTTGCCAGATCCCAATGGATGTGATTGATTAACAAAATAACAGCTACGTCCCCACCTACTAACAAAAAGGAAACACAAGCCTTCTTAGGTGTTGTGGGTTTCTGGAGAATGCATATTCCAGGTTATAGTCAGATTGTGATACCTCTCTATGAAGTGACTCGAAAGAAAAATGAGTTTACGTGGGGTCCTGAGCAATGACAGGCCTTTGAGCAAATTAAACAAGAGATTGCGCGTGCAGTAGCCCTTGGACCAGTCCAAACAGGATGGGACATTAAAAATGTGCTCTACACTGCAGCCAAGGACAATGGGACTACCTGGAGCCTATGGCAGAAAGCACCAGGGGAGACTCAAGGTCGCCCCCTAGGATTCTGGAGTCAAGGCTATAAAGGCTCTGAGGCCAACTATACCCCAAATGAGAAAGAAATCTTGGCAGCATATGAAGGAGTTAGAGCTGCTTCAGAGGTAATCGGTACCGAAGCACAGCTCCTCCTGGTGCCCCAATTACCAGTGCTAGGCTGGATGTTCAAGGGTAAAGTTCCTTCTACTCATCATGCCACCGATGCTACCTGGAGTAAATGGGTCGCTTTAATCACACAGCAGGCTGGAATAGGAAACCCAAATTGTCCGGGAATTGTCGAAGCGATCACAAACTGGCCTGAAGGCAAAGACTTCACGATGCCGCCCGAGGAGGTGGTGACTCGTGCTGAGGAAGCCCCACCATATAATGAACTCTCAGATAATGAGAAACAGTATGCCTTGTTCACTGATGGATCTTGTCGTATTGTAGGAAAACATCGAAGGTGGAAAGGTGCTCTGTGGAGTCCTACACAACCAGTCACAGAAGCTGCTGAGGGAGAAGGTGAATCGAGTCAATTTGCACAGGTAAAAGCCATCCAGCTGGCCCTAGACATTGCTGAATGAGAAAAGTGGCCAATACTCTATCTCTATACTGACTCATGGATGGTGGCAAATGCTTTGTGGGGATGGTTACAGCAGTGGAAGCAGAGCAACTGGCAGCACAGAGGTCAACGCATCTGGGCTGCTGAATTATGGCAAGATATTGCTGACCGGCTAGGGAAACCAGTTGTAAAGGTATGCCATGTAGATGCCCACGTGCCTATGAGTCGGGCCACTGAGGAACATCGAAACAATCAGCAAGTGGACCAGACAGCTAAGATTTTCAAGACAGATTTGGACTGGGAACATAAAGGTGAACTGTTTTTAGCTTAGTAGGCCCATGACACTTCAGGTCATCAAGGAAGGAATGCAACATATAAATGGGACCATGACGAAGGGGTAGATTTAACCATGGACGCTATTGCGCATGTTATCCATGACTGTGAAACATGCGCCGAAATCAAGCAAGTGAAAAGCTTAAAGCCTTTGTGGTATTGGTAAGGATGGATGAAACAGAAGTATGGGGAGACTTGGCAAACTGACTATATCACACTCCCTCAAACCCCCCAGGGTCAGTGCTGCGTGCTTACAGTGGTGGAAGCAAGCACCGGATGGTTGGAAACCTACGCCATGCCCCATGCTACTGCCCACAAGGCAAGTCTTGTGGCTACACAGTACTCCAGAAAGAGTTGAGTCAGACAATAGGACTCATTTCAAAAATAATCTTATAAGTAACTGGGCAAAAGCACATGGCATTGAGTGGGTATATCATATCCCCTATCATGCACCAGCTTCTGGGAAAATTGAGCGATACAATGGATTGTTAAAAACTACCCTGAAAGCAGTGGGGGGTGGACCCTTTAAAAATTGGGACAAGCATTTAGCACAAGCTACCTGGTTAGCTAATACCAGGGGGTCCATCAATCGAGCTGGCCCTGCTCAGTCAGACCTTTTACATACTGTAGAAGGGGATAACGTCCCTGTGGTGCATGAAAGGAATATGCTGGGGAAACCTGTTTGGGTTTTTCCTGCCTCAGGCAAAGGCAAACCCATTCGTGGGACTGTTTTTGCTCAAGGACCTGGATGTACTTGGTGGGCGATGCTGGAGAATGGAGAAGTTCAATGCATACCTCAAGGAAATTTGACCCTGGGTGAGAATATTTGATTCTGAGCTGTATGATGCTAATTGTCATATAATACTAACAGTGTTCAATAAGTGTCTTTCAGGATAACATAGTAGTGATGAAACCTGAGCTAGCTTCATCAAGCGGAATCTAGCAAGGCTCTGAGGTGGACATTTTAACTATGGGCATGAACCACAATTAATTTGATACCATCTTTCCTGCCCTAAGAATCTGCTATGATAGATGAAATCCTGCAGTTATGAACTAAATGGACTTAGCAAACTTTTGTGATTAAGATAAATCATAAATGAGTGACTTGCACGTATCTATCTATCTATATATGTGTGTGTATAGATTTGATAGGTAAATTATTAGTGATCTGAGCATGATGCAAATCGTATGGAATAAGGCGTGGAACGTCCTGGTTTGGGGTGAAGCAGAGCCAACTTTCTGTTCAGTGAGTGAAGTTCTTGCTCTTACTTGTTGCTGTGGCAACCAGGGTCAGCTGACTTGGTTGTTTACCCCATGGAGGGGTTGCACCTGTGGGGAGGAGTGGACAGGTCAGGTGACCCAAACTGACCAATAGGGTATTCCATCCCATCTGCCATGCTCAGTATAAAAGCTGAGGGATTAAAGGGTCAGGTTGTCTGTTCTTCGATGACTGATGTTTAGGGGAGGACTCTGTTTGTCTGCCTTTGTTCCCAATCCATGTGTTCCTCAATCAGGATCCAGTTCCCATTTATCACTGTGTCCAGTCTGGGACTTCCCCAGTGCCTGCCAGTGACATCTCCCTGGGAGCTTGATACAGTTTTGTATATATTGTATGTATTTCATTATTTCCTTCTTATTATTAATATTTCATTAAAGTAGTTTAGTTCTTTCTAAACTCATAAATCTCTTTGTCTCTCCTTCCTCTCCTTAGAGCAAGAGGTGAGGGAGAACATCTGTTGTCTTGTCATTGGCTAACCCTGCCCAAACTAGGACATGGTCCTATAAATATTTATCTACAACTGCATTTTGAGATGTACTGTAACAGAAGTATAAAACAAACAGCAATTTTTAGTATCACTTCAGAAAGCAAAGGTACTTAATTCACTTTCAGAAACAATAAAAAAAGGTTACTGAATGACTGGAAGCTTTTCAGGAGCAACTCATTTACAAAAAATAGTGCACTAAGCACTCATTTTTTTCTGAATGGGTAATGTTTGTCTGCCCCATATGTAACAAGAAAAAATAAATCTATACAGTTGATAACTTTTACCATATAAATACCATAAACAGCACAGAATAGATAGAAAGGACATCCAGAGATACAGTGACACCAGTAAGAGGTTTTAACTGAAAACAGCCTGGGCCAAAACATTTGCAACTGGTCAGCTGAGTCACAGGCGGATACACCACCAGCATTCTATTTATATCTACTCTGAACAGCTCCAGATGATTATTTTCATAGACTAGCCTGCCAGCAAAGCTGTCTTCACATTTAAATGCCTTTCTGCCTATGACTAGAGGAGTTAATCCAAAAGTGAAATCCAAACTGCACAAATGAGCCTCAAATAAAAGATTATTAGGAATAAAGGACACAGGTGGCAAGCAGGAGATAGTAAACAAGGAGCCATTTGTGGAAACATTGCAAGTTAAAAATCTAGCACTGTGTGTTAAAATTCTTCACAAAGGCTTCAGACAAACTAGTAACAGTTTGGTTTATATTTCAGGCTGAAATTCTTCAGAAAATGGGAACTGGGCGAGTTTAAACAACAAGCTAATTAAAAAAAACCCCACATTTCCCTTATTAATTTATACAACTTATGACTGGAAGATACTATGAGATCATCTAATCTCCAGTCCAACAAGTTTGGACTATTTTCTTTATTTTTATAATCCTGTTTCAACTTATGAAAAGGCTTTTACAATTATTCTTAAAGACTAAACCATATTCTAGCAGATACCACCACCAGATTTCTGATCCCACTATTACTTCCTGTAAGGGCACAACAATTCTTTCTTCATCATTCTTAAAACATTCATGCATGTTTGTTATTAAACAGCACTGCACTTAAAGCAGGGATTTTCAGTGAACTACCCAAGATCTTTGTTCTGAATGGTTACAGTGATGTTAGTACTATGCAAGATGTATGAGTGATTCTGTCATTGTTTGGGCCGGGTTGGCCAATGACAAGTCAACAGATGCTCTCCCCCACCTCTCGCTCCAAGGAGAGGAAGAAGAGAGATAGAGTTACGAGTTTAGAAAAACTAAACTAATGAAATATTATTAATAAGATTAAAAAAGAAAATAATGAAATAGATACAATATATACAAATATATACAAAACCGTATCAAGCTCCCAGGGAGATCACAGAATGGTAGGGTTGGAAGGGACCTCTGGAGATCATCTAGTCCAACCCCCCTGCCAGAGCAGGGTCACCTAGAGCAGGTTGCACAGGAACACGTCCAGGCGGGTTTTGAATGTCTCCAGAGGCAGATACCTTTTTCCATGCTGGTCTACTTACTTGGACAGCATTCAATATCATCCTTAAAGGGATACCTGCCCTTTACAGCTGATAGCAGTCGCCTCCAGAGAGTGAGAGTGTTTCTCTTATTCCAAATCACTTTATCGATACCTCCATCTCTGGCCAGGTTTCCCAACTGCTTAGCCTCTCTACTGTCTAAGTCTATGGAATCAGCTCCATTGTCCCAGCATCAGAGCAAGCAGGAGATAAGCGTCCCCCTTCTTGACGACTAAACTCCTTCCTTATATTTTGCAAGTCCTCCATAGAGAAGGGTTTGACAATTATCTCTGCACCTGAGTCTTCCTCCTGCATCGACACTGCCTGAGAAAGGCCCTCTCCTGGATCTTCATCAGAAGAACTCTCTCCCATGCTGTCTGGCTTGAGCTGGTCTTTGTCACACTGGCTATGGGAACAACAAGCTGATCTCCTTTTCTGCTTTGACACAGCCCGAGAAGGACCCTCTCCTGGATCTTTACCAGAAGATGCAGGGGAAGGAGCTGATTTCTGATTCCTGGTCACTGGGGCAACTTGTACCAGTTCCGCTGCTACTCAAACTCAAACAGAACTTGTTGAAGCAGCTGGAGTAGTGACAGTAGCAGCTGGTGCTAATACAGGTGGGGGCAGAGGCATGGCCAATGCCCATGGGGAGGTAGCTTGGGGAGCTGTTTGTGTCTGTGCCAGGTGTGAATTGGCCCATGGGATATGAGTAGCAGCAGCACATGTCACACAATACCCACTCCTGCACTGATGTTTAACACGAAACCACCCCTGCAACATATTCAGGAGAATGAGCAACAAAATCACAATCTTTTGAAACTAACGTTCATTTTCTAAGCAGCCCAAAAAAAAGGTTCCATCCCCTAGCTCTTTGACATTAGCATTAAAGGGCAAAATAAACCTTCCCCAGGTGAAACTAAAAGTGTAATTAGTAATAGAATCCATCACATGATGCCTGAGATACACAGGTACAGCCATTATCCAAGTAATCATATTATACATTTGAATGGCAAACCATACAAAAACAGCATGTTTAAACCACCACATACAAATACAAAAAGCAAGTAAACCATGCAACATATTCAGCAAGTTCAGCAGCATTGTATCTTTTAACTCCACAGAAAGCTCTCTAAAGGAACGATATAACATTTCTCTTAGGAACAACATTCCCTGAGCAAACTAGAAGCTCATGCTCCACATCGGGTGCCAATTAACCTGTTGTGGTTTGGGACAGGTTGGCCAATGACAAACCAACAGCTGCTCTCCCCCACCTCTCACTCCAAGGAGAGGAAGGAGAGAGATAAAGAGATTTATGAGTTTAGAAAAAAACACTAAACTAATGAAATATTAATAATAAAATTAACAAGGAAATAACAAAATAGATACAATATATACAAAACTGTATCAAGCTCCCAGGGAGATATCAGCAGCAGGCACTGGGAGTTCCAGACTGAACTCAGTGACAAACAGGAACTGGATTCTGGAACACGCTAATCACCATCAAAGCAGACAGACCGACAGGGTCCTCCTTGGACCTCAGTCATTGAGGAAACCAAGCCATTGAAGAAGAACCAACCTGACCCCTTTGCTCCCTCAGCTTTTATACTGAGCATGGCAGATGGGATGGAATACCCTATTGGTCAGTTTGGGTCACCTGACCTGTCCACTCCTCCCCACAGGTGCAACCCCTCCATGGGGTAAACAACCAAGTCAGCTGACCCTGGTTGCCACAGCAACAAGCGTAAGCAAGAGCCTCTCTCATTGAGCAGAAAGTTGGCTCTGCTTCACCCCAAGCCAAGACAGATTCAAATAAATTGTTCCAGTGTATATTAACTTTGGCTCCCTTGCTCAAAAACTCTCAGTCTTCTAATCTAGATCAGTATATATTACATGGTTAAACCTACAGTTGCTATTAGCCTCACATGCCCCAGTAGCAGGACAAAACTTCTGGACACTCAATTTTTAACGCAGTAAAATGTTTACAACAGCGGAATAGCTTATTTATAAGCTTTTACAACATAGTAAATTAACAAGAACTTGTGACAAATTTTTAAAAATAAACTTAATTGATTTTAGCTAGGGTTTGTTTTGGGTTTTTTTTTTTCCAGGCTAGAGAGAAGAAACAATGTAAATGTTATATTACTGGCAAGTCCCGAGTGCTCCAGTTGCCCAAAAATCACAAAATATGTTCTAGGTGAAGTTCCTCTACAGAGTTCAATACATGTTCATTTGCTTTTCTTGCTATCGTACAGTACTAAAAAAAAAAATACATTGTGGCATTATAGAATCACCCATAGTAGAATTATTGTATCACCAAATGTTAATACTTGATTCTTCTCTGGAGAAAATAAAGGACAAAGGGGAGGGAGTTGGACTCTATGATCCCTATGGGTCCATATCAACTTGAGATATTCTATGATTCTATTTAGAAGACACTCTCAACTGCTAAAGCAACAGGCACAACATCCCACCTTATTCTTCTGCCAACTCACATTTCACAGATAGCATTCTGTATTGGGTTTGCGTGGCACGGTTTTGGTAGAAGGGGGGGCTACAGGGGTGACTTCTGTGAGAAGCTGCTAGAAGCTTACCCTATGTCTGACAAAGCCAGGAACAGCCAGCTCCAAGACATACCCGCTGCTGGCCAAGGCTGAGCCAATCAGCAACAGTGGTAGTGCCTCTGTGGTAACATATTTAAGAAGGGGGGGGGGGGGGGGAAATCAAAACCTGCAGCAGAACAGTGGCTGGTAGAGAGGAGTGAGACTATGTGAGAGAAAGAACTCTGCAGACACCAAGGTCAGTGAAAAAGGAGGGGGAGGAGGTGCTCCAGGTGCCAGAGCAGAAATTCCCCTGCAGCCCCTGGTGAAGACCATGGTGAGGTGGGCTGTCTCCCTGCAGCCCATGGAGGTTAATGGTAGAGCAGATATCCACCTGCAGCCTGTGGAGGACCCCACACCAGAGCAAGTGGATACACCGAAGGATGATGTGACCCCGTGAAAAGCCTGCTCTGGATCAGGCTCCTGGCAGGACCTGTGGACCCATGGAAAGAGCAGCCCATGTTGGAGCAGGTTTGCTGGCAGGACTTGTGACACTGTGGAGGACCCGCGCTGGAGCAGTCTGTTCCTGAAGGACTGCACCCCGTGAAAAGGGCCCACGCTGGAGCAGTTCATGGAGGACTGTCTCCTGTAGGGAGGGCCCCCACACTGGAACGAAGGAAAAAGTGTGAGGAGTCCTCCCCCTGAGGGGGAAGGAGCAGCAGAGACAACATGTGATGAACAGACCACAACCTCCCATTTCCTGTCCCCCTGTGCCACTCAGGGGGAGGAGGTAGAAGATTTGCAAGTGAAGTTCAGCCCAGGAAGAAGGGAGGGGTGGGGGAAAGGTGTTTTAAGATTTGGTTTTTATTTCTCATTATCCTACTCTGATTTGATTGGTAATAAATTAAATTAATTTTCCCCAAGTCAAGTCTGTTTTGCCCATGACGGTAATTGGTGAGTGATCTCCCTGTCCTTATCTCGACTCATGAGCCTTTCGTTATATTTTCTCTCCCCTGTCCAGCTGAGGAGGGGGAGTGATAGAGCAGCTTTGGTGGACACCTGGTGTCCAGCCAGGGTCAACCCACCGCATATTCCAAGCAACAGCTCAGATATACATACATAACATCACTGAGTTAGTCAATATATATCTTAAGAATATGATCGTTCTCCTTACCTCTCCTCCTATCCTATCTTTCTTCTATCCCTACCATATTCCTTATGTCTAAGTTTTCATCTCCTGAAAAAATTAACAAGATGTATCTTTAGTTGGACCAAGTCCCTACTTTGGCTATTTCTCACCAATAGCAGCAATTTCCTGGTGCACTGCAATAGTATGTTTCTACTAATATTAAAAAGAGATTCTAAAAAGCACCTCCCCAAAGAGGAAAAATGGTAGGTGCAGCCATTTCTGAAAACCTCTGCTTTTCAGTAGCTTCTTCAGTTCTGTGGTAGCAATATTTACATATATAAAGAACAACATAAGCAGCATCTTGTCATATTATAGAAAGAAATGTAAAAAGATGCAATGCTTAGAAATAATGTTTTCAAATTCTAAACCTGCCTGTGTAATACTATCTCAGACAGAAATGGAGGGGAAAAATAGTTATTGGATTTAGAAAGCAGTATTAAAAGGCATTGACTTGAAGGCTTTGAAGGTAGAATATTCAATTAAAGAGAAAGAAAGTAATGCTGGAAAAAGTTGAGAAAAAAATATGCAAGATGACAAAGTTAAACACAAATTAAAGACAACCCAACATCATCTCTAAAAGCTAAGAAATTAAGTGGGCTGTGAATCCCAAGGAGCACAATGGATTACAGAGCGTTTTTTACATACGTGGTACACACCTTTTCAAAATATTCTGGCATGTGAAAATGCTGCAACTGCATATCAACTAGAAAAACTTTAAAAGAAAAACAGAGGAAAGTATTTCTACATCTATGGAAACAAAAAATTACAATTTTGAAGGGGAATATGAAATAAGATAGTCTCATCATCAGAATACTCCCCCAACCAGAAGACAAAAATGGTTCCTCATTCCCAGTTCAGACAGTTAAACAAAGCGTATATTGCATTTTGTTTCCTTTTTTCTCCCAGGTATTTAGATAGGGAAATGAACTATAAGACTGGCAAGTTGCTGTCTTCAGTTTCTAAAAATTAAGTCTAAGCTTACTGACTAAGTCTCATATTGAACAGTATTGCTATATTATATAGAACGTACTCTTATTTTTCATGTAAGAAAAATTCTATCAAGGAAGACCTAATTTTTCAAGCAGATGTCCTTTTCTTCACGTACATATCATTTGTACATGTTTTGAAGAAATATACAGCATTTTAAGCATTCTACTGTTTTCAGATACAGCAGCAATATTCATCATCTTCAGCTAGCTCCTGTCAAACTAACAAGGCATTAATAAAACAACACATGAAGTATATCTACATATGTATGCCATAAGTGCATTGTAGAAGGGGGGGGATCACTTCAAATCCAAAACAAGCACCCTACTGAGATTGGAAAAGAGACAACATAAAAAGATTGACAAAAAAAAACCAAAGGCAGTAGCCAAAAATCCAATTAACCTACAATCACAAGTCTATACATCTCTGAAGCAATTTGCAGCTACCTGTAAAACAGAAGTAAAAGGGAAGGGCAGTAAAAAAAAAGAAAACAAAACATTTATTCAAGAAGATATCAAATGGAAGAAGGATAGATAAAAGATTTCCAATTAAACGGTAAATTGTTATTTTGCTTAGGACTTAGAAGGTTTTAATACACAGCCTAAGGAGATAAGCAAATACTGTGATAATGTGGTCTAATGTCCTTTAAACACTGAATTCCTGGAAGCCATTTTAAAGCATGTATTTTAAAATGGTATGTAATTACATCTTAGACTTTCAGCAACTGTAAGTCCACCATATGATTAAGACGTTGCATATTTAATTATCCTTGCTGCTATAAGAGTCCAAGAATCTCAATTGATATAGCCCTCTACCTTACATCCATGTCTTTCATGAGTATCGCATCATAACTGTTTAAACTTGTAATATGTATTTACATATACAGAACACATTTCAGAAACTCACTCAAACACTTTGAGAACAAAATATCCCTGTGACCTGGATTTTTATTATTTGCCGAAAAGGGGAGGGGGGGAACCACTCCACATTTAATTCTGCTTACCTGAAAATGTATCGCAGTATCCTTACTATTGGGTTTGATGCTTGCAGGAGTCAGATGTGAACTTCCAACACTTAAAATGCCAAGCCTTTAAAATATTTATTAACTTAGGACCAGTTTGTAACAACCAGAAATAACTGGTAATGACTCCAGCCGCAAATTAGATAAATAAAAATACGATGGCTGTAACAAGAGTACAGAAGAAAACTTTTTTTGCCATCTAGATGCAAAGTTTAAGATTTTATAAATACTGGTCAAGAAGCTGGAATCCCAAATAAGGATTCAGTGACATCCTCTCTGTTGAAATGATAACATCTTTTTATCTAGTCATTAACTGATTCTGTATCATGTCTCTCTCCATTTGGGAGCTCAGACCTCTATCTCAGCACCTGAGGAATTTTTTTTAAACAGGCACAAACTTAATGAACAAGGGCTCCAAACAAGCGTTTATTAGTTTTCCAAAATGAGGTAGAACAATATTTACTCCCTTAGATACAAGTTTTTACTTTAACATAAATTAACTGTTCTTAAGTTATTACAGAATTAATAGTTTCATTTGAAAAAATAAAAATACGTGTTATTTCAAAACTGCAAATTATGCAGGAGAAATTAATTCCAGGTCATACGGTTCCTCTACAACTATTTCTCTTCCTCATCTTGGATCTGTTTCTACTTGCAACGTTCTTCTGGCTTATTAAAGATTTATAATTGAGACAGAGATAAAAATGCCTATTTTTATGGCCCCCATCTTCGGAGGGCCATGAAGATGATCAGAGGGCTGGAGCACCTATGCTATGAGGACAGGCTGAGAGAGTTGGGGTTGTTCAGCCTGGAGAAGGCTCTGGGGAGACCTTATAGCAGCCTTCCAGTACCTAAAGGGGGCCTACAGAAAAGGTGGGGAGGGGCTCTTTATCAGGGAGTGGAGCAATAGGACGAGGGGTAATGATTTTAAACCGTTTCAAACTGAAAGAGGGTAAATTTAGATTATATATTAGGATGAAATTCTTTACTGTGAGGGTAGTGAGACACTGGAACAGGTTGCCCAGGGAGGCTGTGGATGCCCCATCCCTGGAAGCGTTCAAGACCAGGCTGGATGGAGCTTTGAGCAGCCTGGTCTAGTGGGAAGTGTCCCTGCCCAGGGCAGGGGGGTTGGAATTGGATGATCTTTAAGGTCCCTTCCAACCCGAACCATTGTATGATTCTATGATTACAAAGAGCAGCAATTATTAACTGTAAGAAAGGCAGGTATTGTTTTTGCAGAGGAGAAAAGCCGTTTCCATCAGAGGTGACATGATAAGGGAACAACTAAGACAAAGAGGCTCCAGCAAAGGCTTGTAGAACATCTCTTATCACACAGACAAAAGGACAAACTGATTCATACTGGGTTAGTGCCTAGAAGGGTAGTCAAACATTTAACCAGGGCTAATGACATTGGGCAATTTTTTACCAAAAAGGAAAGAAATAAACTGTTCAGATAATCCCTCTAGGTGTAGCATAAAGAGAAGTAAACAGAAGCAGGGCATCCCGGGAAGAATTTTAGGCACCTCGGACAGACTGTGAACCCTGGAGTACCTAACCAATGGGAAACAGGGGAGGGAAAATTCAGCCGGGATTAGGAAATAAAAAGGTGTGTTTCAAGAACCAAAAGTGTGCCTACTTGCTAGGTCACCCATTCTTGCAAGAACGTGAACAAAAATGTTCTTCACAGAGGATTCTGCCTGAGCCTATTTTATTTAGGCCGGAACTTATTTCTCACATTAACTGTTGTGAAAATAAACTGGTTTGTTTGTAACTTATGGAAAGCCAAGTAGGGGATGCTGAAACAATGAACAAGATGTTGCTCACTTTGCTTCTCCACCCCAAAGAACACAATCAACAGAAACTGCAAACATTTCTCAAGTAATATTCTAACTGCACAGAGGAATTTGTCCTGGAAAAAGAGATATATGAAATAATTATAAACCACAGAAGCATATTTTGTAGTGTTAAGCCAAAGTCTTGGAGTTCTAAACTTTGTTTTTGCACAATTTTATATTAATGAAAGCCCTCCATATTCATAATGCTCCTTGATACTATTTCGGTTGCCAATGCTGCTCAATCCCTTCCCCTTTTCACCAAAAGTTCTAATAAGAGATAAAATCGTTTAAAATTGCAGGATCCAACATTCCCAACAGCTAACAGGCAGACTTCAAGTACAGGTGGAAAAGTAAATTAAAGTGAGAGATGAAACATTGATTCAGTAGGTTTTCTTGAAAGTATGAAATACCTAGCAATATTCATCATCCATTGCTTCATTTGCTTAGAATTGCAATGACAATCAATATCAGTATTTGCTTAAAAGAAAGACATTTCCGGTGGACTAAGTAAACCACTAACAGATAAGGAAAAGAGAAACCTGAGAGCCGAAAGGGAAAGAGCAGGTCATTCTATTGGTTTCTTTTCTTAAACATGAACTACCTTTAATTAAAGGCTGATTGATTTACACAACCAGCAGTAGTACAATTGTACTGGCTCTAGGTACACTACTGGATTGGTTATCATGGGAAAGGAAGGTTGTACTGTAGTCAAATACACAAATATGCTCTGACATTTTGTCTGCACCAAGTTCTGAACATTAACAGAGAGTAAGATGTTGTAGTTTAGAGATTAGATGGAAAGGGTGCAGCAGAGGGCTACCAAGATGATTAGGGGACTGGAACACCTCTCTTATGAGGAAAGGCTGAGGGATTTGGGTCTCTTCAGTCTGGAAAAAAGACGGCTGAGGGGGGATCTTATCAACACTTATAAATACTTAAAGGGTGGGTGTCAGGAGGATGGGACCAGGCTCTTTTCAGTAGTGCCCGGGGACAGGACAAGAGGCAATGGGCACAAACTTGAGCACAAGAAGTTCCACCTAAACATGAGGAGGAACTTCTTTACCCTGAGGGTGGCAGAGCACTGGAACAGGCTGCCCAGAGAGGTGGTGGAGTCTCCATCTCTGGAGACATTCAAAACCCGCCTGGACGTGTTCCTGTGTAACCTGCTCTAGGTGACCCTGCTCTGGCAGGGGGGTTGGACTAGATGATCTCCAGAGGTCCCTTCCAACCCTATGATTCTATGATTCTGATAGATAAAGCTTGCGTTGCCTCTTGATAACCGATTTATTTTTTGATGATAGCACTGGTGCTAACAAAATAGAAGTTGAGATTCTCCAAGAAACAAATAGTTCCTACACAGTAATTCTGATTTAGCGTTTCCTCAGAAACACCATGCACTTTGAGTTAGGTACCCAGTTCCCAAGCTCCACACATTTAACAGAAACTTCTCGTCCTGCTCAGCTCCTTATAAAAACTGCTGAGCTGAAGGCCAAGTGAATCTAAGCACACGCTCCCAAGCATTTATGTAGTCAAAGAAAAAGGTGGATGACAATATGCTTTCATATTCTCTGGACTAAGACTACTGCAGAAGACTATTAGACTAATTACCGGCTGTATACCAAAATTAACAAGGATGAATTCAGCCCTTTAAACAGACATGGAAAAAAAAGAAAAACACAATGATATATCCTAACACAACAGACTGGAAATAAACTTGTACCTGACAATGCTACACTGAGATGATTTTTTTTTTATCATGATTTCATCACTGATAAAACAACAATTTTCTCATACTCTGTAACTCCAGTCACTAAGGAAAAGCTGGGCCCAAATCCTACAAAGACTCAAAACTATGCCATCAAAAACAGCAAGCACATATGCTCATACTTCATCAAGGAAAAAAAACAAAACGTTCACCACCACACGTTTTTGAACAAACAATATTGGTAGGATATATGCAGGCAGCTGAAGCAGCCAAACGATCTATAGCCATACAATAAAATTTAGATGGTGTTTGCAAAAATAAAAAATTACATAACATGATTCATACACATAGTTGCACCTAGATAGATCCAGGTACTTTCTGGACCAAGGACACTGAAACATAAAAACAAGTGTAAAATTCTCCTTTTTCGCTGGGAAAATCTGGGTCCTCATATACCTCAGTGCATAAAGATGTGAAAAAATTCTCACACACTGATGCTAGAAGTTAGCAGAACCTCCTCAACTACTTTTGACTAAACAGTACATGGTATGAGAAAAAGATACGGCATGTTGTGAAACATGTAAGTCTTGTCAGACACTAGCAATGGCAATGCATTAAATGCTCGCTAGGACCAGATAGCTTACTTTTTAAAATCCCAACTCTAAGAACTTACCAGCTGAACAAAAGTTGTAGTTACTCCAATTACACTGGAAAACATCATCTCACTTGAAACAGCAGATTCAGCACCCAGAGCCTGTAGGAACCTAGAACTTTTTGGCCCCAAGTGCCTAAATCGTACTGTCAAAATAAACACCACATGTTGCTGCTGCCATTAAACAGAAAAATTCAGACTCCAACACATCCTGGAGCAAAGCAATGCAACAACAAAAATCTGGGAGCAAGACCTTGCCAAATCCACCAGATTCTTGTTCACAAACATCTACGTTCAATTGCACAGAATAAAGTACTAAGCCACGCTTAGATGACTAGGGAAATCTGCACCTTCTTAAATCCTGGCCCTAGAGACCTTGGAAAGGTTAAGTCTTACTTTGATTCTCAAAGCTTGCTTTTTTTTTTTAACTAGTCAGTTTTCCTGAACTTTTTTTTTGGTCAATCAATTCTGCAAAGGTAGAGGGGAGCAACTGGAGATAGCAACTAAAGAAGATGTCACAGAGTAAAGAAAAGGTAACACTAAGGTGGAGATATCTGGACCATGCGGTAGCCTCACCTCCTGGATTCGCCTGCGGGCCCGCTGCAGCACCTCCTCGTACCCCTTTTGTCGCAGCTCACTCAGGCTCTCATAGTACTCTTCAGGGTCGTCAGTCTCAGTGAAGAGCACCTGCAAAAGGATCTTCCAGCCACAGGTATCCAAGCTGTGGAGCAAGTAAACTTGCAGTTTGTAGCAGAGAGCGTCCATCTCCTGCTCAGATAGCTCCGGGGCTCCGAACAGCACCGTCCACACGCCCGAGGGCTCCTCGGGGAAAACAGGCAGGTAGGGTTCCAGCTCCGAGTTCACCGAGCACAGCTGCTGGTGCACAGCCCGCAAGTCTTGGAAGGAGAAGAGGCCGGCCCAGCTGCACTCGTCCCCCACAGGCTCCGCGTTGGGAGAGGTCGACTCGGCTGCCTGCAGCGAGGCGGCCTCCTCCTCCTTCCCCAGCTCCAGCGCTTCTATCTCTTCGGCGGCACCTGCTGCCTCCGGGCTCCGCAGCGGCCTCCGGGACAGGCTGCTCTTGGCGCGCAGCAGGCTCTTCGGCAGCGCCTCGCCCGCCGCGCCCCGCTCGGAGCCTCGCAACCCCGCCTCGGCGCGGAGATGCGAGAAGCCGCGCGCCAGGCCGGAGTCCGGGCCCCAGGCCGGGTCCATGCTCACCGTGGGGATGCCGGCCTTGAGGGCGGCTCTGGCCTCAGGGCCGGCGGGGCCGCTGCGCTGGCGCTGAGCCGTACGGTTGTGGCAGGTGATGGCGAACTTGCCCTCGATCTCGTTCCAGGCCACGATGAAGACGAATTTCTGCTTCTCCCGCTCCTGGAAGGCGTGAGGCCTCACGGCCACCCAGTCGGCCTCCAACGTTTCCTCCAGGGCAAAGGCGGACATGGCGCTGCGCGGCTTCCCACGCACACCACCACCACCACCACCACCACCACCACCACCACCACCACCACCCCCCCCCCCGCTCCTGTCCCGTCAGCCGTCTCCGCCTGCCCCGCCGGCAACAGCTCCCCGTAGCCCCGCCTCACTGCCCACCATCAGCCATCTTAGCGACGGGGGGACGGGGAAGGATGCGCTGGATCCCGACCGACGCGGCGGGGGTGAGGCGGAAGGACAAGAGAGGAATCACTTCCTCTCTGCTCGGTGTCCGCTGCGGGGAAATCCCACCACTGCCGCCTCTGATCATCAACCTGCTGCCGCGGCAGATAATGTCCGGTATCCCCACAACAAATACGTCACGCGAGGCAGGATCTATTTACAAGCGGCGGTGGCACTGCGGCCACTCAACACCGCCCCGCGGCCTCCCGAAGGCCCGCCTTCCCACCCCGTTGTCGCTATTGTCCCCATTGGCTGTCACCCTGGTTTACCCCGACGGAGGGAGGTGGGCGGAACCTCGCGCTCCACCTCGCCCCTTCTCCGCCAGCCACACTCGCTGTCTCCCGCCCTCCCTTCTCGCTGTCCCGTGGTGGGCGGGGTAAGGGCGATGCCCCGCCCCTTCCCTCGGACGTACAACGCGGCCTCAGCGGCCGCGCGCCACATGCTGGGAAGGGCACGTGTCGGGCTGCGGTCGTTCGGGGGCTGGGCGGCTCCACAGGAGGGGAAGGAAGTGGGGCTGCTGCCATCTGATTTCCCCTGGGGTCAGCTGAGCGGTGGCCGCCCGGCGGAAGTGGGCTGTTCAGGATGAAATCTGCCACCCCTGTCGTACCGTGGCTCCCAGGGGCAGGCTGGGGGGCGGCAGCCTCTGTTTCAGGCAGCTTCTGAGGCAGCGCTGGCTTTGCCTGCCGCGGCTCTGGCCTTGCTGTTAACTTCCTGTCAGTCTGTCACCCCGGTGGGGCCCATTGGCTTCTACAGCCCTGCACAGCAGCTCCTCTGACCACTCTCCACTAGCCTGCAGCTAGTGCTTTCCAGGGCCTCTGCACCCAAGCTGCCAGAGGGTTTTTAAGTATGGAGGTTCGTGAAGGCAACAAATCACATGATATGTGCAGAGGATTTGTTTCTGCTTTTCCTGTTCCCTAAAGCAGTTTTCTGCATGGTTACGGGAAAGGATGTGGTGCATCAGCAGCTTGTTCGAGTTGTATGACCTCATTCTGTTTAGAGATTGAACCAAAGTATTTCAAAGATCAATTATCAAGAGCACCTAATGGCATGCCGTGCAGCAAAAGTTTGCACTTGTGGTTAGGCTGCAAGAGAGTGCAGCATCTGTGATGAGACCTGGAGATGAGGGCATGGTCTAAAATAGCTGTTTGGGGCAATTCTTTAACTTTATAACTGAAGTTAACTGATTGCAGAGACATGGCATTTTATGCTCGTGTTGGCCTGTCCTACTTAAGAACTGGCAATGTGTTAACTGTAGGTTACAGTAAGCCAGCATAGACAACTCCCATAAGCATGTCTGAAAGGAATGATTAATCACCTGCGATTCTAAGGCCAACGGTCAGTTTCTTGGTGCTCTTTGGGATATTCCATTTCTTTTCTTGTATAAATGAAAAAAATACTTCTTACTGTAACAATCCTGAAATAGTTGCATCAAAAATAAGATCAGTAGACAATATGCATTGTCCCATCTGTGATATCATTGTCCTGCTCAAAATTAGAGGAAGCACTGGGGAAATAAAACATTCTCAATTGAGTTTGCCAGAGAAGCAGAGTCATAGCTTTTTTTCTAAAGTTACTATATTGACTAGCATCCTGTCCTTGGAAGCTAAAGTATTTGAGGAGAGCCTCTGGCAATCCAAACATTCTCTGGTCATTAACAAAGCAACCTTGTATATTCAGGAGAATCACGGTTAAGTCTATTATTATTAACACCCAAAGTCACAGCTGTTAGAAAAAAGCAGGAAATTGTGTCTCAGCAGTCATAGGAATGACCGTATCTGCGTTCTAAAGGTGATGTATGCTGTACATCTTGGAGAACAACATTCTTTTCTATTACCGTAAATTTAGTCATCAGATCAAAGCACCTGTGAAATGATCTGGAAGATTTGATTATACCCTGCATAGAAGTGTCCAAGCAAGCAAGCAAGGAATACATTGGTGGAGGAAATAAAGTCTCTTTCTGTTAGTTATTCAGAAACAAATTTGCAGTGGATGAATGTAAGCAGCAATCAATTTTGTCTTCAGTAATGCATGAAAGAAAAATTTAAACAATGAAGATGCAACAGTGTGTGTGTGTGTGTGTATATATAGATCTCTCCAGGCTTAAGAGAATTAAACACAGATTCAAAATTTCCCATCAGCCAAAGGATCAGAGTCCTAGTATTTCAGGTACATTACTGTAGAGGCCAATGTATTTGAAGCAGTATTAGCCTGGCTGTTCTCAGATAGCAGAGGGACAAGCTGGTATGATTTAAAGCAGATATTAGGTAAATATAACATTTGTGAGCTGGCTGAAAACTATTCTGAAAATCACTCAGCCACAATCAAATTTCTGATAGGCCTCTTTTCATGCAGTAGAAAAGCTGTGCCATCAGCTCTCAAGAGCTATTATATTTTGCCAAAAAAACTTACAGGAACAAAAACTTGCAAGGCAATAGCAATTTTTCAAAATCACGTTGTCAGGAAGCACTGAGTAACCTTCATAGTAACTTCTGTATTGCAGGACATGCATAACATTTCATTCATAAACATATAAAGGGCAGGCTTTTCAGATGTTGGTGATTTGTTCTTAAAGGTGGTTAAAGGAAATACGTCACTCAACTCTACCATATAAAACAGCAAAAATTTAAAATTACATTCTTAAAGGCTAGTAGTTGCCTTCTGAACAGGACTTGTGGAGTGTATTCTTCATCACTAAGCAGAAGTGGGTTAGGTAGCACTCAATCAGCCTGACCTGTGGTTGATTCCCACACTTTAAAAAGGTGACAAGTTTGCGGCAACTGAAACAACTACTGGGGAGCATCTCCGAAGAGAACCCAAGCTGCCTGGAGAGAAGTGAGCTGCTGCGCACTGCTGCTGAGGATGTGGCACTTCAGTGCATGTGGATCCCATTGCTAACCTGGAAACTGCATATGTGAGAGGCCTAGTTAACCTTACGACCAGGGCTGTTGGAAGTAGCAGTTACTCAGCCAACAAGCTGGATTATTACGTTTTCAAGAACCAAAGCTTTTTGAGAGCCACAAGTGTTCTGTCACTAGTGAGCTGAAACATAAGGTTAGGAATTCAATTGATGTCATATTTTTCTGGTAAGAATTGGGTCAAGCACCAGAACTTTTAAGGCAGGGAGTACTCTGAGTCATTGCCATCACAGCCATCCCTGGGTGGTCTCCAAGCAGTGATATTTAATAAGATCTTGAGTTAATAAGCCAGTGAAGAATAGGTTTGCAAGCTTCCAGGAGTTGCTTTGTGCTTTTTCTGCCTTACAGTATCATTTCTCTGAGCCTGTATCTGCTGGTTCTCAGACATGATCTCAGTTCAGGTTGGTGTTGGGAAAACAAGGCAACTACGGAATCCAAATTCAGCGCAAAAGGAGATATAGCGAAAGATTCCCAGCTGCATTGATTGTAGCCTGCCTAGGCAGATCCATACATAATCAATGCAGAACCAGGCTGGTGATAGGATGAAACCCTATGGAACCACACGTGTGGGGTGGATTAGTAATTGCCAGGCATAAAAGATTGGGTCTTCTGTGGATTGAATAACCTGAACCACTGCAAAGTGATCTCACCAAGTGCTGCATAAATTGTCTTCTGCATGCTGATGTTGTGAACAAGAACAGAAATACTCCTAAGTGTTTGTATAAACATTCCATCATCTAGCGTGACTCCTACAGCATGCTGCAGACTGAACCAAAATTATACCCTTCTGAACCTGAATTTTTGAACACCTTGAATAAACTAGCTTTAGTACAAAGCATTTTTGAGAAAAACAGGTCTCATCTGATTTAAAGTTTGATCAATTCCAAATGACTGCTGTTGCAACATGATTTCTGTACAAATACAAGACTACTGTATTCTCAGTTAACCAGCTGCACAATTCCTTACAGTAATCGAGATGAAGGGGGGAGGATATTCAATAGCATGCTTCAAAGTACTGTAGCATCGAGTGTATTTTTAGGTGTCCTGAAATTGCTATTAAGTATTGTGAAAAATACAGCTATGCTAGACAAGCATTTTTAATAGGTTTCTGTTGATAGTATGATTCAAATTTTAATGTGGGCAAGCCAAATAGCAATGTCTGTTTGTTCTTAGTGGGAGTCTTTTTTCTGGCAAAAGTTTTAAGAGTGTTTTTAGAGTATGTCTGTGTGAAGTGAGACAAGAAGCTGGCTGCATAAAAGCATTGTTGACTTTGTGATGACTTAGTAGCAATGAAACATCCACCCAAAAGTATACTTTCTAGTAATAGTTGTAGCTACACTTGAAATTCTGGAAGTGCCTACCCTTAACAGTTTTGATATAAGAGGAGATTTGAGGTAGTTTCCAAGTACAAGGAATTGCATTGTACAGCAGAACCAGTATAGCTGCAGTACATGTGATAGCCCATCCATTTTATGGAGAAAAACTGTATACTTTGGATATTTATGCTGGCTTTAAACTGAAGAATTTTCTGCAACCAAATATTATTGCAGTTGTAGAACATGTGAAGTTATTAAAAATAAGCTTTACAAATGTGTGATAAACTGAACATGTAATGTAATCTCTCACTGCTGAGGGGACCCAGTAGTTTAAATATAAATCAATCTTTCCTTGAAAGGAAAAAAAAGTTTAACTAATAATGATTTTACTAAATTGTATGAAAGTAATCAGTAGTCTCTGTGGTAGATAAAACAGTTTGCAACAAGAGAGACAATTGGAGCAGTCCTGTCTTGCAGGCTGGATGAGTTGGGAATGGTGGTACTTGCAGGTCTCTTTAGTTGTTTACAAAGCAATTCTTCAATGTGTTTGTTTACAAAAAACATATTCTGAGGTGCTCCACCCAAGTACATGGGAATAGGGAAAATTATCCTGATGACAGAAAGAACAATTTGTATCTTTGAGAAATTAAAAGTTTTTTAAAAGTACTTGATTTTTGCATTAACTTTGTTTTTTTGTCATGCTTAATATCTCATAATTAAACAAAGATAATTTTATTAAGCAGTTCCCCAAAAGTCATATTTTCTTTGAGGACAAGAGTGAAAAAGTCCAGTCATAATATTGTGAGATTTCTCAAAATAGATTTATAAAGGAAATGCCTACTTCGCTCTGAATAGAGTGTACTGAGCTGTGCAGCAATATCAAGACTATAGTGGAGCATTGGAAGATGTTATTCAAGGAAAGAGGAAGCAATATGTTTAGCCACATCCACAATTCAACTCAGTCAATTAAGAACATTTGTAACTAGGCAGGGGAAGCCACAAACCACAGAAGCAGCATTCAGTTATAACAAACAAAATACCTACATGAATCTAAAAAAAGGAAATTATAGTTCCTGTGGTAGTGAATACAGTCTGCCTTCTGATTAATCAGTGGAACTTATGACAAGAAAACAATTCAGATGTTTTTAAGTAGGAGAGCGTCAGGAAATTTGTCTTTTGCTGTCCAATTAATCCTCATTGCTTTCTCTGTATTGACAAAGATTTTAAGCATGATCAATTATCAAATTAAGTATCTGTGATTTATAAAATAACAAGAATGCTGTCATAATCTTTTTTCACCAAAATATTCTGATGTTTATCATTCTGCCCCTCTTTCATACAGATCAGGGAAGCCCATGGATACTTATTGATTATCTTTATTATTCACTCAGTCTCAAGGATACCCAATGCATTTTGAGTCACTTGCTAGCCTCACCACAGAAACTAGTGTTCATACAGCCTGTATGTAATTTCCTTGCTATTTCAGCTATACTATTCTAAATACCCAACCTGCTTATGTTAAAGCTGCCTTGTATACATTCATGCAAGATTCAGTCACAGCTCTGACTGCAATGTAGACATACAAAACCTTAGAAGAGCAACATCTTAGAAAATATATATATTAATCTTTGGTTATCGCAACAGCAACAGAGTACGCTAATATAGAGGCAGAGTTGGGGCAGAAGCTAAAACACAAGGCAGAATAACATCAATATTAACAGACTTTGGAACATAAAAATATCTTAGACTTGTATGATGTTTACTAAGCATAGAGTTTTTTCCTAGGTGTTTTGAAATTCTGTCTCCTAATAAAATGCAAGTCAGCAGGCTAGAGGGAAGTTTAAAGTCTTACCAGCTTTTGAGCAGAAATAACTACTGACAGCAGCTGTAGTTTGGCAGATATGTGTTCCAGCATTTTGGGATCCAGTGAGATTGGAGATAGTTCAAGACGGAGAACAGACTGCTGTGTAAAGAAATGCACACTAGTGAGAAAGTCTTGCAACAAAATTCTCCAGAGCACTAGGGGAACACTCCACACAACAGCACAAACTCAGCTTACAGAGTGAAAGGTCACAATAATGCTGCTGATGGTACGGGCAAGCCTTAATCCAGAGTGTTCATATCAAAGCATCTCAGGATAAGACCCCCTGCATCTAGGAGATCTGAGGTGTTCTCCTCTACACATCAGTAGAAGGCCTGACATTTAGCCTCACTTATGAAAGAAGTTCTCATCCTGATTAAACTGTTCTGGAGAAATACTGGATAGCATCAGCTTCTGTCTGTAGACATAGCTACACCCAAAGCTGTTACATGCTTGTGTCTGATCCAGTTACTCAGTACAGGAGAAACAGATGGTATCTTCATCTGGTTCCATCTTCAACTGAATTACCATGTGATCCCACTGCCAGCACCGAAGAAGGGAAACAGTCCTGGTAAAAAGAAGTCCAAATCTTCTGTTCAGGGGCCTGCATGTTTCCCAGTGAATGGGTACATCCCTCCTTAAAGACAGATGATCAGAGTAGCAAAGTCCCATACAAAACTATAATTTGTAGTTTAAATGAGAGTGATGAAGGGGAGATGTGTTTTCTTTCTTTTTGTAATATCAAGTGGGCAAGCCTCTAAGTAAATTGATCCCCAGGGTTCAATTTTAGGGCCAGTGCTCTTTAATGTTTTTATAAATGATCTGGATGCAGGAGTCGAATGTACATTAAGTAAGATTGCCAGTGATACTAAACTAGGAGGACCTGTGGACTCCCTCAAGGGTAGAGAGGCCTTACAGAGAGATCTGGATAGACTACAGAGCTGGGCAATCACCAACCGTATGAAATTAAACAAAAGCAAGTGCCGGATTCTGCACCTGGGAAGGGGTAATCCTGGTTATACATACAAATTGGGGGACAAGAGGCTGGAGAGCAGCCCCATGGAAAGAGATCTGGGGGATTGGATTGATGGCAAGTTGAATGAGTCAACAGTGTGCCCTGGCACCCAAAAGGGCCAATTAGGTCCTGGGGTGCATCAAGCACAGCATAGCTAGCTGGTCAAGGGAGGTGATTGTTCCCCTCTACACTGCACTGGTGCAGCCCCACCTAGAGTACTGTGTGCAGTTTCGGGCGCCTCAATATAAGAAGGACATGAAACTATTAGAGTGTGTCCAGAGGAGGGCGACCAAGATGGTGAAAGACTTATGAGGAGCGTCTGAGGTCACTTGGCTTGTTCAACTTGGAGAAGAGAAGGCTGAGGGGTGACCTCATCACAGTCTACAACTTCCTCAAGGGGGGCAGCAGAGGGGGAGGTGCTGAGCTCCTCTCTCTGGTGACCAGCGATAGGACACAAGGAAATGGAATGAAGCTGCGTCAGGGGAAGTTCAGATTGGACATTAGGAAAAGGTTCTTCACTGAGAGGGTGGTCAGTCACTGGAACAGGCTCCCCAGGGAAGTGGTCATGGCACCAAACCTGTCAGAGTTCAAGGAGCATCTGGATGATGCTCAGTCATATGGTTTATTTTTAGGTAGTCCAGCGAGGAGCAGGGAGTTGGACTTGATGATCCTTATGGGTCCCTTCCAACTCGATATATTCTATGATTCTATGATTCTTTAAGTAGGCATTCTGCAGTGAAGCAGCAAACTTCAAGGATGTGGGATGGGAGAGGGCATAGTGTTAGAAATAATATGCTTTTCTGTATCCAAATAATGTTCAGCATTTGTAGAAAGGGGTTATTTCTCTGATTCTTTATTACTGTCACATGATTGCTGATGAATACCTGGGCTGAAAGCAAATCAGGCTTGTAAAAAAGGAGAACAACTTTTATTTTTAGAAATAAATTTTTTTCCTCTTAAGCTGTATCTCAAACACTTTGCACAAAAATTCAGTTTCTGATTGTAGACCCTTTGGAAAAGAAACAACATCCATATCATTACTTTATAAAGTTGTTTGTAGGCAGAAATGACACATGACCTTTTGTCCTGGTTTGAGATAAAACAGAACCAACTTTCTGTTCAGTAATTTTACTCTTAGCTAAGCCTCTTCTAACTCTCTGAAATTCACAGCATACTGTGCAGAAAACTGTTCGTTCTCAGAGTGATAAGACCTATGTTTATAGTTTATGCCAAGGAATGGTATGCAGAGAGGCTCTTGCTTATACTTATTGCTATAACAACCAAGGTCAGCTAAGTTTGTTATTTGCCCCGTTGGAGGGTCAGAAAGGGAAAAGCGTAGAGGGGTCCCATCTGCAGGGAGGAGCAGACAGGACAGGTGATCCAAAACTGACCAACAGGGTATTCCATCCCATCTGCCCCATGCTCAGTATAAAAGCTGAGGGATCAAAGGGTCAGGTTTTTTTTCTTCAATGGCCGATGTCCGAGGAGGACCCTGTCTGTTCATCTCCCTTTGATCCTGATCCATGGGCTCCTGACTCCAGCTCTGGAATCCAGTTCCCATCTGTCACTGAGTCCAGTCTGGGACTTCCCCAGTGCCTGCCGGTGACGTCATTCTGGGAGCTTAATACGGTTTTGTATATACTGTATCTATTTCACTATTTCCTTTTTATTTTATTATTAATATTTCATTAAAGTAGGTTAGTTTCTTCTAAACTCGTAAATATCTTTATCCCTCCTCCTCCTCTGCTTGGAGCAAGAGGTGGGGGAGAGCATCTGTCTTGTCATTGGCCAATTCGGCCTAAACCATGACACCTTTTTAACTGAAATCGGAAGGTTACCTGTGTCAGATTTTATGCAGAAGACTGACTCTACGATTCTCTAGCCCATTTTATGAGTCTTACTGGTTTTGATTCTTACATTTAGGCCTCAGGCAAACAATTTATACTATGAGCAATAAAATATTCAAAACTATTTTCTTACAGATTTATGTTCTATATCCGCAATTCAATGTCCTAACTCACCATACACACACACACACCCCCCAAGGTGCCACCCCATCTGGGTAAGCATCAGTATGTGCTATGACTTGCCTAAAGCTGTATTAATGTATGTCTGTCTTAGTTTGTTGGTCAGCTGATACAAAGCATAAGATGTATGTGTTAATGGCAGATTTTTTTTGAAACTTGTAAAAAATGCATTTACCCTTTGACACTTCACCAGTTGAACCAGACAACCTCTTGAGGTCTTGTCCAACCTGAATCATTTTGTGATTCAACATTGTTAAAATTAATTTACCTTTGGACACTTCAGGAGTTGGACTCATCCAACCTGAATTATTTTGCAGTTCAGTGCTGTTTTCAAATTTGGTTAAAATTCTCCGGCATGTTCAAATATTATTAAGTGTGTAGTGGCAGATGCCGGGTCTCTAAGTCGACTCTGAGTCATGCGGGCACAGGGAAAGATGAACACACCAATATGATGCAAGTCAATTCCAACTTTATTCAGCCTAAGTGTTACATTTATAGTATTATGCTTTCTGTTCACACGCTCTAACTCCTATTGATTGGCTGCATGCTATCTTCACGAGCTGTCCACGCGCAGGCAGCATCCTCCTGATAGGTTGAAGGTCGATTGCCACGCGTTTCTCAGTGTCTTCTAACTGGTCGTCTCTGACTGTTCACGCGGAGCAGCAGCTTTGCTTTTCACATTCCTTTCCTTGCTGATATCTCCTGGCACTTGCTTAACTGTTCTCTCAAGGCGCCTCTCATGGGTACAGCTTTGTCTCATCAAGGCCAAACAGATTCCCTACGCTACTCTCTGTCTCCACAGTTCCCCCTTTTTTATTTTTTCTGCAACAAAAGCTTGATTAATCATTTTTTGCACTATTTTCTGTAAGCAGCCTAAAATACAGCACGACAAGCATTGAATGACAAAGATGACGTTTAGAAAATTTAAAACATAAGTTGCTCTATACAATCGCTCTTGAAGTGTCATACCTATGGGATTCCCCCTTTTTCTTTATTTAAAAACTGAAAAATCAGTAAAATACACATTCTGAAGCGGTACCTGATTAAACCATACTCTTCGCACCATTCTTTCTAATGCGTTTTGCAAACAGCGAAATAAGCAGGGTACAATAAGCAATATTACAAATACCACGAGCAGTACAATCAAGGTTGTCTTAATCAAAGAGGCTAGCCATCCTGTAATTCCCCATTAAGCAAATAGTGCATCAAACCAAGATGTATTATCAGCAGAAACAGCATGAAGAATTTTAGCGTGTTCCCATATTTTTTGTACATCTTGAAGCACGTGACCTAATTCATCTACATAAGCACAGCAAGAGGTATTAATAAGAGTACACACCCCGCCTGCATGAGCAGTAAGAATATCTAGTACCTCGCGGTTTTGCCAAACAATTTCTTTCAATGACTGATTTTCGGTCTGCATTCTGAGGATAGCGTCAGCGGTTGCATTAGCAATGCTTTCCATTTCTGTAGAAATGTTAACTATTGCTTTCTCCAAGTGCGCGATGCCTAGTGAGGGGAGTAAGGCATGAACAAAACTATGATAACCTGTATTGTATCGGATTAAAGGATTATTAACTCCTCGTAGGCGTTGGGACAGCGTCCAAACGCCACGAACAATGCCATGTAAGTCAGTATGATTAATAACTTGCAAGTCCAGAACCAACATGCCAAGAGTACAGTGACCAGTCCAATTCCCTGGTAGTTGCTTTCTCACACGCTGATCACCGCATAGCCACCAGAGCCCTGCTGGCAAGTCACAAGTGACAGTAATAGCAAAAGAGCGGTTTACTGCAGTTAGTCTGTAAAGAAAATCTGACCATCTACTCTCTTCAACACCGTTAGTTCTGTTACTGGGACCTTGTTTTATGGGATCATAAGGATCATACTTTAGTTGAATGGGGATCCAGTTACCATAGGATACATTAAACATTCCAAAATCAGGTGCATTCGCGGCATTCCATGATACTGCAGGACTGCCTTTTGTGTAATTGATAAAGAGAACAGTATCATTAATCGTCTGTAAAACAAAAGGATGATCTTGTAACGGACTGGACAGGTTCTTACATTGATAACTGGTGTTGAGCCAACTATATGGGTCATATTTGGACCAATTGACAATTGGAACTCCAATAATTAGGCTGTGAAATTGATTGGCAGTACCGCAAACCCAGCAAGAAGTAAGATTAGTAACATTCACGGCTTTTTGAACCAAGGCTATAAATGCATTACCAAGAAAAACAGAAAAGGTTACAGGGGTCAGGACACACAGTACAAATGTCAACAACCAGCACATGTTGCTAAATAAATTCACTGTTCTAAAACTATAATGGCCCTTTCAGTTAAGTTACTTCCTTTTCCATGCGTATCTTTTCATACAGCAACACACAACTTTATCCCACTTTTCTTTCTTTACTATCCACCCTCTAGGTACAAAAAGACGCTGACTACAACGAATTTCTGACAAAGGAATGTTTTCTTGTTCTAGGAACATTTCTTGGCTACACTGTCTTTCGTATCGCCAGTATCTGGCTGAATTTATTACTTCATGACCCATTACCAGTAAAATTTTCAATAAAGCAAACTTGTCCCTTTGCCTTTTAACAAAGCAACGCTCACACCTCAACCCAGCTAAACTGGCACTTCGATACCACTGAAACCCACAGTCCGGGCAATGACAGGCAACCCAAGGTTCGCATTCACCACACTCTGGACATCTTATATCAGGAGTCCACACGAGCAGTTGAGTCATTTTCTGAGGGATTCTTTGTCAGCCATGGCTTCATCCACTTAGCGGGCAACCATTCGGGTGGATCTTCCCCTGTTAAAACACAAGCATAACCCCTTCCCCACGTGATCAAGTCATGTGGGCCCAACCACTGTCCTGTCCTGAGGTCCCGCATCAGCACTTTTGCTCCAGGACCCACCCATTCCTGGGTCACAAGAGATTGCTATCCAGAACAGTTTTAATACGCCAAACAGCAATTCATTCGTTACATTACCTAAGACAGCCTTGTCTAAACACTGTACCAGTCTGGCCACATAAGCTGAATCTGTTACAACGTTGACAGGGCCGGGGAAGTGCTGAAACAACATGGTCATCGCCCGTAGTTCTACGACTTGGGGCGATCCTTCTTGATGTTCGATCTTATGTTGCCATTGTGTTCCTTGTCTCCAAACAATGGCAGCTTTCCCAGTTTTTCCTGATCCGTCTGTGAACACTGTGGGGCCTGTATTCTAGCAGACACATAAGCTAGTCTGTTTTCAGTTTTTACAGATTTTGGTACTCCCATGACTGCAATGCATTGCAACCAATGTTGGATAACATCACGAGCCTTCTCTCCTGTATGAGCAGTAGCTACAACAAGGTGAGAAAACAAATCAACTGAAACATGTACATAGCGCAAACGTCCAAATTCCATAATGTGCATAACATTGGATTGCCAAAGTTCATCAGGTGTAAGCCCTCGCAGGTTAACCCCCGCAAATGATGGCAGAGGAGCCGGCTGCTGACAGCACAAACGACCCTGCGAAATCAATCGTGCTAACAGTTCAATCATCGTAGTTACTGTTTTTGAAAAGGTATGTGGCAAAAATACCCACTCTAATGCAGTCAGGCTCTTTGCGAGTGTATCATCCCACTGTCCTATCAGGGCGTAAGGTTGAAAGTCTTGATATATCATAAACAAATCTGCAATGTGCTGTAATGCCTTCTGAGCTGTTGGGGCTAATGAACGTGGAACCTACAGGGGAGGGGGGTGGGCAGACACAGCACTTCAGGTCGTCCCCTGTATCTTCAAAGTGCGCTCATGTCTCTTCCCCTCTCTCTGACCCGAGACAGCCCCCTTATATCCTGCCCCGGATTGAGGGGAAAAGTACAGGCTAGAGTCGCTACATACGTGGCCAGCGCATGCAGCGAGCCTCACCAGACTCATGATCCAGCTTTGCTAACCACGGATGTCTGATACCTGACTACCTTGTACTCCCTTCTTGTTATCTTCTTCTTTGAAAGTTAGATTCTCATGGATACACATATAGCTTTTCAGCAACAGTACTGAGTCCCTTTTTCCCAACCTGTATACTGGGTTTGGTTCAACTAGTAATTCTCCGTCGTGTCTCACTCGAACCATCCTCTATTATCCCTTACACATGCCACCCCGTGGCCCATAGTTGGGACACAACGATATTCTACAACTTGTACAAGGGTATGATGCAAATCGGCATCTACAACTGATCGTATAATGCTTATTAAACACGGCAAACAGCATACTAAACATAACAGACAGATTCCTTCCACACAGGCAATGAGTATAATTTCCTTCAACCAACCCCACCCCCAAGTCCATCCAGCAAAGAGATTTCACCCAGTGGTCTCCACAAGTTGCTGGCTCGGTCGGTGCAGTTCTTGCAACTGGGCATGGAGCGGTCACTTAGATTCATACAACACAGTCCTTTAAAATCTTGACAACCGTGTCCGTGAGCTAAAAGCAAAAAATCAATAGCAGCTCTGTTTTGCAGCGTTGCATGTTGAATACTATCTACATCTAGCAATAACTCAGAAACAGCTGTACTAGTAGCATTACTAAACTTATCCCTGGCAGCGAGAGAGTCCTTGTTATCAAGAATCCTTGGCAGTGAAAGAGTCCTTGTTAGCAAGAGCGCATGCGGACTCCCTGTTCTTGCTGGTACTGTGCTTTGATCTTCTTCCACAACAGGCCAAGATTCTCAAGCAGCTAGATAAGGTGTCCCTGAGTCCATTACAGACTGATGTCATCTAAGTGTTTTTCTTGCAAGCACCTGAGACTGAATAACAATTAGTGTGATAGATGTGTTTTCCAGCACCCAGGTGCGAGTCCCTTGAGCGTATTAACAATCCTCCTTGCTGATCTTCTGTTGCTTTCCCATATTCCACCCCCCTGCTCAAGAGACTGCTTCTGCTGGGGTTCATTTAGTCTTGCAGGGTATAACACAGAGTAATTTACAAAGGCGTGCAATAACATATATACATATAGGAAAAAAAAAAAACAAACCCAAAACATATCTCTACAGTACTGCTTGAATCAGGTGTCCTATTTCTCTTTTTCTGCCGCTTTCTCGTAGCACGTATGGCATACTTTTGTGCTAATGCGGCACATTTCCCTTCTAATTGTTCCCCTTTTTTTTTCTTTTTTTCTTTTTTCTTTTTTTTTCTCTTCCCCCCCCCATCACTTACAGCTGACATAAAAGTCTGCCTTGCAACAAGAGCTCACCCTTAAGTTTCTCATTTTCCTACAGAGCATCCTATAGATTTTAGCTTAACTCCTTTTCCCAATCAACCATGATCTTATAGGCAAACAACAAACAACCAGCCATACGCCCTGCATGGGTAAGCCGTTCCCGAGAGCGTAAGCATGTCGGCTAGCAAAAACTCCCCCAATATTTCAGGACTTCCATTGGTTCTACGGCCCATCATGGTCTATCTACCTGGGGTGCGCTCGCCTTACATCTAAACATTGTGTATATACAAACTTCTTCGCTTGACAGTGTGTCAGCCCTAGTCATGTATGAGAACAGTACCACACTGGGCAGAACACCTGCTCAAGCGGAGTCACCAAATGACACTGCACACAACAACAAACAAACAGTAGCACAGATGCTGATCAGCAGGCATAAGCTGGCACCCACACACACTTACACAGCAGACATACAAAAACACTGCTTCTATCTCAGGGAGACGGCTGGGGAGGGGAGGGGGTGAGGCGGGCAGCGGCGGGTGCGAAGCGGCTCTGGCTCCGTCCTTCTCCCCCGACATTCTGACAATACACTGCAATACCCCGATTCCGGCTGTGCACGTATAAGCAGTTGAGAAGGAGGAACAGACACGATACCTGGCGCAAATGGAGGAGGGTTAAGAATGGAGGAGCGCGATAATGACTTTCGTCTCTGTTGCTGTAAAATCTCCTCCCCAGTTGGAGCAGATACAGCCATAGCTTTAATCAGGGTTAAAGATGGACATAAATCAGGTTCAGTCTCTGGATTTATTGGGCCAGGATCAAAGGGATCTTCTGGCTCTTCGCCTCCTGAATTCTGCTTTTGGTAATGTTTTTCAGAATTGGGAATTTGAGCATATTTAGGCTGAGGGTCTGCAACTGGGGGTGTCATTTCAAAAGACTGAGGTTCCTCTGGGGGAGCTTGTGGTGCCCCTCCAGCAACCCCTTGCAGGGCTTGCGTTGCGGGATGCAGTGTTCGTATGGCAGTGTATACAGTTCGCCAAGTAACTATTATTCCTTCTGGCAAGGACAAGTGCAGCGTCTCCCGTGTTTGCAATTCCTCCCCCACTTTTAGCCACTGAGCCAAATCATAGGACCACCCTTCAGGGAACCATAAGCAATAATCACGTATCCATACAAGCAAAAAATTTCCGAGTCAAATACTCATTCGCATCCTATGAACCCATCTTCGCTTCTTCTAACATAGTACAAATCCATCTCCTCACTTTCTGTTCTTTAACACTATCTCCCTTTTCTGATACATTACACTGTTGCATATCCCCAGACTCGTCCGCTGCTGCCCCAGATGGATCACCCGTTCCCAGACTCCCACACACCCTCTCCTCAGCTGCCTGCAAACCCTCCTTGATAACCTCATGAGCCTTTTTATAAGCAGCCCGTATCGCACCCGCTTTCGAACCCTTATCAAGTCTCTGCATTTCCATGAGCAATTGCTGCATAGTGTTCTGTTGTTCGCGGAGAGCGTCACGGAGCTCCGCAGTATCTTTAGGTGGACAGACGGTTTTTGGACGAACATCCTTGGAGGATGATGATGTTTCCATAGGCTGAGGAGAGTCGGGAGGAACCTGCGTGGATGACTCCGGTAGACCAGAGTACGGTGGAGCGGTCGGTTGTGGAGGCGTGAGAGGTGGCGGCGGTGGCGGCGAAAATGTCCATTCATCAGACGCCCCCCAGAACTCCTTTTCTGACTGCTTTATTACAGGAAATGCATCTGGCATCGAGCTGGTTTCGTCTTCGCCCGCCGCGTCTAAAACTCGCCGAGCTGCTGCCGCGATAACCGCTGACCCATGCATGCCTGCAATCAGTCCCTTCACCTGTCGATAAGTGCCTGCCAGGTTCCGGGCTTCCTTATTCTCTGACTGCACTGCTTCCCACATTTCCACTCCAATTTGAGTCCATGTTGAAAGGTCAAACAACTGAGTCGGATCTCTGAGCAATCCTCGTCATCGGCACCAAGATAACAGTGCCAGTAAAGCACCCTCACTGAGGTTTTCCCCGGCATTTTTTGCCAGCTGCAGCAAACTCTCAACTGCTGCCTTCTCCACTGCTGATACAGCCGAACCCATACTACCGATCCCACTCTAGGTGGCTCCCACTTTCCGTGGCTTTGCGGATCCACTCCTGCCTCTCTCGGGCAGCCTGGCTTACCTTGGTGCCGGCGGTAGTATCCCCGCGTTTCTTGCTCCGGCCTTCGGTCCAACAATGGAGATCACGTCGGGGTCACCATTTGCTGGGTCTCTAAGTCGACTCTGAGTCATGCGGGCAACGGGAAAGATGAACACACCAATATGATGCAAGTCAATTCCAACTTTATTCAGCCTAAGTGTTACATTTATAGTATTATGCTTTCTGTTCACACGCTCTAACTCCTATTGATTGGCTGCATGCTATCTTCACGAGCTGTCCACGCGCAGGCAGCATCCTCCTGATAGGTTGAAGGTCGATTGCCACGCGTTTCTCAGTGTCTTCTAACTGGTCGTCTCTGACTGTTCACGCGGAGCAGCAGCTTTGCTTTTCACATTCCTTTCCTTGCTGATATCTCCTGGCGCTTGCTTAACTGTTCTCTCAAGGCGCCTCTCACGGGTACAGCTTTGTCTCATCAAGGCCAAACAGATTCCCTACGCTACTCTCTATCTCCACAGGCAGAGACACGGACTGATGGGTGGTGATTGTGTAAGCCTTGTTTTCTCAGAAGATCAGGCCAGCGTAGCATACCCAGCAATGGGCTCTGGGACTGCTACTTTAGTCACTGGCACTAGCTCAGGCTCTGCTTCTTGTATTCCAAGGTTTACTTTCAGCATCTGTTCTACAAATTTGCTCCATGCCTGACATTACTGAAAGGAAACCTATTGATACTATAAGTGAGTTGTCATTCAAGTTCCTGTTGGTAATTTCTTGTCATCATATTATGGCAAATCCTTTCTGTTTAATTGTATCAAAGTTATATTCCGTATGTTTACTGTCATATATTGCTACTTTTATTACAGAATCAGGACCTATGTCTGGGAAAAACCTCAACAGATCAGGCAGAACATCCCATTCTCCCAGAGCATAATCCACTGCAGGTAACCTGTTCCTGACAGATGTCCCTGCCATCTCTTTTCTGAAGTGTCCAACAACAGAGATGCCTCAGTCCCGTTAGGTAAACTATTACACTGCCTAGTTTTCTTTGCTACGGGAAGGTGTTTATTTGTGTCTAACTTATTTACCTGCTACAGTTTCAATACTGGGTGAAGTCCTTTGGATTTATATTGGTTACAATCTGTGATATTAGCAGGGAATAATAAATTGGGAGAGGATGGATGCCTGGAAGCCTGGCATGCTTAGAGAGTCTTTCCAAGGAAAGTGGCTATACAGAAGACAGTGAAGAGTGATGCTGTGGGAAGAAATGGAGATGCTGCAATGGCTGCCAAGGCCAGAAGGGAGGGGTGAGCTGCAATGGGGTAACAAATGATACTGCAATTGTAGGCCAGAATCTTGAAGGCAAGTATATGAATGATCTCAACTATAAAAAAGCACTCAGGCCTCATCTCGTCATCATCAGAAATATTGTGTTTTCTCAGGTTTATGTATCCAAGAGTAAGTAAAGACTCTGGGATTTAGCATAAAGGACAGCCTTTCAGTTCAGTACAGGATATCAGGGTAAGAACAGCTCATTCCTGAGGAGAGCAGGGGTGGCTGGGGCTCCTAAGTTACTAGGGATGGGGCAGCTAAGCAGTGACAAGAAAAGCACTGGGAAGAAGGAAATAATGAAGAAACAATGGCACAGTGTTTGTAGAGTCATCTGTGGGGGATGGAGAGACAGTAGTGACATAATGTATTAATTAGAAGCTTTAAGCCTGTTTTATTGGAACAAATGAGTCAGGAGGGTCAAAGTTATTTATTTATATGACCCACTGTACGCTACTGAATAGTTAAAGTCTGACCATTCAGAGACACCCAAATGTACTTCAACAAACACCCACATTTTAAAAAAAAAAAAAAACAACCCAGAAGTTTAAACCTTTATTAGCCACAAAGAAAAGAAAAAAACAGGGAAAGTGGTTGAGTGAGATTTTAATCACATCTCTTATTTCCTTTCCCCATAGCTGCAGTAGTGGTTGTTGGTTTTGTTTTGTTTCTTATAATAAAGGAAACTTGTATTTGGCAGCCTTTTAGGTACTAGTAAAGATGGTAATGACTGCTCTTTTTGGATGAAGGAGAAGTTAAGATGATGAGACAGAGCTGCTGTTATTACTGTTGTGGGAAAAGCCTGAATCTGCCTCCTCAATGATAAATTAAGACAAGAACACACAAAAGGGGAAAGAAAAAAAAAAAAGACAAGTTAGAAAATGCACCTTCTGTTTCTGCTCCTGACTTTAATTTACAATGTTGTTGCTAGAGGAGACTAAGCATAGCACATGGTGACTCCAAGGTTTGGCTTTTGCAAGCATTGAGCTGGTTTAAGGCATTGCTTTCCTCTGGCTCCCTGTTTTAGACTTGCATCAATGCTGCCAAAAGAGTGACCTGGCCAGCTAAGACGTAAGCTTAAGGCATAGGAAGAGGAGCAGAAAGAAGATACACATTGGGGAAGAAAAGGGGCACAAGTGAAAAGATGTGATGGCAGGAATGCAAGTTGTCTTCCAGCAGCTGTGTTTGCTGAAGCTCTCGGCACTGCTCTTTTCAGGGTGTTTCTTAGGACTGAGAAAAGGAGATCCGGAGGGCTCACAGTGGATCTACTTGTTTGCCACACAGTCCTTTCATGGTCCTTGTATGGGTACCCAAAGACTTTTCTAGTTTTAATCTTTTCTGACTTTTATAGACAATACTGTTTTACAGCCTCTGCTCAACACTGATGTTTCCTGGCTGTCTTTTCCCTGTCTGAGCTTCTCTCAGGGCATGTGCCTTTGAATATCAGATAATTGGATAATCTGAGCTGCTGTTCCTGTTATAGTTTGAGAGCCATGCATAATTTCAAATACCATGATTTACTGTGCTACTCACTGTGTTTTCTTTAAAGAACCATTACACTTTTATTTGAGCTGGAATGGATACAGGATAAACATCAACTAGCCCTCATTAACCACTTTCTTCCTTGCCTTGGAAGGAAAACCTAATTTTATAAGAAAATCATAGAAGCATAGAATGGTTTGAGTTGGAAGGGACCTTAAAGATCATCTAGTTCCAACCCCCCTGCCATGGGCAGGGACATCTTTCACTAGATCAGGTTGCTCAAAGCCCCATCCAACCTGGCTTTGAACACTTCCAGGGATGGGGCATCCACAACTTTGCTGGGCAACCTGTTCCAGTGTCTCACCACCTTCATAGTAAAGAATTTAATGAAAGTTTATTTTGTGTTTATTTTGTTGTGTCTCTTTTAGGACCAAATGACCTCTCTACCTTTCTCTGTTCCCTGGTGTTCAAAACAGTTGGTCTGACTGGGCTTCTACATGGGAGCCCAAGCCCCTGTGTTTCTTTTCAGCCAGCAGCAAATGTTCTCTTAACCTACATTTAATTATATATCCCATACTACAGTCTACTTAGTTCCCATCTTTACCATACAGTTTCAGATTAACTGCATAACTTCTTCATACTGACTGAGCTAGACTTGTACTTCGGACAACTTGGGACATAAGTTTCTGCCCCTCAGCCCAGAGCCTTGATGAGAGGCCTAGCCCCTTCACTCCGTTGTGCTTGTATGCAAAACCAGCTGATTTTGTATGAAAATATTTGAAGAAAACCAAAGACTTTTTTTGGTTTTATTCAAATTTCTTCTTCACTTTGGAAATAAAAACTGTTTCAGTGACATTAGATAGAAATGTAAACAAAATTGTTTTATTTTTTGTTTTTCCTTCTCAAAGGTCAGAGGAAAACATTTTTATTTCATTATGAAAACAAAATTTTGTGAATCTTTAAAATAACATTTTCCTTGTGAAATACTGACCAGTTTCAAATTTATTTTGCTGGAATAATGTGGCTTTTAAAGAGCAAAGAAGCAAATGGGAGCTATTGTGCCTTCGACCTATGAGACAAAAGGTTTTGGGTGCCCAGGAAGAATTAATTGGTGCCTGAATAAGGGCTAAGGACTGTTTTGTAATTAAATCTCCCACTGCCTTGAAAGAAGCTGTTTCTCCAATTTAGCCACATGAATACATTTTACCACCTATGAACTCTATCAGTGAGAGGAGCTGTAGCCTGGAAGGAAATGGAAGGTGTGGCTGTAGAGGGGCAGGAAACTGCTGGGTGAGAATCTGCAGTGATGAGTTTGTTGCAGACAGACTGATGGCTCAGAAATACATTCTAAATAATTTTAATGGACTGTAGTCAATGATGGATGTGTGAAGCAAATCAAGAGAAAGGAAGGTTGAAAAAATGTAGGCTATGCTGTAACGCAAATGCATTTTCATGATGATGCATCTCTACAGTTGTGAAACACTGAGATTCTTGGGGAGGACATGGTGAGTATGAAAGACAAGTGAAACATTAAACCTTTCAGAGCACAGCAGCAAGAGATAAGCACTTTGTTTCAGTCTTTCTTCGTGTTCTACTTTCCCCGCTTTTTTTGTCTTCCTAATTTGGTTACTGTTTTCCTCTTTCCTCTCTAATTCTATCACTTTTATTCTTGTTGCTTGGCCTTCTTTGGGCTCACCAGTTAAAATCTAGCTACACTATTGGATTAAAAAAAAGGGATTTTCTCTACTACATTTTCCTTAAAATGTTTTTGGTTTGTGACAAAATTGAACTGGAATTTTGACCCTAAAATATTTTTTTAAATTTCCAAATTGTTTTCTCCCTTGCTCATAAGTATATATATTATACAGATAAAGATATTTTAATTTCTTATCTTCTTCCCTCAAAAATCATTAAAATTTAAATCAAAGCAATAATCTCTGTGCATTTATCTTTGACCAGCTCTTCTCTGCATACTTTTTACTTCCATTTTCTTTCATTTTGCAATTGGCATTTCCAATTGCAAGGATATTTCTGATTTCTAGCTACAACTCCCAGTTCCTGTGAGACCTTTTTGATTCCAATGTGAAGGCATCTCTGAAAGGGGCATTATTTACAACCTCTTGTAAGCTCTTGCAATAACAATAGGGAGGGAAATAATATTCTGAGTATATTCCAGTGTTCAGCAAGTACATAGATTTGTACCTCAATCAAAGTAGTGTCTGGAGCAGCACAGATGATACCCTGAAATATATGGGTCTGGTTGAATCACTGCATTGTTTCTTCTTTTTAACTTGTTGTTGTTGTTGTTAAAGGAAATAGAGCAAATTGTGTAATTAATTTGTAATATATATGTGGTATATTTTCTTTTCCAATATAGTGATTTTGTTCAGTAACAACTTGTACTGTTCTCACTAACGTTGTTGGTATGTGCATTCTGTTTGCTTCCTGATAGAAAGATGAGATGAGGAAGGAGCAGGAGAGACTGACGGCAGTCTGCATTCTGGAGGTAGCAATTTGGCTGCTAGAGAGGGCACTAAGGAGGTCTGTTTACATCAAAACTGAATTCTAACTCAGGGTTTTTTTTAGTTAACAGTTTTATATAGACATAAAGTACAGACATGGCATTGTGCAACTTTCATAAATCAAGTAGTTGAAGGCATTCCTTATTTCAGTTTCAAAAGCATACACCCAAAACCCAGAAATTAAACGAGTTGCAGATACATTCCAGATAATCTTCTGATTTCAGATTTTAGTTCCAGTTCCTGTAATGCTTCCCAAATGTTCTACCTTAATATTGATTCTCTATTTTGGCATGAATAATTAATCAGTTTGGGAGGAATCTCAAGTGGTATTTCCAGTAAAAGAAGAAAATGAAGATGTAGCTAGGTATTTTTTAATACAATCCAGTGCTTTTAGAGAGGCTGAGTGTATTTCTTTGAGTATATTTGAACTCAAGTAATGGGAGCAAGTTTCTCTGTTCTCAGTTACAAGCCTTTTTCAGCACAGACAGCCCAAAAGCTGCTTTAGTTTTGTTCATGGTAGTGTTCCTGCCGCTGTTTCTCTGGTCATGTCTTGCTTTTTTTTTTGCGGACTTGTTTGTCTGCATCTGCAGAGTTTCTCTTCACTGCACTGTTTGTTAAAAACATGTATACATATGCATGCCTACACACATACTGTTCTGCATTCAAATAAATCCCATACAGCTGTGCTATTTACCACACTCAAGGAGAACCCATGGGACTCTCCAGCTCAGCTGTTGCCCCACCCTCAGTGTGGCTTAGTCCCTGGGGGACTGATTTTCTGCAGTTTTAGCCATCACTAAACAAAGGAGTCCCTCTAAATTGGTTCCTCAAATAGGCTGAGTGGAAGATAATTAGCATGCCAGCAACTTCAGCAAAGTGCTGCAATTGCCCACAGATCAAAGACATTAATTGGGAACTTAGCTGATGGAGAACTATAGAATATTTTTATGGCTTTATCGTAGGAAACTGAGTAAACTACAAGGGTTTAGTTCTACTTCTGGAATTGCTCTTCAGTGAGCACTGGATTGTCTAAACACCACATATTTTAATGACATTTTTAAGGAAAAAATTCAACTCAACTTTTCTAGTTTTTCTTTTCCTATTGAGTGTCTAATGAGATTGATCAATATTTTAATTATTTAAGTCTGAAGTTTTTTGTTGAAGTGCAGACAGATAGTGTCTAAAGATAGAATTTATGTCCCAGACTGTCAATGTCGTATTAGTTTCCAGAGATATATAGATGGTTATGGTGTGTTAAGACTGAAGTGCATTACCTTGAGGTTTGCTACAGGGAGTCCTGCTTTGGCAGACTCTTCCCTTTGCTTAAAGTTTCAAGAGTCCAAAATGCCTTTATTAGTTTTGTTTTGTTTTGCTTTGCTTTGTTTTCTACTGCAATTTTAAATTTAGAAAGGACATCTTGTAGGTTCTTTTCTGCTGGATCCCATATCTGACAGCCTTTTTTTGTGACACACATTTGAAATGTATACAGAGTTTTCCTTCCCTGGCACAGAACACTCCTCATGGCTGGGTTTACTTTCTTCTCTGGCTCTCAAATGAAGAAGTACTTTTGTCAATGATGCAACTTATCAGCTACCTTGAAACTGCTTAGACAAGCAGTCGTTTAAACAATTTTATTTACAGAGATTTAGCAATACATATAAAATGCATATTGATCACTACCAGTAGAGTGAGTAGAATATGCAGTGTAAGCAGATGCAGGTGATAGTAGCAGAGGAGACAAATCTACTACTATAACCTACTGCAGAGCTCCTGTAGAGTCACTGCTTTCTATTACAAGCTGCTCTTCTCCTGACAGAGGTGGGCCAGGTGGTGCTAGACCATTAGCTTTATCCTGGTTACATGCCAGACTATGTAGCAATGAAGTGGCACACTTGCAAGAATACTTTTTCTTTCCCAGAGTAGTACAAGGAAGTGAAAGGGAAGAATCAGAGGACTACGGATCTCTGATGATGTGGTTTCCAGCCTGTTGTTGGGAATAATAGCTACATACTGCTCCAATTGTGTAGGTTGTGTCAAGGTCAGAACTGTCTTTTGCTTCTTGATAAAAAATAATTCAGAAACTGAGATGGAAAGGGACTTTTCCCAACAGTAAGAGAAATTTTCCAATGGTGGCATCTGGTTCATGCTTTCTTAGCAAAGTAAATTGTGCTCTGCACAAATCTTGGCTACTTTAATCTGAGGTCTTGTAGTGGTTTAACCCCAGCTGGCAACTAAGCACCACACAGCTGCTCGCTCGCTCCCCCCAGTTGGGATGGGGGAGAGAATAAGAAGAGTAAAAGCGAGAAAACTCATGGGTTGAGATAAAGACAGTTTAACAGGTAAGGCAAAAGCCACACATGCAAGCAAAGCAAAACAAGGAATTCATTCACTGCTTTCCATTGGCAGGCAGGTGTTCAGCCATCTCCAGGAAAGCAGAGCTCCATCATGCATAACGGTTACTTGGGAAGACAAAACACCATAACTCCAAACATACCTCCTTCCTTCTTCTTTCCCCAGCTTATATGCTGAGCATGACGTCATATGGTATGGAATATCTCTTTGGTCAGCTGTCCCAACTTCTTGTGCATCCCCAGCCTACTCGTTGGCAGGGTGGTGTGAGAAGCAGAAAAAGCCTTGACTCTGTGTAAGCGCTGCTCAGCATAATGAAAACATCCCTGTATTATTGTGGGAATTTTGTAGATAAGAGGTTAACAATGCTGATGACTGCTTATCTCCTGTGGAAACCCTGTGGGGGGAGAGCCAACAGGTCAGTGTGAAAAACAGCCGGAGGAGGGAGTCTTGTGGCTGTAGGACGGCCCTGGTTTGGCTCAAAGTCGCAGGAGCGAAGGAATAAACAGATAAATGGCTTCAGCACAGAATCTTGTAGGCCATGGTGCCCGGAGTGAGACCTTTTGTTTAATTATCCACAAAATGAATATTGAAGTTGACACCCCTAAGTATGATAATGAGCAAAAAGAACATGCTAAACATATATGACTATAGCACCCGACTCTCCACCCAAATCATGCTAAAACGTCACCCCAGGGAAGGGATCAGATAAGGTTAGGATATAGGGGGCAATACAGAGGGTACTTAGGTATAGGTATACACCTACACACCTATACACATACACATGATCGAGAGATGCCTCCGAGGAAGAAGAAACTTGAGACCTAGAAGGGACAGTCAACGGGCTGTGCCCCTCTTCCTCTACCAAGACAGGGATGCCTTCTTGGTAAACATTGCACCTTCACCTCTTGGTGAAAGAACTCCCAGGATAGCATTAATTAATTTATTCATTTACTCATTTATTTTGCTAGCATTATTGTAGTATATTAGCGCTATTGCAGCTAGTGCATTTATCAATGGCAATCCCAAATCTGTTATACCTGTCACTTCAATAAATCATTTTATCTTTTCAACTTTGCTAACTGTCTCAGTGAAAGTCCTTTGCGGGGCTCTGAAATAGGCAAACATTGAACTGTTTCGGCAAAGGCCCTTAGCAGGGCTCTGAAACAGGAAATAATTTACCTTTACACCTTTGTGATGCTGTCAAAACCAGCACAGGTCTCCAGAGAATTGACCCATCCCCAGCAGAGAAAGGCAGCATTTATATTTTTCTGAAGTATTTCAGCTACCAGGCGTCCTTCAATCTGTTCCACCTCTTACCGTGGCATAGCCATCGCATCCCTTCTGTCCTTTCACTAGGACTAAGGCTGAGGATGAGATGGGTCATTATGGCAGCCCTTTACTGACTATGGATTTCTATACAAGGAAAATTATTTCTGTAAAAAGTGATTCTTCCTGGAACCATGTAAACACAGATGTTGTAGTGGCAGAGAAACATACACTACTGAGGAATGAGACGGCACTGTGGATTATCATAATTTTCTTTCCCATTAGTGCCCTCCAAAAGAAAGATATTAAATACTGAAATACAAGAGAGAACATAATGGAGAGTTAGGATATGATTGGCACCTGGCTCTACAGTCATTATACTGTGTAATGGAAGGATGCAAGAACGTGAGGAAAAATGACTAAGGAACAAAATTTCCCAGCTGAATTATAGTACTTTCTTGTAGGGAGTATCGTCTGATTCTCCCACCAACATTGGGGGATCCAAAATTGTTTCCATCATTTCAAGTGCAGAAAGGATTATTTAATTGTTGAAGTGTCTCCAAATGGATCATCCTGACAGGATGCTTCAGCTGATAGATATGGCTGGAGTTTCCTAAAATACGATCTTAGGCATCTAAGCGTTCACTGGAAAGTTTGAATACATCCTCCTGTTCTTAGCACACCTAATATTAAAAAAAAAAAAAAAAAAAAAAAAAAATCCTCTGTCTATTTTAATCCTTCTCTGCAGTATTTTAAAAAGTATTTGCTACATTTTCTGCAGATTTTAAAGTCTCCAGTTAGGATCAGTAACAGGCACTACCCCAAAATATATCAAAACAGTCCTGAATTCACTGACTGAACTCCCAATGGTGCAAGGCTATTTGTGCCAGCAGTAAGATTCTTGCAGGACTGTGTCCTTAGACAAGAAGTAATATATCAAATAGAATAAAAGAAAGGAACCGGTGAAATATAAGTGGTCTTACCATACATTTGTTTCTATTGTTAATATATAGAGATGAAGATGTTAATGGAATCTAAAGGACTACATTTTTGGCTACGGTATGACAAGTTTTATGTATGAGCTGTATGTAATTGTATTGAAAATAGGCTTTGCTTTGAGAACATTTTTGGCTCCACTGTGCAATAACACAAAGGGCCTTTGTTATGCTCTCAGCAGTTATTGACATATTGCAAAGGACTTACTAAAGGACATCTGATGGTATTCATCCACTAACTCAAATTTAAATGTAGTGACTTACGTTCATGCAAATCATAATTACTAATATGATCAACCAGACAAAGATTTCTGAAACTAGAAATGGGCTTGCTCTACAGATTCAGACCTGGAAGAGCAGTGCAGAGTGGGGTTTCAGATCCAGGGCTTTGAATGAGCCAGAATGAAAAATGTGACAAAAGGTTTTGCATAATTCACACCAATTATAATCACATTCAATTGAATGGAAAAATAGGTTCTTGGTCTCTTAAATGGAAAAAAAGGTCACGGAGAGCAGAGGGAGCTAACTGGCTGTTGAGAAGAAAGGAATCCCAGGGCAAAGCAGGTTTGTGAACCTCTGCCAGAAGCTCCTACAGGACGTTATGAAACTAGGTAAGGGGACTGTGCTTTCCTCTGGCTCACCTAAAATTACATTAAAGGATTACTTACGTAAATCCTGCTTCCCCCAAATTTTCCCTGCCTGACCTGTGGGACTTAGGAAACATCCAACATCAACTTTCTGGTTTACTTCAAACTCAGCATGACCATGGACAAGCTCTTTAGGGCCATATTCATAGAATCATAGCATAGTTTGGGTTAGAAGGGACATTTAAAGGTCATCTAGTCCAACCCCCCTGACATGGGCAGGGACATCTTCCACTAGATCAGGTTGCTCAGAGCCCCATCCAACCTGACCTTGAATGTTTCCAGGGATGGGGCATCTACCACCTCTCCGAGCAACCTGTTCCAGTGTTTCACCACCCTCATTGTAAAAAATTTCTTCCTTATATTTAGTCTAAATCTACCCTCTTTCAGTTTAAAACCATTACCCCTTGACCTATCACTACAGGCCCTAATAAAAAGTTTGTCCCCATCTTTCTGATAAGCCCCCTTTAAGTACTGGAAGGCTGCAATAATGTCTCCTTGGAGCCTTCTCTTCTCCAGGCTGAACAACCCCAACTCTCTCAGCCTGTCCTCATAGGAGAGGTGTTTCATCCCTCTGATCATTTTTGTGGCCGTTCGCTGGACCCATTCCAACAGGACCATGTCTTTCCTGAATATCCTGGTTCCGGCAGGGACAGGGTTAAGTATTCCATGCCATGTGAGCCACGCCCACCCTGAGATTAAAAGGAGGGAGGGGGCCGGCGGTCGGGTTTGGAGCGGGCTGGTGTGTCCCGGGTCCGGACCGGCGGGGAGCGGCGGTTCCGTAATCGCGTTTGTATATTCCTCTGTCCGTGTTAGTGTTGTTGTTTTCTTGTTCCCTTTGGTGTTCTGTTAAACTGCCTTTGTCTCAACCCAAGAGTTTTGCCTTTTTCTTCTGATCCTTCCCGTACGAGCGACACGTGGTTCTTTGTTGCCGTCTGAGGCCAAACCATGACAGTCCTTTTTGGTGCCCAACGTGGGGCTCGAAGGGCTGAGATAACGACAGAATCCAACTAGAGCTTGAAAAAACGACTTTGTTAGGTAAATAGTCACTGGTCACTATGTTGCTTAGTTTGTTCTCATGGCTGTGTTATGTAAACTCCTATGTGTTTTATGCACTCCCTGTGATGATATTTGTTACTTCCGGGAGGGGGATGAGGATTATCATTTTACTGTCCTGTGCAATATCGGCTTATGATATGATAACATCACTTGTTAGATGGTTATTTTGGGGCGTTTATGTGGTATTGCTGTCCTGTCCGTACATTGGGCACCACCTCTCAGAATTCATTAATAATTACACCCAGTCTATGGGGGAAATGGAGGGGGGGACACTTTCCCCAGCTCTTTTGCCTCCCTTTTCTCCTTTGGGTCAGGTATGACAGCTTTTGAGAATTTTGAATATCCTTGGGATGCTCAAACTAGCATGTTCCTAGTGTTATGTCTGCTGAATATGTTCCAGGTCTGGTTTAGGGTTAAACGACTATTGAAGACTACCACCCAGAGATCTGCTCCAAGGCTGGACAGTCAGGGGTGGCATGGCATGTGGGAGAACATGGGCAGGTACTTAGAGAACTTCTCGCCTCCAATGGTCTGGGACTTCACCCCTGAACAATTACAGGACCCTGACAGAGTAGTAGAATATCTGAAGGGAAAATGCTGTGGCTGTTCTAGAGAGGCACAACTCACCGCACTGTGCTGGGCCCTGGCTAGTGTCTACCAGGCACTGCTCAGTGCTATGCAGCACCCTCAGGAGAAAGAGACAGAGACCAGACCAGCAGGCACTGCGGCTGCTGCGGCCCCTGCGGCAGGCGCTGCCGCGGCAGGCGCTGCGGCCCCTGCGACAGGCACTGCGGCTACTGCAACCCCTGCGACAGGCACTGCAGCTACTGCAACCCCTTCAGTGAAGATGTTGTATGTCAACCAAGCAAGTGGACCACCATGGAAAGAGGTATCCAGTACCTGAGAGAATTAGCCGTGCGGGAGATGATTTATTATGACTTGGACAACACAGACTTACCCACGGACCCTGATGAGGTGCACTGCACAAGGCCCATGTGGCGGAAGTTTGTACGGAGCGCACCATCATCATATGCCAACTCACTGGCAGTAATGGAATGGAAAGGGGAAGAAGGACCAAGGGTGGATGAGGTGGCTGGCCGGCTCCGGCGATATGAAGAAAGCCTCTCTTCCCCCCTTGTCTCAGCTGTGGAGAAACTGTCCCAGAATGTCCAGCAACTTGAAGAGAATATGTCCTACTCCCCACCTGTAAGGGCCAGCATCTCAGCTATTAGGAGCAGGCATTTCCCCACTCAAGAGAGAGTCTACAGAGGGTACACACCACGAGGCTCCCTGTGGTTCTACCTGCGAGACCATGGAGAGGACATGAGGAAGTGGGATGGACAACCTACTTGGATCCTGCGGGCACGGGTACAGGAGTTGCAAGGAAGGACAACCACAAAAGGGGATCCCTCCAGGAAAAGTGCCGCCCCAGTTTCCAGTGGGCAGCTCCCCAGACAGAGCATAAGGCCTGATCTTGCTTCTGATCCTCTTGAAGGAACCTCCAAGTCATTTCTGCAAGAAGTGAGTACCGGATACCATGACCAGTATTAGAGGGGCCCTGCCTCCGGCCAGGTGGAGGAAAGGGACAACCGGGTTTATTGGACAGTGTGGATTCGATGGCCTGGCACATCAGACCCACGGGAGTATAAGGCTCTAGTGGACACAGGAGCACAGTGCACTCTGATACCATCAAGCTATAGAGGGGCAGAACCCATTTGTATTTCTGGGGTGACAGGGGGATCCCAAGAGTTGGCTGTACTGGAGGCTGAAGTGAGCCTAACTGGGAATGAGTGGCAAAAGCATCCCATTGTGACTGGCCCAGATGCTCCATGCATCCTTGGTATAGATTACCTCAGGAGAGGGTATTTTAAGGACCCAAAGGGGTACCGGTGGGCCTTTGGCATAGCTGCCTTGGAGGCGGAGGAAGTTAAACAGTTGTCCACCTTGCCTGGTCTCTCGGAGGACTCTTCTGTTGTGGGGTTGTTGAGGGTCAAAGAACAGCAGGTGCCGATTGCTACCACAACGGTGCATCGGCGGCAATATCGCACTAACCGAGACTCTCTGATTCCCATCCATAAGCTGATTCGTCAGCTAGAGGTTCAAGGAGTGATCAGCAAGACTCGCTCACCCTTTAACAGCCCCATATGGCCGGTGCGAAAATCTAATGGAGAGTGGAGGCTAACTGTGGACTATCGTGGCCTGAATGAAGTCACGCCACCGCTGAGCGCTGCTGTGCCGGACATGCTAGAACTCCAGTATGAACTGGAGTCCAAGGCAGCCAAGTGGTATGCCACGATTGATAGAGCGAATGCATTTTTCTCAATCCCTTTGGCAGCAGAGTGCAGGCCACAGTTTGCTTTCACTTGGAGGGGCATCCAGTACACCTGGAATCGACTGCCCCAGGGGGGTGGAAACACAGCCCCACCATTTCCCATGGACTGATCCAGACTGCACTGGAACAGGGTGAAGCTCCAGAACATCTGCAGTACATTGATGACATCATTGTATGGGGAGACACAGCCGAAGAAGTTTTTGAGAAAGGGGATAAAATAGTCCTTATCCTTCTGAAAGCTGGTTTTGCCATAAAACGAAGTAAGGTCAAGGGACCTGCACAGGAGATCCAGTTCTTAGGCATAAAATGGCAAGATGGACGCCGCCAAATCCCAATGGATGTGATCAACAAAATAGCAGCTATGTCTCCACCAACTAGCAAAAAGGAAACACAAGCTTTCTTAGGCATTGTGGGTTTTTGGAGGATGCATATCCCAGATTACAGTCTGATTGTAAGCCCTCTGTATCAAGTAACCCGGAAGAAGAACGATTTTAAATGGGGTCCTGAGCAAGGACAAGCTTTTGAACAAATCAAACAGGAAATAGTCCATGCAGTGGCCCTGGGGCCAGTCCGGGCAGGACAAGATGTTAAAAACGTGCTCTACACCACAGCCGGGGAGAATGGCCCTACCTGGAGCCTCTGGCAGAAGGCACCAGGGGAGACCCGGGGTCGACCCCTAGGGTTTTGGAGTCGGGGATACAGAGGATCCGAAGCCCGCTACACTCCAACAGAAAAGGAGATATTGGCAGCATATGAAGGGGTTCGAGCTGCTTCAGAGGTGGTTGGTACAGAAGCGCAGCTCCTCTTAGCACCTCGACTGCCGGTGCTGGGTTGGATGTTCAAAGAAAGGGTCCCCACCACACATCACGCAACTGATGCTACCTGGAGTAAGTGGATTGCACTGATCACACAGCAAACTCGAATGGGAAACCCCAGTCGCCCAGGAATTCTGGAAGTGATCATGGACTGGCCAGAGGGCAAGGATTTCGGAATGTCACCAGAGGAGGAGGTGACGCGTGCGGAAGAGGCCCCACCATATAATAAACTGCCAGAACATGAGAAGCAATATGCCCTGTTCACTGATGGGTCCTGCCGGATTGTGGGAAAGCATCGAAAGTGGAAGGCTGCTGTGTGGAGTCCTACACGACAAGTGGCAGAAGCCAGTGAAGGACAAGGTGAATCGAGCCAGGTTGCAGAGGTGAAAGCCATGCAGCTGGCTTTGGACATTGCCGAGCGAGAAGAATGGCCAGTACTTTATCTCTGTACTGACTCATGGATGGTGGCAAATGCTCTGTGGGGGTGGCTACAGCAGTGGAAGCAGGGCAACTGGCAGCGCAGAGGCAAACCCATCTGGGCTGCTGAACTATGGCAAGATATTGCTGCCCGGATAGAGAATCTGGTTGTGAAAGTACGCCACGTAGCTGCCCACGTACCGAAGAATCAGGCCACGGAGGAACATCAGAACAACCAGCAGGTGGATCGGGCTGCCAGGATTGGAGTGGCTCAAGTGGATCTGGATTGGCAACATAAGGGTGAACTATTCCTAGCTCGGTGGGCCCATGAGACCTCAGGCCATCGAGGAAGAGATGGGACATATAGATGGGCTCGTGACCGAGGGGTGGACTTGACCATGGACACTATTGCACAGGTCATCCATGGATGTGAGACATGCGCTGCAATCAAGCAAGCCAAGCGGTTAAAGCCTCTTTGGTATGGAGGACGATGGTTGAAATATAAATATGGGGAGGCCTGGCAGATTGATTATATCACACTGCCACGAACCCGTCAAGGCAAGCGCCATGTGCTCACAATGGTGGAAGCAACCACTGGATGGCTGGAAACATACCCTGTGCCCCATGCCACTGCCCGGAACACTATCCTGGGCCTTGAAAAGCAAGTCCTGTGGCGACATGGTACCCCAGAGAGAAGTGAGTCGGACAATGGGACTCATTTCCGAAACAGCCTCATAGACACCTGGGCCAAAGAGCATGGTATTGAGTGGGTGTATCACATCCCCTATCACGCACCAGCCTCTGGGAAGATAGAATGATACAATGGACTGTTAAAAACTACACTGAGAGCAATGGGTGGTGGGACCTTAAAACATTGGGATGCACATTTAGCAAAGGCTACCTGGCTAGTTAATACCAGGGGATCTACCAATCGGGCTGGCCCTGCCCAGTCAAAACTTCCACGTACTGTAGAAGGGGATAAGGTCCCCGTAGTGCCCATGAAGAATATGTTGGGGAAGACAGTCTGGGTTAGTCCTGCCTCAGGCAAAGGCCAACCCATCCGTGGGATTGCTTTTGCCCAAGGACCTGGGTGCACTTGGTGGGTAATGCGGCAGGATGGGGAAGTCCGATGTGTACCTCATGGGGACTTGATTTTGGGTGAGAATAGCCAATGAATCAAATCGTATGTTACACTGTCACTGTATGTCCTCGTTACTATAATTGCTATCGGCTGTACTGCAGTAAGAATCACCCAAATTAAGGACAGATGGACTTTGATGAAGAACTGAGTAAAGCAAAGTGGTGATGGGATCAGAGCTGACACCCAGCAACTTCCTCAAGATCTACATCCTCGGCCCATGGACTGTGTGCATGAGCTATGCCGGGTACACCAGTCACATGTTCCGAAAACTGTAAGATCTGGGCATGGCAAAAATGGTATGGAATAAGGGGTGGATAATGTCCTGGTTCCGGCAGGGACAGGGTTAAGTATTCCATGCCATGTGAGCCACGCCCACCCTGAGATTAAAAGGAGGGGAGGGGGCAGGAAGTTGGGTTTGGAGCGGGCTGGTGCGTCCTGGGTCCGGACCGGCGGGGAGCGGCGGTTCTGTAATCGCGTTTGTATATTCCTCTGTCCGTGTTAGTGTTGTTGTTTCCTTGTTCCCTTTGCTGTTCTGTTAAACTGCCTTTGTCTCAACCCAAGAGTTTTGCCTTTTTCTTCTGATCCTTCCCGTACCGGGAAGCACTGAGCGAGCGAGCGACACGTTCTTTGTTGCCATCTGAGGCCAAACCACGACACTGAACTGAGGTCTCTAGAGCTGGATGCGCTACTCCAGGTGGGGTCTCACCAGGGCAGAGTAGAGGGGCAGAACCAGCTCCCTCAACTTGCTGGCCACGCTTCTTTTGATGGAGCCCAGGATAAGATTGGCTTTCTGGGCTGCGAGTGCCCATTGTTGGCTCATGTCCAGCTTTTCGTCCACCAGTACCCCCAAGTCCTTCTCGGCAGGGCTACTCTCCGGTATGCAGTACTCTCTCAGCCTGTATTGATACCAGGGGTTACCCTGATCCAGGTGCAGGACCCTGCACTTGCCCTTGTTGAACCTCATGAGGTTCACACAGGCCCACTTCTCAAGCTTGTCCAGGTCCCTCTGGATGGCATCCCCTCCCTCAGGCATGTCAAACTGCACCACAGCTTGGTGTCATCTCCAAATTTGCTGCGGGTGCACTCAATCCCACTGTCTATGTCATTGATGAAGATATTAAACAGTACTGGTCCCAATACGTATCCCCGAGGGACACCACTTGTCACTGATCTCCATCTGGACAATGAGCTGTTGACCACTACCCTCTGGATGCAACTTTTTTTACACTGCCCTCTTCATTTGCTTTCTTCCAGCACCCAGCAACATCATTTTTCAGCTCAACCTTCAACAGTAAGAACCATTACATTTGTATTCCTAGAGCAGTCAGTCACCCAGAATGCTGGCAGTGCCTTCTGCTTAGTATGCCTTCAACTCTTCACCCAAAAGTTAGTACTTCATATTAGAAATTCTCCCTGTACCACTCATTCTTGCCACAACTACAGTGACACCAGTTTCTGCATATGCCAAACAACTGTTGAACACAATGCAATTCAAAGCAATGCATAAAATGAACTGGAAAGTGTATTGTAAAGCTGAGCACTTCTATGGCTTTAACTTTCTGCAGAGATAGTACCAAGTACTACCCATTTCCTGCTGCGTCACAGATATTTGCCTCCAGAATAAAAGGGGAAAAAAAACCCTGAAAACAATAGTGACAATTAGTGAGAACACTGTGTCCAATTCTGGGTTCCCCAGTTCCAAGACAGACAAGGAACTACTGGAGAGAGTCCAACAGAGGGCTACAAAGATGATCAATTTAGCCAGGAAAGTGGCCACGGGGGTCCAGTGCTCAGTACTGGGCCATCTCAGAATAGGGGGAGTCACCGTAATGGCCTTCCCAGTCCCCAACTTTTTTTATCAGCCATGGCATGGGTGTTCCTGGAACTGCTGACTACACCAAATGTGTGAGCTGATGCAGGCAGGATGCAGGAACAACCACAAAACCACGGATGAAAGGCAAAGAACAAATTGAATCTTGATACCTCATGGATCAGGGAATCTCCAAAGCAGCACCCGGGCAGAGGCATGCAAGCAGGGGACGCAGGCACCACAGAGTGAGAGAGTCCTTGTTAGCGAGAGAGTGAGAGCACTCAGACTCGCTGTTCCTGACGGTTTTTCAAGGGTTCAAGCAGACATAGTTTTTCACTGTGCTTTGATCTTCTTCAACAACAGGGCAGGATTCTCAAGCGGCTAGATAAGCTGTCCCTGAGTCCATCGCAGACTTACGTTATCTAAGTGCAGATGTTCTACTTGCAAGCACATAAGACTGAACAACAATTAGTGTTTCCCAGCACCCCATGTGCGAATCACTTAAGCGTGTTACAGTCCTCCTCGCCAATCTTCCGTTACTTTCCCACATTCCACCCCCTCATTCAAGAGACCACTTCTGCTGGGGCTGATAAAGCTGGAGATGTTCATTTAGGCTCACGGGGTGTAGTACAGAATAATTTACAGAGGCATGCAAGAAACACAAATAGAAAAAGGAATAAATATATCTCTACAATAATGCTTTGAATCAGGTGTCCCGTTCCTCCTGTCAGGGAATTAAACCACTCAGGCAGCCAGGCACCACCAGTAGGCTGCTTCATTTGATGCATTAAGTCCTGGAGAATGTTGAATGCTGTGCTTTATGCTGTCTGTTTCATCAGTTATGTTGAAGCAACGCACACCTTCAAAGTCGAAGCAGCATTTCTGGTGTCAGGGGAGGAAATAGTCCACCGTCAGTTGAATATTGTAATATTCATTGGCATACAGCCGCTACCTACTCAGAAAAGATAGCGATGAGAGACATTAATATCAAAATCACTTAGCATAGTATAATTCTATAATACAGCTGCTGGGGTTGATGCACCACTGAAAACAAGTTGTCTAAAGATCTGCAGCTGTTGATCTTCCCTTACTATAAAAGGCAGATGAGTTAGCTACAGTAGAGGCTAACAGAATCTAAGTATTTACATGTTGATCTTGCAGAAGTGTATCCAGGGCATGTGCTTGTAGTACTAGACTACAAAGCACGATGAGCCAACCTGTGATAGGGGAGGAATACAGGAGTGTCATCTCCTTCCAGTGATACAGAAGCGCTGCTCCAGCTCCTTCAGCTAATATTACTCCGAGTTTGATAACCTGATGCGGGGTAATTGCCCACACAGATTGGAGAGCTACGGCTTCCGCTTTTTCAGATTGAACTTCAATTTGATGTTGGGTTTGCGACACCAATAACACCGTCCCAATGCTACCTCCTCTAGATAAGGCACAGGTATTTGTCAAAGATACCTGAAATACAAAAACTCGAGAATCTGATATTAACAAAGGATGTAAAATAAGAGGAGAAGTTGGGTTATAATGTATAGGGGAAACTTGTAATGCCTTGGACCAAAATCCTACAGGTTCTTTCTGATTTTTCATCCCAGTCATCTGCCATGATCCCCATGAGTCTATATCGTCTGGAATTGTTACTAATTCAAAAGGATATCCTTGCTTAGGAGTGTATAATTGTGCATGCTCAATCAAAGCATTTTTGCAGGCATCAAAGGCTTCTTGTTGTTGCTTGGTCCCCTGCCAGACAACTTTCTTCCTAGTTAATTTCTGCAGAAGGCACATCAATATCACCAAAAGTGGGATAAAAATTCTCCATTACCCTAAAAGTCCCCAGAAGGTCTGTAACTGTTTGACTGGGATTGGCAAAAGAAATCGCTGGACTGTTTGCTGTACCTGATTTGGTATTTCTCCAATCTGTCCATGCCAAACTATTCCCCAAAATTGTACAGTAGCACTAGGGCCCTGTATTTTCTTTGGATTAATTGCCCGGCCTCAGTCCTGCAAACGCGCTTTCAGCAATTCGGCAGCTGCCTCACTTTCTTGTTGTGACTCTGCCATAATCAATAGATCATCAATATAATGGTAAACAGTAACGGTACCCGACCATACTGCTAAATCAGCTGCTATCATTAGGTGGCAAATGGAGGGACTGTGTTTGTATCCCTGAGGCAATACTTGTAAAATATATTGCTTTTGTTCCCGGGCCACATCTTGCATTGAGGTGTCAGGCAGGGCAGAGGGGGGGCGGGGAGTTGGTGGTGGGGCTGGGGATGGTCAGCTTTTTTGCATAAATGCCAACTTTTGCCATTGGGGAAACATTTCTGATGTTGTGATCCCATCTCTTTCTGATTGTGGGATACCAGCTTGTACAAGATCATTCCACATTTGTTTCCTTGTCACCCATGCTGTAACTGCTTTCTGTTTTGTTGGCTTTCCTTTATTCACCACCCACACAGATGGTCCCAAAATCACAGCCTCAATTTCCCTAACCTGCTGTTCTCGCCTGTATTTCAGGGATTCAAGCAGGTGTAGTTTTCCACTGTGCTTTGATCTTCTCTGACATCAGGGCAGGAATCTCAGGCATGTTCGATAAGGCGCCTCTGAGTCCGTCACAGGCCTATGTTATCTAAGTGCAGATGTTCTACTTGTGGAGCACATAAGACTAAACAACGATTAGTGTGATATATGTGTTTTCCAGTACCCCATGTGCAAGTCACTTGAGCATGTTTATAATCCTCCTCGCCAATCTTCCATTACTTTCCCACAGAACCTATTAAATGTTATATTTCTCTATAATTAACATCAACATATATTGCATTAATTATATCACACATTCTCATTTTTTGAAACCATGACCCATCTTTCTTGGTGCAACTCCACATTTAAGACCCGATTTTTTTCCTCAGAAACAATTAGCTTCAAATTGCTCTTAGAAAATGGCTTACACTCAGATACCACGTCTCTCAAAAAACGTAAATCATACTCACTGCCTGAGATGACAGGTACTCAGTGTCTTCAGAGCAGGAGCATGACAAGTGTCTGGCATTACTGATTGTCTTTACACTAGCTACAGTATTAAAAGTTTTTCCTACCTTTCTTTGGGAGGATTTTATCTTTCTGATATCTTAAAGTTTATATATGATATCATAGTGTACCACATGAGTGAAATGCCAAATAAACCAATGGAAAAAACATGCAAAGTTAATAATCTACCAGTATTATATTTTTTCAGTTGCGCCTGTATTTTATTCATAAATTTGGCTCCAATTCATGAACTATGCTTTGTATTGTTCATTACCTGAACAATCTGAGTTTAAAAAGTGATCACACATCTGTAGGAGGAAAAAAAAAAATAAAGAAATCCACTGAGGGCCACATTAAGCACAAAGCAAGCACCTTGGATTCAGGAAGTCCCTGGGCTAGATTAATAGTCTGGAAAAATATTGCTTGTCTCTTTTTATTATCATATTGTATCATCATCATACTGGACACTGCTGGAGACTAGATATTTGACTAAATGTGGTTTTTATCTCATTTGATGCATGTGGGTTTATGTTGTGAACAAATTTATTTTAATTTCCTCAGACTAAAACCTAGGGCTGTTTACTGCAGAAATTTTAATGAAAACTTGTTTGTTTCTTAAAAAATAAGTCTTAAAGGGCCTTTTTTCTGTGCATACAAAATAAAGAAATAAATTAGACATTGAAGTGTTTACCTTTCTTTAGCCATTTACAACAATCTATGAGTAATCAATTTACTTGTATCTGCAAGAAACAGACCAGGTTGCCCAAGGTTTTTTCCAGCCTCGTCTTGAATATCTCCAAGGATAGAGACTGCACTACCTCCTTGGCCAAGTATGGGACTTTGCATTTGTCCTTGTTACATTTCATAAAGTTCCTGTCATTCCATTCCTCCAGCCTGTCTAGATGCCTCAGCATGGCAGCCCTGCCCTTGAGTGCATTAACTGGTCCCCCCAGTTTGGTGTTAACTGCAAACTTGATGAGCATATACTTCATCACCTACTCCAGATCGTTGATAAAGATATTAAACAAGATGGGTCCCAGGACAGACCCTTGCGACACTCCACCTGTTACCAGCCTTTGGGTGGAGTATAACCCATTAACCACTACCCTCTGAGCCCAACCATACAAACTATCTAGTTGTCCAGCCCTACAGACCAACAACATCTTAAGTTGAATACATGAATATTATGGGAGACGGCATCTAAAGTCTTGCTAAACTCCAAGTAAGTGACATCAGCTGCTCTCCCCTTGTCTACAAATTCAGTCATTTTATCATAGAAGGCAATCAGGTCTGGTCAGACATGATTTATGCTTGGTAAATCTAAGCTGACTGTTCCCAATCACCTTTTTTCTCCTTTATGGGCTCAGAAATATGATCTGAGACTCGCTCCATGATTTTCCCAAGAACCAAAGTAAGGCTAGCTGGCCTTTAGCTCCCTTGCTCATCCCTTTGGCTTTTTTTTTTTTTAAGATTAATACATTTGCCCTTCTCCAGATGTTGGGCACCTCCCCCAATCTCCACAGTCTTTCAAAGGTGATACAACAGTGGCCTTGCAATACCATCAGCAGCATTCTTGGATGCAGCCCATCCGGTCCAATGTATGTACATGAGTCAAGTTCTCCCAGTAATCCCTGGCTTGATCCTCATCCACTGCTGGTAGTTCCTCTACTCCTTGAATCTTGCTTCTAAGCACAGAGGCCTGAGAAACCTTGTCAGTTGTCACAGTTTGGGCAGGGTTGGCTAATGACAAGACAACAGATGCTCTCCCCCACCTTTCACTCCAAGGAGAGGAAGGAGAGAGATAAAGAGATTTATGAGTTTAGAAAAAAATCAACTACTTTAACGAAATATTAATAATAAAATAGTAAGGAAATAATGAAATAGATACAATATATAGAAATACATACAAAACCAGATCAAGCTCCCAGGGAGATGTCAGCGGCAGGCATTGGGGAAGTTCCAGACTGGACTCAGTGACGGATGGGAACTGGATTCTGAAACACACTGATCAGGATCAAAGGCAGACAAACAGACAGGGTCCTCCTCAGCACATCAGTCACTAAAGAAAGAGAGCCATCGAAGAAGCTCAACCCTTTGCTTCCTCAGCTTTTATACTGAACATGATGCACGTGGGATGGAATACCCTATGGGTCAGTTTGGGTCACCTGACCTGTCCACTCCTCCCCACAGGTGCAACCCCTCCATGGGGTAAACAACCAAGTCAGCTGACCCTGGTTGCCACAGCAACAAGTAAGAGCAAGCGCCTCTCTCACTGAACAGAAAGTTGGCTCTGCTCCACCCCAAACCAGGACATCAGTGAAAACTCAGGCAAAGAAGGCATGGTGTACTTCAGCCTTGGTGTACGTTGTGACTAAATTACCCACCTTATTCAGCAATGGTCCTGCATTTTCCTTGTTCAGCCTTTTACTACTAATATAGCAGTAGAAGCTCTTCTCATTGCCTTTAATGTTTCTTACAAGTCTTAACTCTAGTTGAGCTTTGGCTTTCCTAACATCCCCTTTACATGCCCAGACAATTTTTCTAAATTACCCCTTTGTAGCCTTTTCCTTCTCCTACCACCTGTATACTGCGTTTTTTTGCTCTGGAACTCAGTCATGAGCTCCCTGTCTGGCCTAGCTGGCCTCCCAATATATCTACTTGTTTTCCTGAGTTTCAGGGTGAACCATTCTTGTATTTGAAGGAGATTTGCTCTAGGTTTTGCTCTATTTTTGTAAGACAGAGATTTTTGTAAGACAGAGATTTTTGTGAACATGATCTGGGAAAATAATTTTCTTTAGAATGGCCACTATGCTATGAGAATTGACACAGCGATTTTAAAGCAATTTTATTGTTGAAATTTTTATATGTTGAAATGTTCATGTATCGGTTTTGTTCTATTCCAATCTGTTTCAGATTTTATATTAACTCCATTATTAAATTAGCATTCTGGAGGGAAATGGCATTAACACCGTTATCACCTACATTCTCTCTTCTTGCAAGTTTGACCAAGTCATAACAAGTTTTTATTTGTCTTGTGCTGTGATTTATTAACTATCAGCAGCAAAATCAATGGAATGTTGCAAGAAAAAGTGTCACATAGCAGAATGATATGTTACACATTTTCTTAGAAAGCACCTTTTAAAAAAATATCTACACAAAAATCTATTTGCTGACTGAGTTATATATACCTTGTTCAGTCCCTAGGGCTTCAGTGAGATTGCAAACGTTCTGACCTGCAGAACAGTACAACTTCAAGAGTTCTTAAAGCCTAAATCTTGACCTAATTTACACACCTATAACGACTACTTTGTCATGATTAGATAGGTATAAAAATGAGCAGCACTTGCTGTTTTATTTATATCTTCTCATTACCGTTAACACAAAAAAGTGCATACTTTCTGTGCTGTTTTCATTTAAATAAAATGAAAGTCCACCAAATTTATCTCAGACCTGAGAAGTAGAAGAAGGTTTTGGCAGCAACACTAGCAGGAATATGATCTATATGAAACATGATCCTGAGCTCTGGCAGGACTTACCGGACTGTGAGAGGGAAAATCTGGTATAGTACAGCAACATCTGAACCAGACTTTCAACTTTTGTGGTTGCAGGCAACATACTATGTGCCATTTCACATACTAACTATATGTGTAATTTTCATCTGCATCTAGTATTATATCACTGTGAGGAAACCCCTGATAAATGCACAGTACCTAGTGTAACAAAGAACTCGCAGTCAGTTTTGATCTTTCTCATTATCTGAAACAGACTTATCAACTTTTTCATCTTCAGACACAGCACTCTCATACTGAGTTCAATGAAAAGAGACAGTATACTATGTAGTTTACCTAATAGTTATCCATTTTTATCCTGACCCATAACTAGGCGTCTTGCTGTGTTAATCGCATCACATTCTGTTGCAGCAGGTGCTACAAAGCAGCCCTCTCAATAGCCCAGCGTAGGCATCTTCCCTACCGCGCTCCAGATCCCTCCCTACCTTTACAACAGAGTTCTTCATTCAGTGCTCCATTGCTGCATTCACTAAGAAGTGGGGGCAAAAATACTGAAGGAGAGGTTGCTTTTACATAGTTATGAGCAATAATCTAGAGTGAGTATAACGAGAGCAAAGGAAACATTTAGTAACAACCCCCCCATTGATGATTTTGGTTTCTTATTCAATGAGGGGTGGTTTTGGGGGGTTTTTTGTGGTTTTTTTTTTTTTTACACACATTGTTCTGTATATGCATTGGGTAAATAGAATTCAGTCTGGGGCTCACTCATATGCTTATGTCAAAGTATTTCTTTGAGCATTTAATAGTTATGATTCAATACACAAGATGCACGATCTGACACTATACATGGTGTTGCTCTGTTCTCTGAACTGCACCAGCTGTGGTATGATCCTGTCTAAAAGAGCTGTAATTACTGAATTTTGTTTCCAATACACTCCATACAATGTGTTTTCTTTTGTTTTGTTTGTTGAAAAGCAAGTAAACTGAAGTATAAACCTACTTACACATTTCAGGCAGTGGGGTTTTTTTTAATTTCTTTTTTTACTATTGCTCTCTCATAAGGCCCCAAACACACAAAACATCTGCATTAAGATGAAGTATTTCAAACTTCAGACTTCCTCCCCTGGGAAAAGTATGAGAATACAAATCAAATATAAGCCATCTGAGTCATCCTTCTTAATTTGTTCTTGAAAGGCACTCAGATACTATAGTTATAAGTATTGCATAAATGCTCTACTGTATTAATAGAGTAGTTCTAGAGACATCAAACTGATGGTTTTTTACTCTTTTTTATTGCTACAAACAGGGATAACATTTTCTCAATTTCAGCTGGAAATGAATGGAAAAAGCATCTGTTATTGTGGCAAGCTTTATTTCATTTTGTTACACTACCTACTCCAGACATCGACATAGAAAATACATAAATGCATGTTGTGCACCAGTATGTCCATGAGATTAGCATTATTACAGGAGGTGTCCCCACCAGTCATCATTACATGTATGTCTTTTTAGTTCTTTTCCTTAGAGTACAGACAAACATTCAGCCTTAAAAAACCCCCACAGTGTACAGTTGTTAGCTTTGCTCCTCCAAGATTTTGTGTAATGTCAGTGGTGGCAGGAAAGAAAACTCTTGTCTCTAATAATCAATTTCTGGGATAGTAATATTCTTTGAGAACTGGATACTGATGCTGCTTCTTGATCACCTCTCTTTCAAGATGGCACATATATAAAAAACAATTACAAATACAATAATGCAAATTTTCACATTTCTGGTTTATGCATGTCAGTAAAACCACTTCCAATTACAAAGTCTGCTGTATAAACTGGATTACTTTAGAAATAAAACCTTAAGTTTAAAAAGTTCAAGTTAAACTAAAGTTTAAAGTCTAAGTCCAGTTAACTGCCAAAAATGTATGATATTATAACAGTTACCTTACAGTAATTTCAAAATACAGCATTTATCCCAATTTTTACAAATGAGAAAAAGTGTACTATGGATAGCTGAACCAACTTTTCAAAACTCATACAGCAAATCTATACAGAACTCGGTGCTAAAGTTTGGATGTATAAAATAACCAAGACAGTTAATCTCTGGATGGCCGGGGAATATAAGGGTAACGAAACTTCTACCACCATTAGATATACAAACTGCTGTTAATCTGAGAGATTAACAAAACATTTCTTACTGCATGCCAAGTAGATCCTGCAGTGAGCTCAGATTTTTCCAGCAGAATGACATCCTTCAAGCCAGCCTTAGCCAAGTGATAGGCTAGACTCACACCAACGCAACCACTTCCGATGATCACTGTCTGCTCTGTCTTTCCCCAAGGAAGGAGATGAGGTTTCTTTCCCGAGGAAAAAAAAAATAATTACAGACAGTTACAAAAAGACAGTTGCACTTTTGTTTACAGCTCCAATCATAATATAACTTGGTCCCTGCTTGGGAGTCTAAGTGACCTAACCTGGTCACTCTTATCTTCTTTTAAAGTAAATGTTCTTAAAGGGTCATATACATAAACAGTAGTAATACAAAATAAAAGCAATTTTGCTTCCATTCACAACTTTAAATCTTTGTTATTTGTCCAATACACCCTTATATGTAGAACTTATTTCTCAATGAAAAACTGTACCCCTGAAATGACAGTGTCAAAACCTGCCATTTCAAAAGTGCTATAGTACACACAACACAAAGAGAAAGTTTTTAAAAAAAGTCTACTTAGTAAAGCTCCTTAATATATTTCTAAAGCCAAATGTCAGCAGACTACATTAGTCTATGTGTTCATGAACAATGAAACTTAACATATATATATCACGTTCTGTCTATTTTGACATGTTCTACTTTGCTGAAGTCAAAACATTATAGAAACAGGCTTTTGTCAATGGCTCACACCTGCTACTACACTATACTGCAGTTTCACAACCACTTTTAAGACAGCATAAACCAGTACTGCTGCCATAGGCAGCCCCATTCTCTCCATCTTGTCTGATCCTCCTCTCTACTGCCCCTCCCACAGACAGCCAAGCAGCAAGCCAGATCAGGAAATGTATCCAAATTTTAAAAAGCCATTTTTTTTGGATGTAAGACAAGGTAGGACCTCTTAATACAGCAGCAGTACAAACTACTGTGAAACCACAGTACCTCTCCCTTCAGGACAGTTAATCAATACTCAATTTTATCTCCCCCTCCTTGTACATTTGCTTTTGCAACTCCTCTGGAAAAAGGCTAATAGTCTTCCATCCATCCTCCACTCAGAAATCAAAGCTATTAGTTGTATGTATTATAAATGAAGATCTTATAAAATATGACATTTTAAACACAAATGCAGGAGGAATATGCACCATGCTTATTCACCACGTGGCAACGAATGAAAAGGAAAATAAATGGGAGCACTGGACACCACGGGTTTTCTGTATTTGACCCATACACACTTGCACGTGTTATTTTTTGAGATTACATATTAATTTTTGCAAGTTAACAGTAACCTGTTTACTAGCCAGATGTGAGACACTTACACCAGCTCCGCTATTGAATTTTATGAGGCACATGTTAATCAAGGTCAAGCGTGGAGGGTTTTGTCATGCTTCTTTTATGCTTTGAATTCGAGACTTCCTCACATGACTTTCAGCTCTTTTCAAACCTTTTCTTCCAAACCCAGGAGCCTGGTAAGAATCCGGGGAGTACCTTTCCTGTGAACTACACGGTTCACCCAGATGTTTGCTCGTGCCAGTTAAAATAGGTCATTTTGTGCTCATCGATACGGCCCAGAACACAGCAGGAGGGATCTCTCTATACCAGGTCAGCTATTCACCCCGGGTTGAGTCTGGTCTTTGCCGGAGAAATGCAAGGCACAGGCGAGGGATGCACCTCCTGCCCACAGGGAGAGGCCTTCGCGGCCCGGTGACCCTGACCGGCACTTAGTGGAGCACTGCAGGTCGACAGAAGGAGCTGCATTCCCCTTACCACCCTCCCCCCACGCCCCCCGCCAGGTAGCTCTACACTTCTGGGGCCGCGCCCGCGCGAAGGCCGCGCGCTGAGAGCCGTGATCGTTAACGGCTCCTCTGCCAGCGCCTCCCCACCGCATGCCGCCCGGAGCTCCTCACCGACCCCCCGCCCAGCCCAACCCGGCCCGGCCCGCGGGCCCGCACTCACCGCCCCTGGCAGGGCAGCCGCGGCGGGGGAGCCGCAGCCGTCGCAGGGCTCTCCGCAGCACCGCGCACAGCCCGCCCGCAGCAGGGATGGAGAGCGCTGGCTCTGCGCCTCTCCCGGCAGCGACGAGCTCCTGCCCCCGCCGAGCCCAGCCCTCACGGAGGAGAGCGCCGGCCCGCCCCTTGATTGAGGAGGCAGCCCGGGGGAGCTACCGGGCGCCTCCCGATCCCCACCCCCAGCGTTCGTCCCCGAGCCGGGCGGGGGCGGTGTCGGGAGGGTGCGGGGCAGCCCCGGGCCGTGTCAGGGCGCCCCGCGGGGTCAGGGCCCGGTCCGGCCGGGGGTGTCGCCCGCAGCGCTGCCCACCGCGGCCCACCTCCTCCCCGGGTTGTAAAAGTACGGACTGAGCGCTCGGGATATCTTCTGTTTCGTGCCGAGTCGTCTGGGTAGCCTCGGGCAGCCAGCGTCCCTTGGCGAGGAAAATGCTGCCGATCGGGAAGACCACGAAACAGGGCAAAAGAGTAATTCCCCCACCTCCCTCCCCCGCTCAGCCCCGGTACCCTGCTCCCGGCGGGCCCATTCCGTTCCGCTGTCCGGCGTGGGGGTAGCGGCGGGCGCTGGGAGAGGTGCCCCCGCCGCGGTGCGGATGCTGCCCTAGCGGAACCACGCGGTAGGGGAGAGGCAGCCCCGCACCGGTGCTGCGGGGGGAGCGGCGAGGGCTTCCCAGCGGCACAGGGCAGAGCTCGGCTCTGGGCCGGGCTGGGGCCCCGCTGCGCCCGGCCGCCTCTCCCGCTTTCCTGGAGAGCTGCTGCAAAACTGGCACAACCCGCAAACCGCACTTGTTAACCTCCAAGTAAGGTACTCGGTATTTCTGCGGGTAAGGGCATATTGTGGAAAGCTAAAGTAAAGACATAATAATAACTATACCTATTCAGCATCAAGCCATTAAAAATATTTGGACACCATTATGAGATAGATAGATTAGATTGAACTTAATGCCGTAACAGCTCATAGAATCTTGATTTCTCTCAACACATACATTGGAGCCACCAAAGTTCAAAACCATTTTGCTTAATATTATTTGATATGCAAACTAAGCACTGCTCGCAACACATTAAAATTGTAAATATTGTAAGCATAAACCTTCATTGGATGGGACTTCCATCTCCAGCGTCCTGCCAACTCTATTTAAAAGCCCCAAATTGCTCTTCCCTTGATTTATATGACTGAATACCAACAGTGTAATATGAGTGCAGTCTCCAATATATGCATGCCCTTTGCACTCTCATTTAGCTAAAGAAATAAGCCAGTATAAAAAGTTATTCAGGCATCAGCCATTCTGGCCATTAAGTTAAACATTTGAGCAATGTCTAAATCAAACATATAACAGTACTACTACCCTGCACTGCTTCTTGGGAGGGTCAGTGGAATCATGTATTCCACCTTCTGTTTGGAAGGACAGTATTATTAATAGGACACCTCTTACTCAGAACTGGTTTTATTTGTTTTTATATGTAGCACACGTAGGGTGTTATGGTTTGAGAAAACCCATAACAATTTATTGTCATTTAGACAATCATTGTATCGCCTGACGACCCCTGCCCACCCAGGAAGGGGAATCGGAGAAAACAAGAAAACACGAGGGTTGAAATATAAATAGATTTAATAGGATAAGACTAAATAATTAACAATAATACTAAAGAACCGGTATTGATCCCAATACTAATATAAGATATATAAGAATTATACTCAGACAATTCTATCAGTAGGAAGCTGAGCACTCCCAGCAGTGGACAGCAAATGTCGGACACTGCGAGCGCTACGGCTTTGGGAGGAAAGGAAGGCCTCAGGGGTCTGGCACTGGGACAAGGAGTTTCTCTGGACTGCCACCATCAAGGGAGAGAGAAACTACACAGCAAACTTTCTAATTTATATAGAACGTGACGTTCATGGTATGAAATAATCCTGTTGGCCAGCCTGGGTCAAGTGGCCAGGTCTTGCTCCTCCTCATCCCTGCACCTGGCAGGGCTTGAAAACACTGAGACCTTGAATCCCACGTAGCCTAGCTGGCTATAAAGTAAATATTTCCACGAATTCAGACACTAGAGTCATCTAAAAGTGGAGTTTTCCCCAGCATTTAGTAGAGAAATTAGTCCTGTGTCGCTCAACCCAGGACATTCCACCCCTTATTTCATACCATATGTGTGTCACACTCAAGTTACTATTACATTTGTCTTCCAATATATATACACACACAAATATAATCCTCTAAATCTATGAACTATTCCTCTAAAAGGTCCACTGAATTTTGTTAGTCCAAAACTGTATGCCAGTATGCCTTCCCCACTCTTTTGCTGATAGATCTCTAAAAATTCCCTTAACTCTTTCGGAGCGTAAGTACGCGTGATCTGCACTCCCCTCTCTGCTCGTTCCTGCTCCCCCCTCATTTGTATGAGGGGTCGAGCTTCCACCACCTCCCTGCTTTTTAAGTCTGGATCAAATTCAAACTCAACCTCAGAGTCTGAGGATTCACTCCAAATGGTTTCATCCCATTCCTCAGGATCCCATGACCGTTTTGAAGTGAGAGCACGAACTTGGGAAATTGAAAGCTTACTTTTCCCATATTTCTCCCTTTGTTTTTTAACAATATGCGCTACCAACCGCTCTACGTTATCTTGCAGCTCATGGCACCGCTCTGCCTGAACAGTAATTACTTCTTGCGCAATCACCTTTGCATCTTGTAAACTCCTGTTTTCCTTTTCCAACTCTCTCACTTTACTACAAATTCAACAACTTCACAGTCAAGAGCTCTAAGTCCGGTAGCTAACAGCCATCCCAATCTCCCTGCTAATTTGCAAGAAGAATCCAATGCTGCTTTCCATGGCAACCCATGCATAGTCATTTCAGTTGCCTGGGGGGGTAATCACTGCTCTGTCATCTATTTCAGGCCATGCCTCCGGCAGAACCAATTTAGCTAGGAAAGTGGCCACGGGGGTCCAGTGCTCAGTACTGGGCCATCCCAGAATAGGGGGAGTCACCGTAATGGCCTCCCCAGTCCCCAACTTTTTTTTATCAGCCATGGCATGGGTGTTCCTGGAACTGCTGACTACACCAAATGTGTGAGCCAATGCAGGCAGGACGCGAACCACAAAACCACAGATGAAAGGCAAAGAACAAATTGAATCTTGATACCTCATGGATCGGGGAATCTCCAAAGCAGCACCCAGGCAGAGGCATGCAAGCAGGGGGCACAGGCACCGCAGAGTGAGAGAAAGTCCTTATTAGCGAGAGAGTGAGAGTGCAAGAACTTGGACTCCCTGTTCTTGCCTGTATTTCAAGGATTCAGGCAGGCATAGTTTTTCACTGTGCTTTGTCATTTGCACTCCTTACATGGATAGATGTATGGATCCTCCAAGCTCAGGATCAGTGCATCCCTAAGAACCAGAAATTGGGCAAGGGACACAGGAGACCTGCATGGTTGAGCAGGGAGCTTCTGAAAAAGCTCAAGTGGAAGAAGGAAGTTTACAGCATGTGGAAGAAGGGACTGACCACTCGGGAAGATTACAAGAATGCTGTCAGAGCATGCAGGGATGAAACGAGGAAAGCCAAGGCCTCCTTGGAATTAAACCTGGCAAGGGATGTCAAGCTCAACAGGAAGGGCTTCTTCAAGTATATCGGAGGCAAAAGGAAAACTAGAGAAAATGTGGGCCTGCTGTTGAATGAGACAGGAGCCATGGTGACAGAGGATGCGGAGAAGGCAGAGTTACTGAACGCCTTCTTTGCTTTGGTCTTTACTGCTCAGGCCAGCCCTCAGGAGTCCCAGACTTTGGAGAAAGTAACAGGGAAAGTCTGGACAACGGAAGACTTCCCCTTGGTTGAGGAGGATCAAGTTAGAGATCAATTAAGTCAACTGGATATCCACAAGACCACAGATCCTGATGGGATGCACCCACAAGCGCTGAGGGGGCTGGCGGAAGTCATTGCTGAGCCAATCTCCATCATCTTTGAAAGGTCCTGGAGAACAGGCGAGGTGCCTGAGGACTGGAGGAAAGCCAATGTCACTCCAGTCTTCAAAAAGGGCAAGAAGGAGGACCCAGGAAACTACAGGCCGGTCAGCCTCACCTCCATCCCTGGAAAGATGATGGAACAGCTCGTTCTGGGCATCATCTCAAAGCACGTGGAGGAAAAGAAAGCTATTGGAAGTAGTCAACATGGATTCACCAAGGGGAAATCATGTCTTACTAATCTGATAGCCTTCTATGATGGCATGACTGGATGGATAGATGAGGGGAGGGCAGTGGATGTGGTCTACCTTGACTTCAGCAAGGCTTTCGACACGGTCTCCCACAGCATCCTCATAGGGAAGCTTAGGAAGTGTGGGCTAGATGAATGGACAGTGGGGTAGATGATTGAAAACTGGCTGAAAGATAAGAGCTCAGAGGGTCGTGATTAGGGGCACAGAGTCTAGCTGGAGGTCAGTGGCAAGTGGTGTTCCCCAGGGGTCAGTACTGGGCCCAGTCCTCTTCAATATATTCATCAATGACCTGGATGAGGGGACAGAGTGCATCCTCAGCAAGTTTGCTGATGACACAAAGCTAGGAGGGGTGGCTGACACACCAGAAGGCTGTGCTGCCATACAGAGAGACCTGGACAGGCTGGAGAGTTGGGCGGAGAGAAACCTTATGAAATTCAACGAGGGCAAGTGTAGGGTGCTGCACCTGGGGAGGAACAACCCCATGCACCAGTACAGGTTGGGGGCTGACCTGCTGGAGAGCAGCTCTGTGGAAAGAGACCTGGGAGTCCTGGTGGACAACAGGATGACCATGAGCCAGCAATGTGCCCTTGTGGCCAAGAAGGCCAATGGCACCCTGGGGTGCATCAAGAAGAGTGTGGCCAGCAGGTCGAGGGAGGTCATCCTCCCCCTCTACTCTGCCCTGGTGAGGCCGCACCTGGAGTACTGTGTCCAGTTCTGGGCTCCCCAGTTCAAGAAGGACAGGGAGCTGCTGGAGAGGGTACAACAAAGGGCTACCAAGATGATTAGGGGACTGGAACGTCTCTCTTATGAAGAAAGGCTGAGGGACTTGGGTCTTTTCAGTCTGGAAAAAAGAAGACTGAGGGGGGATCTTATCAGTGCTTATAAATACTTAAAGGGTGGGTGTCAGGAGGATGGGGCCAGGCTCTTTTCAGTGGTGCCCAGTGACAGGACAAGAGGTAATGGGCACAAACTTGAACACAAGAAGTTCCACCTAAACATGAGGAGGAACTTCTTTACTTTGAGGGTGACAGAGCACTGGCACAGGCTGCCCAGAGAGGTGGTGGAGTCTCCGTCTCTGGAGACATTCGAAACCCACCTGGACACTGTTCCTGTGTAACCTGCTCTAAGGTGACTCTGCTTTGGCAGGGGGGTTGGACTAGATGATCTCCAGAGGTTCCTTCCAGCCCCTGTCATTCTGTGATTCTGTGACTGTGGTGCAACTTCATTCATGGTAGCAAAAGTGAAGCAGTGAAAAAATGGCTCAAAAAAGCCTTGGTTAGCTTTTTACAGATACTATTTCTTGAGATTTAATACCAAATCTGAGTACTACTGGATCACCTGACAGTACAGTTTTGATCTGGATTGGGCATGAGCGCACAGTTTTAGTTCTCCAGGGCAGAACAAAACAGTGTTGATGCTGAACTTATGCTAGCTATACGCTGGTTGAACCAATGGTATTGTATCCAGTATAGATAAAGTAAAAATGGTGTGAAGAGATTATATCAGACCTATAATAAAGTCTGAAAAAAAGCTATTTCCCTTTTGAGCCAATCTGAACTGACAAAGTAAGTTTAACTACTTTGTGCTTTATAGTTATGTCACCTGCTATTAGATGCCCTGATGCTAGGTTTAATATATCACAATATATTATATATTAAGATACCACAATATATTCAATCATGGCTTATGTTGCTTCTGTGTGTCAGAAGTGAAGATTATTTTAAAGTGCAGTTTAAAAAAGCTAGAACTGTGAAGAAAAACTGCTGTTAAATCCTAGAAGTGACTTTAAAAAGAAAAAAAATCTGTTGATTGTAGTGCATTTAAATATAATATCTATATATTATGTCAACATGTATCTACTGTAATGTAATCTTTAGTTAACAAGCAACAACTGAGTTTGCTTGTACATTCAAGATTTTTTTCCCCTCTGCACTCTTGTTCTCTGCATATTAAACTTCTTAAGTATGCTCTGTCTGTAAAAGATTCCTTGGCAGGCAGAGGAAGCAGGGAGTCAAAAAGTGATCCCTCGGGTGCCTTTCTCTGGCCCCATTTGAGGTATTCTGTTATAACTGCAAATTAGGTAATTGTAAGCACAATCTTCACAAAGCCTCCTGACATTTACACTTACAACAGAATTGCCCCAATAGACAGGCATGACTTGTAGATTCATTGAAAATTAATGAGTTTTGGAGACTGAGTATTTTAGATTGAGTTTTGCCCTGGTCCTGCTGAAATAAAGATAAAAGCTTGCGCTCTTTCTTAAAGTTGTAAAATTAATCAGGTCAATATTTTGGCAAGTCCACAATGTGCAATGGAATGTGATGCAGACATCTGCAAGCCAACACTTGGCCAAGCTCATATATCTGCACAGCAGCACTGTGCAGAGAAGTCCCATCACCTTGCTACCATGTCAGTGCCTGAGCCAAAAATGCCGACCCTCTCAGCCAGGCTTTGTAGTCTCCAAGTAGCCTTACACTGCTATGCTTGGTACTGGAACTGGCACAGTGCTCCTTCTTGTTGGAAAGGCATACTCTCATCCTGCCAAAAGGACGGTGCTGAGACATCATAAGTGTTTGTCTTTCCTGGATGCATGGTGTGAGATAATTGAATTAATGAAGGAGAAATTATCAGAAGCAGGTCAGTTCTACTGGGAAATGGTAATTCTATAGTGAAGGTAAACATGGTTGGATAAATAATAAATATATAGGAACTTGTAGTGGGTTGCTTGATGATGTCAAATTACACACTGTTAAGAATAGCCTAAGTATAGACCAAATGTTCATCTTACCCCTTATTTTTGCTCTAACACTGGTCAAAAGCAGTTGGCTGGGGAAGAATGAGTAGTGCAAACATATAGTGATACCTCTTCAGAATGCTCTCCCAGTCTTCAATAATTTGTAACCCAGAGACTTTTTGACCCAGATATGGTTTGTTTGTATTTAATAACATTCAGTGATTTCTCTCCCATGGACTTGTCCAGTCTGTCCTTGAGCTGATATAAAGTTTATCATTCACAACATCTTGTGACAAAGAATTCTGCAGTTAACTATGTTTTGTTGTGTTCTGACCATTATAAATGAATATAGTTTGTTTATTAATTCTTTCAGAAAAACAGCAACTTTTAATAAACAATGGAATGGAAGAGGAGTATTTAATGTATCTGGCTCCACTGTGAAATGGGGAATGATAAACCTCATAAGAACCTAAGAACTGCATTAAAACTGCATCAGTTGCTGTGACAAGGGTGTTACCTCAACTTCTGCCTGTCCCCTTTAATGGAGTGACTCTCTACAGCATAGGGGGACAAAACGAGCAATCATTCTATGCCTTACAGCATAAAGATTATAGTGTTTAGCATAAATAGTGCAAAAGCAGGTGCTATTATCTATTTATGTATGCTTAATTACAATAAAGCATTGATGGAGGAAAAAAAAGAAGGAAAAAAAAAAAGTGAGTTGAAGGCCGCTATCTCTGTTACAAGAGAGAAGTTTTGTCAGACTGACAAGTTTAGAAATGAGACCTAAATATTTCTTCTGAGCCAGATCAGGTATCTGAGCTACTGCTCTGTACTAAGCAATATGCATATACACTTACTGCCCCCATCTCCTGTTAGCTTAAGTCTGTGTCTTTCGTGAAATGTCCAACTCATGGCGAATTGAAATGAAAACTCAGTGTTGTATGTCTGCCTCCTAAAATGCATCAAATTATTAATAATTGTTTAGCCTCATATGTGGCTGTTATACCCATTTCTCAAATAATGGAGGAAAACACAGCTTCAGTAACATGCTAGAAATCACACAAGAAGTAAATTACAGAGTGCTTTGGGTTTTTGATAGTGTCATGCAGACTGCTGTGGGCTTGATAATACTAACAGTGTATTCTAGCAGTAAAAATGATTTGCCTGGGATTGAATGAGATTCAGGCTGATACTTTACTTATAATGCTATTCTTTCCCTCCAAATGTAGACCCGTTCAAGAGCCTGCTGTTCACATACCTGATCGTTTGGGATATCAAGTTCCTTATTCATATGTGTTAGATTATGTTTCATTTGCCTACCTATGTCACCATCCTTATTCACACAAATCCCAAGCATTCTTTTAGGAATGCAAGAACCATATTTAAAGAGCACTAAACATGGGGGAAACTAAATCTAGTTTATTATGGAAATGTCATAAAGCCTTTGTGAAAATATTTGTAGATTCTTTTTTCCTTTTCCTATTTCCTGACTAGTGTTCATCAATGATTTTTCATGGGGGAGAATAGAAAAACAAACTATAGAACACTAGAAACATACAGACAGTCCTTTTAGTTGGTGTCAGTAGCCTATTTTAATGCTGTAGGAAAAAGAATACTCCCTGCACTAGGAATATTTTGACTGCATAAAGGTTGTAAAACTGAGATTTGATCCTGATAGTTCAGGCAAATTCCAGGGACTTTTCAAACTGTAGCTCTGCTAGAATCTATGTTCCTGGATAGTTCTTTGTGACTGCTGTGTTAAATCACAGTGTGGTTACCCAAGGCTGTAATAAGAAATGAAATACTGTATTGTAGAGAAAAGCAAGGGACACTACACTGTTCCTTCACTGAAAGCAGATGTGCTTGCGTGTATGTAGATTGACTCTAGCAACTCAAACTACTGTTTGAGCTTCTCTGGCATAGAAGGCTGTGTTTGTTGTAGCAGTAATTTTATTCGCATGACACGTTCACGTTTCCCTAATGACACAGGTTGTCTGTAGACAATGAGATATGATAAACCAAGACTTCAGGAAAACTTTTCCAAACATCTGCCATAGAAACTGTGGTGTTTTCATGTCTCTATAAAATATCTGGGGAATACATTTTTCCTATATTTACTATAAGCTATTGAGCCTTTTAACTCTGTTTTACATGATCAGTAGTGTTCTAGAAATTATTATAATTATTGTTTTGTGGGTATACATATAAAATAAATTGACAGCTCCTGTTCTGTTCCTACTGTGGCAATTGCAGTGTACTGCCTACAGCGATGAAGTCAGAACTACCATTAGAGAGCCTGCTTCCAAAGTCCTAATGTAGGAAACTTGTCCATTAAAAGTAATGCCAACCTTTATTTCAAAAGAAGGGTTGTCTCTGTAGTAAAATCATCATGTGCTGACTTATGAAAAGAATTAAGTCTGTATTGCGATTCACTTTTCTGGAGCAACCAATCATCTTTTAATTAAGTGTGTATTTAGCAAAATAGAGCTTTGGTCTTGGCTGATTAGATTCAGCTAGAGTTTTGTAGGAGGAGAAAACTAGAAAGTACAAAATAAGGAGGTAATGGAACGCTATATTTGTTGAAGAAGAGTTCGGACCCTAGGTTCTGTCACAGAGTTGGTTTAACACAGCTTGAGCTGGGGGCCTCCAAAGAGGGACCCCCTCGGTTATTTTCCTGTGCTTTTTAAAGCCTCACAATCTATTACATAAGCTATTCATGCACCTGTTCATGTGACAAGCACGTGTCTTTTGTCCAATCGAATTGTTCAATGGTTACGTGTCCTCTTTGATGACTGGAGTTTTGGTGTAGGTGCCTTTACCTTCTTACAGTTTCATGATCTCTTTGTCCCATCTGCACCTGAAATTCATCTGTCTTCTGCTGACTCCAGATAGAATGGTCCCTTTCTTAACTTCCAAGAATTATAGTTCCTTTTCCTTTGATCATAATGATCACTCTAATTCATAATGTTAACCATACAATCTTCATTAATATTACTTATACAATTTCAATATGTTAGTTAAGTTACAATGTATCAAAGTCATACAAAACTACTAGCCATTCTTCTTGAACTAAGAAGGATTTCAGCCTAAGCTCATTATGTTGCTAGGTTACAACCTAGGCTTCACCAGTCACCTAGGCCTAAGACTTCACCAGTCTAGCTACTTATGCTAAGCAAAACTTCAGTTTCCAACAGTCCCCCCTTTGTTTTGTTCAGCATACCTGCTTATTTTACAAACTTGAAGCCTTGTATCCTATTCATCATTTGTCCACAGCATCCCACACAACATTGTATGATTACAAAAAGACATACAAATCCTATTACACCTACTATAATAATTGCAATCAGATTTTTGAACCAGAGCCCCAAATTTGGGATCCAGGATGTCAACCAAGACCATGTTTCTGTAAAACCCCAGGATGTATCATCTTGTTGTACCTGATGCATTAATTTTACTTATTCCCATATCATATTTACATCTGTGGATATTCTTCCCACTTTGGTCTATGTACATGCAAAAGCTGGTATTGATTATGGCACACACACCCCCATGAAGCTAAAAACATATCTAGTGCCATTCTATTTTGTACTGCCATTTGTCGCGGGCGGAGTGATTAACTTCACTTGTAAGAGAGTAATGAAATATTTATTAACATAAAGCAGTGATTTAACAAAGTTAGTAGTGAATGTGACAGTGTTTTACGAGATTCGATGGCAAGGTACACTTGATTATTTACTGCATAGAGGAAAAGGGTCAGACAAGCTGTCAGGGAGACCCTCCCGTTGAGTCACGAGGTTCAGAAAGGACCCCCTTGCTTTCTAAACTCCTTCTCAGAGAGGAGTCTAGGTGCGGCTGGATCCAATCCTAGTCCCAGACTTGGTCAATGGTTTATGTCTAAAGGATTATATATGCGCAATCAATCCTTTATATCACTTAGCTAAGATTTCAAAGTTTAGCGTGCTCTTAGTCACTTGCTGAGAATCTGTTGCGGCAAGGAATCTCTCAGCCTCAAGGAGTAGAACCTTAAGTGAGCATCCCCACTCAAGGGGAGACCCTGTCATGCAGCCCGCTGCCGTGCAGGAGAGCTCAAAGGGCTCTTGGGTTGTTCACTATTTATAGAGTAAGATAATTGACCTATAGTCATATTCACAAGGGAACAAAATATCTAGGTCCCCACTCCAGACAGTGTTTTGACTGTGTTGCCAGCCATCCCCCAAAGTTCAAGTGCAACTCATAACAACTCCCACTGATGGTTATGGCTTGAGCAGGAGCTGGGGGGGGGGGGGGGGGGAAGGGAGAAAAGGGGAGAGCACACCGCCACACTCCACCCCGTGACTGTAGTCAATTCATCTTACCATTGTGGTATGGTCACCTCTTGCCTCTGTGCTATAAATAGTATACTAATAGTTTGTGCACTTAGAGATTCATGGTAAGTAGACAGTGAAGCACTGCTATTTGTTATTTGTTAATTTGTATGGTTTGGGTGATTGGAGTTGGGTTATTTGTTTGGTCAAGTACCAAACTTTTATATACAACATAACTATAAGCAACAAACATTAAAATTAGAACTAGTAAGATCACAACTGGGTGAAGCATACGATTAAACAATCCTGTTGCTGTTGGTGACCATCCAAGGAGAATTTCCCACCAATGGGGTTCTCCATCCTTCTTCACTCTTTCAAAGACACGGTGTATCTCTTCTGTATCATGCTGAACAGTGATTAGAGTTTTGTGTCCATTATTTTGGATATGTTCTAGCAGCTGACACAGGTGTTCATATTGTAGTAGTTTCTTCACCAATGTAAGATTCATTCCGATAGGGGTAGGCAACAAATCTCGAATCAATGTATAATTAGATTGTAGCAATTGGTAAGACGTAACAGGAGCTGAATAACTGAAGTCACATCCCATAATTTTAGTAAAGTTACAAACACAAACATTTGAGTGATTACTTGTATCTATGGTAATGCTATCTATGGATATAGTATTACAAAGGTGTGGGAAAGCAATGGAAGATCAGCAAGGAGGATTGTAAATACGCTCAAGTGACCCGCACCTGGGGTGCTGGGAAACACATGTATCACACTAATTGTTATTCAGTCTTGGGTGCTTGCAAGTAAAACACTTGCACTTAGATAATGTAAGTCTGTGGTGGATTCAAGGACACCTTATCTAGCCGCTTGAGAATCCTGGCCTGTTGTTGAAGAAGATCAAAGCACAGTGGGAAAACTATGCCTGCTTGAACCCTTTAAATACCAGTGAGAACAGGGAGTCCATGCACGCACTTGCTAACAGGGACTCTCTCACTGCCGAGGACTCTTGCTAACAAGGACTCTCTCTCACTCCACGGTGCCTGCGTCCCCTACTTGCATGCCTCTGCCCGGGTGTTGCTTCGGAGATTCCCCGGTCTGTGACGTACCGAGATGAAACTCGTTCTTTGCCTTTCATCTGTGGTTTTGTGGTTATTCCTGCATCCTCCCTGCATCGGGTCACACAAAAGGGTTCTCATACAAACACATCCTTTTCCAATACATATAAGTACAGTTTCAGGATTTTCATTGCGATGTATTTCAAAAGGCAGGGTCTATGAGAATGAAGAACCACCCACTGTAGGGGAAGATCAGGTTTGGGACCATCTGAGGAACCTGAAGGTGCATAAGTCCATGGGACCTGAGGAAATCCATCCACGGATCCTGAGGGAGCTGGCAGATGAAGTCACCAAGCTGCTTTCCATTATATTTGAAAAGTCATGGCAGTCTGGTGAAGTTCCCGCTGACGGGAAAAGGGGAAACATTACCCCCGTTTTCAAAAAGGGAAAAAAGGATGACCCAGGGAGCTACAGACCGGTCAGTCTCACCTCTGTGCCTGGCAAGATCATGGAGCAGATCCTCCTGGAATCTCTGCTGAGGCACAGGGAAAATAAGGAGGTGATCGGTGACAGCCAACATGGCTTCACCAAGGGCAAGTCATGCCTGACAAATTTGATGGCATTCTATGATGGGGTTACAGCATTGGTGGATAAGGGGAGAGCAACTGACGTCATCTACCTGGACTTATGCAAAGCGTTTGACACTGTCCCGCACGACATCCTGGTCTCTAAATTGGAAAAGCATGGATTTGATGGATGGACCGCTCGGTGGATAAGGAACTGGCTAGATGGATGCACTCGAAGGGTTGCAGTCAATGGCTCAATGTCCACATGGAAACCAGTGACGAGCGGCGTTCCTCAGGGGTCGGTACTGGGACCAGTGCTGTTTAACATCTTTGTCAGCGACATGGACAGTGGGATTAAGTGCACCCTCAGCAAGTTTGCTGACGACACCAAGCTGTGTGTCACGGTCGACACGCTGAAGGGAAGGGATGCCATCCAGAGGGACCTGGACAGGCTTGAGAGGTGTGGAGCATTGATTCACGGATTCTGGCAGGGTATGGACCAAAGACCTTTATTACAACAACTTTCCGAGTTTTATAGGTACAGGTACTGTCCACGCGCAGGCAGCATCCTGCTGATAGGCTGAAGGTCGATTGCCACATGCTTCTCAGTGTCTTCTAATTGGTCATCTCTGTCTGTTCACACGGAGTAGCAGCTTTGCTTTTCACATTCCTTTTCTTGCTGATATCTCCTGACGCTTGCTTATCTTTTCTCTCAAGGCGCCTCTGAAGGGTACAGCTTTGTCTCATCAAGGCCAAACAGATTCCCTACGCTACTCTCTATCTCCACAGAGAGGTGGGCCTGTGCGAACCTCATGAAGTTCAACCAGGCCAAGTGCAAGGTCCTGCACTTGGGTCAGGGCAATCCCAGGCACAAATACAGGTTGGGCAGAGAATGGATTGAGAGCAGCCCTGAGGAGAAGGACTTGGGGGTGCTGGTGGATGAGAAGCTCAACATGAGCAGGCAATGTGCGCTCGCAGCCCAGAAAGCCAACTGCATCCTGGGCTGCATCAAAACAAGCGTGGCCAGCAGGTTGAGGGAGGTGATTCTGCCCCTCTACTCTGCTCTGGTGAGACCCCACTAGGAGTACTGCATCCAGCTCTGGAGTCCTCACCACAAGAAGGACATTGACCTGTTGGAATGGGTCCAGAGGAGGGCCACGAAGATGATCAGAGGGCTGGAGCACCTCCCCTATGAGGACAGGCTGAGAGAGTTGGGGTTGTTCAGCCTGGAGAAGAGAAGGCTCCGGGGAGACCTTATAGCAGCCTTCCAGTACCTAAAGGGGGCCTACAGGAAAGATGGGGAGGGATTCTTTATCAGGGAATGTTATGGTAGGACACAGGGTAACAGCCTCAAACTGAAAGAGGGTAGATTTAGATTGGATATCAGGAAGAAATTCTTTACTGTGAGGGTGGTGAGGCACTGGAACAGGTTGCCCCGGGAAGTTGTCAATGCCCATTCCCTGGAAATGTTCAAGGCCAGGCTGGATGAGGCTTTGAGCAGCCTGGTCTAGTGGGAGGTGTCCCTGCCCATGGCAGGGGGGTTGGAACTAGATGATCTTTAAGGTCCCTTTCAACCCAAACCATTGTGTGTGTGATTCTGTGATTCTGTGAAAATGACAAACATTCTGTTCAGTGTCAAGACAAACGTCTCGGGCTTTGATGGTGTTACTCTCACAAATAAATCCTTGTTGTTCTCATACAACGCATGCATTAACATCAACGGTCTGCCATTTGTTCCCATTCCATTGGGCCCACAGTCTGTGTTCTAATGGATAGAGTATAGTTCCACTGTGATTTAATCCTAGTGCAATGATTGGGTATATGGTGTATACTGAAGCACTGCGTATTGTTAGGACAAAAGCTGTAGCCTTGTTGTTGATGGGGTTGTAAGTAAAATTGACGAAATGCCACCAGGATTGGAATTCCCTTTCAAATTCAGTTGCATTATCCCAGATTACTTTTTGAATTTCAGTGGATAAGGTACCTTCTTCACCTTCTCGTACAATTGCTGCTACTGTAGATTGCATCCACAGCTGAGCTTGGATACAACTAAAAGCTAGAGAAACATTGGTTTGGGCTACACCAAGTGCATCCACAATCAATTGGTGATCCCTCTTATTAATTCTTTCCCACTGAGGCAATACATCAGATAAGAGCCATTGGTTAGTTCCCAGTGCTGATAGGGAAGATCGCAGTGGGTGTTCCAATTTGTTTAAATCACTTATTGTTGTGCTCAGTTTATTTGCAAGTACTTCAGTGTCTATACTATTTAAGACTCCTAGTCCTGTCCCTACGATACTGGTCGCATCTCTCCTTGTTCGTCTTGGAGAGATGAGGGTTCGCCCATGTAACCATGCTAATGATCCTGCATAGGATGTACTCAGGAATGATGAACAGACTGGTTCGATGGTAGAGATGTTAATTTGTATCACTAATTCTACTCGTTTAAGAGACCATGATGGATTAAATAACACTCGTTGTTGGCCTGTATTTTTGATCACATATGATCCAATTTCAGAAATTTGTGGGGATAGAGTTCTCTCATCGTTTACAATCAGTGTGGATGTTGTCATATGAGGCTCGGTAATGCCAATTTTGAATTTAAATGATAGCCCCATGCTATGGCGAGCCCAGAGACAGACTACAAAAATAGGTTGTACTAAAGTAAAATTGTACCAACAGTCCAATTTTTCAGAGGTGCAATGTTTCTTACCATTGATTATTGGGTTTGATACAGTGCTGTACACTGAAATCTGAGATGCTTTCTCATGGGTAGACCCATTGATCATCTGTCACCCTATTTGAATTCTTTTCCCTGCTGTTCCCTGAAGTCGGAGAACACTATCAGCTCCATTCATTTTCTAAGTATACTTTGCTTCCATGCATGATCACAGTGGAAAGATTTAAATCTCCCTTCCTAGAGTGTATTCCCATACTCTCAGTATACTTAACACGAGCTTGAGACCGTGGCCACTCTAGAGTTCTTTAACCACAGGTTAGAAGCAGCATTGCTGAGGTTTGGAATATTAACACGAACACAGCACTTCCGTTTGCCATCCTGCAGGGTGCTGTAAGAAAAAACAGAGACTTGTTTCAGTGGGGAGAGGCCAAACAGGTTACCCCATTAAAAAGAAGGAAAAATCCATTGTGCACTAATTCTGTGTTTTGCACCACTGCTATCGGTAACTTCCCAGGCACATGGGCCACAAGGTTTAGTTAAGGCCATAGGCACAGTACCTATGGCTGGTAAATTGACCATCACAGGCTGTCCTGGCTGTAATGTTGTCGGATATTCATTTTCCCCAGTGGATGGGGCACTGAGCTCAGTTTTTACAAAGAATGCTTGGCTTACGGGGCTTCCAGTGGGCCCGTATCGATTATTTAATTGATGGACTACTTTGTAAAGTCTCCTATCCCATTGAGCCTCGTGTGGTTTAAGATTCTTTTTGAATAAGCCATTAGCTCTTTCTACCATTCCATTTTGTGAGAAATGCTCCTTATCCAATAACAACGGCTCAGGCAGTGAACGATATGAAGCACATTTTATTTGAACATTCTTGCAAGAATGGGTGATCTAGCAAGTAGGCACACTTTTGGTTCTTGAAACACACCTTTTTATTTCCTAATCCTGGCCGAATTTTCCCTCCCCTGTTTCCCATTGGTTAGGTACTCCAGGGTTCACAGCCTGTCTGGAGCACCTAAAATCCTTCCCAAATGTCCTGCCTCTGTTTACTTCTCCTTATGCTACACCTAAAGGGATTATCTGAACAGTTTATTTCTTTCCTTTTTGGTAAAATTGCTCAATGTCATTAGCCCTGGTTAAATGTTTGACTACCCTTCTAGTCACTAACCCAGTATGAATCAGTTTGTCCTTTTGTCTGTGTGATAAGAGATGTTCTACAAGCCTTTGCTGGAGCCTCTTTGTCTTAGTTGTTCCCTTATCATGTCACCTCTGATGGAAACGGCTTTTCTCCTCTGCAAAAACAATACCTGCCTTTCTTACAATTTGATTGAGGGTAGTATGGAGTGTGGAATATCCATTTAATTCCCTCTTGTTTTGCCTAATTTTGTACTTCTTTACATGAAAAATGTGAGCCATTATCACTTTGGATAACATCAGGAGTAGGTAGACTTGAGAACCATAATGATAGTCCTAGCACTGTATTTTTTCCATCAGCTCTCCGACATTTAGTGGCCACAAACAAGCCGGAGACGACCTCCACTCCTGTGAGGATATATTGATATCCTGCAGAGGATTTGAATGGTCCAATATAATCAATTTGCCATGTAGACCATAAAGTTTTCCCTTCATTGATATGTAGAGGTGGTGCTTTAGCAGGATGATCTGCCTGCAATCTCAGTCTACACTGGGGACATTCTGTAAGAACAGTTTCACAAGTTTTCTGGTTTATAGGCCAGCCTTTACTCTGTGCAGCAAAGCAAAGTGCTTCTTTACCTGTGTGGCCTAAGTTTTGATGTAACCATTCTCCCAATCGATACCACTCCGAATCTAAGGTGATTTTCCTAATTTTGGTTAGCTCATCTACCTTTTGATTCCACTTTGTGGCAGGTTGATTATCCTTAGCATGAGCTTTAACCCATCCAATCCTAAAAGGTGTTTTCCTGGCTATATCCAGCAATAGTTGCCAGTCTGTCTTTCTCCAAACTGGGGATCCATTTACTTCCCAGTTTAAGGTTTCCCATTGACGGAGACACTGTGTGGCAACAGCCCATACAGCATAAGAGTCTACATATATAATTTTTGCTCCATTCTGTGCCGCCAAAACAACTGCTCTTATTTCTCCTACTTGTGCACTACCTTCACCTTCCTCTACTACTTGTTTGCCAGAGGTAATATCTAATGCAACAGCTTTATATTGCCATTTACCATTTACTCTTTTTGCAGAAGCATCTGTAAACCAAATGTTTTCTGTCGGAGTATTCTCAGTACGGGGTGGTGCATCCAGAATGGGTGAAGGTTTAAAAGGTTGCTGTAACGCTAAAGGGCCTGTGTTTACTGGCATCTGCAATTTGGAAACCTTAGTGTGTCCCTCAGTTAATTGCATATTTTCTGCTACTCCTGTTAGGTAGGCATACCATTTTCTGATAGTGGGTTTCTGTATGACTCCTTCTGGGGGAGCAGTCCCCTTAAGGATTGCTTCTAGGAAATTAAAGGGTCCTCTAGTTTGCACAGGTTGTCATAGAATCATAGAATTGTCAGGGTTGGAAGGGACCTTAAAGATCATCTAGTTCCAACCCCCCTGCCATGGGCAGGGACACCTCCCACTAGATCAGGTTGCTCAGAGCCCCATCCAGCCTGGCCTTAAAAACTTCCAGGGATGGGGCTTCCACAACCTCTCTGGGCAACCTGTTCCAGTGTCTCACCACCCTCATGGTGAAGAACTTCTTCCTAATGTCCAGTCTGAATCGACCCATCTCTAGTTTTAATCCATTCCCTCTACTCCTACCATTACCCGACATCCTAAAAAGTCCCTCACCAGCTTTCTTGTAGGCCCCCTTAAGGTACTGGTAGGCCACTATAAGGTCTCCTGGGAGCCTTCTTTTCTCCAGACTGAACAACCCCAACTCTCTCAGTCTGTCCTCATAGGAGAGGTGCTCCAGCCCTCTGATCATCCTCATGGCCCTTCTCTGGACACGTTCCAGCACGTCCATATCTTTCTTGTAGTAGGGGCTCCAGAACTGGATGCAGTACTCCAGGTGGGGTCTCACCAGAGTGGAGTAGAGGGGCAGAATCACCTCCCTCAACCTGCTGGCCACGCTTCTCCTGATGCAGCCCAGGATACGATTGGCTTTCTGGGCTGCTAGTGCACACTGACAGCTCATGTTGAGCCTGTCGCCCACCAGCACCCCCAAGTCCTTTTCTTCAGGGCTGCTCTCAAGCCAGTCACTGCCCAGCCTATATCGGTGCTTGGGATTGCCCTGACCCAGGTGCAGGACCTTGCACTTGGCCTTGTTGAACTTCATGAGGTTGGCATGGGCCCACCTCTCCAGTCTGTCAAGGTTCCTCTATATGGCATCCCTTCCCTCCAGCGTGTCAGCCACCCCACACAGCTTGGTGTCGTCAGCAAACTTGCTGAGAGTGCGCTCTATGCCATTGTCCATGTTGCTGACGAAGATGTTAAACAAGACTGGTCCCAGCACTGATCCTTGAGGGACTCCACTTGTCACTGGCCTCCACTTGGACATGGACCCACTGACAGCCACTCTTTGGGCATGTCCGTCAAGCCAGTTCTTTATCCACTGAGTTGTCAGTCCATCAAACCCATATTTTATCAGCTTGGAGACCAGGATGTCATGTGGGACAGTGTCAAAGGCTTTGCTCAGGTCCAGGTAAATGACGTCAGTTGCTCTCCCCTTGTCTATTGATGTTGTGACCTTCTCATAGAAGGCCACCAGGTCTGTCAGGCACGATTTGCCCTTGGTGAAGCCGTGTTGATTGTACCCAATCACCTCTTCGTTATTCTTCTGCCTCAGCAGTGCCTCCAGGAGGATCTGCTCCATAATCTTACCAGGCACGGAGGTGAGACTGACTGGCCTATAGTTCCCTGGTTCCTCCTTCTTTCCCTTTTTGAAAATGGGGATTATGTTTCCCCTTTTCCAGTCAGTGGGGACCTCACCAGACTGCCATGACTTTTGGAATATAATAGAGAGCGGTTTAGCAACCTCATCCGCCAGTTCCTTCAGTACCCGTGAGTGTATCCCATTGGGTCCCATGGACTTGTTCACTTTCAGGTTCATCAGATGGTCACGAACCTGATCTTCACTTACAATGGGCAGTTCTGTCCAATCCCTGCCATTATCTTCTGTGACTCCGGGAGTGTGGCTGGAGCCCTTGCCAGTGAAGACTGAGGAAAAGAAGTCGTTGAGAACCTTGGCCTTCTCCATATCACTTGTCACCAGTTCTCCGGTTGTCCCTGATGTATTTTCTCAGCTTGTTTAACTGCTCGGACTAAAGACAAAAGTCCCTTTTCCCATTCAGAGTACCGTTGTTCTGTTTCTTTTAATGCAGTTGAGCTAAACAATAGAGGTCTTTTTGGTCCATCGGGGCTAGTTTGGAACAGATTACAATAAGTAGCATGTTCTGTGAAACCCCATTCGGCTATGATAGGGTCGTGGGGGTGTACCGGTCCCAGTGACTGGTATGTTTTTAATTCTTTGATTAGAGTTTTTACTGCCTCGTTATGTTCTGATCTCCACTCCCAGGATTTGCCTTTCCGTAAAAGTGAGTATAATGGATGGGAAATTATAGAAAATCCAGGTACACGCTTCCTCCAATATCCTAAAGTTCCCATTAATTGTTGTAACTCCTTCCTTGATTGGGGCATTTGCAGCTCTTCAATTTTTCTTAAGGAATCACAGCACTGCCTGCTATCCAGCAAGTACCTAAAAATTTTACTTCTTTACTTGGTCCCTGACTTTTTCCAGGTGGAACCTCAATTTCTGCTTTATTTAGTGCTTGCCACACTGCTGCTGCTGCTTCCCCCACTGTCTTAGGAGAAGTTCCTCCGATCAGAATATCATCTATATATTGGTACAGTTTCACACCTTGGGGGAGTGAGACTGTCTGTAAAAGTTCGTCAAGCATGGCATGAGCAATTGTGGGTGAATGTTTATACCCCTGTGGGAGTCTGTTAAAGGTATATTGTATTCCCTCCCAAGTGAAAGCAAACTTCTCTTTATCCTCCTCCTTCAAGAGAACCATAAAGAACATATCTTTTACATCTAATGCCGCCATCCATGGATGGGCAGCTGCTTGCAGAGTAGCTGTTAAAGTTGCAATGTTTGGTACAGCGGCCGTTAGCGGGGCTGTATTAGCATTTAGACGGCGGTAATTGACTGTTAAACACCACCTCCCATCGGGTTTCCGAACCGGCCAGATGGGTGAGTTATATGGGGAGTGGGTTCTGGAGATAATTTGTCTTTTCTCTAAATCAGCTATGACTTCAGAAATGCCCTTTCGTGCCTCAGCAGAGATTGGATACTGCGGTACACTTGTAATCTTTGACTCAGGGAGTGCAGGGGCTGAGCGGAGCACCTGCACTGCGGCTTCCTGGTTTCTGCACAGGTTAAGGTCAGTGCTTGAGCTGAAAGACCACACGCTGCCATCCGACAGGCACCAGGTTCGGCCATTTGAAATATCAAAACCAAATATATTTTCATGATGAACTTTAATTGCAAAGCGAGTAGATGACATGCACTTCTCGCCCGGGAGCCATAAACTAACCTTAGCAGTTTGACATACATCAGTTCCCCCGTTCACACCTGTAATTCTAACTCTTTGCCATCTGGATCGCATGCCCAGCTTCCCGGCATCTTGTTGTGTTAGTATCGAAATTTGTGCCCTCGTATCTATTAAAAACTTTACATTTAGATTATGTTCCAGTGTCTCACCACCCTCATAATGAGAAATTTCTTCCTAATATATAATCTAAAAATACCCTCTTTCAGTTTAAAACCATTACCCCTCGTCCTATCACTACACCCCCGATAAAGAGTCCCTCCCCATGTTTCCTATAGGCCCCCTTCAGGTACTGGAAGGCCGCTATAAGGTCTCCCCGGAGCCTCCTCTTCTCCAGGCTGAACAACCCCAACTCTCTCAGCCTGTCCTCATAGCAGAGGTGCTCCAGCCCTCTGATCATCTTCGTGGCCCTCCTCTGGACCCATTCCAACAGGTCCATGTCCTTCTTGTGCTGAGGACTCCAGAGCTGGACACAGTACTCCAGGTGGGGTCTCATGAGAGCAGAGTAGAGGGGCAGAATCACCTCCCTTGACCTGCTCGCCATGGTTCTTTTGATGCAGCCCAGGATGCAGTTGGCTTTCTGGGCTGCAAGTGCGCATTGCCTGCTCATGTTGAGCTTCTCATCCACCAGCACCCCCAAGTCCTTCTCCTCAGGGCTGCTCTCAAGCCATTCTCTGCCCAACCTGTATTTGTGCCTGGGATTGCCATGACCCAAGTGCAGGACCTTGCACTTGGCCTGGTTGAACTTCATGAGGTTCGCACAGGCCCACCTCTCAAGCCTGTCCAGGTCCCTCTGGATGGCATCCCTTCCCTTCAGCGTGTCGACCGTGACACACAGCTTGGTGTCGTCAGCAAACTTGCTGAGGGTGCACTTAATCCCACTGTCCATGTCGCTGACAAAGATGTTAAACAGCACTGGTCCCAGTACCGACCCCTGAGGAACGCCGCTCGTCACTGGTTTCCATGTGGACATTGAGCCATTGACTGCAACCCTTCGAGTGCATCCATCTAGCCAGTTCCTTATCCACCGAGCGGTCCATCCATCAAATCCATGCTTTTCCAATTTAGAGACCAGGATGTCGTGCGGGACAGTGTCAAACGCTTTGCATAAGTCCAGGTAGATGACGTCAGTTGCTCTCCCCTTATCCACCAATGCTGTAACCCCATCACAGAATGCCATCAAATTTGTCAGGCATGACTTGCCCTTGGTGAAGCCATGTTGGCTGTCACCGATCACCTCCTTATTTTCCCTGTGCCTCAGCAGAGATTCCAGGAGGATCTGCTCCATGATCTTGCCAGGCACAGAGGTGAGACTGACCGGTCTGTAGCTCCCTGGGTCATCCTTTTTTCCCTTTTTGAAAACGGGGGTAATGTTTCCCCTTTTCCCGTCAGCGGGAACTTCACCAGACTGCCATGACTTTTCAAATATAATGGAAAGCAGCTTGGTGACTTCATCTGCCAGCTCCCTCAGGATCCGTGGATGGATTTCCTCAGGTCCCATGGACTTATGCACCTTCAAGTTCCTCAGATGGTCCCAAACCTGATCTTCCCCTACAGTGGGTGGTTCTTCATTCTCATAGACCCTGCCTTTGCATCCTGCAACTTGGGTGGTGTGGTTGGAGCCCTTGTTGGTGAAGACCGAGGCAAAAAAGTCATTCAGCACCTCAGCCTTCTCCATATCCTGGGTGACCAGGTCTCCTGTCTCCTTCCTGAGAGGGCCCACACCTTCCCTAGTCTTGCCTTTACCCCTGACGTACTTATAGAAGTTTTTCTTGTTATCCTTGATGCCCCTAGACAGATTTAATTCTATCTGGGCTTTAGCTTGCCTAATCTGGTTCCTGGTCACTCGGACAGTTTCTCTGTATTCCACCCAGTCAACCCGTCCTTGCTTCCACCCTCTATAGGCCTCCTTTTTGCTTTTGAGCTTGTCCAGGAGCTCTTCGTTAATCCACGCAGGCCTCCTGGCATTTTTGCCTGACTTCTTCATTCTTGGGATGCGCTGCTCCTGAGCTTGGAGGAGGTGATCCTTGAATACTAACCAGCTTTCTGGGGCCCCTCTTCCCTCCAGTACTTTTTCCCATGTTACCCTGCCAAGCAGGTCCCTCAAGAGGCCAAAGTCTGCTCTCTTGAAGTCCAGGGTAGTGAGCTTGCTGCATACCCTCCTCGTTGCCCAAAGGATCTTGAATTCTACCATTTCATGGTCACTGCAGCCGAGGCTACCCTTGAGCTTGACACTTGCCACCAGCCCCTCCTTGTTGGTAAGGACAAGGTACAGCATAGTTCCTCTCCTCGTTGGCTCCTCTACCATTTGAAGAAGAAAGATGTCATCGACACATTCCAGGAACTTCCTGGATTTCTTGTGCCCCACTGTGTTGTCCTTCCAACAGATATTGGGGTGGTTGAAGTCCCCCGTGAGGACCAGGGTCTGTGAACGCGATGTCACTCCTATCTGTCTATGGAGGGCCTCATTGGCTCTGTCGTCCTGGTCAAGTGGCCTGTAGCAGACCCCTACCATAATGTCACCTGCCTCTGCGTTCCCTTTAATCTTGACCCATAAGCTCTCTGTTGGGTCTTCATCCATCCCCGGGTGGAGCTCCATGCACTCCAGCTGTTCATTGACATAGAGGGCAACGCCCCCTCCTCGTCTTCCCAGCCTGTCCTTCCTGAAGAGTCGGTATCCTTCTGTTCCAACGATCCAATCATAAGAGCCGTCCCATCATGTCTCTGTGATGCCAATAAGATCATAGCCCTGGAGGCGTGCGCACATCTCCAACTCCTCTTGCTTGTTTCCCATGCTGCGTGCATTTGCATAAAGGCACTTCAGCTGGGCGCCCAATGAAGCTGTCTGACTGGCTAGAGTGGCTGCTTTTCCTTCATGCTGCTCTTCAGGTGGTCTTCCTCTGGGGTGTTTTATCTCTGACGCCCCAGTTCCTATCTCCTCAGGAGCTCCTGGCTCGTCCCCATAAGACTTCAAGTGTGCTGCAGCGTACCCAGCACATCTCGGAGCAACAGGTTGAGGGCCTTTGCTAGCGACCCACCCCTCAGACCTTGGAGCATCATCCCTTGGCTTGTCATGAGCAAGCCAGGTAGCATCCCCCTCCCCCAACAAGCCTAGTTTAAAGCCCGGTCAATGAGCCCTGCTAGCTCATGAGCAAACATCCTCTCCCCCCTTTCAGAAAGATGAGCCCCGTCTGGTGCCGTGTAGGCCATCCCATTGTCAAAAAACCCAAAATTGTGGTGGTGACACCAGCCACAGAGCCATGTATTGACAGACTGCACGTCTCTCTCTTTCAGAGTCCCTGCCTGTAACTGGGAGAACAGAAGAAAAGATAACCTGTGCCCCAGACTCCCTTATTAACCTTCCCAAGGCCCTGAAGTCTCTTTTGATTGTTCTTGGGCTATGTGTTGCCACCTCGTCACCACCCACGTGAAAGAGCAACAGCAGGTAGTAGTCTGAGGTCCAAACCAGGCTGGGAAGTTTCCTAGTGACGTCCCTGACCCGGGCCCTGGGGAGGCAGCATACCTCCCTGTCAAGAGGGTCTGCCCGGCATATTGGGCCCTCTGTTCCCCTCAGAAGGGAGTCACCTACTACTATAACCCGCCTCTTCTTCCTTGTAGAGGCAGTTTTTAAACTGGGGGTAGGCCTTTCTGGTCCTGGCAACTCTTCTGGTGTAGCCAAACCATCTTCCATGCCATCCTTGGGTTGGCCTACCTCCTCAAGAGCCTCATACCTGTTTTGCAGAGGCACCTGGTTAGGGGACGTGGGCAAGGAGGGAGTTCGCTTGCCACCCCTACTATGGACTAGCCTCCATTCACTAGCCTCCTTTTGTCCTCTGCCTTCAGTCTGGCAGAGGGAGGGTACCAGATCTCCTTCAGCTTGGGGTTTTTTTGGTGCCTCTTCTGGTTTTTTACTCAGGGAGGTCAGAGTCTGAGTCCACCAATCAATTTCTTTCTCACTCTCCCTGATGCTCCTCAGCCTTTCTACTTCCTCTTTTAGCTCTGCTACCAGGCTGAGTAGATCATCCACCAGGTCACACCTCACACAGCTGTCACCTCTTCTACCATCCACTAGCCCTGAGAGGTTAAGGCACTCCCTGCAGCCAGAGACCTGGGTGTCTGCATGCTTCCACAGGAGCTCTGTTTGTATGGCTACGTCTGCTCTGGCACGTGCAGAAGATGCAGAAAGCTGCATCTTTCGGATAGAGACCATGGCTGAGCTTCCCTCCCGAGATTTCCGCGCCCTTCCACGCGAACTGCCGCGGCGCGCCCTGGCTGACGTGCCACGCCCTGTGTGCCTGTCATGGTCGCCGCGCTCCTTGTCGCTTGCGCTCCCGGGGGCCGCCTTTGAAGGGGGTGGGTCTGTGGTCGTTGCTGCTGCACGCTCCGCCTCTGCCTTGTCAGCTGCCCTCGCGCGAGCTGCGGGTCCCTGCCGCTGCCCGGGCTTGTCCCGGCCTCAGAAAAGCTCGGGAAAAGCCCCTTTTCGCTGCGATCGCCTGGCTCTGCTGCCGACGTGCCAGCACTGGAGCTGTTTGTCTTGGCGAGTGCCGAGACACTTATGGAGTGCTGTGGCTAAGAACTTTCACCTCCCGCTTCCTGGGGAGACGTGACTTGAAGTTATTTATTTTCCTCCTCCTAGGTGCTTCTATTGTTGGAGTCAACTGCCATTTTGACCCAGATACCTCCCTGGAAACTGTGAAACTGATGAAAGAGGGCTTGTAAGCTGCTAAACTGAAAGCTCACCTGATGTCCCAACCACTTGCTTTCTATACAGCTGATTATGGGAAGGAGGGATTTATTGGTCTTCCACAATTTCCCTTTGGTAAAACAAGGATATATTTATTTTTTTAATTTATTTATTGTCTGTTCGTTTTTTCCCCCAGCTTTTAGCAAAGCTGAAACTGCAAGGCATCCTCCTGTATGATGGGATCCATCTCAATTATCCTGTCTGGCATTCTGCATAGAGGAATTGGGTTAAAGATCATCCACTTAGTGAGAATATTTCAGTAGTATCACAGCATGTGACTGAAAGTGAAATTATTATGAAAACAGTTGAAGTACCACTACCTAAACTCATTAAGAAAAATGTAGTTTTTCCTCGTGCTATAGAACCTTGTTCAGGAGAGCTGTAAAATAGCACAAAGAAATTAACAAGAGCAAATACACTAAAAACAACCCAGACTTTAAATGCCTTTGGACTGGAACTCCCCAGCAGTCTTGGTTGTGACATCTGTCCCATGAGCCCTATAATATTAACCTGCGTAGGGATTTAATGTATAACACATATGCAGAGCTGGATCATTAGTGCATGATTCTTGCACTCATAGTGGTTCAGTCTTGCAAGTGTAACTAACATAAGTGAGATTAGAGAGAAACCAGAAGAGGGAATATGTTCTTTGATATTGCTTACAAATGGATTAGCAGTTTGGAGATGGATTCATCGCTTGTGTATGCTCAGGAGAAATTCTACAAAGACTGAAAATTTCAGCCACTTTATGCGTATATAAGGCTTGTGTATTTAGGGCTTATTTCCACCTGGGATGTAGAAGGTCACATCCTCTTAAGATAAGAGGACAAAATCAGCCTAAACATTTTAAAATTGATTAGAAAAATGCCTTCATTTTCAGATATTACACATTCTTCTTTTCAAGATCAGCCTATAAAACAAGGTATTAAAACAACTGAAATTTTAATTTTTAGCAAAAAAAAAAGATAGATGTGGGTTTTTTTGTTTTTTTTTTTTAATTCCTCTCTTTACGTAAATGATGGAAAAAGAATAAAGCATGAGCCTGAGGCATTCATTAGATGATAGTAACATGTCTGGGTTCCGAAAATATTCTGGGATGTTTAAAAGTGTCAGGAACTCATTTATCCTTCCTGCATATAACTCCTCTGATTGCAAGCAAAAATGGTAGAACAGATGCAGTAAGTAATCAAGCGAATTGAAGGATTCGCTCTTTGGTTTGTTATAGTTCTTGGCTTGTATGTTATAAGCAAACTGAATCCTCCTGAAAGAGGATTTTTGCCAGAAACTTCTGAGAAACATGGTAGCTGGGGCAATAGCCTGAGCATGCGTACCAAACCCTGGGTCAGAGCAAGGTATGTATATCTGAACTGGAAAGCACATCAACATTGTGTTCAGTTTTGGGCCCCTCACTACAGGAAAGACATTGAGATTCTGGAGCGTGTCCAAAGAAGAGCAACAAAGCTGGTGAAGGGTCTAGAGAACAAGGCTTATGAGGAGCGGCTGAGGGAACTGGGACTGTTTAGCCTAGAGAAAAGGAGGCTGAGGGGAGACCTTATCGCTCTCTACAACTACCTGAAAGGAGGTTGTAGAGAGGTGGGGATTGGTCTCTTCTCCCAAGTAACAGGTGATAGGACAAGAGGAAATGGCCTCAGGTTGTGCCAAGGGAGGTTTACGATATTAGGAGAAATTTCTTCACTGAAAGGGTTATTAAGCATTGGAACAGGCTGCCCAGGGAAGTGGTTGAGTCACCATCCCTGGAGGTATTTAAAAAGACGGGTAGATGGTAGACGTGGCGCTTAGGGACATGGTTTAGTGGTGGACTTGGCAGTGCTAGGTTAACGGTTGGACTTGATGATCTTAAAGGTCTTTTCTAATCTAAATGATTCTATGACGCTCAGAGGTCTAAAGCACCCTTACATTACTGTAATATGTATAAACCATAATTGTAGTTTACTAGTCAATGGCCTGGACTTGGTGGAAAGGGGCAATGTACATGAATGGCTTGCAAATGAGAGTGAATACATTCCTTTTTTTGTTACCATTCAACTCGAGGCACCTTTAGCCTCAATTTAAATCCGCATTTCTATTTGTCATGTATAATGGAGGAAACCCTTGCAGATGCACTAGAAATTCAACTTTATTACAACTTTTTGGTTGTTCTTTGTATAAGGGAGAATAAATCAGGTTTCAGTAGCCTTAATGGATGTTTTGAATCACTGTATGACTATGACATGATCTTCCCTGAGCTAATTTGACTGACTTAACAAGTATTCTGTCAGTGAGTCTCCTCCAAGTGGTGAGGATGCTGTTAAGAAGCAAAAGTCAGAACAACAGTTTTTACTATTTAGTGGGCAGGGGCTTTTCATTGACCAGATCTCTCTATCATGATCCTGTATTTCCTGCTCCCTTGCTTTACCTGTCTGTCAGCAATTGTCAAGTGAGTCACCACAGAAAACATTTTCCTTGGAAACTTTGCAGTTTTAAAAACTGTGGGTGTTAGACCCTGAGGCTGGTTTGTAATATTAAATAAGAGATTGGCAGCCCTCCTGGCATGGAGGAATGGCACAAGGCCAGCACAGCCCAACTCAACTTTCCTAATTCCCCTGGCTTTAGACCATGCCAGAGATGAGAGGATGTATTCCCACATTAATATCACCAAGCAGCATAGGCTGGCTGCTCCCTGTGGGACAGGGAGCCAAATGTGGTAACAAGGCTGGCAGGGCAGGGGCTAAGTCAGCAAGGGCTCCATTCTACAGGGTATGAGGGAGGGAGCAAGGCAGGCCCAGGACCTGCAGCCAGGGTCAGCCCAGAGTCCAGATCTCCAGACAACTTTGTGGGGATGAGGCACAGGTAGATCCATAGTGATGAAGCCAAGCCAGAAAGTTGATCCACAGATCAGGAACAGGTCTGGTGATGGTAACCAGGGTCAGATACTACCCAATGATCAACAGGCAGGTCCATAGAGATAAGATCAGGCTGAGGTCAAGCTGGGAAGCAGTCCATGGATCAGGGTCTGGATCAATGAGGTCCATGACCAGGCACGGGCATAGTTGCGTCAGCGCTGTAGACAGGCACACCTACAATCAATCTCAGACAGGTACTGAAGGCCCTAGGCTGACCTGAAATCATAGAATCATAGAATCATAGAACCATAGGGTTGGAAGGGACCTCTGGAGATCATCTAGTCCAACCCCCCTGCCAGAGCAGGGTCACCTAGAGCAGGTTACACAGGAACACGTCCAGGCGGGTTTTGAATGTCTCCAGAGATGGAGACTCCACCACCTCTCTGGGCAGCCTGTTCCAGTGCTCTGCCACCCTCAGGGTAAAGAAGTTCCTCCTCATGTTTAGGTGGAACTTCTTGTGCTCAAGTTTGTGCCCATTGCCTCTTGTCCTGTCCCCGGGCACTACTGAAAAGAGCCTGGTCCCATCCTCCTGACACCCACCCTTTAAGTATTTATAAGTGTTGATAAGATCCCCCCTCAGCCGTCTTTTTTCCAGACTGAAGAGACCCAAATCCCTCAGCCTTTCCTCATAAGAGAGGTGTTCCAGCCCCCTAAATGGGGCTCCTGAGCCCATGGGCAGGGATGTGGGTGGAAGTCCCAGGTAAGGCTGCTCAGGATCATTAGTGCCTGTTAGTACCCTCAGGGCCCTGAGAGCTAAATTTTGACCAGATCTTGGGGAGTATAGAATTGAAGAGAGAGGTAGGAGCATCTGGGTAAGACAAGTAAGCAGCAAAAAGGAAGAAAAGTTGTATGTTAAGTTGGGTATCAAGAGTGTAAGTCCCAGGAGAAGGAGCCAGCGTGTTAGGTAGCAAATCTTGCTGGAGACAGTTTTTCATAAACAGTTTGGAGTCAGCTGGTTACATAGGAACCAGGCTGACCTGCCTTCTTTTCCTTGATACAAAGAGTCAGAGCCAGAGCCAGCCGGCTCTGAGATGGACCCGCTGTTGGCCAAAGCTGAGCCAATGAGCGATGGTGTACCGCCTCTGTGATAGCATATTTAAGAAGGGGAAAAAACTGCCGCACAACAGCAGCCAGAAGAGAGAAAAGTGAGAATGTGTGAGGGCAACAACTCTGCAGACACCAAGGTCAGTGAAAAAGGAGGGGGAGGAGGTGCTCCAGGTGCCAGAGCAGAGATCCCCCTGCAGCCCCTGGTGAAGACCATGGTGAAGCAGGCTGTCCCCCTGCAGCCTGTGGAGGTTAACGGTGGAGCAGATATCCACCTGTAGCCCATGGAGGACCCCATGTTGGAGCAGGTGGATGCGCCCGAAGGAGGCTGTGACCCCATGGAGAGCTCACAGTGGAGCAGGCTCCTGGCAGGACCTGTGAACCCATGGAGAGAGGAGCCCACGCTGAAGCAGGTTTGCTGGCAGGACTTGTGACCCTGTGGGCGACTGTCCTGGTTCCGGTGGGGACAGGGTTAAGTATTCCATGCCATGTGAGCCACGCCCACCCTGAGATTAAAAGGAAGGGAGGGGGCAGGCAGTCGGGTTTGGAGCAGGCTGGTGCGTCCTGGGTCCAGTGAGCGGCGGGGAGCGGCGGTTCCGTAATCGCGTTTGTATATTCATCTGTCCGTGTTATTGTTTTGTTTTTTTTTTTTTCGTGTTCCCTCTGCTGTTCTGTTAAACTGCCTTTGTCTCAACCCAAGAGTTTTGCCTTTTTCTTCTGATCCTTCCCGTACTGGGAAGAGCCGAGCGAGCGACACGTGGTTCTTTGTTGCCGTCTGAGGCCAAACCACTACAGCGACCCATGCTGGAACAGCCTGTTCCTGAAGGACTGCACTCCGTGGAAAGAACCCATGCTGGAGCAGTTTGTGAAGAACTGCAGCCTGTGGGAAGGACCCATTTGGAGAAGTTCATGGAGGACTGTCTCCTGTAGGAGGAACCCCACACTGGAGCAGGAGAAGTGTGAGGAAGTAGGAGCAGCAGAGACAACATGTGATGAACTGACCGCAACACCCATTTCCTGTCCCCCTGTGCTGCTCAGGGGGGAGGAGGTAGAGAAAATCAGGAGTGAAGTTCAGCCCAGGAAGAAGGGAGGAGTGGGGGGAAGGTGTTTTAAGATTTGGTTTTATTTCTCATTACCCTACTCTGATTTGATTTGCAATAAATTAACTTAATTTCCCTGAGTTGAGTCTGGTTTGCTGGGATCGTTATTGGTGAGTGATCTCCCTGTCCTTATCTTGACCCACAAGGCTTTCATTGTATTTTTTCTCCCCCTGTCCAGTTGAGGAGGGGGAATGATAGAGCGGTTTGGTGGACACCTAGCATTCAGCCAAGGTCAACCCACCACACTGTTCTTTTGAGAAGAAAGTTTTCTAGAAGTCCTACCAAATCTGAAATCTCCATGTACCACAAATTTCTTCCTAAAGCAGTTGGTAGCTCATGCCTTCTTTTTCAACTCTATACACAAACACAGCAGTAGGTTCAGTGACAGTTTTTAACCTAACCATTAAAGGAAGTGGATTCATATATCTGTCGTCTTCTACCTCATTTACTTCATAAAATATCTAACATAAACTAATCTTATTTCATTCGGCAATGTGTTAAATTATTTTAAGTATAGATACCATTGAAATAGGATGGGCAGAGCATTATCATATATTTCAGCATCTTGATTTATTACAAAAATTCTTCTGTATTACCTTTTCTTTATGTTCCACTTTATTAACAGAGATGTTATCTGATATAAGTTTTATATGAGATATCAACCTCCACTGCATACAATTTCATGGAATTATGATACTAAATTTGGTCAGCAGTGTATACATCTGTATACACACAGCTCCTGACACACACTAATCAACTAAATCCCAAATTTAGGAATCCAAAGATGGATTTTCCATATATTTTGGTCAACTTCCCCTTGGACCTTTTGTGCCCAGTAAAGTTGTAAATCTGAAAAGAAAAGCAAATTTGGGTGTGGGAAAGTAATGGAAGATCAGCGAGGAGGACTGTAAACACGCTTAAGTGACTTGCACATGGGGTGCTGGAAAACATATATATCACACTAATTGTTGTTTAGTCTTATGTGCTCGACAAGTAGAACATTTGCACTTGGATAACGTAGGCCTGTGATGGATTCATGGGCGCCTTATCGAACATGCCCGAGATTCCTGCCCTGCTGTTGGAGAAGATCAAAGCACAGTGAAAAACTATGCCTGCCTGAATCCTTGAAATACAGGCAAGAACAGGGAGTCCAAGTTCTTGCACTCTCACTCTCTCGCTAATAAGGACTTTCTCTCACTCTGCGGTGCCTGTGCCCCCTGCTTGCATGCCTCTGCCTGGGTGCTGCTTTGGAGATTCCCCGATCCATGAGGTATCAAGATTCAATTTGTTCTTTGCCTTTCATCTGTGGTTTTGTGGTTCGCGTCCTGCCTGCATTGGCTCACACATTTGGTGTAGTCAGCAGTTCCAGGAACACCCATGCCATGGCTGATAAAAAAAAGTTGGGGACTGGGGAGGCCATTACGGTGACTCCCCCTATTCTGGGATGGCCCAGTACTGAGCACTGGACCCCCGTGGCCACTTTCCTAGCTAAATTGGTTCTGCCGGAGGCATGGCCTGAAATAGATGACAGAGCAGTGATTACCCCCCCAGGCAACTGAAATGACTATGCATGGGTTGCCATGGAAAGCAGCATTGGATTCTTCTTGCAAATTAGCAGGGAGATTGGGATGGCTGTTAGCTACCGGACTTAGAGCTCTTGACTGTGAAGTTGTTGAATTTGTAGTAAAGTGAGAGAGTTGGAAAAGGAAAACAGGAGTTTACAAGATGCAAAGGTGATTGCGCAAGAAGTAATTACTGTTCAGGCAGAGCGGTGCCATGAGCTGCAAGATAACGTAGAGCGGTTGGTAGCGCATATTGTTAAAAAACAAAGGGAGAAATATGGGAAAAGTAAGCTTTCAATTTCCCAAGTTCGTGCTCTCACTTCAAAACGGTCATGGGATCCTGAGGAATGGGATGAAACCATTTGGAGTGAATCCTCAGACTCTGAGGTTGAGTTTGAATTTGATCCAGACTTAAAAAGCAGGGAGGTGGTGGAAGCTCGACCCCTCATACAAATGAGGGGGGAGCAGGAACGAGCAGAGAGGGGAGTGCAGATCACGCGTACTTACGCTCCGAAAGAGTTAAGGGAATTTTTAGAGATCTATCAGCAAAAGAGTGGGGAAGGCATACTGGCATACAGTTTTGGACTAACAAAATTCAGTGGACCTTTTAGAGGAATAGTTCATAGATTTAGAGGATTATATTTGTGTGTGTATATATATTGGAAGACAAATGTAATAGTAACTTGAGTGTGACACACATATGGTATGAAATAAGGGGTGGAATGTCCTGGGTTGAGCGACACAGGACTAATTTCTCTACTAAATGCTGGGGAAAACTCCACTTTTAGATGACTCTAGTGTCTGAATTCGTGGAAATATTTACTTTATAGCCAGCTAGGCTACGTGGGATTCAAGGTCTCAGTGTTTTCAAGCCCTGCCAGGTGCAGGGATGAGGAGGAGCAAGACCTGGCCACTTGACCCAGGCTGGCCAACAGGATTATTTCATACCATGAACGTCACGTTCTATATAAATTAGAAAGTTTGCTGTGTAGTTTCTCTCTCCCTTGATGGTGGCAGTCCAGAGAAACTCCTTGTCCCAGTGCCAGACCCCTGAGGCCTTCCTTTCCTCCCAAAGCCGTAGCGCTCGCAGTGTCCGACATTTGCTGTCCACTGCTGGGAGTGCTCAGCTTCCTACTGATAGAATTGTCTGAGTATAATTCTTATATATCTTATATTAGTATTGGGATCAATACCGGTTCTTTAGTATTATTGTTAATTATTTAGTCTTATCCTATTAAATCTATTTATATTTCAACCCTCGTGTTTTCTTGTTTTCTCCGATTCCCCTTCCTGGGTGGGCAGGGGTCGTCAGGCGATACAATGATTGTCTAAATGACAATAAATTGTTATGGGTTTTCTCAAACCATAACACCCTACGTGTGCTACATATAAAAACAAATAAAACCAGTTCTGAGTAAGAGGTGTCCTATTAATAATACTGTCCTTCCAAACAGAAGGTGGAATACATGATTCCACTGACCCTCCCAAGAAGCAGTGCAGGGTAGTAGTACTGTTATATGTTTGATTTAGACATTGCTCAAATGTTTAACTTAATGGCCAGAATGGCTGATGCCTGAATAACTTTTTATACTGGCTTATTTCTTTAGCTAAATGAGAGTGCAAAGGGCATGCATATATTGGAGACTGCACTCATATTACACTGTTGGTATTCAGTCATATAAATCAAGGGAAGAGCAATTTGGGGCTTTTAAATAGAGTTGGCAGGACGCTGGAGATGGAAGTCCCATCCAATGAAGGTTTATGCTTACAATATTTACAATTTTAATGTGTTGCGAGCAGTGCTTAGTTTGCATATCAAATAATATTAAGCAAAATGGTTTTGAACTTTGGTGGCTCCAATGTATGTGTTGAGAGAAATCAAGATTCTATGAGCTGTTACGGCATTAAGTTCAATCTAATCTATCTATCTCATAATGGTGTCCAAATATTTTTAATGGCTTGATGCTGAATAGGTATAGTTATTATTATGTCTTTACTTTAGCTTTCCACAATATGCCCTTACCCGCAGAAATACCGAGTACCTTACTTGGAGGTTAACAAGTGCGGTTTGCGGGTTGTGCCAGTTTTGCAGCAGCTCTCCAGGAAAGCGGGAGAGGCGGCCGGGCGCAGCGGGGCCCCAGCCCGGCCCAGAGCCGAGCTCTGCCCTGTGCCGCTGGGAAGCCCTCGCCGCTCCCCCCGCAGCACCGGTGCGGGGCTGCCTCTCCCCTACCGCGTGGTTCCGCTAGGGCAGCATCCGCACCGCGGCGGGGGCACCTCTCCCAGCGCCCGCCGCTACCCCCACGCCGGACAGCGGAACGGAATGGGCCCGCCGGGAGCAGGGTACCGGGGCTGAGCGGGGGAGGGAGGTGGGGGAATTACTCTTTTGCCCTGTTTCGTGGTCTTCCCGATCGGCAGCATTTTCCTCGCCAAGGGACGCTGGCTGCCCGAGGCTACCCAGACGACTCGGCACGAAACAGAAGATATCCCGAGCGCTCAGTCCGTACTTTTACAACCCGGGGAGGAGGTGGGCCGCGGTGGGCAGCGCTGCGGGCGACACCCCCGGCCGGACCGGGCCCTGACCCCGCGGGGCGCCCTGACACGGCCCGGGGCTGCCCCGCACCCTCCCGACACCGCCCCCGCCCGGCTCGGGGACGAACGCTGGGGGTGGGGATCGGGAGGCGCCCGGTAGCTCCCCCGGGCTGCCTCCTCAATCAAGGGGCGGGCCGGCGCTCTCCTCCGTGAGGGCTGGGCTCGGCGGGGGCAGGAGCTCGTCGCTGCCGGGAGAGGCGCAGAGCCAGCGCTCTCCATCCCTGCTGCGGGCGGGCTGTGCGCGGTGCTGCGGAGAGCCCTGCGACGGCTGCGGCTCCCCCGCCGCGGCTGCCCTGCCAGGGGCGGTGAGTGCGGGCCCGCGGGCCGGGCCGGGTTGGGCTGGGCGGGGGGTCGGTGAGGAGCTCCGGGCGGCATGCGGTGGGGAGGCGCTGGCAGAGGAGCCGTTAACGATCACGGCTCTCAGCGCGCGGCCTTCGCGCGGGCGCGGCCCCAGAAGTGTAGAGCTACCTGGCGGGGGGCGTGGGGGGAGGGTGGTAAGGGGAATGCAGCTCCTTCTGTCGACCTGCAGTGCTCCACTAAGTGCCGGTCAGGGTCACCGGGCCGCGAAGGCCTCTCCCTGTGGGCAGGAGGTGCATCCCTCGCCTGTGCCTTGCATTTCTCCGGCAAAGACCAGACTCAACCCGGGGTGAATAGCTGACCTGGTATAGAGAGATCCCTCCTGCTGTGTTCTGGGCCGTATCGATGAGCACAAAATGACCTATTTTAACTGGCACGAGCAAACATCTGGGTGAACCGTGTAGTTCACAGGAAAGGTACTCCCCGGATTCTTACCAGGCTCCTGGGTTTGGAAGAAAAGGTTTGAAAAGAGCTGAAAGTCATGTGAGGAAGTCTCGAATTCAAAGCATAAAAGAAGCATGACAAAACCCTCCACGCTTGACCTTGATTAACATGTGCCTCATAAAATTCAATAGCGGAGCTGGTGTAAGTGTCTCACATCTGGCTAGTAAACAGGTTACTGTTAACTTGCAAAAATTAATATGTAATCTCAAAAAATAACACGTGCAAGTGTGTATGGGTCAAATACAGAAAACCCGTGGTGTCCAGTGCTCCCATTTATTTTCCTTTTCATTCGTTGCCACGTGGTGAATAAGCATGGTGCATATTCCTCCTGCATTTGTGTTTAAAATGTCATATTTTATAAGATCTTCATTTATAATACATACAACTAATAGCTTTGATTTCTGAGTGGAGGATGGATGGAAGACTATTAGCCTTTTTCCAGAGGAGTTGCAAAAGCAAATGTACAAGGAGGGGGAGATAAAATTGAGTATTGATTAACTGTCCTGAAGGGAGAGGTACTGTGGTTTCACAGTAGTTTGTACTGCTGCTGTATTAAGAGGTCCTACCTTGTCTTACATCCAAAAAAAATGGCTTTTTAAAATTTGGATACATTTCCTGATCTGGCTTGCTGCTTGGCTGTCTGTGGGAGGGGCAGTAGAGAGGAGGATCAGACAAGATGGAGAGAATGGGGCTGCCTATGGCAGCAGTACTGGTTTATGCTGTCTTAAAAGTGGTTGTGAAACTGCAGTATAGTGTAGTAGCAGGTGTGAGCCATTGACAAAAGCCTGTTTCTATAATGTTTTGACTTCAGCAAAGTAGAACATGTCAAAATAGACAGAACGTGATATATATATGTTAAGTTTCATTGTTCATGAACACATAGACTAATGTAGTCTGCTGACATTTGGCTTTAGAAATATATTAAGGAGCTTTACTAAGTAGACTTTTTTTAAAAACTTTCTCTTTGTGTTGTGTGTACTATAGCACTTTTGAAATGGCAGGTTTTGACACTGTCATTTCAGGGGTACAGTTTTTCATTGAGAAATAAGTTCTACATATAAGGGTGTATTGGACAAATAACAAAGATTTAAAGTTGTGAATGGAAGCAAAATTGCTTTTATTTTGTATTACTACTGTTTATGTATATGACCCTTTAAGAACATTTACTTTAAAAGAAGATAAGAGTGACCAGGTTAGGTCACTTAGACTCCCAAGCAGGGACCAAGTTATATTATGATTGGAGCTGTAAACAAAAGTGCAACTGTCTTTTTGTAACTGTCTGTAATTATTTTTTTTTTCCTCGGGAAAGAAACCTCATCTCCTTCCTTGGGGAAAGACAGAGCAGACAGTGATCATCGGAAGTGGTTGCGTTGGTGTGAGTCTAGCCTATCACTTGGCTAAGGCTGGCTTGAAGGATGTCATTCTGCTGGAAAAATCTGAGCTCACTGCAGGATCTACTTGGCATGCAGTAAGAAATGTTTTGTTAATCTCTCAGATTAACAGCAGTTTGTATATCTAATGGTGGTAGAAGTTTCGTTACCCTTATATTCCCCGGCCATCCAGAGATTAACTGTCTTGGTTATTTTATACATCCAAACTTTAGCACCGAGTTCTGTATAGATTTGCTGTATGAGTTTTGAAAAGTTGGTTCAGCTATCCATAGTACACTTTTTCTCATTTGTAAAAATTGGGATAAATGCTGTATTTTGAAATTACTGTAAGGTAACTGTTATAATATCATACATTTTTGGCAGTTAACTGGACTTAGACTTTAAACTTTAGTTTAACTTGAACTTTTTAAACTTAAGGTTTTATTTCTAAAGTAATCCAGTTTATACAGCAGACTTTGTAATTGGAAGTGGTTTTACTGACATGCATAAACCAGAAATGTGAAAATTTGCATTATTGTATTTGTAATTGTTTTTTATATATGTGCCATCTTGAAAGAGAGGTGATCAAGAAGCAGCATCAGTATCCAGTTCTCAAAGAATATTACTATCCCAGAAATTGATTATTAGAGACAAGAGTTTTCTTTCCTGCCACCACTGACATTACACAAAATCTTGGAGGAGCAAAGCTAACAACTGTACACTGTGGGGGTTTTTTAAGGCTGAATGTTTGTCTGTACTCTAAGGAAAAGAACTAAAAAGACATACATGTAATGATGACTGGTGGGGACACCTCCTGTAATAATGCTAATCTCATGGACATACTGGTGCACAACATGCATTTATGTATTTTCTATGTCGATGTCTGGAGTAGGTAGTGTAACAAAATGAAATAAAGCTTGCCACAATAACAGATGCTTTTTCCATTCATTTCCAGCTGAAATTGAGAAAATGTTATCCCTGTTTGTAGCAATAAAAAAGAGTAAAAAACCATCAGTTTGATGTCTCTAGAACTACTCTATTAATACAGTAGAGCATTTATGCAATACTTATAACTATAGTATCTGAGTGCCTTTCAAGAACAAATTAAGAAGGATGACTCAGATGGCTTATATTTGATTTGTATTCTCATACTTTTCCCAGGGGAGGAAGTCTGAAGTTTGAAATACTTCATCTTAATGCAGATGTTTTGTGTGTTTGGGGCCTTATGAGAGAGCAATAGTAAAAAAAGAAATTAAAAAAAACCCCACTGCCTGAAATGTGTAAGTAGGTTTATACTTCAGTTTACTTGCTTTTCAACAAACAAAACAAAAGAAAACACATTGTATGGAGTGTATTGGAAACAAAATTCAGTAATTACAGCTCTTTTAGACAGGATCATACCACAGCTGGTGCAGTTCAGAGAACAGAGCAACACCATGTATAGTGTCAGATCGTGCATCTTGTGTATTGAATCATAACTATTAAATGCTCAAAGAAATACTTTGACATAAGCATATGAGTGAGCCCCAGACTGAATTCTATTTACCCAATGCATATACAGAACAATGTGTGTAAAAAAAAAAAAAAACCACAAAAAACCCCCCAAAACCACCCCTCATTGAATAAGAAACCAAAATCATCAATGGGGGGGTTGTTACTAAATGTTTCCTTTGCTCTCGTTATACTCACTCTAGATTATTGCTCATAACTATGTAAAAGCAACCTCTCCTTCAGTATTTTTGCCCCCACTTCTTAGTGAATGCAGCAATGGAGCACTGAATGAAGAACTCTGTTGTAAAGGTAGGGAGGGATCTGGAGCGCGGTAGGGAAGATGCCTACGCTGGGCTATTGAGAGGGCTGCTTTGTAGCACCTGCTGCAACAGAATGTGATGCGATTAACACAGCAAGACGCCTAGTTATGGGTCAGGATAAAAATGGATAACTATTAGGTAAACTACATAGTATACTGTCTCTTTTCATTGAACTCAGTATGAGAGTGCTGTGTCTGAAGATGAAAAAGTTGATAAGTCTGTTTCAGATAATGAGAAAGATCAAAACTGACTGCGAGTTCTTTGTTACACTAGGTACTGTGCATTTATCAGGGGTTTCCTCACAGTGATATAATACTAGATGCAGATGAAAATTACACATATAGTTAGTATGTGAAATGGCACATAGTATGTTGCCTGCAACCACAAAAGTTGAAAGTCTGGTTCAGATGTTGCTGTACTATACCAGATTTTCCCTCTCACAGTCCGGTAAGTCCTGCCAGAGCTCAGGATCATGTTTCATATAGATCATATTCCTGCTAGTGTTGCTGCCAAAACCTTCTTCTACTTCTCAGGTCTGAGATAAATTTGGTGGACTTTCATTTTATTTAAATGAAAACAGCACAGAAAGTATGCACTTTTTTGTGTTAACGGTAATGAGAAGATATAAATAAAACAGCAAGTGCTGCTCATTTTTATACCTATCTAATCATGACAAAGTAGTCGTTATAGGTGTGTAAATTAGGTCAAGATTTAGGCTTTAAGAACTCTTGAAGTTGTACTGTTCTGCAGGTCAGAACGTTTGCAATCTCACTGAAGCCCTAGGGACTGAACAAGGTATATATAACTCAGTCAGCAAATAGATTTTTGTGTAGATATTTTTTTAAAAGGTGCTTTCTAAGAAAATGTGTAACATATCATTCTGCTATGTGACACTTTTTCTTGCAACATTCCATTGATTTTGCTGCTGATAGTTAATAAATCACAGCACAAGACAAATAAAAACTTGTTATGACTTGGTCAAACTTGCAAGAAGAGAGAATGTAGGTGATAACGGTGTTAATGCCATTTCCCTCCAGAATGCTAATTTAATAATGGAGTTAATATAAAATCTGAAACAGATTGGAATAGAACAAAACCGATACATGAACATTTCAACATATAAAAATTTCAACAATAAAATTGCTTTAAAATCGCTGTGTCAATTCTCATAGCATAGTGGCCATTCTAAAGAAAATTATTTTCCCAGATCATGTTCACAAAAATCTCTGTCTTACAAAAATCTCTGTCTTACAAAAATAGAGCAAAACCTAGAGCAAATCTCCTTCAAATACAAGAATGGTTCACCCTGAAACTCAGGAAAACAAGTAGATATATTGGGAGGCCAGCTAGGCCAGACAGGGAGCTCATGACTGAGTTCCAGAGCAAAAAAAACGCAGTATACAGGTGGTAGGAGAAGGAAAAGGCTACAAAGGGGTAATTTAGAAAAATTGTCTGGGCATGTAAAGGGGATGTTAGGAAAGCCAAAGCTCAACTAGAGTTAAGACTTGTAAGAAACATTAAAGGCAATGAGAAGAGCTTCTACTGCTATATTAGTAGTAAAAGGCTGAACAAGGAAAATGCAGGACCATTGCTGAATAAGGTGGGTAATTTAGTCACAACGTACACCAAGGCTGAAGTACACCATGCCTTCTTTGCCTGAGTTTTCACTGATGTCCTGGTTTGGGGTGGAGCAGAGCCAACTTTCTGTTCAGTGAGAGAGGCGCTTGCTCTTACTTGTTGCTGTGGCAACCAGGGTCAGCTGACTTGGTTGTTTACCCCATGGAGGGGTTGCACCTGTGGGGAGGAGTGGACAGGTCAGGTGACCCAAACTGACCCATAGGGTATTCCATCCCACGTGCATCATGTTCAGTATAAAAGCTGAGGAAGCAAAGGGTTGAGCTTCTTCGATGGCTCTCTTTCTTTAGTGACTGATGTGCTGAGGAGGACCCTGTCTGTTTGTCTGCCTTTGATCCTGATCAGTGTGTTTCAGAATCCAGTTCCCATCCGTCACTGAGTCCAGTCTGGAACTTCCCCAATGCCTGCCGCTGACATCTCCCTGGGAGCTTGATCTGGTTTTGTATGTATTTCTATATATTGTATCTATTTCATTATTTCCTTACTATTTTATTATTAATATTTCGTTAAAGTAGTTGATTTTTTTCTAAACTCATAAATCTCTTTATCTCTCTCCTTCCTCTCCTTGGAGTGAAAGGTGGGGGAGAGCATCTGTTGTCTTGTCATTAGCCAACCCTGCCCAAACTGTGACAACTGACAAGGTTTCTCAGGCCTCTGTGCTTAGAAGCAAGATTCAAGGAGTAGAGGAACTACCAGCAGTGGATGAGGATCAAGCCAGGGATTACTGGGAGAACTTGACTCATGTACATACATTGGACCGGATGGGCTGCATCCAAGAATGCTGCTGATGGTATTGCAAGGCCACTGTTGTATCACCTTTGAAAGACTGTGGAGATTGGGGGAGGTGCCCAACATCTGGAGAAGGGCAAATGTATTAATCTTAAAAAAAAAAAAAAGCCAAAGGGATGAGCAAGGGAGCTAAAGGCCAGCTAGCCTTACTTTGGTTCTTGGGAAAATCATGGAGCGAGTCTCAGATCATATTTCTGAGCCCATAAAGGAGAAAAAAGGTGATTGGGAACAGTCAGCTTAGATTTACCAAGCATAAATCATGTCTGACCAGACCTGATTGCCTTCTATGATAAAATGACTGAATTTGTAGACAAGGGGAGAGCAGCTGATGTCACTTACTTGGAGTTTAGCAAGACTTTAGATGCCGTCTCCCATAATATTCATGTATTCAACTTAAGATGTTGTTGGTCTGTAGGGCTGGACAACTAGATAGTTTGTATGGTTGGGCTCAGAGGGTAGTGGTTAATGGGTTATACTCCACCCAAAGGCTGGTAACAGGTGGAGTGTCGCAAGGGTCTGTCCTGGGACCCATCTTGTTTAATATCTTTATCAACGATCTGGAGTAGGTGATGAAGTATATGCTCATCAAGTTTGCAGTTAACACCAAACTGGGGGGACCAGTTAATGCACTCAAGGGCAGGGCTGCCATGCTGAGGCATCTAGACAGGCTGGAGGAATGGAATGACAGGAACTTTATGAAATGTAACAAGGACAAATGCAAAGTCCCATACTTGGCCAAGGAGGTAGTGCAGTCTCTATCCTTGGAGATATTCAAGACGAGGCTGGAAAAAACCTTGGGCAACCTGGTCTGTTTCTTGCAGATACAAGTAAATTGATTACTCATAGATTGTTGTAAATGGCTAAAGAAAGGTAAACACTTCAATGTCTAATTTATTTCTTTATTTTGTATGCACAGAAAAAAGGCCCTTTAAGACTTATTTTTTAAGAAACAAACAAGTTTTCATTAAAATTTCTGCAGTAAACAGCCCTAGGTTTTAGTCTGAGGAAATTAAAATAAATTTGTTCACAACATAAACCCACATGCATCAAATGAGATAAAAACCACATTTAGTCAAATATCTAGTCTCCAGCAGTGTCCAGTATGATGATGATACAATATGATAATAAAAAGAGACAAGCAATATTTTTCCAGACTATTAATCTAGCCCAGGGACTTCCTGAATCCAAGGTGCTTGCTTTGTGCTTAATGTGGCCCTCAGTGGATTTCTTTATTTTTTTTTTTCCTCCTACAGATGTGTGATCACTTTTTAAACTCAGATTGTTCAGGTAATGAACAATACAAAGCATAGTTCATGAATTGGAGCCAAATTTATGAATAAAATACAGGCGCAACTGAAAAAATATAATACTGGTAGATTATTAACTTTGCATGTTTTTTCCATTGGTTTATTTTGGCATTTCACTCATGTGGTACACTATGATATCATATATAAACTTTAAGATATCAGAAAGATAAAATCCTCCCAAAGAAAGGTAGGAAAAACTTTTAATACTGTAGCTAGTGTAAAGACAATCAGTAATGCCAGACACTTGTCATGCTCCTGCTCTGAAGACACTGAGTACCTGTCATCTCAGGCAGTGAGTATGATTTACGTTTTTTGAGAGACGTGGTATCTGAGTGTAAGCCATTTTCTAAGAGCAATTTGAAGCTAATTGTTTCTGAGGAAAAAAATCGGGTCTTAAATGTGGAGTTGCACCAAGAAAGATGGGTCATGGTTTCAAAAAATGAGAATGTGTGATATAATTAATGCAATATATGTTGATGTTAATTATAGAGAAATATAACATTTAATAGGTTCTGTGGGAAAGTAATGGAAGATTGGCGAGGAGGATTATAAACATGCTCAAGTGACTTGCACATGGGGTACTGGAAAACACATATATCACACTAATCGTTGTTTAGTCTTATGTGCTCCACAAGTAGAACATCTGCACTTAGATAACATAGGCCTGTGACGGACTCAGAGGCGCCTTATCGAACATGCCTGAGATTCCTGCCCTGATGTCAGAGAAGATCAAAGCACAGTGGAAAACTACACCTGCTTGAATCCCTGAAATACAGGCGAGAACAGCAGGTTAGGGAAATTGAGGCTGTGATTTTGGGACCATCTGTGTGGGTGGTGAATAAAGGAAAGCCAACAAAACAGAAAGCAGTTACAGCATGGGTGACAAGGAAACAAATGTGGAATGATCTTGTACAAGCTGGTATCCCACAATCAGAAAGAGATGGGATCACAACATCAGAAATGTTTCCCCAATGGCAAAAGTTGGCATTTATGCAAAAAAGCTGACCATCCCCAGCCCCACCACCAACTCCCCGCCCCCCCTCTGCCCTGCCTGACACCTCAATGCAAGATGTGGCCCGGGAACAAAAGCAATATATTTTACAAGTATTGCCTCAGGGATACAAACACAGTCCCTCCATTTGCCACCTAATGATAGCAGCTGATTTAGCAGTATGGTCGGGTACCGTTACTGTTTACCATTATATTGATGATCTATTGATTATGGCAGAGTCACAACAAGAAAGTGAGGCAGCTGCCGAATTGCTGAAAGCGCGTTTGCAGGACTGAGGCCGGGCAATTAATCCAAAGAAAATACAGGGCCCTAGTGCTACTGTACAATTTTGGGGAATAGTTTGGCATGGACAGATTGGAGAAATACCAAATCAGGTACAGCAAACAGTCCAGCGATTTCTTTTGCCAATCCCAGTCAAACAGTTACAGACCTTCTGGGGACTTTTAGGGTAATGGAGAATTTTTATCCCACTTTTGGTGATATTGATGTGCCTTCTGCAGAAATTAACTAGGAAGAAAGTTGTCTGGCAGGGGACCAAGCAACAACAAGAAGCCTTTGATGCCTGCAAAAATGCTTTGATTGAGCATGCACAATTATACACTCCTAAGCAAGGATATCCTTTTGAATTAGTAACAATTCCAGACGATATAGACTCATGGGGATCATGGCAGATGACTGGGATGAAAAATCAGAAAGAACCTGTAGGATTTTGGTCCAAGGCATTACAAGTTTCCCCTATACATTATAACCCAACTTCTCCTCTTATTTTACATCCTTTGTTAATATCAGATTCTCGAGTTTTTGTATTTCAGGTATCTTTGACAAATACCTGTGCCTTATCTAGAGGAGGTAGCATTGGGACGGTGTTATTGGTGTCGCAAACCCAACATCAAATTGAAGTTCAATCTGAAAAAGCGGAAGCCGTAGCTCTCCAATCTGTGTGGGCAATTACCCCGCATCAGGTTATCAAACTCGGAGTAATATTAGCTGAAGGAGCTGGAGCAGCGCTTCTGTATCACTGGAAGGAGATGACACTCCTGTATTCCTCCCCTATCACAGGTTGGCTCATCGTGCTTTGTAGTCTAGTACTACAAGCACATGCCCTGGATACACTTCTGCAAGATCAACATGTAAATACTTAGATTCTGTTAGCCTCTACTGTAGCTAACTCATCTGCCTTTTATAGTAAGGGAAGATCAACAGCTGCAGATCTTTAGACAACTTGTTTTCAGTGGTGCATCAACCCCAGCAGCTGTATTATAGAATTATACTATGCTAAGTGATTTTGATATTAATGTCTCTCATCGCTATCTTTTCTGAGTAGGTAGCGGCTGTATGCCAATGAATATTACAATATTCAACTGACGGTGGACTATTTCCTCCCCTGACACCAGAAATGCTGCTTCGACTTTGAAGGTGTGCGTTGCTTCAACATAACTGATGAAACAGACAGCATAAAGCACAGCATTCAACATTCTCCAGGACTTAATGCATCAAATGAAGCAGCCTACTGGTGGTGCCTGGCTGCCTGAGTGGTTTAATTCCCTGACAGGAGGAACGGGACACCTGATTCAAAGCATTATTGTAGAGATATATTTATTCCTTTTTCTATTTGTGTTTCTTGCATGCCTCTGTAAATTATTCTGTACTACACCCCGTGAGCCTAAATGAACATCTCCAGCTTTATCAGCCCCAGCAGAAGTGGTCTCTTGAATGAGGGGGTGGAATGTGGGAAAGTAACGGAAGATTGGCGAGGAGGACTGTAACACGCTTAAGTGATTCGCACATGGGGTGCTGGGAAACACTAATTGTTGTTCAGTCTTATGTGCTTGCAAGTAGAACATCTGCACTTAGATAACGTAAGTCTGCGATGGACTCAGGGACAGCTTATCTAGCCGCTTGAGAATCCTGCCCTGTTGTTGAAGAAGATCAAAGCACAGTGAAAAACTATGTCTGCTTGAACCCTTGAAAAACCGTCAGGAACAGCGAGTCTGAGTGCTCTCACTCTCTCGCTAACAAGGACTCTCTCACTCTGTGGTGCCTGCGTCCCCTGCTTGCATGCCTCTGCCCGGGTGCTGCTTTGGAGATTCCCTGATCCATGAGGTATCAAGATTCAATTTGTTCTTTGCCTTTCATCCGTGGTTTTGTGGTTGTTCCTGCATCCTGCCTGCATCAGCTCACACATTTGGTGTAGTCAGCAGTTCCAGGAACACCCATGCCATGGCTGATAAAAAAAGTTGGGGACTGGGAAGGCCATTACGGTGACTCCCCCTATTCTGAGATGGCCCAGTACTGAGCACTGGACCCCCGTGGCCACTTTCCTGGCTAAATTGATCATCTTTGTAGCCCTCTGTTGGACTCTCTCCAGTAGTTCCTTGTCTGTCTTGGAACTGGGGAACCCAGAATTGGACACAGTGTTCTCACTAATTGTCACTATTGTTTTCAGGGTTTTTTTTCCCCTTTTATTCTGGAGGCAAATATCTGTGACGCAGCAGGAAATGGGTAGTACTTGGTACTATCTCTGCAGAAAGTTAAAGCCATAGAAGTGCTCAGCTTTACAATACACTTTCCAGTTCATTTTATGCATTGCTTTGAATTGCATTGTGTTCAACAGTTGTTTGGCATATGCAGAAACTGGTGTCACTGTAGTTGTGGCAAGAATGAGTGGTACAGGGAGAATTTCTAATATGAAGTACTAACTTTTGGGTGAAGAGTTGAAGGCATACTAAGCAGAAGGCACTGCCAGCATTCTGGGTGACTGACTGCTCTAGGAATACAAATGTAATGGTTCTTACTGTTGAAGGTTGAGCTGAAAAATGATGTTGCTGGGTGCTGGAAGAAAGCAAATGAAGAGGGCAGTGTAAAAAAAGTTGCATCCAGAGGGTAGTGGTCAACAGCTCATTGTCCAGATGGAGATCAGTGACAAGTGGTGTCCCTCGGGGATACGTATTGGGACCAGTACTGTTTAATATCTTCATCAATGACATAGACAGTGGGATTGAGTGCACCCGCAGCAAATTTGGAGATGACACCAAGCTGTGGTGCAGTTTGACATGCCTGAGGGAGGGGATGCCATCCAGAGGGACCTGGACAAGCTTGAGAAGTGGGCCTGTGTGAACCTCATGAGGTTCAACAAGGGCAAGTGCAGGGTCCTGCACCTGGATCAGGGTAACCCCTGGTATCAATACAGGCTGAGAGAGTACTGCATACCGGAGAGTAGCCCTGCCGAGAAGGACTTGGGGGTACTGGTGGACGAAAAGCTGGACATGAGCCAACAATGGGCACTCGCAGCCCAGAAAGCCAATCTTATCCTGGGCTCCATCAAAAGAAGCGTGGCCAGCAAGTTGAGGGAGCTGGTTCTGCCCCTCTACTCTGCCCTGGTGAGACCCCACCTGGAGTAGCGCATCCAGCTCTAGAGACCTCAGTTCAGTGTCGTGGTTTGGCCTCAGATGGCAACAAAGAACGTGTCGCTCGCTCGCTCAGTGCTTCCCGGTACGGGAAGGATCAGAAGAAAAAGGCAAAACTCTTGGGTTGAGACAAAGGCAGTTTAACAGAACAGCAAAGGGAACAAGGAAACAACAACACTAACACGGACAGAGGAATATACAAACGCGATTACAGAACCGCCGCTCCCCGCCGGTCCGGACCCAGGACGCACCAGCCCGCTCCAAACCCAACTTCCTGCCCCCTCCCCTCCTTTTAATCTCAGGGTGGGCGTGGCTCACATGGCATGGAATACTTAACCCTGTCCCTGCCGGAACCAGGACATTATCCACCCCTTATTCCATACCATTTTTGCCATGCCCAGATCTTACAGTTTTGAGAACATGTGACTGGTGTACCCGGCATAGCTCATGCACACAGTCCATGGGCCGAGGATGTAGATCTTGAGGAAGTTGCTGGGTGTCAGCTCTGATCCCATCACCACTTTGCTTTACTCAATTCTTCATCAAAGTCCATCTCTCCTTAATTTGGGTGATTCTTACTGCAGTACAGCCGATAGCAATTATAGTAACGAGGACATACAGTGACAGTGTAACATACGATTTGATTCATTGGCTATTCTCACCCAAAATCAAGTCCCCATGAGGTACACATCGGACTTCCCCATCCTGCCGCATTACCCACCAAGTGCACCCAGGTCCTTGGGCAAAAGCAATCCCACGGATGGGTTGGCCTTTGCCTGAGGCAGGACTAACCCAGACTGTCTTCCCCAACATATTCTTCATGGGCACTACGGGGACCTTATCCCCTTCTACAGTACGTGGAAGTTTTGACTGGGCAGGGCCAGCCCGATTGGTAGATCCCCTGGTATTAACTAGCCAGGTAGCCTTTGCTAAATGTGCATCCCAATGTTTTAAGGTCCCACCACCCATTGCTCTCAGTGTAGTTTTTAACAGTCCATTGTATCATTCTATCTTCCCAGAGGCTGGTGCGTGATAGGGGATGTGATACACCCACTCAATACCATGCTCTTTGGCCCAGGTGTCTATGAGGCTGTTTCGGAAATGAGTCCCATTGTCCGACTCACTTCTCTCTGGGGTACCATGTCGCCACAGGACTTGCTTTTCAAGGCCCAGGATAGTGTTCCGGGCAGTGGCATGGGGCACAGGGTATGTTTCCAGCCATCCAGTGGTTGCTTCCACCATTGTGAGCACATGGCGCTTGCCTTGACGGGTTCGTGGCAGTGTGATATAATCAATCTGCCAGGCCTCCCCATATTTATATTTCAACCATCGTCCTCCATACCAAAGAGGCTTTAACCGCTTGGCTTGCTTGATTGCAGCGCATGTCTCACATCCATGGATGACCTGTGCAATAGTGTCCATGGTCAAGTCCACCCCTCGGTCACGAGCCCATCTATATGTCCCATCTCTTCCTCGATGGCCTGAGGTCTCATGGGCCCACCGAGCTAGGAATAGTTCACCCTTATGTTGCCAATCCAGATCCACTTGAGCCACTCCAATCCTGGCAGCCCGATCCACCTGCTGGTTGTTCTGATGTTCCTCCGTGGCCTGATTCTTCGGTACGTGGGCAGCTACGTGGCGTACTTTCACAACCAGATTCTCTATCCGGGCAGCAATATCTTGCCATAGTTCAGCAGCCCAGATGGGTTTGCCTCTGCGCTGCCAGTTGCCCTGCTTCCACTGCTGTAGCCACCCCCACAGAGCATTTGCCACCATCCATGAGTCAGTACAGAGATAAAGTACTGGCCATTCTTCTCGCTCGGCAATGTCCAAAGCCAGCTGCATGGCTTTCACCTCTGCAACCTGGCTCGATTCACCTTGTCCTTCACTGGCTTCTGCCACTTGTCGTGTAGGACTCCACACAGCAGCCTTCCACTTTCGATGCTTTCCCACAATCCGGCAGGACCCATCAGTGAACAGGGCATATTGCTTCTCATGTTCTGGCAGTTTATTATATGGTGGGGCCTCTTCCGCACGCGTCACCTCCTCCTCTGGTGACATTCCGAAATCCTTGCCCTCTGGCCAGTCCATGATCACTTCCAGAATTCCTGGGCGACTGGGGTTTCCCATTCGAGTTTGCTGTGTGATCAGTGCAATCCACTTACTCCAGGTAGCATCAGTTGCGTGATGTGTGGTGGGGACCCTTTCTTTGAACATCCAACCCAGCACCGGCAGTCGAGGTGCTAAGAGGAGCTGCGCTTCTGTACCAACCACCTCTGAAGCAGCTCGAACCCCTTCATATGCTGCCAATATCTCCTTTTCTGTTGGAGTGTAGCGGGCTTCGGATCCTCTGTATCCCCGACTCCAAAACCCTAGGGGTCGACCCCGGGTCTCCCCTGGTGCCTTCTGCCAGAGGCTCCAGGTAGGGCCATTCTCCCCGGCTGTGGTGTAGAGCACGTTTTTAACATCTTGTCCTGCCCGGACTGGCCCCAGGGCCACTGCATGGACTATTTCCTGTTTGATTTGTTCAAAAGCTTGTCCTTGCTCAGGACCCCATTTAAAATCGTTCTTCTTCCGGGTTACTTGATACAGAGGGCTTACAATCAGACTGTAATCTGGGATATGCATCCTCCAAAAACCCACAATGCCTAAGAAAGCTTGTGTTTCCTTTTTGCTAGTTGGTGGAGACATAGCTGCTATTTTGTTGATCACATCCATTGGGATTTGGCGGCGTCCATCTTGCCATTTTATGCCTAAGAACTGGATCTCCTGTGCAGGTCCCTTGACCTTACTTCGTTTTATGGCAAAACCAGCTTTCAGAAGGATAAGGACTATTTTATCCCCTTTCTCAAAAACTTCTTCGGCTGTGTCTCCCCATACAATGATGTCATCAATGTACTGCAGATGTTCTGGAGCTTCACCCTGTTCCAGTGCAGTCTGGATCAGTCCATGGGAAATGGTGGGGCTGTGTTTCCACCCCCCTGGGGCAGTCGATTCCAGGTGTACTGGATGCCCCTCCAAGTGAAAGCAAACTGTGGCCTGCACTCTGCTGCCAAAGGGATTGAGAAAAATGCATTCGCTCTATCAATCGTGGCATACCACTTGGCTGCCTTGGACTCCAGTTCATACTGGAGTTCTAGCATGTCCGGCACAGCAGCGCTCAGCGGTGGCGTGACTTCATTCAGGCCACGATAGTCCACAGTTAGCCTCCACTCTCCATTAGATTTTCGCACCGGCCATATGGGGCTGTTAAAGGGTGAGCGAGTCTTGCTGATCACTCCTTGAACCTCTAGCTGACGAATCAGCTTATGGATGGGAATCAGAGAGTCTCGGTTAGTGCGATATTGCCGCCGATGCACCGTTGTGGTAGCAATCGGCACCTGCTGTTCTTTGACCCTCAACAACCCCACAACAGAAGAGTCCTCCGAGAGACCAGGCAAGGTGGACAACTGTTTAACTTCCTCCGCCTCCAAGGCAGCTATGCCAAAGGCCCACCGGTACCCCTTTGGGTCCTTAAAATACCCTCTCCTGAGGTAATCTATACCAAGGATGCATGGAGCATCTGGGCCAGTCACAATGGGATGCTTTTGCCACTCATTCCCAGTTAGGCTCACTTCAGCCTCCAGTACAGCCAACTCTTGGGATCCCCCTGTCACCCCAGAAATACAAATGGGTTCTGCCCCTCTATAGCTTGATGGTATCAGAGTGCACTGTGCTCCTGTGTCCACTAGAGCCTTATACTCCCGTGGGTCTGATGTGCCAGGCCATCGAATCCACACTGTCCAATAAACCCGGTTGTCCCTTTCCTCCACCTGGCCGGAGGCAGGGCCCCTCTAATACTGGTCATGGTATCCGGTACTCACTTCTTGCAGAAATGACTTGGAGGTTCCTTCAAGAGGATCAGAAGCAAGATCAGGCCTTATGCTCTGTCTGGGGAGCTGCCCACTGGAAACTGGGGCGGCACTTTTCCTGGAGGGATCCCCTTTTGTGGTTGTCCTTCCTTGCAACTCCTGTACCCGTGCCCGCAGGATCCAAGTAGGTTGTCCATCCCACTTCCTCATGTCCTCTCCATGGTCTCGCAGGTAGAACCACAGGGAGCCTCGTGGTGTGTACCCTCTGTAGACTCTCTCTTGAGTGGGGAAATGCCTGCTCCTAATAGCTGAGATGCTGGCCCTTACAGGTGGGGAGTAGGACATATTCTCTTCAAGTTGCTGGACATTCTGGGACAGTTTCTCCACAGCTGAGACAAGGGGGGAAGAGAGGCTTTCTTCATATCGCCGGAGCCGGCCAGCCACCTCATCCACCCTTGGTCCTTCTTCCCCTTTCCATTCCATTACTGCCAGTGAGTTGGCATATGATGATGGTGCGCTCCGTACAAACTTCCGCCACATGGGCCTTGTGCAGTGCACCTCATCAGGGTCCGTGGGTAAGTCTGTGTTGTCCAAGTCATAATAAATCATCTCCCGCACGGCTAATTCTCTCAGGTACTGGATACCTCTTTCCATGGTGGTCCACTTGCTTGGTTGACATACAACATCTTCACTGAAGGGGTTGCAGTAGCTGCAGTGCCTGTCGCAGGGGTTGCAGTAGCCGCAGTGCCTGTCGCAGGGGCCGCAGCGCCTGCCGCGGCAGCGCCTGCCGCAGGGGCCGCAGCAGCCGCAGTGCCTGCTGGTCTGGTCTCTGTCTCTTTCTCCTGAGGGTGCTGCATAGCACTGAGCAGTGCCTGGTAGACACTAGCCAGGGCCCAGCACAGTGCGGTGAGTTGTGCCTCTCTAGAACAGCCACAGCATTTTCCCTTCAGATATTCTACTACTCTGTCAGGGTCCTGTAATTGTTCAGGGGTGAAGTCCCAGACCATTGGAGGCGAGAAGTTCTCTAAGTACCTGCCCATGTTCTCCCACATGCCATGCCACCCCTGACTGTCCAGCCTTGGAGCAGATCTCTGGGTGGTAGTCTTCAATAGTCGTTTAACCCTAAACCAGACCTGGAACATATTCAGCAGACATAACACTAGGAACATGCTAGTTTGAGCATCCCAAGGATATTCAAAATTCTCAAAAGCTGTCATACCTGACCCAAAGGAGAAAAGGGAGGCAAAAGAGCTGGGGAAAGTGTCCCCCCCTCCATTTCCCCCATAGACTGGGTGTAATTATTAATGAATTCTGAGAGGTGGTGCCCAATGTACGGACAGGACAGCAATACCACATAAACGCCCCAAAATAACCATCTAACAAGTGATGTTATCATATCATAAGCCGATATTGCACAGGACAGTAAAATGATAATCCTCATCCCCCTCCCGGAAGTAACAAATATCATCACAGGGAGTGCATAAAACACATAGGAGTTTACATAACACAGCCATGAGAACAAACTAAGCAACATAGTGACCAGTGACTATTTACCTAACAAAGTCGTTTTTTCAAGCTCTAGTTGGATTCTGTCGTTATCTCAGCCCTTCGAGCCCCACGTTGGGCACCAAAAAGGACTGTCATGGTTTGGCCTCAGACGGCAACAAAGAACCACGTGTCGCTCGTACGGGAAGGATCAGAAGAAAAAGGCAAAACTCTTGGGTTGAGACAAAGGCAGTTTAACAGAACACCAAAGGGAACAAGAAAACAACAACACTAACACGGACAGAGGAATATACAAACGCGATTACGGAACCGCCGCTCCCCGCCGGTCCGGACCCGGGACACACCAGCCCGCTCCAAACCCGACCGCCGGCCCCCTCCCTCCTTTTAATCTCAGGGTGGGCGTGGCTCACATGGCATGGAATACTTAACCCTGTCCCTGCCGGAACCAGGATATTCAGGAAAGACATGGTCCTGTTGGAATGGGTCCAGCGAACGGCCACAAAAATGATCAGAGGGATGAAACACCTCTCCTATGAGGACAGGCTGAGAGAGTTGGGGTTGTTCAGCCTGGAGAAGAGAAGGCTCCAAGGAGACATTATTGCAGCCTTCCAGTACTTAAAGGGGGCTTATCAGAAAGATGGGGACAAACTTTTTATTAGGGCCTGTAGTGATAGGTCAAGGGGTAATGGTTTTAAACTGAAAGAGGGTAGATTTAGACTAAATATAAGGAAGAAATTTTTTACAATGAGGGTGGTGAAACACTGGAACAGGTTGCTCGGAGAGGTGGTAGATGCCCCATCCCTGGAAACATTCAAGGTCAGGTTGGATGGGGCTCTGAGCAACCTGATCTAGTGGAAGATGTCCCTGCCCATGTCAGGGGGGTTGGACTAGATGACCTTTAAATGTCCCTTCTAACCCAAACTATGCTATGATTCTATGAATATGGCCCTAAAGAGCTTGTCCATGGTCATGCTGAGTTTGAAGTAAACCAGAAAGTTGATGTTGGATGTTTCCTAAGTCCCACAGGTCAGGCAGGGAAAATTTGGGGGAAGCAGGATTTACGTAAGTAATCCTTTAATGTAATTTTAGGTGAGCCAGAGGAAAGCACAGTCCCCTTACCTAGTTTCATAACGTCCTGTAGGAGCTTCTGGCAGAGGTTCACAAACCTGCTTTGCCCTGGGATTCCTTTCTTCTCAACAGCCAGTTAGCTCCCTCTGCTCTCCGTGACCTTTTTTTCCATTTAAGAGACCAAGAACCTATTTTTCCATTCAATTGAATGTGATTATAATTGGTGTGAATTATGCAAAACCTTTTGTCACATTTTTCATTCTGGCTCATTCAAAGCCCTGGATCTGAAACCCCACTCTGCACTGCTCTTCCAGGTCTGAATCTGTAGAGCAAGCCCATTTCTAGTTTCAGAAATCTTTGTCTGGTTGATCATATTAGTAATTATGATTTGCATGAACGTAAGTCACTACATTTAAATTTGAGTTAGTGGATGAATACCATCAGATGTCCTTTAGTAAGTCCTTTGCAATATGTCAATAACTGCTGAGAGCATAACAAAGGCCCTTTGTGTTATTGCACAGTGGAGCCAAAAATGTTCTCAAAGCAAAGCCTATTTTCAATACAATTACATACAGCTCATACATAAAACTTGTCATACCGTAGCCAAAAATGTAGTCCTTTAGATTCCATTAACATCTTCATCTCTATATATTAACAATAGAAACAAATGTATGGTAAGACCACTTATATTTCACCGGTTCCTTTCTTTTATTCTATTTGATATATTACTTCTTGTCTAAGGACACAGTCCTGCAAGAATCTTACTGCTGGCACAAATAGCCTTGCACCATTGGGAGTTCAGTCAGTGAATTCAGGACTGTTTTGATATATTTTGGGGTAGTGCCTGTTACTGATCCTAACTGGAGACTTTAAAATCTGCAGAAAATGTAGCAAATACTTTTTAAAATACTGCAGAGAAGGATTAAAATAGACAGAGGATTTTTTTTTTTTTTTTTTTTTTTTTTTTAATATTAGGTGTGCTAAGAACAGGAGGATGTATTCAAACTTTCCAGTGAACGCTTAGATGCCTAAGATCGTATTTTAGGAAACTCCAGCCATATCTATCAGCTGAAGCATCCTGTCAGGATGATCCATTTGGAGACACTTCAACAATTAAATAATCCTTTCTGCACTTGAAATGATGGAAACAATTTTGGATCCCCCAATGTTGGTGGGAGAATCAGACGATACTCCCTACAAGAAAGTACTATAATTCAGCTGGGAAATTTTGTTCCTTAGTCATTTTTCCTCACGTTCTTGCATCCTTCCATTACACAGTATAATGACTGTAGAGCCAGGTGCCAATCATATCCTAACTCTCCATTATGTTCTCTCTTGTATTTCAGTATTTAATATCTTTCTTTTGGAGGGCACTAATGGGAAAGAAAATTATGATAATCCACAGTGCCGTCTCATTCCTCAGTAGTGTATGTTTCTCTGCCACTACAACATCTGTGTTTACATGGTTCCAGGAAGAATCACTTTTTACAGAAATAATTTTCCTTGTATAGAAATCCATAGTCAGTAAAGGGCTGCCATAATGACCCATCTCATCCTCAGCCTTAGTCCTAGTGAAAGGACAGAAGGGATGCGATGGCTATGCCACGGTAAGAGGTGGAACAGATTGAAGGACGCCTGGTAGCTGAAATACTTCAGAAAAATATAAATGCTGCCTTTCTCTGCTGGGGATGGGTCAATTCTCTGGAGACCTGTGCTGGTTTTGACAGCATCACAAAGGTGTAAAGGTAAATTATTTCCTGTTTCAGAGCCCTGCTAAGGGCCTTTGCCGAAACAGTTCAATGTTTGCCTATTTCAGAGCCCCGCAAAGGACTTTCACTGAGACAGTTAGCAAAGTTGAAAAGATAAAATGATTTATTGAAGTGACAGGTATAACAGATTTGGGATTGCCATTGATAAATGCACTAGCTGCAATAGCGCTAATATACTACAATAATGCTAGCAAAATAAATGAGTAAATGAATAAATTAATTAATGCTATCCTGGGAGTTCTTTCACCAAGAGGTGAAGGTGCAATGTTTACCAAGAAGGCATCCCTGTCTTGGTAGAGGAAGAGGGGCACAGCCCGTTGACTGTCCCTTCTAGGTCTCAAGTTTCTTCTTCCTCGGAGGCATCTCTCGATCATGTGTATGTGTATAGGTGTGTAGGTGTATACCTATACCTAAGTACCCTCTGTATTGCCCCCTATATCCTAACCTTATCTGATCCCTTCCCTGGGGTGACGTTTTAGCATGATTTGGGTGGAGAGTCGGGTGCTATAGTCATATATGTTTAGCATGTTCTTTTTGCTCATTATCATACTTAGGGGTGTCAACTTCAATATTCATTTTGTGGATAATTAAACAAAAGGTCTCACTCCGGGCACCATGGCCTACAAGATTCTGTGCTGAAGCCATTTATCTGTTTATTCCTTCGCTCCTGCGACTTTGAGCCAAACCAGGGCCGTCCTACAGCCACAAGACTCCCTCCTCCGGCTGTTTTTCACACTGACCTGTTGGCTCTCCCCCCACAGGGTTTCCACAGGAGATAAGCAGTCATCAGCATTGTTAACCTCTTATCTACAAAATTCCCACAATAATACAGGGATGTTTTCATTATGCTGAGCAGCGCTTACACAGAGTCAAGGCTTTTTCTGCTTCTCACACCACCCTGCCAACGAGTAGGCTGGGGATGCACAAGAAGTTGGGACAGCTGACCAAAGAGATATTCCATACCATATGACGTCATGCTCAGCATATAAGCTGGGGAAAGAAGAAGGAAGGAGGTATGTTTGGAGTTATGGTGTTTTGTCTTCCCAAGTAACCGTTATGCATGATGGAGCTCTGCTTTCCTGGAGATGGCTGAACACCTGCCTGCCAATGGAAAGCAGTGAATGAATTCCTTGTTTTGCTTTGCTTGCATGTGTGGCTTTTGCCTTACCTGTTAAACTGTCTTTATCTCAACCCATGAGTTTTCTCGCTTTTACTCTTCTTATTCTCTCCCCCATCCCAACTGGGGGGAGCGAGCGAGCAGCTGTGTGGTGCTTAGTTGCCAGCTGGGGTTAAACCACTACAAGACCTCAGATTAAAGTAGCCAAGATTTGTGCAGAGCACAATTTACTTTGCTAAGAAAGCATGAACCAGATGCCACCATTGGAAAATTTCTCTTACTGTTGGGAAAAGTCCCTTTCCATCTCAGTTTCTGAATTATTTTTTATCAAGAAGCAAAAGACAGTTCTGACCTTGACACAACCTACACAATTGGAGCAGTATGTAGCTATTATTCCCAACAACAGGCTGGAAACCACATCATCAGAGATCCGTAGTCCTCTGATTCTTCCCTTTCACTTCCTTGTACTACTCTGGGAAAGAAAAAGTATTCTTGCAAGTGTGCCACTTCATTGCTACATAGTCTGGCATGTAACCAGGATAAAGCTAATGGTCTAGCACCACCTGGCCCACCTCTGTCAGGAGAAGAGCAGCTTGTAATAGAAAGCAGTGACTCTACAGGAGCTCTGCAGTAGGTTATAGTAGTAGATTTGTCTCCTCTGCTACT